>CM060950.1:30116635-30776618 GCA_030765055.1 Mantis religiosa | reverse complement strand
CACCTGCATGCGTTTCACAAAGATACAATATTCCTTTGAAATCCATCACTATTCTTTACTTATTGAAATCCTTTAATTTCGGTATTAGTACTCTCTTTCTACTTTCAAAGAAAACCAATAAAAGTCAGTATCGCTATTTTTATTTCTTTTTCTATTTTGGCATATTTCTAATAATATAATCAACAAAAATAGATCCAGAACAATGAAAAGAAACGGCCGATATAGATAACAAAAGCGCACACAAATAACTCTGTACATCGGACAGCAAATACTACCTTCGGGCTAAACGGAAACACGAGCTTCACTCACAGGTTTTATTGCACACGTTTACTATTTATTGTGATGGTTTTGGATCTATATTTGCTGTTTCGCAGCAGTCCACAAATAAAATAATACAAGGGCATGCAATATACATATACTACCACTTTTCAAATATCGGTAGCATTTTTACGACAGTGATGCAACCATAAACTCATTCTCATAAGAACTCCTCAGAATCAGTTGACCCTTTGTATAAGAATGTCATTTGCAAAGTGCAAACACCGGTTTTCAAAGGCTGCGCCACGCCGTGGCTGAGTGGTTACACCGCTCGACTCTCACCAAGGGTTCGACCCGTGGTGGACAATACGGCTCTGGGGCGGGTTTTCTCCGGGATCTGCAGATTCCCCCGCCATCTCATTCCACCGATGTTTCAGCTTCTCTCATGTATCATCATGTCACCGCCTTCGGTGCCGCAAGTAGTTAAAGTGGGAGTTAAACACTCCTATTTTTTTTCAAAAGCTGTTGTGTGACCCAAACTTTGTCAAGCGTTCTACTATAAAAGATGGAGGGTAGCAAGAGCAAAACTATGATGTTCATACAGCATATACAAGAATACCCTATCAGAATACAAGTTAGATTTAGACTGTCTCTGGCCTTAATTTCGCATTAAGTATGTTTTTTCTCTTTGTTGTTCTTATAAAATTATTTAAAAAGAAACAAAATGTTTGCAGACAAAGTAGGGTATGTAATCAGTTGTTACACTGCTCACATGTCCCAAAATATGGTATTCTTTTTAGTTCATGTATGTTCTACTTAAGGGGAGCCAGAACGGCATTCTGGGGTGAAATTTCACAAAATGAGTTATTGCCAAAATAATTTTCCCTGGTATTTGTAGAAGTATTTATTTTCCTGTTCCATAGTTTTAAAAGTCCTAAATAGACTCATTTTGAAAAGGTTGCAGTGTGCCACGCTTCCTACTATCCATTTGTAACTGTGTTCTCTCATTGGTTGTAACCTTATTGAAGCTATATTCCAGAGCACACCCTTATTAGGAAAGGAAAGCCTTGTTTTTTCTATTAATATTAATCTGTGCATCTGGTATTAATTCTCCCACGCTTTGTTTGGTACGAGTATGTTTTGAATTACTAGTGCTGTTTTCAAGATGGGTAGAAGCAATAAATTTGGTGTAAGAAATCGGCATGGGAACCAGTATAAACAGTTTAAGTAATCCCAATTACATAATTAAAGAGCTACAGCCCTTAAAATGGAAAAGGTGCAATAAGGCATAACAACATATTGATTTCGTCAAACCCAACCTCAAACATTGGCGATGAATGTGAAGTGAAAATTGGTTCTTCAAGGGAAAATATTGGTTTCTTCATTGTGTAATGACAGTGATGACAATTTAACTAAAGTTAATAACGATATTAGATAAACAATTTTTCAGTTAGTAGGTGGAGAAACGTTGTACAGTGTAAATTTTGTAAAAAAGAAAATTGTTGTCGTATCAGCGAACACCAAGAAACGAAATGGACTGTTAGCTACATTATCACTCATTTGCCAAAAGTGTTATAAAGAATATACATTTGAAACATCCAGAACTATTGCAAGTGGTGCAGAAGTAAATGCAATGTTTGCTTATGGCCTGAGAAGCATTGGCAAGGGAATTGAGACAGGTAAGACATTGGCTGCTGTTCTCAAATTATCAGCCTCCTCCATCCAAATTTAACAGAATAATTAATAATACCATAGAGCTAGCAACCATGGAGTCTAGGAAGAAGAGAAGGTGTAAAAAACAAAAGAGGAAGGATGCTGATGATGAAAAAGATCTGGGGAAATTCTGACGTATAGTTCCAACATAGCAAAATTTAATGCTGTTTTTCTCTGTTTTACTTTTTTTTTCATACTTTGGGTTCGCTCATCTATAAAACTACTGCAGCTACAAGTATACATTTTTATATAATTAAATCAATACTTTAACTGCTTTTAAGTTACTTGTAGAAAGATATACTACAATTTTAATTTTAAGAAATCTTGAATATTTTTAGAAGTGAATTCAAGACACTTATTTAAAACATCACATGTCCTTTATTAAAACTCCAAAACAAGATCTATTATTTTTAATGAATTGTAAAATTTTTAAATTGATGCGTTCAGTGGTTTTTGAGCTAAGCGCACCAGAAAACTCTAATTTTAACATTGGTGAGATAAGACGTTACGGCTCCCCTTAAGCAAATAGTAATCTATAAATATAATCCAAATTGTAAGATGTGATGTGTGAATTAGTTTAATTATCTAAATAATGTGAAACTACATATCCAAATTACTGTGCATTTTATCTTGCCAACATTAAAGTTGCGTTAATTTAAAATAAAGAGAGAAATATTTCAGCGCATTTCATTTAATTAATCGGAAGAACGCGAGGCAAAAGAGAAGTGGAAGTAGTGGTCCATTATCAGCACTTCCACATGAGTTGTCAGAGCAGAAATTGCCGTCAAGACCACAAAAATGCTGATCCTGGAAAATAAGTCAGTATTTTCTAGCCAGCTCTAGAAGCGTATAAAATGTGACGGCTCTTCTCTCGGCTTGCACTTTCGCTTTCCCATTACCTTAGTTAAAAACTCTTGGAAAGTTTTGACATCTCCTAGCACCATACCGGAGCGTGATTAAAATATGGTGTTAAAATGCTTTTTTGCCGGAAATGGTGCTGCAGAAGGTCTTTGAGTATGCTAATTATAACAGAACAAATATAAATTTCCTTCTGGGAGACTGAAAAGTAATAAAACGGTTAGAAATGAGTATAAAACTACTGTAAAACCTGAGAAACTTGGATCAGAAATTTTAAGTAATTTTGGTATAAATGATAAAGATATATATTACAACATCTATCTTACCCAGAATTACAAGGGCGTATTCTAAGTGAAGGGTGAAAATGAGGACGGCTACTTTTTGAAACCCCTGAAGAGTGATCTCTATAGTAAAAGCGACTGTATTAGAAATATTATGCGGAATTAATTACAATATTTGAATCACCTTGCTAACCTAAAATATGTTTAAATGGACATTACTTTTATATGTTGAATGGCCATTAATTTTTGGCAAATCAGTCTTATGAAACGATCGTCCTAACCTCATTGCGTAGAATTCGAAACCGCTTTCGGGAATAAACGAGGAGGTATAAACTATAAAACCGTAGTTTCTTAAAAGTTAAGAGTAATCATAGTACCTATTATATGTTTCAAATGGGAAGAGTTCTCGCCTGTAGGGAATCAGATGCGTTAGAGCCTTCAGCGTTGCCAAATCGTTACCCCCACTCTTTTAATATTTCCTTCTTTTTCGCACACTTGCAAGTGTAGGGGAACGCAAACTGAAATTTCCAAAGTTTTATAATAATGCAGTTGTTGAAGCCATAATTGCAACATGGATATTCGCATATTACGCAAATGGTTTAAATATGTGGCTTAAAATTAATTATAGTTTATGAATTACTTATTTTTCTAATCCAATGAAAATACCAGCGGTGCATCCATGTAGCTGTGAACGTTACTCACGTTAAGTGATAATTCGTCATTGCCATTATCTTTATCGTCTCAGTACTGCAAATTTTTGATGATAGGTTTCAAAATCTCGTTACGCCTTATTTCTTTCCAACAGTCGTCTTCTTGTAGTTTATCTGATACCTTACGTAGTTTTCCCAGTCTTGTTGTGTTTCTTGTAAATTTCTTCGTGAATAAGTAGTTCAACGTCAGTCACTTTAAAAATATTATTTCTGTTTGCAACATAATTTGAGCCCACATTGATTCAATTGGATTCTTCAGGCAATAGTAAAGGGCAAGATGGATCTTGTCTCATTGATCCAGCTGATACCTTTCCATGGAAGAGTAACTAAACAATGTATTTTTGCTTAGTGCTTTGAATTCTCTAGAGTACATAAAGATGGCGAACCATTCATAAATA
This sequence comes from Mantis religiosa, assembly GCA_030765055.1. NCBI lineage: Eukaryota > Metazoa > Arthropoda > Insecta > Mantodea > Mantidae > Mantis > Mantis religiosa. The sequence continues at coordinate 30,772,400 of CM060950.1, read as the reverse complement.
GATATAATGTGACCAGACACGTTCTGCCAGACCAGCAGGAAGTGTATTGTTTCCTCTCATCGAATTTAACAAACACCTTGGCTTATTCAAAGTACTTATTTCTTTTACCACGTCATGTCAAATGTTTACGTTTCAGTTCTGAGTAATTTCAAAGATACGTTCACGCATACATTCCAACCAATAATGCAACTCATTACGGTGCTTACGTAGTAATGCATTGTTATAATATAATGGCATCTACTTTAGTTGTATTAGGAAAACTATTCGAGCTAAAAATAGTTGTTTTTACGGTTATTTTAAATACATTTCACTCTGCTTCCTCTTCGTTCAGTTTTGGCAAAATATGAACTTTTGTCTTAGCGCGAATAGTATTTATTAGAGATTAATTAGTTTGGCATTGGTCACACACCACATAGGGGGAATGCAATACAACACCGTAGTACCCCGATTAGTTTCTCAAGGACAAACATCATCCCTTTTGAAACACTTAATAGAGATCACATGCTGCAATTAATTCATGCTCACATAAATATACGGTACAGCATGTTACCCTGTCCCTAGGCTTCTGTATTCCTTCCGAAAATTTCTGATTTGGCCATAATGACTTGACCTAGGTAGATTGAAAAACGAGTTATGATGAACAAATTGCAATATAGGTATGTAAAGGAACAAATCGTAATAAGTAGTGTTAAGTATACATCAGACATCTGGTACAAAGCAAAATGGTGAATGCAGCCAAATTGCAAAAAGCTTCGTTACTGCAAAGCTTAATTTTCATTATGAATGGTTACCTGTCACATTAATTTAACGCTAAATTGTTACGCTTGTTCTTCACTATGAATAACATTCTCTGAACATTTTACTTTTCCAAGATGAAGGTCTTCCAAAACCAATTGGTTGCGGTGTAAAAAGGGGGATTAACGATCTTCATTTCTAGATCTTGGATATACCAACACTATTCCACTGCGGTTTAATTTAATTAGCGGGTTGAAACAGTTGTTTTTATTACTGTCCCAAAACATTATTATTGTTTACACATTTGTTATTTTAAATGTACATTAAAATGTTCTGAAAATGAGTTATGAAATGTTAAAATTTATGACCAGAACAAGATTAATCAATGAATGAAAAAAACGTGTGATATAGAGTATGTTATACAAAATGTTAAATAAGGTAAGTGGGGGGATGCAAGTTGTGGGAAGACGGAAGTTTCATAATATTTTGTTCATCTGAGACTAAATAGCAGCACTTATCACAGCCTTGCATAGGGGCATCCAGTTGGAAGTGGATGTTCTTCCGTTTTATATCTTGCTTCATCCAGTGATAACCAAGAAACTACTATCTGTGAACTTGGTAAGCACAAGCTATGTAATACTTCGTTGTACATACCTAAGGTCTAGCACTTGATGTACTGCATAGAGCTTCACCTAACCATGGTATTTTGCCATGTGCGTCTTTGTGAGCACATGGTAGCTCGGACCAATATGGCTGGTAGCGTACACCAAAACTAAGGTTGACTTGCATTTTCCCCCAGGTATTAGGGGAATTTAAAAGTTCTTAAAGAATACTGATAAATTACATATGACCGATCATAACGGCTTGACCATTGAAAAAATTTTGGAATCAAGCTTTGAATACTTGGATTCATACAAACCCTGGCTGGAGAGTTACAAGACTACAGTTTGGTTCTCTGCTTTCTTTACTGCATCGTGTCTCTAAAATGCGTTAAATTTACATTTTATAAAGTGTCTTACATGTTATAATACAAATGCTCAGTTTATTTTATTTTTTAATTTCAAACTTCCAGTTGTTGCATCTTCCCCTAATTATGTGGTAAGATGCAAGTTTTGTCGCAATTAGTTTAATTTTACCTTTTTATCTCCTCACATTTAAGGACACTGATTACTGTTTCTCCCAGTAGCAACTAAATATACACGCAATATCTTGAGATACTTTTTATATTTTTCTCCATTCCCATCTCCATGAAAAAACGACATAACCGTTAAGTATGTCATCGTTCTCCGACTTACCTTACGTGTGGAGGCGTTTGTCGTTAAGGCAACGCAAATCAGTAATCCCTCTTCTTCTCTACTGGCTCTACAGCTCTTGGTGGGCTTTGGAATCAGTAATCCTGTTCTTCTTAATAATAGACGCTGAAGAGAGAAGATGTGTTTTAAAGATGCTTTTAAGAGTATTCAATTATTAAACCTTCTGAATAAGAGATGCCGAAGAGATCGGCGAGTTTCTGTTGATAGAACCAGAAAAGTTGTTATTTAAAGGTTTTTATATAGTGTATCTCGTTTAAATATATAAATAGTAAGTGAGTGAAAATTTCTAATATAATAATTATTATTTCTTCAATTACGCCTTATCATCTTAATTCGAGACCACGGCCTTGGGAAAAGGAAACTTAAATTACGGCAAAATGTAGATGTGGAAAAATTTTACAACCAAAATATTTTAGATTCACAAACCTACTCTAAAGTGTAAACTCACATTCGACTTCAAATATATAACGAATCAAAATTTCTTTATTACTCAATTTGAAAAAGCTGTGTAGCAAGCAACATCAGTACTTGGAGTTTCTTCATCACTTCATCCAATCGCAAATTATACTACAAATGTTGCAGTAACCTGGGGAGGAATAAAACGCCACATACCTATATAAAGAAATTTATTTTTCAGTATTATAAAACAGCGCCTTAGTTAAATTTTTCGTTTGGTTTAATTCAAGTTCCAGCCCAAGTGAGCGCGCCTCGGTAGCGTAGATGGTACGAGGGTGGGTCAAAAAGTAATGCCTCCTATTTTTTCTCTTTTAATTACCAAGAAAATTGAATCCAATTTACATAACTTGAAAACCACAACATTGACGATTAATTTGTCACTATTCAATATAATCTCCGTCCTTTTCCACAGTTTCGGCCCACCTTTCAACTAGGGCATGTATTCCACTGTGGTAAAACACACGGCCTTGCTTCCTAAGCCATTGACGCACAGACGTTTTCACAGCCTCTTCATCTTCAAAATGAATCCCACGACGAGCTTCCTTTAGTGGCCCTAACAGATGGAAGTCTGATGATGCCAGGACAGGGCTGTATAGGGGTTGAGGTAAGACTTGCCATCCCAATTTCTCAATTTCTGCAGTGGTGTAATGGCTGGTGTGTGGTCTTGCATTGTCATGCAAATGAAAAACATCCGTCATAGTGTTCGTTGGGTGAACTCGACGAAGACGTGCTTTCAGCTTTTTGAGAGTTCTGACGTATTGGACAGAATTTATTGTGCATCCCTGCTCCAAAAAATCAATCGTAAGCACACCCTTTGCATCCCAAAACACTGTCGCCATAACTTTCCATGCCGACCGCTGAGTTTTGAATTTTTTTTCTTCGGTGACGTATGATGCCATTCCATTGACTGTCTCTTTGATTCAGGTTCAAAAAAATGAAGCCACGTTTCGTCTCCAATGACAATTTTTCCAGAAACTCCTCTCCCTCCAATTTGAAGCGCTGCAAGTGTTCGGAGGCTATTGTTTTCCTTGTTTCTTTGTTTTGGGCGGTTAACATTCTTGGTACCCAATGTGAACAAACTTTTGAGTAAACCAGTTGTTGAATAATCGTCATCACAGTGCCTTTACTGAGGGAGGTAATGCTACACAATTCATCTGTTGTTACCCGGCGATCACCACGAATATCATCGACTCGCTGAATGTTGCATGGAGTCATTGCAGTCACCGGCCTGCCGCTTCGCATTTCATCTGCCAATGGTGTTTGCCCTTCAGCTTCGTTACAGTGACCAAACAATCATCTAACAGTGCTGACATCCACCGTTGCATCACCATACACATTTTTTTAGCATATCGTGAATGCGAATTGGCGTTTCACCTTCCGCAGTCAAAAATTTAATCACAGAACGCTGTATAGTAGGAATGTCGATGTCAGCCATTTTGCAAGAGGATACAGTGCGGCCACCTGTTGGCTTAGGAAGTTAGGGGATTGGAGAAGAAGGTTGGAGGAATTGCCCCAAATTCAAAGTTTTCACATAACTTACTTATTTAAGGGAAAAAAGGTGGCATTACTTTTTGACCCACCCTCGTAGCATATCTGCCTCACCATGCGATATGACTTAACGTTGGAGGACGTAAATTACAATATATATTTGCCTCACGTTCAAGAGGTCCCGAGTTTGAATCTCGGTCAGGGTGAGTTACCTAGATAAGGTTTTCCGGGGTTTTTCCTTATCCTAAAAGACAAATGTCAAGTAGCTCTAAGCTCCATGGACCATGTGCACATTTCATCCATTCCATGCATCGTCCGATATGACCTTAGCGATGGAGGACGTAAATTACACACAAAAAAGCCCAAGTGCGGACCAAGAAGCACCAAAGTATATTCAATTTCAACCAGTGCTATCACAGTCTTGGCTTTTAGTAAGATTCCATAATTTTCTTTCTCTCTACAATGTTTTACCAACATAATATACCTACGTTAGAGCCAGCTACTGTTTTCGCGGAACACAGTGGTCGTTCCAGTTGCGATGCATGCTGTAGACATTGTGACTTTTACTGAATTTAATGGTAACTGAATGTAGTTTAAAAAGGTTATTGCGTGGTTGGTGTATATTATGTGTGCTCCATAACACCGTTTATGTGCTTTGTTGTATTTGCATAGAAAGTATAAAATACAGAACAAACTATGAGTTAGGAATCCCATAGATTGAACATTTTTAGAAACATTGCTTAACAGGAGGAAATTTTAAAAGGAAAAATTTTGTGCCAACCAGAATCTCGGGGGAAGTCCGCTAGTTATTTTAATATTACAACCTGAGTGTTCTTACAAATATAATGAGTATTGTAAGAGCATATTTAAGAAAATTACCTGATTATCAATTTTACCTCTTTTTACTGCAGCAAAAGTTGTTTTAGATTTCTGCAAGCTGGATTTCCAAATCTACGTATCCCACGTTTGCTGACGATTTTTAACACTGCTAGTCTGAAGGAATGATGCACGTCCATTAAAGGCAAAATGAGTAGTTATGTTGGTATAAAGTTTCCAAAAAGTGGAATTTTTGCTTTTCCACCTTAATATTTCAATTATAATATTGTAACAGCTTATTTTATTAATATGTACCTATGATCCAAGCATAAACCTTAAAAGTGAATGTTTAAATGCATTATTTTTGTAATTCAGCCCATAATAATTGTTTACTTTTCTGCGGTTACGTTTGTACATTACATTTCCCTTCTTGCGATTTCTGTTAAAATTGTCTTAACTTCGGATGACCAAACTACACCTACTACCCGTTATAACCAATTGTCAACATGGGCGAACATCTTGTTTTATGTTCAGTCCTTCTCAGGAAGTGTTACAATGTTACAGATCATCAAAGAGCGCGTAGTAACTAGTTAGCGGTTTTAACAAGTTTTAGAAAACATGTGATGGTGCTTGGAATAACTAGCTATCCTAGTCAAAATTTAGTTCAGTTAATAAGCACATAATATTTTTATGTCGGCAATGCTATGCTAAACGACTTTCTTTCTGCCTTTTGGTAATTTAGTGCCTCATTTATACGTGGCAGAATACCTCTGGTATTTTAGTGCCTCATTTATACGTGGCAGAATACCTCTGGTATTTTAGTGCCTCATTTATACGTGGCAGAATACCTCTGGTATTTTAGTGCCTCATTTATACGTGGCAGAATACCTCTGGTATTTTAGTGCCTCATTTATACGTGGCAGAATACCTCTGGTATTTTAGTGCCTCATTTATACGTGGCAGAATACCTCTGGTATTTTAGTGCCTCATTTATACGTGGCAGAATACCTCTGGTATTTTAGAGATAATGTAACTTAACACTGTTCCACAACGAGAATCACGTTCTGTACAGCTGTCGCTTACCTCGCCCTAAGCTTGAGTGCGGTCAACTCGCTGTCATCTCCAAAGTGGCGCCCCTCAAAGGTTTCTCTGGTCCCACTCTTGCCACACCCTGTTCTTTGACTGAACATTCCCGGTGCTTGCAAAGTTCCCAATTTTTATGTTATCTCTGGTGAAACAGCAGTCCTATATGTACGTACTCAATGCTTTTGTTTCATTTAAATGTAAGAGGGCTTAAATATTAATGAAATTACCAGCTGGAAAAAAGGCACTAAAGCGGAGGTTCATCCAATATTTGTGTCCGGAAGGCAAGGCAAATAAATGTTGTACAAAAGAAGAGCCGATTATCCAGAGATGATAAAGAGGCACTCTACTTAATTACGTCATACTACAAAACAAATTTTATATTATTGTTGTTGTTTTTTGTGTGTAAATTATATATTGTCTATTCAATAAGTATATAATTATGCAATGTTAGGAACAAGCACGATTTCACTCTGTTTAAAGCCAACTCACGGAATTATAATATTCATTCTATTCTAGTTTCTGCAGTGCTAGAATGATAATCAATACAATAAATTCAATAATAAAACACTATAAAAATACTTAACGCACGGCACTTTAAAATATAGCAGGATATGAAAAAGCTCAAGTGTCAGATGTGAAATTTATGCACATTGTGAAAAGAAAACAGATCCACCAATACTTCTTAAAAACTTCTGAAGTTCAGAATGTGCATTTGGATACAAAAATATAGTCCATTCTTATAAATCGTAATAGCGTTTGCCCTTTCTCATAGTTTCCACATTTAAATAACATAAACAACCAGCTCTTACTGTTTATCTCAATTGTTAGCTTGAACAAAAATTCAAGAAGGTGAATGAACCCATGTGCGTTGTTATATCTAGCATAAAAACAAAAATGATCAGTAAAAGTCTCAGTTAAAAAATTCCGCCTGCCTCGGTAGCGTAGATGGTAGCGTGTCTGCCTCACGTTCAAGAGGTCCCGAGTGCGAATCTCGGTCAGGGTGAGTTACCTGGGTAAGGTTTTTTTATCCGGAGTTTTCCCTTATCCTTCAAGACGAATGTCGGGTAACTGTAAGCTCCATGGACCCTGGAGTCATTTGAGCATCATTTCACCCATTTCATTCACCGTCCGATATGACAACGTTGGAGGACGTAAATTACAAAAAAAAAAAAAATCGTTCTCTAATTGGTTCAAACATCTTATAGCTGGGTAGGTTCAATGTAACCTGATTAGAGCTGGTATTTATAGAGGGTGAAGTGGCTGAGAAATGAGTTACAGTTGTATTTTTTAGGCGTGACGTATGACGTAATGTTGCGCAGTAGTTTATGGTCAAATCCACTTGTTTATTAGTAAAAGAAAGGGGTGTCAGGTTAGTCATCTCTCATCTAATCCACTAGCTTCATCAGCAATCTGCTGGTGAAAGCAGAGATCTTAACCCCCCACCCTTGATTTGCATGACGTCACTCGCACACATCCGTGCAAGGTCACGGAATACCTCTCTACCTGTAGTATAAAATGCTCAACATTATTTATGTCGTAAGTTTCTCCTGGAGTATACGCAGGAATGGAAACTAAAATCATAGCCTCTAACGAATACTTATATATTGATGAAAGCAGCATTGCTGATCTTTGAGGAACCGAATTCCTTTAGTGACTATAAAATGAGATGTTGTATTGATGTATTTTTCATTCCTGTAACTACTTTACTCCATGCATTTAGTTACTCAGCAGTGAAAAATACAATCATTTTTAGAATTACTACGTCAGTGCCACGTTTCTTTTGACCTTGCACCGTTTACATGCATTCTTTTGGTTCCCTTTTACCTCGCTGGTTTTGGCACATATTTGCATAACTCTTTAAGAAAAACAAGCCCTGAAGCTATAAAAACAGTCGTGATGGACAAAGATGCTTTCGACTTTCTGAAAGTCACATTTAAACCGAAGAATTCTCCTACGCACTTCTTAATAATAATTTACAAGTACTTCAAATGAATTAACTCTATAATTTCATTTGATTCACACGGTTATTAGAATGTACCTTAGATACTATGCAAGACGTTCTTTGTAACTACAGATATTATGGAAAATAATTGTTCTTTCACAATGGCCGTGTGTAGGATAAATTGTGGAAACGTAGAGTCAGACTGAAAAATTCAATGTCATAGCCGGGATTTGAACCACGGATCTTCTGGTCTCCGTCCAGCCGCTCTAACCATTTAGCTACTATGGCCAACGTGCCGATATGACATTAAATTCTCCAACTCCAATTTTAAAACTTAATTAAACATAAAATACTTCGAACATTATTTAAATAATTTTAAACTTCAAATTACATCATAAAACAACTAACAATATTGCGCTTTTTCCTTCGGGGCTGGATTAAAAACAGCTACAGGATACTTACAGGAAATCCTGTAAATTCAATGCATCAGATTTTTGTTAACTGTCAAATTCCATAATTAAGGTTGAAACGGTACTCTCTTCCTCGAGTTGATTAATTAACTGTTAAGGAATATATGGAAGGTTAATTGAATGTTAAAGGAATATGTACATGTATTGAAACAAATGTCTTGTGTGCATTGTCAAGTTTGTTACGGACTCTGAATCGGTAGGATTTTACTCTCCTAGGAAAGACGGACGCAACCATAAATTTTAAGGGTCGCACCCGGTGTTCATTTTCAAGCATATTTTTGACAGGTGGTCTAAAGTGAGGTTCTCGGAAAAGGGTCTCCATATGCGTTCTACCGACCAAATAATTAAAAATAATGAACTGAAGGGCAAAGCGAAGTGTTATATGACCTACCTGGGAACAAATATATATCCAAAGTCAGTTGGCGACTGAGGGCCAAGCTAAACCGTCGTGCGATAGCACACGGACAGAAATCGCGTTCATTAAGCTTATTTGGCTACTGTGGGCCAAACTGAACGGACAAGTAGACTAAAGAAATCGCGTTAAATTAAAGGTAGTTAGTAGCTGGGTGCCAATCCGATGAGTCGTGTTATAGACACGGGAGTACAACCACGCCAGCACGAAGCCTTCCATTCAGAGTTGGTCTAATTAACATGTATTTCGAGAGTAATTGAAATACAACCAATCGTCATAAGAGAATTAAACTGTGTTTCTTTTCAAGTACCCTAATTGATCCACCCAAAATGCCCTGAATTAAGAGATCCTTGCTACAGATCCTATATTCGTGAATGTTAGGATAACTACGATAGCGGCCGAGGACATCGACAATTTCAAATTATCACTGGCGAGGCTGACGACCCAAGGAGTCAAGCCCCTGCAACAAGGTCAAGTATTAAAATAACTAGATACAAAAATAAAATTTACTGAGTGACATATAATGATTTGACTCATACGTTCTGTTGCTTTTTTTTTTTCTTTCAAGTGCGCATTTTATTTTGCATTTTATTTTGCGCACAAAATAAAATGTTTTTGCAGTGCGCTTTGTTATTCGATAGAGAATTAATATAAACCATTAACTACTAATAGCGCCGGTCTAAATATGCTGCAACAGCAAATTTGTACAACTCCATCATCAAGCAAAGGTAACAAAATGGCAATAACAACGATAAGCGATGGTTTTTACAACTTAGTCATGCGTGATTTGTTTCTCTGCAGCCAAAGGGATTAGCGGAGTTTCAAAGCTTTTGTATCACACGCGAATAACAATGGGGAAAATTAAATTAGCTTGTAGAAGGGCTTTGTCGATGTTGGATTTTCCATCACGTCCGTATTGACGATTAACTATTAATGCCACGGCACACAGTGAGGGTGCGTCATGCTGGTTGCCGACTCACAGGGCGCCAGTTTTACGTAGTCAAGGTAACGGCATGTTAACACGCTGGTATTCTCGGATCACTGTATTCCCTTAGCAGGAGTTTTGTGGGAAAAGCTATAGATTGATGATTCAAATATTGAGCATCAAAAAACTATATATCAAATAGCCTTAAACTATTTAAAATTTCAGTGCTTATGAAGCGATATTAATTAGCCTCGGAAGATAGGAGCTTCTATCCCAATGCAACTGGTAGGTAATGTCAACAGTACCTCATACCAACACTCAAGTATTCGCTGACAACTTTGTTTTTATTTGTACATGCAGCTTCAGTTGACCACAGGGGACACCGAGTCTCATGTTAGGAGTTGTTTTATTTTTATTTATGTGTTATTTCTACGAGTGCTAAGCAAATTATTCATATGTGTTTGTCTGGTATTGGCCCTAATCATTCACCAGACAAGACACAGAGGCATAACAATTAAAACTTTTTAACCTGCAGAGGTCTCAACATTCCACTGTCATATTCGCTAACCACTTCCCTTTTTTAATTACATTCCATAAAACTCTCTTCACAATTCTCAGTTCTGAGTAGTCTTGAAAACTTTTTCTTGCTGTCAGCTTTTTATTTATCATCCTCATCGTCATCCACAAGGTTTAAGCCTACAAAGACTTGTTCCGGTCTCAAACATTGAAATGTTTTAGTTAGCCACACTTCCTTGGTCTGCCAATGCTTCTTTTTCCTTTGCGGTTGTAATTAAACAACAATTTTGGTATGCGATGATTGTGCATTCTTCCCACATGCTCTTTCCAGTTTTTTTCCATATTCATCTTCTGTATTAAATTGAATATACCAATTTCTGTTCTTATGTCAACGTTTCTTTTTCTATCAAATAGTGTGTAACCTGCAACGCTCATTAGGAATCTCATTTCCGTAGCTTCTGTTTATGTTTCTTCGCTTTTAAGAAGTGCTCAACATTCTGAACCATACAAGATCATGGGAACTAACCTTACTTTGCAAAATTTTAGTTTTGTTTCTTTTCTAGCGGTCTTGAGACATCTTTATATGATACCGCAAATGTTGTTAAATCTATCAATCTTATTATTTACATTTTCAGCTTTAAAATATAAAACATTACAGTCTAAATAGCTAAAATTGTTGACCTGTTCTATCATTTTATCGTCCAATATTGTTTTTACTCTAGTTGTTTGCATTCCACGGAAAGCTAAAATTTATATTTTTGCTATAGAAATATTTAATGTATGCCCTTTGCACAAATTATTTAATGGATATATTCCATTTTGTAGATTGTTTTCCGAGCTGTATATTAGAACCTGGTCATCTGCCCATAAAATATTATCTAACACCCTACTTTTTATTTTAAAGTGGTTTTATAAACTTGTCTGCCATTTTGAGATGACATCGTCCAGTGGCGAAAGGGGGCAACCTTGTCTAACTCCATAATGTCATAATATATTGTCTATAATTGTCTATAATTGTATGTTGTCTATATACAAACTTATTATTTTTATTAATTGTTTAAGAATGCCTTTTTCCTTTATAATCTTGCGAGCATTGTTTCGACGGTCGCGGCCGGCGCGTGCAAAGAGACAGTGTAGCGCGGAGATTAAAGCTTGCCGAAACAGTGAGAGAAAGAGACAGATGACTGGATGGTTCGTCTTTCTTCTGGTGCCATCTTGATGTTAGAGAGCACTCCACTAATTTCTGGAACAATGAGTGAAGATATAAAAGAAGCCGTGGCTAGTTTATCGGGAGAGTCGTAACTGGACTCGGCAATTGTGTGCGAGCAGCTGTGATTTGAAAGTGAACCCTTTTGTTTATTTTACATGTGCAGAAGCCACGAGAGATTGTGTTGGTATATGTTACTTCACTCTGCTGCCAATGGTGTACAAACTCTTTCTACGGATATAAAAAGCATTTTTTAATTTTAGTAAACTGGACTTTTAATCCTACGAACCCACAAAGTCACAATATTATGACGTAGTGTGTTTCCGTTTTACTCTGCCAAAGGTCTTTTCGAAATCAAAAAAGGCTTTATTTATATTTAGCTGTTGCCTCCAATGATCTATGCCAGAATATTCTAATAAGTAATGCACCTCATATTCTCCACCATTAAATTACTGGACATCTTTCCTTCAAAACCTTAGACCCTTTCATTCTTCAATGTCTATATTCCCAAACGAAACCAAGCCAACACTTTTCTTTCATTTTTGTCACAAACCTTAAGATATGACTATTTCCCAAATACGGATTTCCATTCATTGTAGAGACTAAGTAAGTTTCTAATCCTTGATTGGAGTATATAATGTTTGTCCATCCATATCTTCTAGTGTCTCGTCTACTTTTAAGCATAACACGCTTGTTTTTATAAATTAATCATCCATCTGTTCATAACTACCTTTCATTGCTCTCTCACTTCCTCATTTTCGAGTTGTAAGACAGTTCTCGTCTGGGAGTTTTAACAATGCTGGAAGTTTCGCTGCCTCCTTCTTTACAAGGTCCATGTGGCCTTGTCCCTGCTTGCTTCAGCTGGGGGGCGGGGGGTTGGACCAACAAAGCCTTAATTAAAATTAAAATTATGGCTGCCTTACTCGGTTTTGTACGGATGCATTCTGTAAATAAGGGGCTGGGGATGAGGATAAGACTAGCTTTGATAGGCGTGAACACATTATTGTGTTTGCTGAAAACTAAAGAGTTGGAATCTTATTTATATTAGCCAAATAGTACATATTACGTACGTAAGCCGCTGTAATATTGGCAGGAATAGCAAGTTAAGGTTCTGTATAATATTTATCAATTTGGAGTACTTCAAAGATACAAATTTGTGTCCCGATTGACCGGCGGTGCAGGTACTGAAGGATTTTTTTTAATGTATTCAATGATCGATCAGCAGTACATGCTTTACAGATCCTTGTTAACTAATTGAATCTTTATGAACTATATAATAACATGTAAGGAAAACCAAGCTGGCTCCTATTATCTATTTAACACTGTGAAACTAGAGAGACAAAAAAACAGTTAATAAAAAAAACAAGTAATCAAAGAGATAAGAACAACAGTCATTGTGAAACAGTATTCATAGTTTTTTCATTCAGTCACTAAGGAGGAGATCCTGTGGGAGTCGTCTCTTCAGGTGTGTGGGCTGGCGGGTTCGTATGCCGAAGTCGTATATCACAGCTCCTGGAACATCTGGCAGGTTTGAGAAGAAGCGAGAGGCGATCTGACGTATGTACTGGTGAAGAGGAAGGAGACCAAGTTCTTTATGCAGTTGTTGATTTCTTACGTACCATTGGTACTGAAGGATTGAAAACTGCGTTTGGAGTACGTTTCAGAAATTGCGAGGAAGCCAAATAGGTATTTTATACAATACATATTTCTACAAAAAAGCTTAAATGTATCAGAAATAATGTTAAGCCTTGTGCGATAGCTTATCATTTTTGCTGGATCCATTGGTACAGATGCACAAGATTTTTCCTAGTCACCTCAAAGAATTGATTGGTATGTATCGGGTTTAAAGAAGGGCATGCAAAATTTGTAAACGTTTCAGTTTAGTTATTTCTAAACAGACTCCGAAGCCCATTTTACCAGTTTTTTTTTCCAAAATACTCCTTGATTATAGTGTTCAGAGGGAGTTTTGGAGAAATAAATGTCGTATTTTTTAAAGAAATTAAGCCTGTTTATTTACTCCTTTGCACTTGGTACTTGTCAATAGCATGACATGTTTCCAGCTACTTACCTAAATATATACTGATATTCACTTAAATGAAAGGAATTGAATTTGGGTGATATGAATATGAAATGCTTGCCCAAAAAACCCTCGCACAAATTTAAATATTTTTGGAAAGTATAATATAGGTATGTTCTTCCATAATAAAATAGTTAAAACGTTTTTGGAATTACCACATTCTCTCTCTCTCTCTCTCTCTCTCTCTCTCTCTCTCTCTCTCTCTCTCTCTCTCTCTCTCTCTCTCTCTCTCTCTCTCTCTCTCTCTCTCTCTCTCTCTCTCTCTCTCTCTCTCTCTCTCTCTCTCTCTCTCTTCTCTCTCTCTCTCTCTCCTCTCTCTCATCTCTCTCTCTCTCTCTCTCTCTCTCTCTCTCTCTCTCTCTCTCTCTCTCTCTCTCTCTCTCTCTTTATCTCTCTCTTTATGCTATTGGTACAACTAAGAATGATTTATATCATTCCTACTTGTATACATGCACTTTTAATAAGATTAATCCTTTGAACTGAGGACATTACTCTACATTCTGAGAAAGTGCTTGTAACATTTTCCTTCTGTGGTTAGGAACCACCACTTGGATTGTCTGAAGTCATCACTTAAACAAACATGCACAGCCCGGTATCGTCGATTATAAGAGCGCCAGCACACGTCTATAACCCAAAAGTTCTCGCGTGTCTACTTATATACCTGATTTAAGATGATACGCTTTAGAAGATTGCAATTCCCAAAATGACAGCCTACTACTCGATCTTAAAACGTGCCATTTGATTAATGTAGCATTAGGTATATTTAAAGATAAATTATTTAACAAAAGTTACCTGGTATCATGGATTATAATGATGTACATTTATTTGATTACATTCTAAAACTCTTGAAAACATTTAACGTTGAGTGAATGTTTACTCATCTATATAATAATGGGATTTCGCAGCTATTTAAAGGATTTAGAAGGATTTACTGTCGTAAATTTAAGGGATTTCGGCGGAGGCAAAGCGCCAGTAAATCATTAATACGCAATACACAATTTCCTTTTAAAACAGCAGTAAAATGCTGAAACCATTCTGTAGAAACTTTTCTAGTGTTATAGTCAACATCTTAATTATGTAAAACGCGTGCTACCCTTATGCAAAGGAACGAACAGGAATGGCATATAGAGCCCTAAAAAGGCATAAACACTTCAAGGAAGGAAAACTATTTAGTACGTGTTTGCATTTAAATAGTGATTGCACTTTTATTACTTTTTGAAGGATTTGTTTCCGTAAAAAAAAACCTTCCTTTTAAAATGTATACATGTACGAGGGCCAATCAACAAAGACTGAGACTGATTTTTTTCACAGGTGTTTATTATTGCATTTCAATGTTTACATGATATTTTTCAAAATAGTCACCTCTTACTTCAATGCACTTTTTATAGCGTCTCTGCCAGCCCTTGCAGACCATTCTTTGTCAGGTCCTTGAGAATCGCCTCATTTTTCTTGAGCACTACTTCAGAGGTCTCAAATCGAATACCCCTAAGCTTTGCCTTTAGTGATGGGAATAAAAAGATGTCACAGGGTGCAAGATAAGGGCTGTAAGGTGGAAGTGGTACACAGGTAATGTTGAATCGAGCCAGAAACTGCATGACTTGATTTGCGACGTGAGGCCGTGCATTGTCATGATGAAGTCGCCACCCAGTCCGAGAAAGCTCTGGTCGTTTCTTTGCAATGTGCTTCCTCAGTGTAGCCAATACTGACGTGTAGTGTGCTGCTGTAACAGTAGTGTGAGGGGGAACTGCATGCTGGTAAATCATTCCATTACTATCAAAAAATGTGATCCCCATCACTTTCCCTGCATATGGTACAACTTTTGCCTTTTTTGGTGTTGGAGAACCTGGCGATTTCCACACTGTGCTGGCTTGTTTTCCTTCAGGATCATAATAATGCAGCCATGACTCATCAGCGGTGATAATCGAAGACAAATAAACTAGTCTTATATGGTATAAGAGGAGTTTTCTTGATTTTGACTTTAATAGCTAGCTTAAGTAAATGTTCAAACTGTCGACCTCCAGCTTTTAAACAAATACAGTTTGTGAAAACAAAATATGTACGTGTGTTTCGCATTCAAGAGCATCCTCGAAACTGCTTGAGTCATGAGTAGCATTTTGGATAAGTAACTGCTCTTTTCCCCCTTTGCCTGAAAGCAATAACATATTTGCCAATAGCGAAAAAGGAGAAAACCTTTTTTTCTCATTACATCTGCTTGCTAAAAACAAGT
This sequence comes from Mantis religiosa, assembly GCA_030765055.1. Taxonomy (NCBI): domain Eukaryota; kingdom Metazoa; phylum Arthropoda; class Insecta; order Mantodea; family Mantidae; genus Mantis; species Mantis religiosa. Next base: position 30,756,730 of record CM060950.1, on the reverse strand, counting down.
TGACAGTCTTAGGGAGCGACACTTGTACGGAGATGCAATTTGTTGACATTTATACGGAGCCCAAAATATTCCCGGAAATGACCAAGCATGGTCAGTTTAGAAAGGTACAGTTCTACGGAAAGCAATCTAAAGCTAGCCAATCAATTCCCAGAAAGTAGCCTATGAAAATTTAGTTAATATATAAACACTAAAGGAAAACTAGTTATTTGCAACAGGCGTCAGTATGTAGTGGATAACACCAACAAAGAAAGAAGCAACTTATTGGCCTTTTACAAACCTCATAAAGACTGAATGTAAAGGAAGACTATTATGTGTTTCAAATGGGAAGGTGTTTGTTCTTGAGCGCTACTAGGTAAGCAACCAATCGGAGTACTGCGGTGTTGTCGTACTGCATTCCCACTAAGTGGTGTGTGAGGAGCGCCAACCTAATCAATCTGTATGAAATACTATTCGCGCTAAGACAAAAATTTAGATTTCGCCAAAACTGATCCAGTGGAACGTAGACAGTAATGTATCTAACATAACCATGAAAACCCCATACTTTTAGCTCAGTTTTTCTAATACAAATAAATAAAACACTATTACCTGTATTATAACAATAAATCGGGACGTAAGCGCTGTATGAATATCATTATTGGTTGGCATGTATGCGTGTACGTATATTTGTAATTACTCAGAACGGAAACGTAAATGTTTGACATGACGTGATAAAAGCATTACTTTGAATACGCCAATTCGAGCGAGAGGAAACAAATTTCCTGCTGCGCTGGCAGAACGCGTCTGCTCACATTATATCTTTATTTATGAATGGTGGTGTGTATGTATGTATGTATGTATGTATGTATGTATGTATGTATGTATGTATGTATGTACATATACTTTTAATTACTCAGAACTGAAATTTAAACTACTGCGTGACGTGATAAAAGAATTACTGTGAATAAGTCGAGGTGTTAAATTCGAGAACGAGCAAACACTTCATTTCCTGTTCGCCTGTGGAATGCTGTAGTCCTATGTTTATGAATGAATGCTGGGTAAGAAGTGTTTATTTATTCTGGAGAGTTCAGATCAATATCATTCAGTTGTTCTTTACACAACAGTATAGTAAGAGTTAAATAGTGCAATGGCTTCTTGCGGTGAATTTAGTGGCGGGTCAAAAAGGCAATTATTGCGAAGTCAGGCTCGAAGTATTGTTTTTAATGTGTACACATTCTTCAAAAAAATTGGGCAATGAGGAATATAGAAATCAGCTCGATTTCAAAAATGCTCAACGGCTTACTGATGAAGCGTGTGGTGTAGGTAAAACAAGTGTGTCCCGCATTTGGATTAGAAAAGCAGGTAATTCATAAACTATAATTATAGTTACAGTATTTCAAAATATACATAATTTGCGAAAATGCTTTTTCCAATTTTGATTTTGGCAACTGCATCGTTGTAAAAGTTTGTAAAATATAATTCGCTTACCCTTACATCTAACGCCAAACAGACCTGCATGTTATATGAGTGTGCGAGAGAGAGGGAAATATAAAAGGAGTGGGGTACAAGCTGGCAACGCTGAGTGTGATACGACATCTGATTAGCTGGAGTCCAGAACCCTTTCCATTTGAAACACATAATAAAGACGTAAAACACAGTTTTAAGCAAAGGAAGCCATGTTTTCATTTCGGATGAACCAGCAAATGAAGCGCTAAAATATATTGTAACAGAAAAAAAAAAAACTTGCAAGAGAATCTAACAGTGTAGTTTCAACTACTTTCGCTGAAGATTTAGGCCAGCTCTTCAATCGGGGCTACGACTTAGTCACGTCGCTACCATTACATAGGAATGCCAAACAATCGTTACATCGCATTAGACGAAAACTAATGGCACCTATAAGGATACGATGGATTTGGGCGGAATAATTTCTCAAGGAAGTCATTTATTTACGTATGAACGACGATGGCAACCTTTTGCTCGAAGCTGAACCTAATGACTCGAACAGGGAACCTAATGACTAAAGACCGGAGACGTGTGCGTTTTTTCCATAAGTATACTGCACAAGGTCACTACTGTTATCTGTCGCACATGTAAACAACTGCAAGTAGATATGTCCTGACCATGACAACCGCCTCAAGAGGAAACAAAATAGTCCCGTTATACTACACCTTGATCTTGCAAGGCAATGCTTTACTATTATGGTTCGCAGAGTATTACGTTACGTTGCTTTCGTTGTTTGCACATTTGATGGCCGTGATGTACATCTGGCGTCATTCATACTCTGTGTCCAGCTATCTTGTATCGCATGTGAACACACATCCCTCTGGCTTTTACTAATGACAGAATATGGGTGTTCGTCAGCGAAAATGGAAATCACCTTTGTCAACCTTCAAGAATTCGAGCAAGCGGTATGGAAAATTCTCATTCATGCCGATCTTAGAAGTTATTTTGATCAAAAAAAATACAATTTCAACTATCTACGCCTTGCAATCGAACAAAAAGGCGGGAAATATATGATCGTTTTCTCCAAAGCTATAAAAACCAACGTGCCTGAATGAAGTCCTACATCACTCAAGATGGACTTCAAAATCGTTATCGTCCAGTCAGCTAGAAGTTTTATTTCCTGAATCAGAGGTTATCACTTTAATCAGTGTTTGTGGGGGGGGGGGGGGACTCCAATATTGTGGCCTTGTTTCTGCCTACAAGGAAAACGGAGAATGTGCTGTCACATAAGAATTTATTCAGCTCTGGTATTTTTTCCCGTGGAAATGTTGGACGATTGTCGGTTCCGTAAACAGCAGAGCTCGCCTAAGAACGTATATTCTGAGATGTGAGTTCGTAGGCATCGTACAGTGCAGCTTTTTAAGCTGCCTAATGTTAATAGGCCTAAGACAAGGATGTACAATCAGTCCAATTTTACTAAACTTATTTATAGACGAGATAATAGACAAGGTTAAAGAAGGAAATCAGCACTGTCCGGTAATAGCAAATAAATTCCTGAACTGCTATATGCGGATGACTTAATGGTAGGATCTATAATGGTAGTAGGATTGCAGAAGGTAATAAATGAAATCCAGAAATTCTGTGGAGAGGGGGGAATAAAAATAAACATACACAAGTCGAAAGGTATGGTCTTCAAGAATGGGGTTAAAGTAAGAAAAGATGAAAAGCGGGTACTAAATGGCAAAAGGATAGAAGCGGTCAATGAATTTGAATCCTTAGGAGTGAGGTTGAATAGCAATGGAAAATGGGGAGCATACAGCAGAAAAATTGAAGCAAAAGGAAGGGCGGCAATGAATAGGATAAGAATATGCAAATATAAGCTAGAAACGACAACCAAGTGGTTAGAAAGAATGTATGAAGCACTAGTGAAATCCAAAATGTTGTATGCAGTGGAGATATAGGAGGGGGGCGGTCGAACAGGTAAACCAAACAGTGGACCAAAACTACAAAAGGTTTTGTAAAGAGCTTACCAAGATTAGGCTTACCAAGATCAGCACCTAGGTAAGTAGCTTTAGTAGAATTAGAAAAAGCAGGACGAAATTGAATAATAATTGAAAGAATAATAAAATGTTGGTATAGGTGTTTGGCCAAAATAGAAAGGGAAATTATGAAAATATGAAATTATGCACGAGACAGCAAAAAATATTACAGAACTCAAATAGTTGCTGGGCAGAGATAGGAGGAATTATGAAAAAAAATAGGAATGGGAGATATATGGAGTTTAGAGGAAAGGAATACAAGCGATATGGTTAAATTGATAAAATTCAGAATAGAAGATATAGAAAGACAGGAAATATGGGAAGGTCTAGAAAATATGTAATCATTACAATTTTACAAGCAAATAAAGAGAAATTAGGGACCAGAAGCATATGTAGATTACTGCAATAGGCAAGAGAGAAGGGTTAGCTTGATTGAGAACAGGAACAATATTTCTAAGAGGGATAAGAGGTAGGGAAAAGGGAATTTGTGAATTATGTGGGGCAAAAGAAAGCATAGAACACTATGTAACAGAACGCGAGGAAGTTGCAATGTGGTGGAAAAGGGTTTGGGAGGAAGAATGGGAGAAATTAGAGAAGGGGATAGTAGCTATAATAATGTTAACGGGGAAGTAGGAAAAGAAGGTACTTTCTTGCAGATAGTAAAAGAAAAATGTCTCAGAAATATAAAAAATATAAAAAAGGAAGATAAGCGAAGAATGGGGCTAATTAAGTAACAAGAAGGCATGGAGGTTAAGAGTTAACTGGCAGAGCAGAAGAGCCGGGTGTCATGGAAGCCAAGGTAGCAACAAGGTAAAGACAAATAAATGTAGCCTAAAGTTGTAAATTGTAAAATTTCGAAATATGCACAATAAATAAATAATTCATTCATTCACTCATTCATTTATTCACATTTATGGTTTCAAGGGCGTATGCGTTAGTTGAATGAATTTACCTTTATTTCCATTAAAAGGATATGATGCAATTTTTCAATGTTACATAAAAACTCTATAAGACATATTCGTTCCTTGTCGTTTCAAAACTTTGTACTATGTGTGTATACGTGGGCGTTTGTGTATGGTGTGATAGAGAGAGAGAGAGAGAGAGAGAGAGAGAGAGAGAGAGAGAGAGATCAATATCATTCGACAAAGAGTGAGTACATTTTCTGTCGGACTCAGTTTAGTCACATGGAACTGTAAGTACTGTTAAAACATCTGTATTGTCGCGAACCTGATCGCGATAGCGCGACTTGTATACACAAAAAGCCTGGAGAAGGAGTATTCCGGAAGAAATAATGATAACGCGAGTTAAAAGACCTGCCGGCACAGATAGGGTTATGCTTCTGGAAGGTGATAGAACATTCGATTCCTGTTTGGTTCAGAAATATCTCGAATTTACGAAATAGGTATTTAAGGACGTGACGGCTCGCAAAGAGTTAGTTGTGAAACAGTGTTGTGAAATGAGAGACAGTCAGCTGTGTTGTTGTAACGAGAGCTAAGGATGTAATCTGCTGTCACTGTTTGTTATTGTGATCGACCTTGGTAGACTGATGGTGTATGTAACGTAATGCTGCTGTAAGCTATAAAAGTATTTCTACGAAAATAAAGAAGATTTTTAATTTCTGCAACTCTGCCTTTTAATTCTACGAACCCACAGAGTCACAGTATGATACTGTACTAGTTGTCTCTTATTAAAGCTTTCACTGGATCTTTTTGACAAACTTACATTAAATTATGTTTCCTCTAAAATGTAACGTGTTCTACTAACAAATATACACATTAGTTTAAACTCAATAGTGATTTCAATGTAGCTAAGGGCCTAATTGCATAATACACATAGAAGATAGGAGAGTGGTATTATTTCATTTAGACTCTTCAGAAATCAGTGCTGTCAGTACTTTTCATATTGGCTGGATAAATGGAGTTTACCCGCTGGCTTTGCAAAACAATAAAACATAGCTATTCTTTATTGCAATTAACAATTACACGACAATTTCTTTGTGCATCACTCAGATGACATGGCTCGATCATCTGCACCAAAGGGTTAAAGTATCAGCTAATCATGCATAATTAATTGGAAATGTTTCAACCATTATTTAGTATGCTATATACCTCTCGTTAATTTAAACTGTAATGACTAATGAGGTCGGAGAGCAGTTTGTTTTAAATGTCGATTACGCTTGGTGAGTTGTGAAAAAAAAAATGACAAGTAAAGCTTCAGAAAATTGTGTATATTCTTCTTGTAAGACTTTTTGTTTTATCATATGTGTGTACTAGTAGAGGTTGCACCGATGCAAACTGTAGTAAAGGATTAAAAATGAGGATGGAAAATGCCAAACGCTTAAGTATACTGTAATATTCTTTCTTATTTCTGCATATTAAAATTCGGAATGTACTCTTCCTTAATTTTCGAACTGGAGATTATAAACACTATAAGTAAGGTAAGTTGGGAGGGGGGAAGTTGGAAGTTCGGGGAAGACGGAAGTTTCGTAATATTTTGTTCATCTGAGACTAGATAGCAGCACTTACCACAGCCTTGCATAGGGGCATCGAGTTGGAATTGTGCTGTTGTGCTCTTCCGTTTTATATCTTGCTTCATCTAAGTAACTACTATCTGTAAACTTGTTAAGTACAAGCAATGTAATAATTCGTTGCCCATACGTAAGGTCTAGCATTTGATGTACTGCATGGAGCTTCACCTAACCATGATATTTTGCCAAGTGCGTCTTTGTGAGCACATGGTAGCTCGGACCAATATGGCTGGTAGCGTACACCAAAAATAAGGTTCACTCAGGCATTGGAGGAAGTTGAAAGTTCTTAAAGAATACTGATAAATTACATATGACCGATCATGACGGCTTGACCGATCTTTTTTCAAACCATTGAAAACATTTTGGCAGCAAGCTTTGAATACTTGGATCATTCAAACCCTGGCCGGAGAGTTACAAGACTGTAGATTGGTTCTCTCCTTTCTTCATTTATCATGTCTCTAACATGCGTTAAATTTACTTTTTATAAGTTGTCTTACATGTTTTAATACAAATGCTCATTCTACTTTATTTTTTTTAATTTCAAACTTCATGTTGTTGCCTCTTCCTCCATCTTCCCCACTGTTAACTCCCATCTTCCCCTAATGATGGGGTAAGATGAAAGTTTTGTTGCAATTAGTTTAATTGTACCACTTTATCTCCTCTCGTTTAAAGACACTGATTACAGTTCCTCCCAGTAACAATTAAATATACAGGCAATATCTTCAGATAGTTTTTATACTTTTTCCATTCCCAGTTCCATGTAAAAAGGACATAACCGTTAAGTGTGTCATCTTCCCCCGACTTACCTTATATATTTTCGATTAATGGCGTAGTAGACAGGTGAGGAATACACGTTTTACTATCACAGCCCGATATAAAACTCAATACATATCTTCTCAATCACATGAACTTATCTTAAAATGACTCTTTCTTAACAACCCACGTGCTTACTTGCACATTATTCTGCAATTGACTATCATGAGGAGTGCTCTAGAAGTTCTTGACCTGACCAAGAAGGAACAACCATCTTTAATTAAAATTCGTAAGCTTTCACGGCCGGTGTGAGTATAATATAAAGTATTAACCGGGCTTGCGGGCACAGTTGCTGTTGAGACTTCCTCCAGGACACTTTGATCGCACTGCCACTGAAGATGTCTGCCGCAGTTGCAGACGAAACGTCTGGGAAGATGAAGGAGGAGCCCAGTAGACCACGGCCCACAAGCCCGGTTAATACTTTATATTAAACCATCTTTAAATCACTATATTTATTCCAATCACTTTAAAACATTTTATTACCCTTATTGAAAAAGAAACATTTATGCAACTGTGCAAAATAAGCTCAGTCTCTGCTTCAGTCTCATCAACTGACATGAAACACGTTAAACCAATATTTATACAGATTTGGCAATAAAACCCAATATCTAGAAGCACAATTCGGCAATCACAGCAGATGTGCAACCACTCGAAGTGAAAGTCATTCGGCAGTGTTTATATCCAAATTTCTTTTTCACCTTCATTTGCTGCTAACAGAGTATTTGAACTGCTTCTATTTTGTGGTGAATCCATGTTTCATCCCCAGTTATGACACTATGAGATTCAAATAAATTTCCTGATATTTCGTTCAAACAAGTTTAAACCCCCCAGGGAAAACTAATTCGATTGCATTTTTGGTTTAAAAGAAACATATCGAGCTGTAGGTTTTCTTATACCCAAAACTTCGTGTAAAATGTAGCAGAGAGGGAGGTTTTGTAATTTCAGTCATCTCACGTACCTCAACCGGCGATTACTGAGTACGTCATAAGGGATTTTCGTCGCAATCTCGTTGGTCGCAGCGGCCTTAAGCGTTCATCACTTTGATAGGATGTACAACCACGCTCAAATTCAGCAGCCCAGTTTTCCAGCATTGAAAGAAAGGAGAAATACTCTTTAATGTCAAATGTCGTTTTATATTTATGATGGGGTTAAACTGCTGAAACATTAATGCTTAAATCACAGCTTGAATTTCAGTTTTATATATGTTATAGAAAACACTAACACCAGCTTATTTACACCATAATTAGAAACAAGTCACTACATTTTCGCGCCTTTAATGTATGAGGCGTGTCCGTAAAATAAGATTTCCAATTTCATTTAATACAGAAAAATGTTTATTGTCAATGAATGTTAAATTGATGGAAAGGCGGAATTTACAGCTATTTTTCAACGTAATCGCCATTGCGATCGATGCACTTTTGCATGCGCTGTGGTAGCTTTTGTATACCCCTGTCATAGCACTCTCCCGCCAAGTTGCGCAAGTAGCGCTCAACCTCGCTTTTCAAATCATCGTCGGTCTGGAAATGTGTTGTACCCAGGTGTGATTTCAACTCAGGAAACAGATGATAATCACTAGGTGCTAAGTCTGGACTGTAGGGGGGATGCGTGAGGATGTCCTATCCGAATTGGGCCAGCAGATCAGCATGTGCAGTATGGGTGAGCATTTTGGGGATCCATCTCACACACACCTTGCGATAATGCAAATGTTCGATCAAAATCTTGTCAATGGTAGTCTTACTGACTACAGGGATAAGCTCGCACAGCTCACGAACTGTCACACGCTGATCTTTAACTATTTCCTGCTCCACTTTTGCAATTGTTTCGGCTGAAACCGAAGGCCGACCAGAACGTTGTTCGTCATGGACGTCTGTACGTCCATCTAACAACTCTCTGACCCACTTTCGCACGTTTTTGACGTCCATACACAGTGGCCCATAGACTTCGCATAATTGACGATGAATTTCAGGGGGTGTATTGCCCTTGGCACTCAATAAAAAACGGATCACTGCACGTAACTCGCACTTGGCGGCGGAAGTGATAGGAAGCTCCATCGCAAACGGCTGCCCAGCCCAGACTAGTGGTTGCAACGGGTTCGGTGTGGTGGGGATTTGAAGGGGCGAAACCAAGCTACACGCCATCACTTTGCGGTCGCCTGGGACCGAACCCGGGCCCTACACGCCAGTGTTGTCGGATCTCGCGTAATAGCATTCCTCACGGCTCCAGCGCCTTGGAGACCTTATTTTACGGACACGCCTCGTAATATGAAGAACTACTTCCGTAGTTTGCCCATCTTCACAACTTCTGAGTCAAGCCAAGAACTTTTCAAACTCTCCTCGTATTTATAATTTTCTGTTAGGTAAAATATTTCAACAGTTAAAGCTTTTGCCTACATAGTTTACGGATATAGAGCTTATTCGAATTACCAGGTAATGCCAAGTTTCCGTGAATCAAGCAAGTACCTAAACCATAAAATTCAAAATACTTTGCGAGTTATAAATATCTATAAAAGTGGCAACTGGAGTATAGGAACCTCTACACAGATAGTGTGCAGAAGTGCTATTCACACGCAATGCCCTTGATTAAATAATGTATCCAAATAGTTGTGAGGTCTGCAGTATTTCAAGTCCTTTTTTCTGAAACTCCTCATTCCGCAAAGATTCTGTATGATTCTGAAAATACAGGTGTATGCCTAAAATTTGCTAAATGGTACTTCTGCCACACTTCTTCATTAAATGACAGACCATCGGCATTTACAGCCTAAACTTTCGGTATCTGTCGGCTTTTCGAAGACTTCGCCTACACGCCTACGTGAGCTGTACCACCACCACCCCCTGGTACAGCGTATCCAGGATGCCCTACACGTTTTGCACGCCTCTGGTGTCAGCGTGGTGTGCGCCTGGGTCCTTGGTCACGTGGGTTTGGAAGGGAACGAAAATGGCGGATTTGGCGGCTAAGGTGGCAATCACAACACCTAGTGTTACCCTACCTTTGGTCACTATGGAAGACTTTTGGCTTGTTGTGCGTAGGGCGGCGCTCTCGTGCTGGCGCGATCAGTGGTCTGCTCTGCGTGACAACTAGGTGAGATCGGTGAAGGAGCTCCCGATTCCTTGGGCGACCTCCTGTCGTTTCTTCCGTCGCTAGGAAATAACCCTGGCTCGGATGCGCATTGGCCACTGTTATTTTACCCACAGGTTTTTACGGAATCGTACCCCGGCTCCGCTTTGCCCGCTGTGCGGTTCGGAACTGTCGGTACGACACATATTTTTAGATTGTTATAGACTAGCATGTCTCCTCAGGTCTCTCCAGCTGCCGGCCAGTTTGGCGGAGATCCTCGCGGATGACGAGACGGCAGTAGGCAAAGTTTTAACCTTCGTTTTAGATATCGATTTTAGAATTTAGACCCCAGCAATTGGGAATTTTACTCTTTTACTGTTTTTATGGTTTTAAGTCTCCATTTTAGTCTTTGCCACTCCGTCGTGCGTTGGTTTTATCTCTATATTATAAAATAGGTATTTTTTCTTTTAGCATTTTAGTCTTTTAATCCGTTTTATCCTAATTGGCTTTATAAGGGCGCTGATGACCTAGATGTTCAGCGCCCTTAAACCCAATCATCATCATCATAATCATCATCATCATCATCATCATCATCATCATCTTCGCTTACATTACATCCATGACGAGGAAATGCGAATAACATTAGAGAAACAGAAGAAAGGGAGCGTCATAACCCAAAATCTTACAGACCAATTTGTTTGTTAAATCCATTGGCGAGAGTCCAAGTTAACTTCTCATTTTAAAGGAAAGGAGCCCTGAAAGGCAATTGAACTGATACCGCCACCAAACAAGCTTAAGACAAAGACCAACCACAAAAATGTAAATCCTTATACAAGAAGTAAAAGGCTAATAAAAATGTAGCGAATAACTATTATTAGAAAAGCTAGCATAGTAGGAGATATATGCCTAAGACAATCTACGTCATATCCTAAGAACAGAAAACTGAATTTTATTTCCAGTGAAGCTTAACTGCATCAGTATCTAAGAAAATGTGTTGGACAAAAACCAGTGTCTAAATAGCAATATCTGATACACTCTTTTGCTGCAGCGTAACTAAGTTTTCAGAAGTAAGGGGAATTGCATAGTAGAAATAAATTTAGTGCAGTGAGTTGTGTCCTCCTCTCAACTATATGTTCAGCTATTATAACTTCCCAGTTCAGCAGAGACGATGGATGAAATTATGATTGTATGTTCAAAATAGTACGGAACCAAAAAAGCTGAATTACTGACACTTGTCCCTTTCAGATAAGCAGTTTGTAAGAGAGAGTTTACCCATCTTAACTTTAAATATCCTGATTAGCAGTCAGATATACGCTAACATCACTAATCGGAACTCACTGAGGCAGCAGATGAGTAAATATGTACTAAAATTCCTGTTTAGGTATTTTGTCTAGTAAGAATCTTCAGATATTAAAGAAATTAATTGTATTATTTAGATATTATTTTACATTCGATCAGAAAATATTAGAACCCGCGTTATAATTGCTTGGGAGTTGTCTTTAATGTATATATTGAAATAATGAAATCAGCCAGAGACAAGCCCGTATGTAATATATAAGAATTTGTATGTTGTACATAATGATCTAAATAGAGGTGCATTTACGAATGTCTCATAGGACATTTTTATTCTCTGGGCAACCAGTTTCAATGCCCCTCCGCCGTGCGCTCTTATCTATGACTTCTTTGGATGCTGGGTGGTCGGTCGCAACCTGTATAGAGAAAGGCGGACGGTACAAACTTCCTAATCTCTGTTTCATATAACCTTGCCCCGCTGACTTGTATCACTCCGCGTGCAAATACCTTCCCCCTCATTCTAATAGGCTAATGCTTTCGCGCCATAGGCCATAGGCGGTGCTTTCCCGTCACATTTAAACCTGCAGTAAACGTCATAATAATTGGCAGGAAGATAGATAAAATCATACAAATAACAATATGAAGACATGCAAAAATACATGTTTATAATGAAACTGAGCAAGTTGAAACTGAATGAATGAGAAATGAAACTGAAAAAAGTTTGTAATGAAAGGCCTTCGGCCTTTTCCACTGGGATTTTTTAAACCAGCACACTTACCTTGCAAAAATGCTTGTCTTTCAGTCATAAAAGTCGTGTCACGCCATACTTGTCATGTGTCCTTCATTCACCCAAGTCTCGTCTAGGTAGTATATTTTGCGATTTGTATCCCGGTACAATCTGATTGTCCTTATATAACGTCTTCGCCACACAGCAATATCGCCCCTGGAGTGGTAAGTTTTCCTGTTGTCTCAATTTCATGTCGCGATGTTCCTACGCATCTAACAGTCACATCTGTAAGTTCAGAGATAAGCTGTTCGACTTCTCTCACTGACAAAGACGGATTCTTCTCTATGAGTGCATTAAACACATGCAACACAGTTCTTTTTTCGCCGCTTTGTAAAGGTTTTCCCTTGCGATACTTCAGTGAAAAACTGGCGGTAGACTCCGCCATTATACATATAATAAGTACACGCGCAGTAAACGATCAATACAATAATTTAGCTCGCGCACTCGGCACAACACACCTTCGAATGGCGATATATGACTAATCTAATTCAAAATAAGTTCTGTGATAAGTCATATAAACAAATATGTCACCACTACCGCTGAATCACTTGCTATCGTGCCATGTGCTTGAGAGCAAAGGAACCTCCTCATTATTTCGTTTAAGAATTAACATTTCAGATAAATCAACTTATAAATATTTAATTAAAATAGTTACGAAAATATAAATTTGACAATTCTCTTCCAATACATAAATATATATGACCATGTTAAATAACGAAGAAATTTTTAGTGCACAACGGTCTATACTACAATAGCAGCCAATGAGATGTGATAAGGTCACATGGCCGTTAAGAGATACGGGGCAAGCTTATGTGAAACAAGAATTAGCTGTGGTTATCCGGCTTATTCAATAATAACGGAATTAATGAGATTGTTCAACTGCCGTTTCAATGTCGTTGTAAACAAATGTAATAAATAACCTCATTTGCTATTCATGTGTAATTCGTAGTGCAACCTCTATTATACAAAGCAGCATCTTTCAACTATTTCACTTGTCACTTAGAGCAGCTTTTGGTTCAGTGGTTAATTGCTTTTATCCCGAAATTATTTCAAAATAAACTTTTATAAGAATCTCTATGGTTTACGAAATAAGAAGTTGTGATATGAGGTAAATGAAACAGCAAGAAACTCGATGAACTAAATAGCTGGATTTATCGGCGGCTTTACGTCCACTTGTGTCTACTTTATTAATCCCAAAGTTTAACATTGGTTTGAAAAATTGGACATTTAGCCGAATGAGAATAAAATGGCTATCCTACGCCACCGTTTGCACTATGCCCATTCGCCTTGGTTTACCAAATTTGTGAATAAATAAGATTTGTTTGAGCACGCCGCGGAATACACCAGCCTGCATAATGCAGTTCACTGGGTGTTCATATTCTGCCTTCCCAGCTGTATCTTGCGCTTGTTCAAATAGCCCCAGGGTAACATCTGTTGCACTGCTGCGAGAAGATTGCGAACTTACACATCTTTTTACTACCAGCAAGACAATAATAAAAGAAATTCGCTTTGGCGCATGTGTTGTGCTCCATCCCCACCCCAGTTTAAAACAGAAAGAGGACTTAACTACCGCACGCACACACATGTACCACGTTTATTGCGTCCTTTTTTCTTTCGGCAGTGCATTTCCATACATCCATAAAAGCATTTTTAGCCTACAGCCTGTTGTCCTAGATTTTTGCAAACAAGTGGCTCTGACAAACGTCCTTTGAATGTTGAGTTCGGTTAATTTACTATTACTCGCAGTGCGTTTTATTTGTTATATTTCACCGAAGGTTATTGAAAGTACAAATTTAACATCTTTCCACTATTAAGGGATAAGTCACTAGAGTCTAGTGATATTTGAGTTGTTAGATTCCATTCATAAGAGGCAACTTCTCAAATATACATCCGTAAATACAGACGTGTGCAAATTATTAGATTCAATGGTGAAATTTTTAACATATACCGTTTATTTTCTATTTATTTAACAGAAATAATATTACAAAATATTTTTTTCAAATCTTAGTATTTTGTATGCATTTCTTTAGACTTTGTTACAATTTTGATGCGTTTTGGCATGCTCTCTACAAGGGTGGAGCACTTTTCCTTTATTTCTTCATCTGTGCCAAATGCTTATCAGGCCCTCAATAAGCTGAACTTTTGTTGTTATTTTCAATTTTTTCACCCTCTGTTTAACAATACCCCACAGATTCTCTATTGGATTTAAATCAGGGCTATTCCCCGGCCATGGTAGTGCTTTTACATTGTTTTCTTTGAGGAACTGGTTTACACATTTTGTTCTATAGCAGGGAGCACTGTCATGCATGAATACAAAACCACCATTTGGAAACCATTTTTACTTAGCGGAAATAGTTTTGTTTCTAATACACTTTTATACGTTTTCTGCTCCTTAGATCCCACAGCTATGTATAATCTTCCAGGTCCATGGACAGATATACAGCTCCAGACCATTTTTGATGTTGGGTGTTTTACTCTTTGATCGACACACTAAGGAGAAAATGCTTCTTTATCTGTCGTTCTCACATATTGGTTGCTCTCTTCACGTACTTCAAACATAGATTCATCTGAGAAAATTACCTGAAACAATAAAAACCTTTATTAATATTAAACAGTTTTAAAATTGCTCAAAGATAGTATAACAAAACCAGCAATGAGAGAAACAAAGTTTAGGCTGTTTATTTCGTTTCCATAAAATTTACATGTACATATTTTAATTTTATGCTATATACAACTGTCAGACTATTTACCTTTCTCCAAAATTCCACTGGATGTTTCTGCATCTCTTTGGCCCATTCTAAACGTTCTTTTGCCATTGCAGGTGTCAGTTCAGCCTTATTACGAGGCCTGCGTGCTGCTAAACTTGCTTCACATAATCTTCTGCGAACTACTGAGGCTGATATTTCTGTACCGTACTGCTTTAGTTGATTACCGAGGTCAATGCTGGTTGCTCTTGTATTTTGTTTTGTCACCTGCACAAGTTTTCTTTGCATCCTTGGTGATAGCTTTCTTCTGCCCCCGCATTTTCCATCCGTTTGTGAGGTCAACGTTTCACCGAATGTTAAAGCTTGATTAATGCAACTAACATTTTTGTGAAATACACAATTTCTTAGCTATTTCACGTTGTGAATAAAGAGTTTCCTTCAAAAGACTCTCAGTTACAGCTACTTTCCTTGGGGATAAGTCAGCAGTTTTACCCATAACCTCACTTTGGAATCAACTTGAATGCTAAGGATAAGATACACGATGTTACTTGGCTTGAAATCAATTAATAGCAAATACTCAGGATATATTAGCGATAAAACACAATAAAGTCAAATATTAACAATCTTCAGTTGCTAAATTCACCAAATGAAAGCAATATCACCAAACAGTTGAATAAACAGACATGAAGAAAATGGCTGCTCGTAATTCAGAGCTACTACCATATTACTATAAGTAAAAGGAAAATCCCCCAGCTATTATTAAGAGAGAAATTTCATTGAATATGCTTCATATTATAGCAAGGAAAAGAATTACGACAAATTGAAATAGATTACGGTGGTAAATAACTATTATTTTGAATGTTAAACTGCAGCAAAGTAAAAAAAAAAAAAAAAAAAAAAAAAAAAAAAAAAACATGAATGAGTCTAATAAATTGCACACGACTGTACGTATTTCTAAATGTTAGTTAATTGATGGAAGTTAACCATTTCTTCAAACTAGCCGTAAATAGACTAAGGTTTTTGATAGATAGATTCAACATGAAAAATTCAATGCCACGGCCGGGATTTGAACCATGGATCTCTTGGTTTCCGTCCAGTCGCTCTAACCCATTGAGTTACCATGGCCAACTTGCCGTTATGACATTAAATACTCCTTTGACTCGTATATTTCCGCGGCAAGTTCGCCATGGTAGCTCAATAGGTTAGAGCGACTGGACGGAAACCAGGAGATCCGTGGTTCAAATCCTGGTCGTGGCATTGATTTTTTCATGTTGACTATCTATAAAAACCTTAGCTTATTTACGGCTAGAATGACGAAATGATTAATTTCCATAAATTAACTAAAATAATAAAAGGTAATTGATGAAGCCTGGGACTCAAGTACTTACGATAGTAAGTCGCCACAAACGGTGTATCTCGGATGCGAGAGCCCCTAGTGGTTTACCGGGGAAATATACGTGTCAAATGGAGAATTTAATGTCAGGACGGCACGTTGACCATGGTAGCTCAATGGGTTAGAGCGACTGGACCGAAACCAGGAGATCCGGGGTTCAAATCCCGGCCGTGGCATTGAATTTTTCATGTTAACTATGTATTGCTAAAGTTCGTAATATTCTACTGTTACGTTGGTGTCCGTTCTATTGGGTCACATACGTTCAAACGTTGTATCCGAACGTTTAATCACTAAAACTTCGCTCTCTCATATAGCGAATTTGTATAGATTCGGTGCAATGTATCTCAATTTTCAATGTGAGTTATAAATGGAGGAATTTAGCGCTAGATTTTAAGTGAGCGCTGGATTTTAAGTAAGCCTAATGCATTTATGAAACGGTAGAGTCAGACTGAAAAATTCAATGCATAGCCGGGATTTGAACGAGTATATTTATTAATTCGATTTAGAAAAGCCTTTCCTGATTGACTTATAAGAATTTTATTATTATAGGATCAAATTTATGATGAATATATTTTATCATTTACACAATCAATATTATTTCAATTATTTCTTTAACAGCAATAATTAATCTTTCATATATGATCTTCTGGACTCCGTCCAGCCACTCTTAACCAACGGCCAACGTGTCAGCATGACGTTAAATTCTATGCCACAAAGTGTGAGAGCAGAGTAGAGGTAGCGAGCGGCAAATCAAAACAAACCCATATGAATGCGACCCAATACTCGACGAGTACTGTTCACACTTCAAAAAGTTTAAACAATAAAATCGACAACTTTCATGGTGCACTTGGCTAGCCTGTTTCATCACTATCCAAGTTTTGCTGCCTGTTGACGATGACATAGTGGATTCTATAAACTCAAACTAACATAACGCCTCTTATCCAGTTGTATGTCTTGTTTATAGAACTGAATAATTAGATTACGCCCATTACATCTGTATGCTCCACTATTAGCAATTTTAATTTTTACTTTTATCTAAGGCAGGTATACTTTAACATTCTAATACATTTGTTAAGTAAATGAGCATCTGGACACTCAATATGCTCTATTTTCCCCATCCGAGAAGAAATGATAACTCCTACCTTAAAACCATAACGTTCACTTATTCGTGCTTTGCATTAGTGTTAGTACTGTCATGGCGACTGCGAATACCTACCTGTTCCACCACCTGTTAGTTGCCAACGAGAGGAGCAAAAACTTAAGCATTCATGGACAGCCGCTGACGTCACGAAACGAAGTGTCCTCCATAGGAGAGAAGTATCCGGGGCCTGAGACGCAAGGGGATTGCTGAAGGTTCCCACACCCTCCCTGTACAGGTTTATGACACCCCATGCCAGTCAGTACAGTTACAGACTATTCAAAACCATTCTGATGGCTTCTACTTTTGTGAATGAATCTTCTCGGTTTTAGTGCACAGAGTGAAAAGGACAAATGTATTTTTAACGGTTCTGTTCCTTGTGTAGCATGCGTTCCTTGTCACACACATTCGCTGTCCTTGTCCCACGTGTAAGGGAGCACATTCCTTTCAGAGACCTTCTTTGCGTTGGTGGACAGTACGTGCCTCTCTGTTGTGCCGCCCAAAGGCCAGTCTAGCAGCTCACTTCTGTAGCTGTGAGTGAGTTGGCCAGACAGTCAGATTTAGAGTCGGCAAGCAGTTAGTGTTAAAGTGGTGTTAGTCTACGAGCAGTGAGCGTCGAGAAGTTTCGAGCAACGTGAGCAGGTGATGCAACAAAGACTTATAGAAGCATTAACACTGACATGTTTGCTTTGCGTATTTGTCAGAAGCGAAGTTGATTATAAGTTAACACTGGACTAACGTTCTGGTGATAAAATGAGTTTAGTACAACCTAGTGTTTTCATTTAGTCACATGTGCATTGTTAAGGTAGGCTAGAGGCCTTCAACGCTTGAAAATAATTATTTTCTTGAATCAGTCAACTCTTAACAGAAAACCGTTGGTAACATTGCCTTGTCTTTGGCAATGAGAACAGCAGTTCCAACCATTAGTTTAGCTCCGGGTTGATTTTGAACACTTAATATGACTGTTGAATGTTGACATGTTAGTTTGTGTAAATCTGCTGCACACTAATAGCAAATCGTGTTTGCATTAAAGATCCATATGTTTTCTTGCATATGTCGCTCCTTTACAGAAAACAAGGACACAAAACTAAACGCTCATGAGAGATGGTGTATTTTACATAATTAGAATTTAACTGTGTTATGAAAACAAGCTTTGGTATCCTCGCAAAGCATGTAGAGCTTGCGTTGAGATAATTAAGGCTCTGGAAGATAGGAAAGACAAAATTCCTGTGGTGTGGAAAGAGCCTACAGATTACGTAGATTATGTTACAAAATGTAACAGGAGACAGCAGTGAGGACAGTGCAGAGTGCAGGGTCTGTAAGCAAAAAGCGGAATGGCATTAGTGCGTAAATATTTCACCTGAGTGGGGGAAGGCATACTTCATAACTGTGTTCCATTCCAGTACCTGGATGAGGCCGTCTCTTATTGGTTTGCGGTCAAACATTAATTTGTGAAGACAGATCGCTTTTAGGCTCAGAAGCAAAGAAAAAGAGATAATAAGACAAACATTAAATGGAGGAACAGGCAAGGGATCGGGACTTCGTTTGGCATATGCAATTTACTACTAAGTTATCAAAATAAACTACTATAATGCAAAACAAATAGAAAGTACTTTCCCTCTTCCAATAAACCAAAACTGCGTGCACTTAAAATTTTAGTACTACACGATATTCATTTTTATCTGTAATTTTACCGACCAAAATTTGACGTCATCAATGGCATCGCTGGTGGAGTGAGCTTATATACGATTCCGCTAGTGGCTTGCGATCGTATTAAATGTGTTGACAGCAGCTTTGAGGCCTCCCTCTACCGGTAGGTAAATATACTATTTGAGAGGTGGCTCTGCCCGCGTAATGTAAAGATGCGTAATTTCGCCTGGTGCATAGATATGACAACTGTTTTTAATAAAACCACATACTACAGTGCAATACACTGTAAAGCTAATCATACAACCATAGAAGTAGACCATGAAATATACGAAATGATGAGTCAATAAACACTTCTTTCACAATGAACACCTGTTTTTCTGTTATAGTAGACATATATGCATATTGTAAACCTGTCACATAAAATAGAAATATTTCAATTTGATCTCAATTCTTTTCTATCACCCACTGTTTCCTCACAATGTAACTTCATTACAAACCAAAACAACAAAAAACTGCAGAACATGTTCTAGGAATGAAAAATAAATTAATTTTACAATATGTATCGAGCTTTCATCCAAGTCTAAACAAGAAAGTATCTCTAGTGCATAGTCTTATGTGTCTATTTTCTTATATTTCATTTCTCTCTTCCCCTTAAACACTGTCTGTATTGCGAGAAGATATGCTTGAGGCCTTTCTGTCATAACATTATTTATTGCTTCTAGATTGGGACCAGTCACTTCATAGCGTAGCGTCCAGTGTCTTTCTTTTTGCGAGGTAACTGATCATGCATCTTGGAAATGTTTGATGCACCTATTGGTTTTGAAAGACATAAGGATACCAACATTTAGACATTTTAATTAAGCGTGAGAATGACAAAAACTATATATTGTCTACTGATAAAAAGTAAGACGTTTATATTGCAAACAAAAGTATGCCATTTTGACGGTACCTGGACAGCTTTGACAACATCACGCTCCGACGGACTTCTCTGAATGCTGGATAGCGTTGTATAAACTCCTCCATGCAGCGGTTTAAAGTATATTTGTATGTCCCACCAATTTTAATGCCGGTACGAAAGTAACATTCAACCATGAAGACGCAGTGGTCTGTGTTCATATCCAGGAGAAGCTGGTTGCATTGGTTAAGAGCGCAACCACACTGAGAGCGCTGTAATTTACTTATTCTTCCGCAAACATTACCGCTTCTTCTCCATAGAGGGCACTATGATTTTAAGATAGACTCACCAGTCAACTATGACGTCATTCTTGCTCAATCGGAGGGCGGGAAATAACGAATAAAAAATGAGCACCATGGGCAACCTCCAGATATTGTAAAACGTCTCGTCTATTTCTGAACCAGACAACCAAAAATGCATGTATTTGCTAGAAACTATTGAGGAACTTAAACCATTAAGTCCTAGTAAGCTTTGTGATTTGTAAGAAACTTATATTTGTCAAAATGTGAGAGTGTCCTCTAGGTATAAAACAAATAATTTGGTAGGTAAAGGAACAAAGTTCCCTTGGTATAGAAAGAGACAAAAAGAACAGTGTCTTTTTAAAGGAGGAAAGCAAATATTGTAGGTTGTTCTGTGGTTTGCTTTTTGTGTATTACTTTACATAAAAGAATATAAATCTTTCTTACAATCCCATGGCTTATTCAGTGGTTGTGAAAATAATCGTGAACTTACGTAAAGCTGACATTGCAGAAAGAGGGATCTGAGAATCACATGTGCTCTCTCTCTCTCTCTCTCTCTCTCTCTCTCTCTCTCTCTCTCTCTCTCTCTCTCTCTCTCTCTCTCTCTCTCTCTCTCTCTCTGTGATCATTTTAATTAACCGGTTTGTTAAGGCAAAAAAATTACCTTAAAATATATATCTATTTTGTCCTGCGCCATGGCGTAGCGGTCTAAGGCAGCATGCCTTGGTCCCTGGACACGGAAAGCGGCCCGGGTTCGATCCCACCCATGGGGTGCGGATTTTAGGTCGGTGCCTACTCAGCATTATGAGGAAAGCGAGGAGCTTACGCTAGGTAAGCGGCCCTGTACACGAAAACCAACATTCCGGCTGGGGGATGCGGAGATGCTGGCCACATCTCCTCCCCGTATCAGTTGGATGATCATCCACCTCTGCCGTGCGTAAGTGGGCGTTTGGCCGGCATTCGGGTTGGTAGGCCTTGGCCCTCTAAGGGCTGTTGCGCCAGTGGTTAACTTTTAATATATCTATTTTGGTATAAAAGGGACAGCAGAGGTACAACTTTGTATTGAGGGATGAAAAAGCGCCCCAGCAGACAAACACTTACACCACAATGGGGGAGGTTTCTCCGTAGCCTTTTGGTTCCACAAGAATGTTGTTACCACTTTATACATATATTAAAATAGGTTTTATAAACCAATATGAGAGCTTGGGGCAAAACTAGATTTTGTTTTAAATATCTGTTTGATGAAATATCCGTTCTGTTTTAATAAATACATTACTGTAAATTTTGTAGGCACTGTCGTGTAAATTAATGTTAGTTATTTTGAAACTTAGTCTCAGTCATTTAAAAATGTGTGGAATGTGTTCAGAAGGTTTGGGAATAATGTTTTTAGTAATTATAAACAATTTCAATTACAAAAAAATAGTTTAATAATGTAAAATAACTTCATAAGCTGTATTCGATAACATGTTTGTTGTCAAATTTTATTTATTTTTTCCTTCTGATACCTGTTTTTTAATTTTGGCTTGTGCTTTTCTAAATTCAATTTTATCGTCCATACTGTTAGTATTCATCAATTTCAAATATTTTAAACTTAATTTCTATCTCTTATTTTATCGTATCACTCCAGAAATAAATCAGTTTGTTGTTATCCTTAATTTTTCCCCTAAAGTTCCTGTGGCTGCTTCCTTTGTAATAAGGTAATTATATAATTTTTCAGTTGTATAAAAGTCCTCAATATAAGGTGATACAGTGTAAATGTAGTGTTAATTGGTTTATTATTCACTTAACAGTTCAACTATAACAGTTTAGGTTTCCTTAGCAAGCACATAATGCGATAAACTTGTCTGTAAAAAAATAATTCGTTACGTTTATCATCGTTTGCGAAAACTGATATTGTAGTACAATTTGAAGAAGGTGTCAAATTCACACAGAAATCCAATAATCGGCTAGAACATCAAACTCTTCGGAGGAAAAAAGGCTTTGATATGCAAGATGAAATAGCGGTAGTAGTAACTATTCCAGGCTACCAAAGGTTTTAGGTTTCTGCTAACCGAGAGGCATAGAAATAGAAAGATCCTTAATTTAGCAACAGGACCAGATTCAACTTTCTGAATCATGAACAGACGGGTTAGGCTATTCTTTGTTTGATGATGATGATGATGATGATGATGATGATGATAATTTTTTAAACAGGGCTTTCTACATTGCTGTAGGTTACCTCAACCAAACCAATAGCCATTCCTCCATTTCTCCCTATCTAATGAATCTACATCAAGTAGTCCTTTCTGTCTCATACACTTTTTCACTTTGTCCATCCACTGATCATTAGGTCTTCCCTTCCTATTTCTTCCTTCTGGCGTCCAGCTGAGCCCTTTGGTAATCTGCCATCATCCATCCTTAATATGTGTCCATACCATTGTAGTTGTTTCTTATTTAAGACTTCTTTAAAATCTCTTTCCACATTCAACAACTCTCTTATTATTTCATTCCTTATCCTATCCCTTCTTGACTTCCTGGCAGACCTTCTCCAGAAGTCCATTTCCGTTGCTCTTAATTTATCCTCTTTTATTCTGCTGATTGTCCAAGTTTCTGCTCCATAGAACATCACACTTTCCACCAATTCTTTATCAATTAATTTTTTAGTTTTGACCAAAATATTACTGCTCCATAAGATTAAATTTAGCATCCCAATAGCTCTTTTTCCTAAACATATTCTTCTATCTATTTCTAATTTTGATGATCCTTCTTGTTGTAATATCGATCCCAAATACTTGAAACTTTTGACTTTCTTAATTTCCTTGCCCTTTAATTTCTATATTTCAGTATCAGCTGTCAGATGTTAAGTTTTCTTCAAATTTATGTTCAGTACCCACTTCCCAAATTCTTCTTGTAATTTCCTACACATGTAATCGGCACCTTCGATATCTTGGGCGACAATTACTTGGTCGTTGGCAAATAACAGATTTGAGATAAATATATTATCCCATATTTGGCAGCCCATTCTTCCAAACTTTTTTGTCCAATCTCTTAATTTTACACCGATGAAAACTTTAAATAATAAGGGTGATAAGCAGCACCCTTGTAAAACACCTTTGCTTATATAAAATGGTTTTGACAGTTTTGTTCCTTGTTTCACTTGACAGGTGTTGTATATTTCTTTAAGTACACGTATGATAGATTTGCTCATCTGTGCCATTTCTGATGCTTTCCACAGTAATTTTCTGGGGGCATTGTCGTATGCCTTTTCAAGGTCAATAAAGATGGGTTCATCTTTATTTTTCATCTTACATTTTTCTAATATTTGCCGTAATTTAAATATGTGATCAGCACATGACCTTCCTGCTGTGAAGCCACATTGTTCTTCAGAGCCCATGAATTCTATCTCCAAACGATTTTTTACTAATCTTCATGAAGTCTTTATAATGGGGTTTGAGATACAAATTCCCCTGTAATTGCTACAATTTTTCCTCCCTCCTTTTTTGTATATAGGATTTAAATGTCCCAATTTCATTTCATCTGGAACTTTTTCTGCATGAAAAATGTAATAATAATAATGATGATGATGATGATGATAATAATAATGATAATGATTTTTTTTTTGTTTGTAATTTACGTCCTCCAACGTTAAGTCATACCGGACAATGAATGGAATGGGTGAAATGATGCTCAAATGAGCCCAGGGTCCATAGAGCTTAGTTACCCGACATTCGTCTTTCAGGATAAGGGAAAACCCCGGCAAAAACCTTATCCAAGTAACTCACCCTGACCGAGATTCGAACTCGGGACCTCTTGAACGTGATGCGGACATGCTACCACCACGCTACCGAGGCGGGCTTGATGATGATGATGATAATGATGATGATAATGATGCTGATCATAATAAAATAAACTTGTTACTATCCCAATTTACTAAAGATATTAAAACACACACACACACACACACACACACACACACACACACACACACACACACACACACACACACACACACACACACACACACACACACACACACACACACACACACATGCAGCTGACACATTTCTCGCCTACTCCCTATGATCGATTCGCTAATCAGATTGCTATTGCTACTTCTAGTCTAAATGAAATGGAATTGAATTTACTAAAGAAGGTCATTCCTTTCCACTTCATTATCAGAAATCGTTCATTACTTCATGATCATTTCTTTGGTATTTATTTCAAGCCAAACATAGACGTAAATAAGACTGGATGGAATATAGTGGTGATAAGTTTTGAAGCGCTGCGGAGGAAATCATACTACAGAGAATTAGATAAATGAATCACTTCTGCTCCGATTTTAGTTGGTTTGGGATAGCGTTCGTTTACATTTAAACCTCGAGCATGCTCAAACTACATACTACCTGATCACCTCTTCCCTTTCATGGCCTGCTTCTCCGTACCCACAGTATAACGTTAATATTTCTCCTTATAGGCTTTCTCTTGACAAACCAAATAGGCGTTAAGCAAGGAAGAAAAAAGGAACTAAGATCCAATAATCTCATAGTGTAGACATAAGAATTGGATAAAGACGTATAAGCAAATATGTGTCTGCTGCCACCATTTCTAAAATAGGTCTCAGAAATTGGATTATGACTCACACGGAAACAAACAGTTTATTTTGGTTTCAACATATCGTGCACTGACCTGAAGGGTTATCGAGTGAAATTCGACCCTCAATATCACGTGTTCGTCTAAAGAACTCGATCTACTTTTTCACATTGATAATCCTCTCACAAGAGACGTGGATGTCAAGAAGTGTTTGAAATGAGGCGCTTAGAACCATAAGGGCCTAAATCACAGCGTCATCGATTTTGAGATTTGAGCATGTATGCATGCTCCTGACATTTGCCGAACTTGTGGTCAAGCAGCTGTACTGTGCTTTAGGCCCTCTTTGATTTAATGAAACATTCACAAGAGGCTACTTTGCCAGTTTTTCCTGATATTCAATTACATAAGGGCGCAAAGCATAAACCATCATTTTCTTTGCTCTGTGCTGTTAAATTTTTATCTACATAATTTACTCTTTACATCACGTCCACAAGGCTTTAGGATCAGGTGATTACTATGGGTTTGTTGCATCAGGAACTTTACTATGAAAATATTCCTTTCGGGCACTTAGCGGAACTGCTGGCAGCCCTTCCTTCCTAGGGGGTACCTCATCAATCTCTGAGTCTCCAGTTGTGGGTGGCTAAGGCAGGCCTAGCTGGCGTCAGGATTGGTGTTAATTTTCGTCTCTAAAGTGACCCGTACTTGCTAGCTGACATCGTCGTCCAGATCTGGTCTCCCTTCGTCTTTTCCTCCCAGGGGTCACTGTGTGCTGCTATGCTCGAGTTACTGTAGAACCCTTTCGTCTCAATTTTAACTTGTAACAATTTCGCTGTAGCCTGAGGGTTCTCGCAACTTCAAGGCAATACGAGCCCTGCTTGATCGTAATACGACAGCAAGATTCATTTCAGTGAGAGATATGAAATGTTTATTGAGAAGGTTCTGTACATGTTAAACATAGCAACACTCCAGTGCTCGTATATGAGATTGAAAAGGAAACAGAACTTTCCCCTGCAGCGAAATGATTCAGATATAGTCGGCGTGACTTCCCACAACTAAACTGCTTAAGGAAAGTGAGACGCCGAATAATTTAAATTACGTATGATAAGAATGATTGACAACCATTAAGTTGAGGTGGCTTTATCTTTATGGCATGACTTAGGCCCAAGATTTCTTTTTAAACTGCTCACATGTTTGTAATGTCGCAAGAAGATATAAAATATAAAAACAAATTTGGTCCAAATATTCCACAAAATAATGGTGAAAGTAATGAAAAGCAAGAAATTTGTGTCTGTGCAATGTAATGCTTGCATGTGTTGAATTAAAGCATGATCAGTGTAGTAAATAGTTAGGCACGCGCACGCCCCTGGTCTATCTTTTAGTATTTCTTGAAGGAGGCTCATGGATAGAATTGTCACAATTTTTCAAGAAGTCCATCTGATTTAGAGTCATTATCCGTTGTCTTATATGTAACTGTATGTATGTATCGATATGGACGAAATTTTACACCCCTATGATCCTTGATAATATCCTTAATTAATTCGTATTTAAAACTCTGCACATATATTATATCTGTAAAATGCATTTTTACGCCATTTCCCTCCGCTTTCATTTTCACTATGTTTACTCCATTTAAGTAGTATAAAGGAGCTATAATCTAAATATTGGAAAACTGGAAATTGCATGCTTTGTTCTAGAAATTAAGGTTAAAAGTTAAGAGTCCTGTTCTGAATCAGTGGGTCATTTTTTGGAGTTATAAGATAAAATCTGTTTTAGATTCACTTAATTGATGCTTTATCTACCTGAATACTTTTAGGAACCTTCATGCGCTTAAAATTATACTCAAAAGTTCTGTTATTAAGTTATATGTTCTTATTTGTCATCAAATATGTTTTATAACTTTCTATTATATCGTAAGTAGATAAATACGGGAAAAAGTATTTTTCAAGAAGTGTTCAATAATTAAAACGCAAAACTAATATGGTTTTAGCTCTAGCATGTTAACACCAAATAATAAAAGGTTACGTGACACAAAAACATAAGTTCCCAGCAACAAAATGTGCACAGCAATAATTTTAATCATATCCCCATTTAAAACAGAATCGCGTATGCCTAGAGTAGCTATAAAACAAGAATGAACATGGGTTAAGCCAATACGATTATCGTACTGCCTTGGCGTTGCCAGTTCCACGGCTAGCGGGCGACTGAAATAGAAGATATATCTGTCTCTGTTTCCCCGAATCCATCTTACATACAGATGCTGACAGAGTTCACTATATATTTCAGCATGTGTGTGAGAACATATACAATGATTATGGCATAATCTGAACCTTAAAACCTTGAACTGGAGAAGAGTTTGCTTACATAGCAATCGTTCATATGTACAAAAAAACAAAATGTTTCAAATTAGATGCGTTCTACGAAATAAGGTGTTTGCTACAGTGAAACATAATAGTGACATTTCGACGATTTGTGAATATAGTTTCTGTTTTAACTATGCCATATTTGTATACTGCCTGTAATAGACTTCAAACCAACTTTGGTTTCATTGAAATACTTAATAAATACGGAACATATGAATGTGCATTTATCAAGCACTTTCACACCATGAATCTCATGTACTAATGTTATGCATTGTGCGCAGAAATTTTAGTCTTGCAGCAACAATATCGCTTCTTTCAAGCAGAAATTTGCGACCATCATTGGTTCTCCTATATTTGAACCCAAGATATTTCAGAATATTATGCATAGAAGATACAGAATACTTATATTATATTTTCCCCGTCATTAAATTGGTCAGCCTTTTGGCAGTTGGACATTCACCCTTGTCGTATAAATCATAAATTGTTCTAGGAGAAATATACTTTTGAAATTTGTCTAAGTTGATAGCGCATTTTTTAGCTGTTCCATGTTTCCCTGGAGATCTAAATATGGAAACTCTTCCAAATTTGGTAAACTGTTTGCCTACTTTAACAATGTTCGTCACATAATGAGCATTCACGAGACAAGCTTGTAACATCGTCGACTCTGAGCGAAATTTTTACTTTCGAAAATGTCTAACTGACATCTGTTTGAAAAAGGAATACACATTAACAAGAATATTTCTAGCCTATTTATGTAAAATCTTACGAGTTGTTTCGCAGTTACTACTAAATACACCAGTACTAAGCTTGCTAAGCGGTATATTTACTAACTTTGAAAAGCACGTGTGCGCTCCTAAAAGATCATCTCTTTACTGAATGCAAGGTACAAAATGCAACTGAAGCATAGCATGTGGCTTTTTTTTTTTGACAGTTAATAATTGTTTCCTTTCTAGTCAGGCGCCTACCCTTTCCATACCTCCGAAACCAGATGTCCTACAAACATGGGGATTAGACAGTAATCCTCAGAAAAAAAAATAGCTCTGTAACATGAGAAAAACAAAATAATTCTGTAATTAGTATCTTTGGAGTGCGCCAAGAAATTAGCCGTATGGTTTGGCAAAGCGAGCCAGTATGCGTGCTTAACAGTACAACGTTGCGCACACCGCATTGGCTAGTAGCCATAGAACGGCCACGTTCATTCCTATTTTGTAGCTAACTCAGTAAATTCTTTCAATTCATGGCTAAAGAATGGAGGATAACATTTATAATGGGGGTATGACCAGAGGACAAAAATTGCATTACTCATCACAGAAGTTTATTCTTGGATTTGCCTGTCGTTCAAAGAGATATTCTATTAGCAAAATGTGGTGCGGTGTACTACAGCTGTCAGCACAACGCCAGTTTGGAGGGGTAAAAGAGGGGAATGTCGAGTGATACAAAACAGCGTGTCCGATTTAAATAAAAATATCTTGAGTTCTTTTAGAAGAGTTAAACACCCCTTCTTACTAGAAATTTTGCATAATGACAATATATGAAATAAAATAGGTTTGGAAAAGAATTTTCAAACGGGAAAATTCCAGGTATAGATTACATATATATATGTGTGTGTGTGTGTGTGTGTGTGTGTGTGTAGTGTTTAACGCCCGCTTTTACTACATACGGCACCGCAGGCGGTGACACTGATGATACATGAGATGAAGATGGAGCACCGGTGGAATGAGATGGCGGGAGAAACTGGAGATCCCGGAGAAAACCCGCCACAGCGCCGTGTTGTCCATCACAAATCTCACTTTGCGGTCGCCTGGGATCGAACCCGGGCCGCCTTGGTGAGAGCCACGGCGCGGCCGATGCTAGCGTGTCTACCTCACGTTCAAGAGGTCCAGAGTTTGAATCTCAGTCAGGGTGAGTTACGTGGATAAGGTGTTTTCCGGGGTTTTCCCTTATCCTTCAAGGCGAATGTCGAGTAACTCTAAGTTTCATGAACCCTGGACTCATTTGAACATCATTTTACCCAATTCTTTCACCGTCTGATATGACTTAAGTTGGAGGACGTAGATTAAAAAAAAATATTCTGATCCCCTCTCTAACTTTATCATATGACCAAACTAGCTCACCCTTCTCAAATGTTACATTATTATTGGTTTCTCATTTATTTCGAATTTTCGCATTTGTTTGCAAAACTCATCTAACTCATTGACGTTCAGCCCACCCTGAGTTGGAGAACGCCTACCCTGAGTTGTTTGTTAACGGTATACATCGTTATAAAATCAGAGAAGTAAATCCCTTTAGCGTTCATGCTCAACTGCATTTTGAAGGCTCTTTGTCGCAACACATTCCTCGCTGAAAGTATACTGTAGCTCTCAGACATTGAACTTTTGCTAGCACAATGAAGATAACGGTCCTACCTTCCTGTCTCTCCAAAATGTACAGATTTTTACAAGAATATTGTTTTTTCCTTACCTGGATGCTAGTATGTATGCTATATTAAATTATATTCTTTTCTACTTATTTTTTAAGTCAACCGCTATTTTAATCATTACTCTATCCTTTCTAAATTCATATTATTATAACAAATTTTATATTAGTTTAGCAAAGCATTTTTATTAATTTATCTTCTTTTTTTAATTATCTGATCTCGATTAATTCGCCGCCCCCTAATCGCTGCCTCATACTGTTTCAAATCAGAAAAGTCAGTCATTTAGATATTTTAAATTCATTTCCTTTTAGAAAATCATTCCTTGTTGAGGTCATCCTTGATAACCTAATGCTATTTCAGAGAAAACTTTCATGAAGTTGAATTTAGCCGCTTATAAACTAACCTCGCAGACGTTTTACCGGTTGCAGAAGTTTCAACTTTGCTGAAGCCTTGCCGCGCTCCAACTATTCTTGTGTTGAATGATGCTTGAGAAACATTTACTTGCTAGCGCTTGGAGAAGTAATCCTCTACCACAAACTTGTTCACAACCGCAGTATTTAAGTGCCTATGGGAAGATTATTGCGCACCTTAGGGAATAACGTTTTTATTTCACAAAGATGAAACACAATGCTTCGCAGTGGGTGATATCATTCTTGCTGTATATGTAGAGTATTTTATAATTAGACTGATATCGCAGCTAGGGCGTTCACAGCACTAAAGCGAAGCTAATTCCTATCATGTGGTTACTCCGTGTGGGGTGATATTTTGATGTCTCTAATTGGCTAAAATTATATACGAGTTGATTCCTACTGAATCCAGCGAGCTCTACCTCAGCCAATACGATTAAAAAGAGGCCAAAAATTGCCAAAATTTTTAAATATGGAATTAAGAGTCACAAATCTCTACAAACCATCTATTATGTGTTTCAAATGGGAAGGTGTTTGTCCTTGAGCGCTGCTAGGTGAGCAACCAATCGGAGTCCTGCGGTGTTATCGTATTGCATTCCCGCTAAGTGGTGTGTGACCAGCGCCAAATTAATCAATCTGTAATAAATACTATTCGCGCTAGCAAAAACTGATCCATGAGGCAGGAGAGAGTAATGTATTTAACATAACCGTAAAAACCCCATATTTTTATCTCAAATAGTTTTCCTAACACAAATAAATAAAGTAGATACCATTATATTATTACAATACATTGCGACGTAAGCACTGTAATGAATATCATTGTTGGTTGGCATGTATGCGTGAATGCATATTTAAAATTACTTAGAACTGAAACTTAAATATTTGTCATGACGTGGTAAAATAAATATGTACTTTGAATAAGCCAAGGTGTTTGTTAAATTCGATGAGAGGAAACACTACACTTCTTGCTAGTCTGGCAGAACGTGCCTGGTCACATTACATCTTTGTTTATGAATGGTTCGTAATCTCTATTTACTCTAAAGAGTTCAATGTAGCATTATTCAGTTAGTCTTCTTCTTCTTCACTCAAAGGGCTAGGCAATGCTGCCTGTTCCGGCTTAAAACATGTCTGACCATCGATTTCGCGGTCTTCCCGGATGTCTCCTTCCTCCAGGTTTATAGTTCATAACTCTTCTTGGGATCCTATCTCTCGACATTCTCTCAATATGCTCTCTCCACTCATTTCTATAATTTATTATTTTTTCTTCTAAAGAACTTATTTCTAAATCTTCTCTTATATTTTCATATGGGATTTTATCTAAAAGAGTACATCCCTTTACTGCTCTTAAGAATCCCATTTCGGCAGCCTGTATCTTGTTTTTGTCTGCTTTTGTTAATGTCCATGTTTCAGAACCAAAAAGAAAAACAGGAACAGCCATTACTTTATAAAATTTCATCCGTGTTTCTTTTCTGGTTTTAGTTTTTAGGTTTCTATTTATTATGCCGTATATTTCTTGAAACATTGGTAATTTATTTTTAAAATCATTTTCATATTTATAACTGACATATGTTCCCAAATATTTAAAACCCGTAACTTGCTCTAAGATAATATCATCAATTACTATTTTGGTTCTAATAGTGTATTTACCTCGAAACGCCATTGTTTTTGTTTTATTTGTGGAAAATTTGAAATTATAATTCTTACATAACTTCTGTAAAATACATACTGCTCTTTGCCGCTCGTCTTCAGTTTTACTTATAGTTATTTGGTCATCCGCAAATAGCATCGTCTTAAGAGTAAAATTTGTGCAAGCTGAATGCCCTCCGTCAATCTTAAACATCCACTCAGTTAGTTTTCCATTAAAAAAGTGTATCAGCTAGATCAATGAGACGCGATCCACCTTCCCCCCTTTCTACTACTAGAACAATCCAATTGAGTTAATGTGGGCTCAAATTATGTTGCAAACAGAAATACCATTTTTAAACTGACTGACGTTGAACGACTTACTCACGAAGAAATTGACAAGGAATACAAGACTGGAAAACCGCGCGAGACATCAGATAAACTACAAGAGGACGACTTTTGGAAAGAAATAGCACGTAACGAGATTTTGGAACCTATCATCATAAATTTGCAGTACTCAGACGTTGAAGACAATGACAATGACGAATTTTCTCTTAACGTAAGCTATATGGATGCACCGCTGGTATTTTCATTGGAATAAAAAATTAAGTAACTCATAACTATAATTAATTTTAAACTAAATATTTAAAACATTTGCGTAATATACGAATATTCATGTTACAATTGTGATTTCAACAACTGCATTATTATAAAACTTTGGAAACTTTAGTTTGCGTTCCTTTACGTCTAGCGCCACGAACACTTGCAAGTATGCGAGAGAGAGGGAAATATAAAAAGAGTGGCAACGGTGAAGGCTCTAACGCATCTGATTCGCTAGAGGCGAGAACTCTTCCCATTTGAAACGCATAATACTTTAATTCTATATCACTTTTATAGCTTTACTGTTCTTTAAATAGTGTCATTTAATGACTGCCAGTTCGGTTTCCTATAAAAAGGTAGTAAAAACCGATATGCCTGCATCAAAGTTAAACCATTCTAGAGAGGCCTCCGGAACCTTTAAATATTGTGACTTTGTGGGTTCGTGAAATTAAAAGTCCAATTGCACAAACTCAAAATGTTCTTTATTTCCACCGAATTCCAATTGGAACACTTGCCGATTACACAGAATTACGTAGCGCACACAATTACAATTCGCCAGTTCGTATGTCACAGGTCCACTTTACTCTCACAATTACGTATAACTCCTCTGATACACGTACACAGTCTTCCAGTCCATTCACTAGCACGGCGCTCCTCACGCTGCTCGCCAAGAACTGAACTGACTCGCCAACTGCAGCCCCTTTTTAAAGGAATATAGCTGTTTCTGGAAGTCTCGCGGATCAAAGAATCATCCCGACTGTTCCAGACGTCCGGGGGAGGGGAAAGAGATGGCTAGTGATGTTTTTCCAACCATCCCCTCGTTAGCGCTACAATATAAATGGGTAGGCGTGGTCTAAATGCCTCCTGCCACCCTCCCAGCCGCTAGCTGGTCGGACCTTCCGATAATTAGGTGACAATGTCTACTAAATAATCTAACTGAAGGGTAGCAGGAAAATGCGGTCTTTTTAAACATCGCCAATATATTTGATATTTATTTATATGTACAGTTTCCATTACAGTTCCACTATAATAACTTTGACCTCTAACAAGTACTATTATACCTCCTGTACAAATAAATGAAATTGCTGACCTAAGATTTACTCACTGACTCAGGTCCCCTGGCCATAAGCCTTTGGTTTTCCTGAGCAGCTTGGTGTTACATCTTCTTGACCTTCCCTTCTTTTACCCTAATCTACTTTTCTCCTAACCTATATAACAATTCTCCTATACATCTATTTTTCTTTTCACTCATCCCCGTAAACATGCGCAACGCCACTACCTCTTTGCTTACACTGTCCCATTCCTTATCCCATATTTTTCTCCTGCAATTTTGTAACTCCTTACATTATTTCAGGTAATGAACAGTGCTCTCTTCATCTCCACAAAATCCACACATCCCTACCTCATTACTTCTCAACCCTTTTAGATATATTATTCCTACTCTCACCCATGCTATGCCTTCTCTTCCAGTTTTGTCACATTGATCTATATATTTTTCCCTACCCCATTCTGTCTTTAATTGCTTATAAAATTTCAAAGATTTCTTTTCTTCTATACTTTCCCATATCTCCTGCCTATCTATTTCTTATATTATGGTTCTCACTTCCTTCCAAAAACCGATATGATTTGACTCCTCTGCTCTCCATAAATCTCCCATGCCTATCTTCGATGCTATTCTTTCCATTCCCGACCAGCAACTATTTGTGCTTTTCTGTTGCTTCATGCACAGATTCAATAATTCCACTTTCTGTCTTTTAATACACTTATACCAGAATTTTAGTATTCTCTCTATTATTATTATTCCCCTCCTTTTTGTATTACCCAACTCTAGTAATGCCACTTCTCTTGGTGCCGATTTAAACAGCATCAAACCAGAACAGTGTTATTTGTTGTTGTTGACTAATGGCACTGGGGATTAGTTGATTTGCATCATTTTCCCCCTAGCTTCCCAATATAAAGCCTGTTATTCCCACTTTTGAGACCATTACATTTGTCCAAATGGTGTTTGTTCATGATGACATCCTCTTTACAGATAGTGCACTTGGCTGTAGGTATGCAGTGTATTTTATAAAGGTGTTCTGCAAGACAATCTGGCCAGTTTCCATTCTAAATAGGGCCACTACAGTTTTTCTTGGTAGTTTTTGTATGTCAGTTTTGTCTCCAATGTTCTTATAATCCCTGTCTTTTAGTTTATCTTCCTCATCAAGTCTCTGCTGTCTTTTAAAATATAGCTTAATGTTGTTTAAATGTTTATTAATTTCAGTTTGTCTTACGGGTATTATATTTTGAATTGCACCTTTTTTTGCTAGTTGGTCAGCATGTTCATTACCTAAAAGTCCAACATGGGCTGGAATCCATTGCAGGGTGACATGGTTTCTTGATTCCACAGCTTTAATTAAACTTCTTATTTCTTTGATGTTTCTTGTTTTGTTTGTATACTTTACAATCCCATCTATGGCTGATTTTGAATCTGTTAAGATAACTATGTTTTGCTTTATGTACGGTCTGCATAGGACATTCTGCAGTGCTGCTTTTATGGCTGTTAGTTCTCCATCATAACGGTTTGAAGTTTCGTCTAGTGTTAGATACTGTGCAAAATGTTTGCAGTATACTCCTGCACCAGCATTTTGTTTTTTAATAAAGGATCCATCTGTATATATTCGGAGCCATTCTTTTTCTGGATATTTTTCATTTTCTGTGGCTATTGCTATTGCTCTTATTTCATCTGGTAAATTGTTTTGCTTATGTATTGTATATAACAGGTCATTCTTATAATGTATGTCAATATATTCTGTTGGGCTTGTTTCCTCTATTGTTATATTTGTTATTATGTTCTTGTGTTTTGAGTTATTGATGTACGTTCTGAAGCTTGTTTGGGTTTTTAGATTGCTTATATTATCTGCTGTGTGATACCACTTGTGTCTATTTTTGTTAACTAGCAGTTTAATAAAAATGTCGTATACTTATTTACAGAAAAAACAAAATAACATTTGACGAGTATAATTTTCTAACATGCATAGCTTTTACGCTACTAAACAATATCTAATACACATATTGTTTAATAATTTAAGTATAAATTTAGTTCCCTGTTAAACATTTTCTTCCAAATTAGAAATATAATTACAATATGGATCTATAAAATATATTAATATGCAATTGAAAAGTTTAATTATATCATTTTTAAATAATTGTATAATACGAACCATTTTCAAAACAGAAAAGGATTTAAAATATGCAATAAATTTGATGTATGAATTCTGCAATAATCCCTGACTGACATATTGTATTTTCAAATGATTCGGACTGGAATCGTGAATGTTAGAAAATTCAAAGCTTAGTATCCTTAAGAAACGAGTGAACCTGTCTTCAACAGCAATTTCTCCTTCTTTCTTTCTTTTTTACTGCAGTGATACCAAAACTATTTGTATTAAGTAGGCTATTGAGAATATAAAGGCTGCCCGAGCGTCTCCCAGGAGTGCGGAGTGAGTCCTCATGCATATGCACATCTCGTTTTGTTTGCCTGTCGAGGCTACAAAGCAGCAAGTTCGGTAAGGTCACGTGCAAGCATCAAACTGGATTATTCTAAGAGTGGTTTGCTCTTGACCTTTAAAGGGGCCAAGCGCTTTTTCATTTGTCATGACTCCATAAACAAATTTGGCCAAACAAGAGATTACATTGTCTGAGAGACCGATGTGCAGCACTTGCATCTTTTGCTCCCTACACTGCTGATTCATGCCACATTCTGCAGTCCCTTTCAATTTAATCAGAATAGACTTCTGCTTAGACAATTTTCATGCCGGTACTACACTGTTTACCAGTTAAATTCTCGGGCTTTTGGATCTAGGTCTACTGGACCGCTCCTTCCCAGGCGTTTCGTCTACGCTGCGATACACATCTTCAATGACACCAGTGTGGTCGAGGTGCTCTCACAAAAGTCCAGATGATGACTATGGCTGGAACTCTCTGGTTTAACATAAAATAGTATGGTTAGCATACTGACCTTCAAATCCAGGGGTCTCTGGTATGATTCCCAGCTAAAGATTGAGAACGTTTCATTAGTCAAGATTATTCCCAACTTCCCAAGAGTCTGTAAGTATGAGTGAAAATGAACTGGAACTCTCTGGTTGGACATAAAATAGCATGGTTAGTGTATTGACCTTCAAATCCAGAGGTCCCTGGTACGATTCCCAGCTAAAGATTGAGAACGTTTCTTTAGTCAAAATTATTCCCAACTTCCCAAGAGTCTGTAAGTATGAATGAAAATGAAAGGTTTATTTAATGTATAAAGGTCACGATGGGTAGTTCTAAACGGCATAACTAAATTACTAAAAGAAGATAACTATGAAACCTAATATTTCACTTAAGCATATTGCAAGGATATAATAACTAAGATTTTCAAGAAAATCCTTACACCCAAAACTACTCTGTACATGGAAAATTTATTCGGAAATTTTTTTCTCAAAAATGACTGACCATTTTGGTCTAAGTATCATATTTAGGCCTTTTTAATGACAATATAAAACGTATGTCTTTCCTCTAAAATCCTCTTTAGCTCTTAGATTAATTCGTAGAGTTCATTCAAAAGAGCATTGTAAATCACTTTTTATTCATTTAAGTATTTTAACGTTGCCATCAAAGTATGTGCCGAATTGTCTTTTATATACTAAGGACAATTTTAGTAGGATTAAATTATATAAGTTTATTACCG
Source organism: Mantis religiosa (assembly GCA_030765055.1). Taxonomy (NCBI): domain Eukaryota; kingdom Metazoa; phylum Arthropoda; class Insecta; order Mantodea; family Mantidae; genus Mantis; species Mantis religiosa. The sequence continues at coordinate 30,720,035 of CM060950.1, read as the reverse complement.
AAAAGATTAAGAGAGCTCCCTATTTTAAGTTTCAAAAGGACTGTACGCCATACATTGGTGGCCAACCCATTGTATTCTGTGAATGAGTTTTATAATGTGGCTTGGTAAGTTTTAATTTATGACGTTGCTATACTGTAAGTTTATCGCAATAAAGGCTATAAAAATATTTTTAAAAATATTATAGATAACTTTTTATAATCGATAAATCTAATAACTGGAAAAAATTACTACGCAGAAAAAGAACCCACATAAATTTGATATAGTTATGGGACTAACTCTTTCTAAGATATCGTTTCTGTTGGTTTGAGTGTTGAAATACTTACAATCAACTGTAAAGTCGTTATGCTTTTTATTTTTTTCATGGTCATTTAAGGAGCATGGAATTATAGGGACACGCTGTTTAAAACCTGATTAGGCATCGCCCTACCTACCGTATCGATCAACGAAATGTGTAAATGTTAATAGCAGGCATATCTGGATTAACAAGTGATACCTAGCTAGCATCATAAGCTAATAACAGTTTATAGAAGACTGAATAGAGAAAGTGATTGGACTACACGTTTTCTGTATTTATAATTGTATATAATATAATCCTCTAAAGGTAATGGCTAAAGCTGTATTATTTGTTCCCATTTTAATGTTGTAATGCATTAGGTTTGGCAGAGATTGAAAGCGAAATTGAAGACTAAGCAACTCACACGGAAATGTGGATAAAACTGCATTTTCAGAAGGAATGTAAATATTGTTGAGAAATGTAAACGCGCTTTTACACGAGTTTACAAATAGCAAAGCTCATTTCTGTCAGTAAGTTTAGTACTTTTTTCTAGGCCCTTGGTTGACCAAGAGAAGCTGGCTCGAGCCAGATAATGCTGGTTTTAAGTACCAATACTTAGAGATGCAGCTGTCTGCAAATAGATCACCAGTGTAGCACTGCAAGGCGTCAGAGGCAATATTTTGTGGTGACAAAATTTGCATTAATAATTTTAATTTGTGATGTTTTGTAGTGAATACTTTCCATAAATTCTCATTAATTTCGCACAAATTTTCGGGGAGAATTAATGAGTAATGACATGGCTGAAATGAAAAGTAACAGGTAACTAGAGTAATACAACTCTTAAAATCCGTTCTTTTCCAAATTAAAATATTTTATTTGAAATCAGCAGACAATAGGTAACATGAATAGTATCAAATATCACACATCAGACACCGCCAAACTGCAGCATACAAGAAGTTCTTATATTTTCCCTTTTCATATTTGTTCTTTTTCCTGTCACAACTAAGTTATATGTAGAGAAAAATCTCTCACCGTCAGCGATTGACATCGGCAAACAAACACGTCGAAGGGTCTTTTCACAGAAATTGCTGTAAGAATCAGCTTTTGCCTTCTACGCCAGGAGTGCTGTTGCTACAACTAATCTGTTGTCGCTACCACCATGGCTTTGCTGTTCAACAATGTCACGAAGATCTTTGTAACAAAGAAGAAAATCAGAATCACAAGTAATACCACTGGTTTTAAATGCATTTAGTTGTTTAAATGCTGTCATTGCATGATTTAAATCACCTCCATTTGATTTAGTAACTAGCCTAGAAGTTTCAAACAAATGATATAGCTTTTATGGTTATTACATCATCAGTTTCTTTTGCATAATGGAGTTCAATTTAGACAAATTCATACAGCAACAAACTTTTAGATTCTCTTCTACTGCTTCTCTAACACTGGGATGCATGATATGATCTACAAGTGCACTTACTCTGTTTCCAAAGTGACCATTCTCCAGTATTTCACACTTGGTGCTCAGCGAGATAAAACAAGATGAGTCACAGTTTTTTACATTGAAATTCTAATATTAGATCTGTTATCAATCTGCAATTTTCAGAAACAAATTTTGTCTGTACCTTTACAATATTGCAACACTTGGCATCACAAAAATGGATAAGTTCACAAATTTTGCTTAGGAACTGAGAGTTTTTCTTTTTCAGAAAAGAAATCAACAATTGCTTCAAAATAGCTGACAATGTAAACTACTGAATTAAACCAGCTAGACCAGCGTGCCAGTACAGGCAAGGGAACAGTTTAGCTTGTAAATCTGGGTGGTTTTCAGTTTGGAATTGTTTGTGTTTATTTTTTAACTTTCGGGCATTTCAGGTCACATTTTTAAGCTCTGAGGGACAATATTTTCATGTTAATGTAATGTCTGAGAGTAGATTCCAAGAAGTTCAATCTTCTCAGTGCATTTAGTCAGCATAATAGTAGTTTTTTGATGTGCACGGTGTGGTATCCAATAAATAAAATTTCTAGTTAGAATACCACAAACAGTTCTCAGTATCACGGACCAGCCGGGTGCTATGGTGTCACTTTATTGTTGCACCGCTTAGCTGTTATTTCAGTGCGCATGACGATGCCATTGTATTGGCTTTGTTAAGTGTTAAATTTTATCTTGCTTTCCTTAAATTTGTAAATTTTTTTCACCACTTCTAGCTTCATGCTATGGAGACATGAATGTTAAATTAAGTTAAATTTTAATTAAATTGTATTTTATTATTTATTAAAATATATTTAAATTAAATTGTATTTATAAATTAAATTCTATGTATGCAATTTGTAATAAATGTAAATTTTTCTGTCCAGACTAAAAATAAAACAAATTTTCTCATTTATCGCTAAAAATATATTATTCTCGAAAAAAGGAGAACTTCACGAAAGTTCACGAAAAAATCGCTAAAAGCAAAAGCGCTTGTCTCTGGACATGAAATATATAGAAGCAATAAATGAAGCAATAAGAATTGAGTATCCAAGTGAAACTGAAATCCATATAACTGCGAGTTGAGGATACGTGTTTCTCTGGACTGTTCTGTTATGCCGTGGCCGTAAAATGTCTTAATGTCTCAAGACTTGTCTCGTTTATATTTATCCTACATTTGGTTTTTCGGTTATGTTGAAGAAAAAAATATACACAACAGAGAAAGAGAAGTTTCTTTCTGAAAGGGTTCCTTTTAAATGCAGGGACCTCAAAGCAAACATTTCTGACGAAATCTCATGTGTGTAGTGTTTAACGCTCGCTTTTACTATATACGGCACCGCAGGCGATGACACTGATGATACATGAGATGAAGATGGAGCAACGGTGGAATGAGATGGCGGGGGAAACCGGAGGTCCCGGAGAAAACCCGCCCCAGCGCCTTGTTGTCCACAACAAATCTCACTTTGCAGTCGCCTGGGATCGAACCCGGGCCGCCTTGGTGAGAGCCAAGCGGTCTAACCACTGAGCCAAGGCTCGGCCTGACGAAATCTCAATCCAATTTTTTGATGAAATGCAACACCAACCCATCTTAATTACGAGGGCTGTTCAATGAAGAATAATCACAATTTCTTTTTGACAACGTACCTTTACTCATACTCATTATTTTGAAGGTCCTTCTCAAAACAGTCTCCCCTGAATGCGATGCACCTGTCCCAGCGTTTCTGCCAGTCTTCAAAGACATGCCGGAAACCATATTTTGAGAGATCTTCCAAAATCGCTCCAGCAGCCTTCACCACTGCTTCTGATGATAGATAATGCCTCCCACGAAGGAGTTTCTTCAAGTTAAGGAATAGAAAAGTCACATGGGGCTAAATTCGGACTATAGGGAGGGTGACGGATGCACTTCATGTTGATTTTTGTAAGATATTCAGCAACAACATTGGCAATATGCGGCCGCGCATTATCGTGGTACAGCATCCAGCCTGCTTCACGGAAATGTGGTCTTTTGCTCCTGATATGGACTTGCAGTGTTTTCAGGACACCCCTGTAGTATTGTCCAGTTACTGATGTGTGTGCAGGTACAACATGCTGATAAACCATTCCATGAATATCAAATAGTGAGATGACCATAACTTTCCCAGCAGAAGCAATCGCTTTTGCTTTTCTGGGGGTTGTTGATGAAGGAGATTTCCACATTGAGCTTTGCTGTTTGCTCTCAGAATCAAAATGATGTAGGGAAGTTTCATCAGCAGTGATTACATTTGAAAGAAACTTCAGATCTTCCTCTAACATCAACTTTAACTGCATGCAGACCTGCATGCGAATGTCCTTTTGTTCGGGAATCAACAGTCTTGGAGCCCATCGTGCACAAACACGTCTTATATGTAATGTTTCTGTTACCAACCTGTGGGTGGCCTCCAATGAAATGTTCAGTATTTCAGAAATTGATCTTAAGGTGATTCGTCGATCCTCTGGCACTGGTCCACCTTCCTTTGAAATTGATTGTCTCCCCTCTTTAAACATTTTAAACCACCTACGAGCTGTGCTGTAGGGAAGAACAAACTCTCCATAGGCCTCCTGTAACATTGTATAAGCCTTAACTGAAGATTTGTTGAGACGAAAGCAGAATTTTAAAGGCGCATATTGTTCCTCCCGTGTTACCTCCACTATACTAAACATGTCTGAATTTGCCTGGTTCTCACAGATGGGAACCAGGAGTACCAACAATGAAACTACTACGGCATGTTTGTTTCACATTATGCTAACGGAGTATAATGAGATTGAATTTTAGTGCGAAAAATTATGACTAAGAAAGTTATGATCATTTTTTATTGAACAGCTCTCGTATTTGTCTTTGTTATAAATCGTGCAGTATTCCTTCCGAATAAACAGGACTGAGTAACTATTCGCTAAAAATTCAATATTATACATTTTATTTTCATGTACGTACATTTCTCAAATAGTATTTTAATGGAAATCTTTAAGAACATTTTTGAGAAAATAAAAAGAAATGTCAAGAACATTTCCATATAAAGAATAATTTGGAGCGGAATCTTATAAAATAGTTCCGCTCTTTGAAACATACTAAACTGTATCACCAATTTTGGTATTTATCCGCATTTTTTTGTTTTGCACGCGCGCGCGCACAAACACACACACACACACACACACATACATACACACACACACACACACACACACACACACACACACACAATCAGCCCTTTACCAATTTTGGGGATTGATTCAGGAGTCTTAAAACATATATTTCCAGTAAAATCTGGATATTGTGTTTTTGAATGAAATGGAGCACTTGCTTTTAAACTAGCTTGGGGGTACGAAAAGTAAAAACTATGCATCTAAATCTGCATCCTTAATTAATAATTCAAATTGTGTGGTTATTTATCTATTCAATGTTTATTTAACATGAGATACTCCTATCTCTTTGAGGAAAGTTCAGGTACTCTTTGACTTAAAATGAAATCCCGGATATTTACTTCGGAACTTAAAGAAATGGGTAGAGAAGGTGAAGAAGCTATCGGAATTCCAAGCAGGATTTAGACCAGGGAGGAGAACAACTGATAATATTTTTATTATTAAAACAGTCATAGACAAATATTTAAGCAATAAAAGGTGGAGGGTTTATATGGCATTTATTGATTTAGAGAAAACATTCGGTACAATTAATAGATAGACATTGTGGATAAAATTATATAACAAAGGGGTAAGTCGTATATTTATTGAAGTACTGGGCAAAATATATCACGATAATGAGTTCTGCATCAAGCTGCAGGGGAACAAAAATTGATTATATAGAGAGCAAGGAGGGTGTAAGACAGGGATGTAAACCCAGTCCGGTTCTATTTAACCTTTTTATAGAGGCTATTCTAGAGGAGATTGCTAGAAATGTTATTGGTAAAAGGAGAAAAGAATGTAAGAAATATAGGTGCATATCTGAGGAAATCTATAGAGAAATGGTTAAGATTGATAAATGAATAAGAATTAAGAGCTGGAAAACTAGAAAGGGTGATACCGAAATAAAAGGATTGCAGTAAGTAAAGAATCGTGATGGATTTCAAAGGAATGTTGGTTCTTTGTTAAAACGCGTGCAGGTGCAGTTGGGTTGAATAGCAACGGAGTTGGTTGAGTTGTTTAACAGAAGACACGGGAGAAAAAGGGTTTTCTTAGTAAGAATCCTGAATGGATAGCACTTGACTTTGTTTGTAAAGGTATTCTTCGGACCCTTAATAATAATGACAATGGGCAAGATTGTCACAAAGGGAATCTTTGTGTGTATAAAGAACTTCGAGAAAGTGAAAGCTAGAGACTCACGCGCAGCCGTGAGGACATACAGTTCGTGGCTGGCAAGCGCTTAACAAAGTCCTCTTCTTCTGTCTTGGTCGAGGGCAGACCAGAAGTGGTGATAGAAGATATTTGTCGGTTCATATGTACGTGAAGAACGAATTAAGTTTTATAGAGTAATAAGCATTCCACCTTCAGTCTCTCTCAACAGTGATATATTGGTAATCCTTGGTCAGCAACTTCGAGTTTGATGCTATGATAAAAAGAAGCAGTCAATAAACCAGTTTGAAACGGACATTCCAGTGTCATTAAAACTATCCTTCTCATGCATATCCACGCATACAGCTTTACCTTGAGCTAAACAGCATTTGCTTCAAACTGTCGCTTCAACGTGGAGTTCTTTGCTCGCCAATATATTTGCTTCAACGGATACAAGGGAGAGGAGGGTCATCAATACACGGAAAACCAGGGGTTATGTGTATTGAGACGGAGACTCGAGGCAAGCAGGTAGGAAGGGTATGTTAGATGTGAATAAGTCATTTTGTTATTGTGTGAAAGAAATGTTACAAATGTCAATGTATCAATGAAATTGTAGAAGAAAGATGAGAAATAAATACAGAAATACCAAATACTGCGGAACTTGAATGACAAGATAGTTTTACTATTTTTGAGACATTACTTCGTGGTCATTAACATAAGGTATATAATAGTATCAGTTTTTGCGTAATGTAGGCTAAAAACGAAACCATGTAACAGCAAATTCCACATTTGTAAACAAAAATGATAACTTTTTAATAATGGTAAGTTCTTTTGTGAAACTGTTATTTCGAACATCATTTAGAATGTGTAGTGCTTAACGCCCGCTTTTACCACATACGGCAGCGCAGGCGCTGACACTGATGATACATGAAATGAAAATGGAGCACCGGTAGCATGCGATGGAGGGGGAAACCGGAGATCCCGGGGAAAAAACCGCCCCAGCGCCGTGTTATCCACCACAAATCTCACATGCGATCGCCTGGGATCAAACCCGGGCTGCCTTGGTGAAAGGCAAACGGTCTAACCACTCGGCCATGGCGCGGCCACCAACCTTTAGAAGGAGGTTCTGTTGTTGAGTGGCTCCTACATTATTCACACATAATGTTTCACCAGTATAACATCTCTGCTTGTCTCTCAAAGCACGTTTGCCAGCTCGCTTGTCGGATTTGCAACAAGAACTGAAATTGCCTTCGTACGTATATCGATTACGACGAAGGAGGAGCTTTTGATTCTGGGGATTAAGAGAACAGCTTGTCCAACAACGCTTCTGTTTGCACTGTCATTCATTATAACTGTCTTATTAGCGGCTCATCCGCTTAGGAAACTAATAATCAGGAATTACTCTGTCATTACAGCACTGAAGTACGTCACCGAAGCCCCTATACATTCGCCAACGCAGAAGACTAAAACCGAATCACATTTACTACAAATGAAATATGCATACGACATGCCAGGCTTGAATCTTCACTTTCTGCTAGTGATGGAGACCATGCCAGTACTTCTCACGCTCGATACCCACACTGATTTTTAAGTAAACATACTCAGTAGTCACTTTTTAGAAAGCACTTTTAAAAAGCTTTTAAAAAGCGTATGAGCATGGGTACCTTTTTTGAATATTCCATAATTTGTAACAAGTCCTAATGATGTGCCGTGATCGGTAAATCGATATATTTTTGGTCTATAAAGGGCTAAAGTAAACTGAAAGTGTAGTTCACAAAATTTTCTAGAAAATTACTAATAACAAACAAGGTCAATGCAATTTTCGTAGTTTGTAAGATGACCTAGGAGTTTTTGTTAGGTCTTACAGAACGTATAATTGTACAATATCTAGATGCTTTCAACAGTCCAGATCTCTACAACAGAGTTTAAAATACGGAAAGGAAGACTTTTGAGAAGTGAGAGGTACCCAATCATTTTTATTGACTCTTAATAAATAAGACAAAGTTTCGCCTAGATTAGCTAAGGAGTGCTGATTTAAAATAAGAATAGCAGCAGTTCATACCTACGTACATTAAAAAAATTCAAAACTTCCTTGAAATGTAAAAAACTGATTTGCAGGGAAGAAAAAAGAGTACAGTTTGTGATACTTATATTTCGATTTACTTCACTAATGCCTGATTTCACCAACAGATGTTAAAATCGACGTTAACAAATGTTACGCAACAATTGTCACACCGCTAACACTAATGTTAAATTTCTTGCATTTCACCAACCTGTTTTCTGAAAATGTTAACAAACCTGTGTTAACGCCAAGAAACTTGTAAATATCAGCTATAGAAGGCTATGGACGAGTCGTATTATATTCTGAACGTACTGCAATGCGCTTTTGTTTTCATTTTCGTCTGCACAAGCTGAAAAATGGTGGATGTACAAAATCATAAATAAAGCGGTGAGAAAAATTTCTCATCGATGTAGAAAGAATTGTTAGTTGAATTGGTGACGAAGTGTAAGGATATCTGGAAAATAAGAAGACGCATGCGGTGAATGTAAAAGAGAAAGATGTCACGGGGAAAATATTGGAATCGAATTTAATTCAAATGCATGTGTCACTGCTACAAGCACCAAACAACTTGTCAGTATTACGTAAATTTAAAACGAGGTGCGAAGGACAAGTGCCTTAAACGTTTCAACACGGGAGGTGGACAGTGTATTATCCACATAATTCAGTGAATTATAAAATCGCAAAGTTATTAATACTTGAAGCAAAGGCGAGATCGGCATATTCGTTTCGATGCACATTCTCATTATTACGTAAATTTAAAACGAGGTGCGAAGAAGGCCAAGTGACTTGAACGTTTCAAGACGGGAAGTGGACAAGTGTATTTTTTTTTTATTTATCCAGATTTATGAACCCTATTTTACACAGTGGTATATTAGGGTTATAGTTGATACATAAAAATACACAATTTTAACAAAAACATTTTAAGTACTAGAAGGAAGAAAATATGTTATAATCTGATGCATATTAATTTAAACTATTTCAGACGTTTAAACACTGAGTTTATAAACATCATGAAGTACTTATACTGTTGTGGCTTCATTAGCAAAGATGTGAGCGGAGCAGAAAATTCAGTTCCTAGAGAGTCTAGCTTGAATATTAATTCTTGTCTTTCTCTCCAGAAAATGGGACAACAGAAAAGGAGATGAACCACAGTTTGAAATTCTTCACCACACATGCACTTGGGGTTAGATGTTAAGTGAAAACGTGATAAGTATTCACCAAATTTACCATGTCCACTTAAAAATTGTGTCAAAACAAAATTTGGTACAAGAGTTTCACATTTTCCTCTGTCATATACACTAGGGAAAAATAATGTTTTTGTTAAACTTCCATTTGGAGTTGTTAGCCATTGTTGGTTCCATTCTTCAAGAATATGTTGATGTATTATTCTCCTTACACTAGAAATAGGACATAAAGAGTATGTCACAGGAAGATTGGATTCTGGAGCCTTCTTAGCCAAGCAATCAGCTCTCTCGTTACCTAAAATTCCACTGTGTCCTTTAACCCATCCCATGCAAATATGTCCTGGATGGTTTTGAAGCAAGGTTCTGATTTCATGTGCTAATAAATTTAAGTTGTATTTATCATTAATAGCGAGTAGAGCTGATTGTGAATCACTAAGAATACGGGCACTGTTCCCATTAACAGTACACCATTTTATAGCTTCTTTAATTGCTAAGAGCTCTGACTGGAATACAGAACATTCAGGTGACAATTTAAACATGGAATGAGTTAGTTCCGTTTGGTTTTCATAAACAAAAAAGCACATCCTACTGCAGATACATTATCTTCAAATTGGTACCGCGAACCATCTGTATATATGTAATAATCATGAAAATTACATATTTCCTTTAAACAGGTTACAAAACTTGATTACAAGTGTATTATCCACATAATTCAGTGAATTATAAAATGGCAAAGTTAATACTTCAAGGAAAGGCCAGATCGGCATATTCCTTTCAATACATGTATTACGTAAAATACTCAGTATTACGTAAATTTAAAACGAGGAGCGATGAAGGGCAAGTGACTTGAACGTTTCAAGACGGGAGGTGGACAATGTATTATCCACATAATTCAGTGAATTATAAAATCGCAAGGATATTAATACTTGAAGCAAAGGCGAGATCTGCACATTCCTTTCGATGCATGTTCTTACCTCTCTTGTACTTCCGCAGTAAGCTTCATAGCAACTTGTTTCGACAGTCTATACCTCTGTAGAAAATTTTCTTCGGATAGTTCCTCAAAATCATTTCTCCTCATAGGCCGTACTCTATTACGAATGTCATTTAGACGGTCTTAAATATATCAAATTGACATCAACAGCCGAGTTCATGCTCGCCATCTTGACTATTTACAATTGTTAAGGACTAACATCAGAAATTTGGCTTGTTAGTTTAACAAGAGATTTAACATGAGTGTTACGCTAACACTTGTTGGTGAAATGCAATTTTTGTTTTAACTATTGCTAAACTCGTGTTAAGTCTTAACACGAAATCGGGCATAACCCTGATTTATATTACCTTTCAATGTCAGCTTACTAATATGATTTAGTTGAGCTTTCCTGTCACTTCTCACGATGTATCTGCGAAGAGGCACGCGCGAAGCAGCCTCTTCATCTTTCCCTTTCACACGATGGAACGCCGAACACAATACCTCTCTAATTGCTTGCTCTGCGTCACAACTTCATTCGCACAGCCCGCTGATTTACCAGCGATTTGTCGCATCAGAAACTCACTAATTCACAATAACTATCACGCGAGAATGCTGCACATGTTTCTAGGAGCTATTCGTTGTGTAGCAAGCATTTCTGTAATTTACTTCTAGGAGAGAGCGCTCCTTCTTGTATCTCCGTATCTCTTCAACCGGCTAGTCTGTTGACTCCAGCCATGTAATTATGTGTTTTCCAAATGAGTATTATGCGTTTTCTAATACCATACTTCTCCGACACGTTTACGTGTTTAAAATGTTTCCATGAAACTTAAAGAAAGTCCACTAGATTTAGTTTACATTAGAGTTTGCTCGTTTTATACACAAAAACTAAAATGACTTCTACAAGGGAAATCTTCAATGAAAAAAAAAAAAAACTAAAATATAATAAGGAATGTACATGTTTAGCCTTTTACGGCCGGCGTTAATCCAATAGAATGTTGCTCTTCTTTATTCACCAATATGTTGGTATTATTTGCATTTTGTGCTTTATTTTATGGAAATTAATTGTTCTTTCACACTCCCCCTAGGGGAAGGGATCCGTCCCTTTCAGCTGCCAAAGTGCGGGCGCTGCGGACCCTTAGCACTCGTGGTACCTCTGACGTTACTAGAGGAACCTCGGGCCGAACAGCCGAGCCCCTCCTTCGGGAGTTGTTCGGATTGGGTTGGTCTCGAGGGGGCAGTGTGTTCCCGATACCCGTGGGAGATTGGGTACGTCTTCGGACGGGGTTGAGGGAAGCCATTAAGTTTCCGGGTACTAGCCTGCTCAGCTAGTAGGAGGTGTGCTAGATCACCTGGCGGCCCCACCGAGGTTTTCGGTAGTCTTCACCTTGAGTGTTGACGCGCGTAAGTGGCGTATCCATTTCCATCCCGTCTTGTGTCCTCAGGACCAGATGGGGGGGGGGGCTTGTTAGTCTCTAGGTCTTGCCCTATGGAAAGCCCCTCGGAGGACGCCGAGCGCCCTTTGGGACAGCTCGGATACTCCCAGGTTGAAGGAGGCCCGGGTCTTGTTCCTACGGGTTCAAGGCTAATGGGGGTAGAGCCTCTGGACTTAAACTTGTTCTTTCACACTAGCCGTGTGTAGGGCGCACTATGAAAGGGTAGAGCCAGACTGAAAATTCAATGCCATAGCCGGGATTTGAACCACGGATCTTCTAGTCTCCGTCCAGCCGCTCTAAACCATTCAGATACAGTATAAAGTACTTACAGTATAGTAAGGCGCCATTAAGGTAGTTGTCTCGTGTGTTTATGAGAACTCCTAGTGGTTTACCGGGAAAAACACGAGTCAGTTGGAGAATTTAATGTCATGTTGGCACATTGGCCATAGTAGCTTAAATGGTTTAGAGCGGCTGGACGGAGACCAGAAGATCCGTGGTTTGAATCCCGGCTATGACATTTAATTTTTCAATCTGGCTCTACCGTTTCTTAGTGCTTTATTTTATTGCTAATATACTGCTTAAACTAATGTTCCTTCGTTTGTTTTGTGTTAAGAAGTATCGAGTATTATTTCCATATTTGGTTATTGTCATATATTTGATTCATAAGAAATGAACTCGTGCTGTTGTATTTTAAAAAATTTCGGAGTAAGTAAAATTTAAGATACAAAAAGGAAGAAAATGTACATATATCTCAAAGTATTGCGCACGCTGCTTTAATCAAAGAATCAAGCTCTTAAAAACATTCAGGAGAATATTCCAAAAAAGGTTAGGGCACAGAAGGGTGAAACGATATAAGATTTAAAGATATTAAACTTTCACTTCGTCCAAAGAAAACGATATAAGTCATCAAACCTATGTAATGGTGTTTCCCGGGTTCGTTCCCAGGCGACCGCAAAGTGAGATTTGTGGTGGACAACACGGCGCTGGGCGGGTTTTCTCCGGGACTTCCGGTTTCCCCCGCCATATCATTCCACCGGTGCTCCATCTTCATCTCATGTATCATAAGTGTCACCGCCTGCGGTGCCATATGTAGTAAAAGCGGGCGTTAGACGTTAGACACTACACACACAGAAGTCCAAAAGTGAAACTGCATACTCGATAGAAAACCCAACAAAGCACACAAATTACAGCCCCAGTGACTTAATACCTAGCGAAGAATGCTAATAGCAGACATTAGTGTACCTTTTGACTTGTCAATGCAGCAGATGCATAAAATAAGCTAAATTACAAATCCGTATCATATGGGGCAGGAGAGTTTGAGACAAGGGATTTGGTTGTGTGGAGATTTTAATGATACATTTAGTTAACGGTCACATCTCGGCTAGCTGCAGGTGCTTCCAAATCCAGTCGGATGCACTGAATTGTGCCGAATTAATGTGCATTGTTTTGTTTTAATAAGGACGCACTAAACCACCTCTGTCACGCCCCTTGTCTTGCTCCAGCGTATACGTATGTTTCCCTTCCTCCGCCATTTTTCCTTAACACCATCGCTTGATACAGGACTGTTTTCACAGGTTAATGTTAAGAGTGCCAGACTTTTGACACAAAACTAAGACGAGACGGACTCATTCAGGGGGCTGGTGTAGACGGTAATTGAGAGCATGCCCTCCAACCACTCAAATGAAATGTCCCTGCCCTCTAGCCTCTCGCCGCTCACTTACACCTGATTTTTGTTCATAGATAACTGTATTGAACTTGAATTCAAACCAATAAGAAATTAGCTTACCCAGGGATGTTAATGAGGGCTTTCTCCCATCATTGGGTAGAGAAAAACACTGTAGGAAACCTAAAATGTCAGCACGTTTCCATGCATTCAACTGAGCTGTTTCTGGCCCCAGAATTATTACAAAGAAAGAGACGGGTCTTGTGTGCGTTTTAGAGCAATGAATATGCTGTACCACAGTTTTTATATGGATAATTTCATTAAATACGACAACAAGCTGAAAAAGGCAACATTGTATGTTACTCTTTGGTACTGGCTAGTTGTAATAAGCTTTTACATTGAGAAAAACTAATAAATCGATTATGAATTTCTTTGCAATTTATATGAACACATCAAAATGTTACTTTTGGCAAGTATTCCCTTTTCCTTGTCAGCTCTTCTATTGCTCGTCCTGTTCCCAGGCGACCGCAAAGTGAGATTTGTCGTCGACAACACGGCGCTGTGGCGGGTTTTTCTCCAGGATTTTCGGTTTCCCCCGCCATCTCATTCCACCGTAGCTCTATCTTCATCTCATGTATCATCAGTGTCATCGCCTGCGGTGCCGTATGTAGTAAAAGCGGGCGTTAAACACTACATATTTCATTTCATTTATTGCTCGTCCTAGTGATACTATGAAAAGTAGAAAAGAACGACATACCGACTTACAGGCTTGAAGAAATGTTAAGGAGGTGAGCCGAATTAAAAACAAAATAGAGGAAATGGTAAGGAATCCTTATTTAGAAATTTTCTTAGCTGTCGTCATAACCATCTCGATACACCTTTATTTATTGTTACGCTGTGAACTAAATTTATAGAGAGTGGTATATGATGTGGTAGTATACGATATGTTTACTTTCTTTGCTATGTACTTAAAATAGAGGAAGCACTTTATTTCACCCAAAGATTCCATGTGGAGCTTTCGTTGGTAATACATCGCTTTGAGACCACTTAACGCACTCCAACGGCATTAGAAAGTGTGTGCGCAGGAAGTGCGGGGAAATATTTGTTTGGATTATATAAAAAATAATGTTTCCGATATATATCACACACTTGTCCAACAACATCCAGAGATCGACACAAAATATTCAGAAAAATTCCCATCCTAAACTAACTTTACATAGAATATTTTTGATTCGTTTTATTTTCTCAAAAATTGGTTTATCGGTGTTGGTTAAAATACCATTACCATACTTGCAAAACAAGTTAAATTTATATCCTGAAATTTCTCGACCTCTTCAATCTAAAGAAAATGTTTCTAATTTTTAACTGGTAAACCGTAAGAGATAATAAAAAATACGATACACAAAATTATATCTCTAAAACTTGCAAATTATTTCAAGTAACTCATGTACCATTTGCCATTCCAAATATACATGTTCTTATTAGTTTTAGAGTTGGAATATCTGTTCAGTTTTAAACCCAGCAGCTATTCAATTGTTCTTTGCAATGCAACAAGGAGTGAATTTTTTAGGCCCGCATATAGCCACTAGCTTTTTAATATCTTGATGATTGTAGTTGGCAGTAGATGCCTCGGTGGCGTGAATGGTACCATGTCTGCCTCGCGTTCAAGAGGTCCCGAGTTCGAATCTCGGTCAGGGTGAGTTACCTGGATAAGGTTTTTTCGGGGTTTTTCCTTATCCTGAAAGACGAATGTTGGGTAACTGTGAGCTCTGTGGACCCTCGCTTCATTTGAGCATTTCATCCATTCCAATCATCGTCCGATATGACTTAACGTTGGAGGACGTAAATTACAACAACAACAACAACAACAACAACAACAACAACAAAATTAGAGGCAATGCAGGCCCTTAGCCTCCCCAACCACCCTCTTCCATTCTACTCGGTCCTCTGCTTTTCTTCCCCAGCCTTTATCAACCATCTCTTTCAAGTCATCTACCCATCTTTTCCTGGGTCTTTCTCTTCTCCTTCTACCATCAAGCTTTCCTATGAATATCTTCTTAACTACACTGTTTTCCAACATTCTCTGCACATGGACAATCCACCTTATTCTTCCATGTTTAATTTTCAATACTATATCTGGTTGTCCAAATAGGCACTGTAACTCCAAGTTAGTCCGCATTCTCCATCCGTTCAAGTCCCTTATTGCTCCAAAAATATTTCTCAAAATCTTCCTTTCCCACCGTAATAACCACTGTTCTTCTCTGGTTGTCAACACCCAACTTTCTGAACCATACATTATTATTAGTCTAGTTCAGTTGTATATATTTTAATTTTAGTATTCCTTTTGCCGTTTCTTGAGTTAATAGAAACATCAGTTACGACTTGCTATTCTTTCTTGAATTTCCACTGATGTTTTATTATCTCCTGCTACTATAGATCCCAGATATATAAATTTTTCCACTCTTTGATATTCTTTCTCGTGTAATTTAACTGTAGATTCTCTTCTTCTTGTATCCCTATCACCTCCCATCTTCATATATTTGGTTTTACTAAGGTTCACTACAAATCCTAGATCCTGTGGTTTCTCTTCCAACACTACATAACTTTCCTCAAGAGCTGTTATATTCCTTGTGAGAATTGTCACATCGCCAGCATATCCCACTATTTGTACTGATCTGGAAAGTATGGTTCCTCCAGGGTTTGTGGGTAATTATCAGATTACTTTTTCCAGTGCTAAATTAAACAGCAGTGTGGATAGCACATCTCCTTGTCTCAACCCCCTCTCCACGGTGAACACACCTGATAAATATCTTACAATTCTTTAAATTTCGTCTGTTCCCTTCGTACCTTCAAGAAATGTGTAATAAAACTTATTTCTACAAAAGTGCACTTCGATTATCATGCAGTAGATAGAAAAATAAGAGTTCTTAAAGAATAGAATGAATAGGTTATATTACAATAAACGATAAGTGAATGTAATACACTGTTTAGTTTTGAGTCGTGAATTAATTTCATACCTGATACTCATACTAACTATTGTATTACTGCTTGGAAGAATCAAGATGAGGAAAGAATATGAACGGTCATGGTTTGCATTTTAAATGCAAAGTTCTTCATAGTAATGCAATTAAGTGGATAACTGGAACGTTAACTGCAGTATAGTGTTGACAAATCGGCTCAATTCTGCTTGTCTACTGAATTATAAACGCGTATTCTGTCAAGGGGGAGGTAACCTGAAGGGATTACAACCACTGCTCCCGAGCGTTAGAAACCTTTTCCTTTTAATTAAGGTCCTCCAATGTTGTCATATCGGAGGATGAATGAAATGATGCTCAAATAAACCCAGGGTAGAGCTTAGAGTTACCGATATTCATTTTTCAGGATAAGGGAAAACCGCAGGAAAAAAAAAAAAAAAAAAAAAAAACGTTATCCAGGTAACTCAACTTGACCGATATTCTAACTTGCGTCCTCTTGAACTTTAAGCAGACATGCTACCATATACGGCATAGATGGGCTGGAAACCTGATTATCTATGTTAATAGTTTAAAATAGTTTTTTCTCCAAATTCTGTATATGTTTTTCCATATCAATTTACTGCTAGCAATTATAATGAGAAAAAGAGAAGATACGTGTATCCTTTACACATGTCTTTGTATTATCGGAAAGCCCGACCATCTAACGGCTGGGAGGGCGGCAGGAGGTATTTAGCCCACGCCTACCCATTTATCTTGTAGTGCTAACAAAGGGATGGTTGGAAAAAAAATCACTAACCATCTCTTTCCCCTCCCCCGGACGTCTGGAACAGTCGGGATGATTCACTGAACCGCGATACTTCCAGAAACAGCGATCTTCCTATAAAAAGGGGCTGCAGTTGGCGAGTCAGTTCAGTTCTTGGCGAGCAGCGTGAGGAGCGCCGTGCTAGTGAACGGACTGGAAGACTGTGTACGTGTATCAGAGGAGTTGTACGTAATTGTGAGTGTAGAGTGGACCTGTGACAGGCGAACTGGCGAATTGTAATTGTGTGCGCTACGTAATTCTGTGTAATCGGCAAGTGTTCCAACTGTAATTCGGTGGAAATAAAGAACATTTTGAGTTTGTTCAATTGGACTTTTAATTTCACGAACCCACAAAGTCACATTATTTATTCTCCAAAAGAAGTAACCCTATTTTACCAGTCAGGTATGTTAGGGTTCTAGTTACAAAAACACATAAATACAAAGATCAAAATAACAGAACATGATAATAATTACAACGTTCTAAAAATTTGGCCAAGAAAGTGTTCAAAGGCTGAAGTGCAGCGGTTTTAAGGAATACATTAAACAACGGTGGTTTTTTTTTTTTTTTCTTCTTTTAAATTTTACGTCCTCCAACGTTAAGTCATACCGGACGGTGAATGAAATGGGTGAAATGATGCTCAAATGTGTCTAGGTACCATGGAGCTTAGAGCTACCCGACATTCGTCTGTAAGGATAAGGGAAAACCCTGAAAGAAACCTTATCCAGGTAACTCACCCTGACTGAGATTCGAACTCGGTACCTCTTGAACGTCAGGCAGACATGCTACCATCTACGCTACAGAGGCGGGCGACAACGATGTTTGAAGATCTGTATTACAATATAAAAGATGTTGAATAAGATTATATCTCTTTTTGGAATGAAGATCACATAAGTGTTCAACACTTTCAACAACATTTTCTCATTTACAGAGGTATCCATCAGGAGAATCTTTGAAAGTAAGTTTTAAATTTCCCATGTCCGGTAGCAAACTATCAAAATAAAATTGGTTGAAAAGTACTTGCAGTTTACACGATAATTAATAGTAGGAAAAAATAAATTTCGAGTGATTTGTCCTTTATCGCTATATACCCAAATACACTTCCACATTTCAAAAATGTATTTTTCCAATGTGTGTGTTTTTTTTAACGAATGTGATTGTAGACTCATTAAAACTGAATTTCTTTTTGGATAATGCGTAACGCCTAGCAATTTCATCTGCCCTCTCATTTCTATGTATACCCGTGTGGCCTCTAACCCATGTGATACACACGTGATTGGTGTTTGTTATAATATCGTTCCTTATTTTGGTAGCAAGTGAATGTGTAGTATATTTATTTCCGATAACACTGACAGATGCATGGGAATTACTGTGTATACGTGCGCTAGTTATTACTGTGGTACCACTCCACTGCTTGATTCAGTACAAAATGTTCGGCCTGGAATATAGAGCAATTAGGTGAAAGTCTGTATCCTCTATGAAAATGTCAATGTGATTTAAAAATCTTAACAAATTAATTTTAACAATATTATAGCTTTAGGGTATTTCCTCAGCTTTAAAAATTTAAAGAACTAAAAATCTTTTAAGTATGCAATAGGGAAGATCTATAAAATACTTTCCAAATCACGTTTCTTTGTGTTTCTCATCTGGAACCTGAACAACAGGAACTTAGATTATATGCGACATAGAAACCAGTGTAATCCGTTCTGTTTCCTTGTTTACAGCGATATTGCCCGAAGCCACTAAGGTTCAGCGAAGGGATTATGGCGTAACCATCACCAGTTCCTAGTCTTCCAGTACAATCAACAAGAAGTTGAGAAGGAACTCCACGACTCATGTATCAAGGTATTTTTTCCGACATGATATATCTTTACTAATTTGTTTTCATTCACGCATTAGTGCTGCAGCTGTCGCAATTAATGATACAGAAATACATGCGGTACTTATGAGTGTACCACAGAGCAAAAAATACTGGAGTAAAACCCAATTAGCATACTTTCGATCTGGTTCAAAATTAACGGTTTCCTTGCTTTCGAGATCTTCCGACGAACCGTGCCTTTCTTCTCGTAGTCTAGACACTTGTTCTCTGTTTCTCATTAAACCTCCTTCCCTTGTGTCTCCCCTGTCTTCTTATTCTCATGTACAAAAAAGTGTGCGCGCGTTTCTGGAGGGGATACTTGAAGGGGGGAAAAGAATGATGCAGTAATCTGGCAGGATCCCCTCCTTGCGATTCCATCACTGCATTCAGAATGTCTGTATGCTTCCCCCTTGGGCGTTTGTATTAACTGCCAAATACTCAATCTAACACGATGTGCGTGCTGTCAATTTAACCAATACAATAGATAGGGTTTTATCTTATACAACGTCAGGAAAAAGAGAAAAGAAGGACATATTACTATAAAGCTCAAGAGTATTATACAATGAACTGGAAACTACGGCACACCGAACTTATCTTGGTATTTACTAATAGTGGCAGAGTTTTAGCATTAGGAAGACCATTAACTGGTTTTAATATATATTTGAAAAGTATTTTGAACTCTGTATTTACATTTTGCAATATAAACGGAAATTAATTGTTCTTTCACACTGGCCGTGTGTAGGCTAAATTGTGGAAACGTAGTCAGACTGTAAAATTCAATGCCATAGCCGGGATTTGAACCACGGATCTTCTGGTTTCCGTCCAGCCGCTCTATAATTGAGCTACTATGGCCAACGTGCCGATATGACATTAAATTCTCCAACTGACTCGGATTTTCCCTGTAAACCACTTAGGTGTTCTCATAAACACATGAGACAACTATAAAGCCCGGGCCTTAAAGTACTTACATGTTGTAAGTCGCCATTAAGGTAGTTGTCTCAAGTGTTTAGAGAACTCCTAAGTGGTTAACCGGGAAAATCCGAGTCAGTTGTAGAATTTAATGTCATATCGACACGTTGACCATAGTACCTCAATGGTAGAGCGGCTGGACGGAAACCAGAAGATCCGTGGTTCAAATCCCGACTATGGCATTGAATTTTTCAGTCTGACTCTACGTTTCTGCAAAATAACGTTATCACTATTTTTTGGAACAGTTATGAACTACTGAACAGTGTACTACTCGACAAAGCATTGAGGCGTATTGACCTTCACCGGCCAGCGCTACCATCGCATTCTTATCTGATGATAAGAAGAGTGAAATCATATAAGTTGCCGTACAGTAAGTGACGAAACACAAATAGATCACTTGGAAGCTGCGTGTCCGATGTGAAAGGTCAGCCATTTATTATACGCAACACGGGTGCACAATAAAATTTAATAATAATAATGATAATAAATGCATTAAATATGTATCCACTTAGGTTTTTTTGTAATATTTTTCAAATACTGGAAATGAGAGTAACCAGCCCCTATCTTCAGCAATTTTCATTACGGAAAAGAGCGAGAACCAGCTAAATTAATTACTACCCTTTTGTTATTCAATGACTATTGCAACTACAGCAAGCGCGTGGTAATATAACTAATTTTCTAGTGTGATCAATCTGTGGAACGGGAAAAATTTCTAAATTACCAAAAGAGTAATCGTGATGAAATTTCATCAAAATACGTGCCCTGGCTATAACCTTCGCATATTTAAAAACATTATAACGTTCGCCAGTATCTAAACAATTATTAAAAATAGAAGTTAAAGGCTTTATATATATATACATATATAAGCTATATTGAGATTTTGTAACTTGAATCCATGTGCACTATTACTTTAATTTAGTGTCAAAGTAATTGGAGGAACAGCTTCAACATTCAAATAATGAATTCAAAGTTACGGTATATTTTGGGAAGGATAAACAATAAAGGTTTTCTTCATTCTCTTTATCAGGTAATGTTTTAGTCTTGAACCTTTTCAAAAAATGAATTAAGTGTCAAAAGTGTAATGAGGCACACTAATATTGCCTTTAGAATTGCTTATTTTTAAAGATATGCCACAAACAAGAGTTATTTGGATTTATTCCTACTATTTTCGATTAATGAAAAAATATTTAAACTGTGTTTTATAATTCTTCCGAATACTTCACTTTTAATTCTGTGAAACCAAAAATATACATAACAAGTTATAGTAATATAAAGACTGAGTTTTAAATGTTTATGTTCAGGAGTATGCCATTCATTTATCGATTTCTTTGTGGGTGTGGCAGAATAACATGTTAAAGGGAAATAATGCTTCGACTGTCTGTAAAGCGTATTTAATAAGTGATTGGTATTGTCATTATACAACTGAACCCAGTTAATATGTATCTATCGGCAAAATATATATTTCAAACCATATTATATATGTATTAAAACTAAACACATACAAGAAGAACAAAGTAATTCATTATAACTCTTTAGTCTTTCTCAGCGGTCTAGCATATGGATTTTTTTCAGGTGTAAAAAATCCTGAGCATGCTTCCTTTGGAAGGGAAGTAGAGCCGGTGGTCCCATGTCATAGATTTACGGCATATAAAAGAATCTCTAGCATGATAAAGAGGCCTCTGAGAAAACTTTAGCAGAAATGCACATAAAATTAGCCTGGAACGCTGAGAAGCACAGTAGTTAAAATGTGTCCATAAATAAATGCTAGATAAAGAAGTACCTATAGATAAATACAATTTTAAATTATTTTAAAAGGTAGGAAGTACTTAAGAGAGACCAAAAGGGACCTGCCGATCAAAAATGTATTTAGTAGTGCTTTAGCAAGGAACTAATTTGCATTGATAACCATTTTCGCTAATTATTTTAGTTAATTGATCGAAATTAATCATTTCTTCACACTAGCCGTATATAGACTACGGAATTTGATAGTCAACATGAAAAATTCAATGCCATGGCCGGGATTTGAACCAGGTATCTCCGGGTTTCTCTCCAATCACTCTAACGCATTGAGCTGCCATAGCCAAAGTGCCGTCCTGACATAAAATTCTCCATTTGACTTGTATATTTCCCCGGTAAACTACTAGGGGCTCTCGCATTCGAGATACACCGTTTGTGGCGACTTACTGACGTAAGTACTTGAGTCCCAGGCTTCATCATTTAACTCTTATTATTTTAGTTAATTGATGGAAATTAATCATTTCTTCACACTAGCCGTATATAGGCTAAGGATCTTGATAGAGTCAACATGAAAAGTTCAATGACTTGGCGGGGATTTGAACCACGGATCTGCTGGCCATGGCATTGACTTTTTCATGTTGACTCTATCTATCAAAAACCTTAGCCTATATACGGCTAGAGTGAAGAAATGATTAATTTCCATCAATTAACTAAAGTAATAAGAGTTAAATGATGAAGCCTGGGACTCAAGTACTTACGATAGTAAATCGCCACAAACGGTGTATTTCGAATGCGAGAGCAACTAGTGGTCTACCAGGGAAATATACGAGTCAAATGGAGAATTTAATGATTATAATATGATACATTTTTGTGCATATTCCAAAATTTTAAATTTACAACTTTTGGCTACATTTATTTGTCATTACCTTGTTGCTACCTTGGCTTGCATGACACTCTGGTCTTTTGCTCTGCCAGGTAGCTCTTAACCTCCATACCTCCTTGATTACTTAATTAGTCCCTTTCTTCTCCCTCCTCTTCCTTTCTTACAGTTGTTTGCATTTCTGGCCCATTTTCCTTCTACTTTCTGCAAGAACTCACCAATACTTCTTACCTTCTTTTCCTCCCTGCCCGTTAACATTTATATAGCTACTATCCTCTTCTCTACTTTCTCCTATTTTTCCACCCAAACCTTTTTTCTCCATATTGCAACCTCCTCGCATTCTGTTACATAGTGTTCTATGCATTCTTTTCCCCCACACAATTTACAAATTCCATTTTCCCTACCTCTTATCCCTCTTAGAAATATTATTCCTGTTCTCATCCTAGCTAGCCCTTCTCTCTCTTGCCTATTTCAGTAATCTACATATGCTTCTCGTCCCCAATTTCTTTTTATTTGCTTATAAAATTGTAATGATTTCATATTTTCTAGACTTCCCCATATTTCCTCTCTTTCTATAGCTTCTATTCTGCATTTTACTAATTTACCCACATCGCATGTATTCCTTTCCTCTAATCTCCATATATCTCCCATTCCTATTTTTTCCATAATTCCTCCTATCTCTGCCCACCAACTGTTTGAGTTCTCTAATCTTTTTTGCTGTCTCATGCATAATTTCATAATTTCCCCTTCTTCTTTAACCAAACATCTATACCAAAATTTTATTATTTTTTCCATTATTATGTCAGGATGGCACGTTGGCAATGGTAGCTCAATGGGTTAGAGCGACTGGACGGAAACCAGGAGATCCGTGGTTCAAATCCCGGCCATGACATTGAATTTTTCATATTGACTATCTATTTTCGCTAATATTTACTTAATAGGGATATATTTTTCAGAAATGAAATCTTTATTTTTTTTTAAAAAAATAGGAATGTTTTAAGTCAAATTAAACAAAAACACATGAAGCTACAAAGAAATGACTTTATTGGTTATCATATACAGAAAAACCTCTCTAAAACGGAACGCGATCGTTCCGGCATTTATTTTCCGTTTACACAGGTTTCCTTCTTAGAGAGGGTTGTGTTTGAATACAAAGAAATTACAAAATAGTCGCACAGTTTACAGTGAAGGAATAATATAGAATGAAGTGTACTGTCCTCCACAGGAGAGATAGTCTCCGAAGGATGAGACGCAGGGGGGTTGGCGAAGGTTTCCGCACCCTCCCTGGACAGGTTTATGACACCCCATGTCAACAAAGTTACAGACCGCTCAAAAACATTTTGACTGCTTCTACTTTTTATGAATGAATCTTCTCGATTTTTTTTTATACAGAGTGAATAGGGCGCATGTTTTTTTAAGGGTCTGCCCCTTGTGTAACAGAGGTTCCTTGCCACACACATTCGCTGTCCTTGTCCCACAGCACATTCCTTCATAGTAATAGGTTGATATGTATTTTGTACTCTATTTTTCAACTTACATAAAATAATTGTAGCTTATCACCTAGTCTCCTAGTCTCTGCCTGATTTCAATTTTTCTTTTCCAATTCGCAACTGTTTGCATATCAACATCATTTGCTTCACCACAAACAGTATTCAAAACAATGCTACAGCGATCTAAATTCTGGAGGCATCCATTGGAAGATCTGAAATAGTCTTTCCCTAATTTCCTTGCCGTCTCTGAAGCTTGAAGTATGAAGCAGTGGTCCAGAAATGGGAATTTCTTTAGCAGGCGCACTAACAAACCACTCGAACACAGCGAGATTTAGCTTGGCATACCCTGTAGATTTTGTGATGCGTTTCACATGCCCTGCTGTTCCTTTTAACCACCACTCTTTAATTTCAATGTTTTCAAAATCTCATAAATCTGAGTTTTCCCCACTTTTAAACAACATACTTGATTCTTTAGCTGTACCTTTGTTCTTTTCGTGTTCTTCAATAAACTTTAAGTTTTTCTGCGATAATAATGTATTTCGTTTAGAACTCATTTTACAGAATTTGTGTACACACTGACTAAGTTTTTAAAAATCACCAAAGTTCAGTTTTCTTCCACTCGTGCTTCATCACTTTTAACAACGAAACAGAGAATGAACACGCCGCAAAACCGTTGTACCGTTACCGCGTGTGTTGGAAGAGAGTAGAGAGAGCTAATGCATGATTTGCTTTCCCTTTTCCTCGAAGTATTGCTGTTTATGACGTTATGGTTCATGGAACTTCGGTATAAGTCCAGTCGCCCTCAAAATTATTGCACCTTTAAAATGCATAGTTGTAACCGATTACACATAAAGTTAATCAGGTTATTTACACAAACGGTTCCCGAAAAAATATTTCTGCGTTAGGCAGTTTTCTGGCTTAGGGTATAATTTCCCCATGGGAAATAGCTCCGTTTCGAAATTTATGTTCCATTTTTCCAGGTTTCCGGGACATAAGGAGTACGTTTTCGGCAGGTTTTACCGCATTATTCACAAGTTATAAACCATTCTGCCAGTTTCCACTGCTTCTACAAAATGAAATTTTACCGCAACAAGGCACGACTAAATGGACTTCCGTACCTTGTTGCAGTCCGCCCTGTTATTCATGACTGTGATGAAGTTATATAGATATTTCCTAGTGTTTCGAGAAGACTCGACTTTTTATTATGAACATATGTGCCCTATAAAATGTTTTTTAAAAATTTAAATTGAAAATATTAGCATTTCTGAAATGTTTTAAAATCCAATTTTTAGCGCTCGGTTTATGTATACAGACACACGTCGTAGAAAGCGGAGAGCGTGCCCAAAGGGCATACCTGTTTGAAATCGGCAAATATTTCACATTCTTAATTTTATGCAGCTTAGTATGCCTTTTCCCCAAATAACATTAAATACGAGGGTTGTT
Organism: Mantis religiosa; assembly: GCA_030765055.1. Classification (NCBI taxonomy): domain Eukaryota; kingdom Metazoa; phylum Arthropoda; class Insecta; order Mantodea; family Mantidae; genus Mantis; species Mantis religiosa. The sequence goes on along the minus strand of CM060950.1, from coordinate 30,694,549 downwards.
CAATAAAGTATGATCATAATTTTTTACGGTCATAATTTTTCGCACTCAAATTCAATCTTATTACATTCTGGTAGCTTAATGTGAAACAAACACGCCGTAGTAGTTCCATTGTTGGTACTCCTGGTTCCCACCTGTGAGAACCAGGTAAGTTCAGATATGTTCTGTATCGCCTACCGCTGCAATGGATATAAAACGCGAGGAACAATGAGGCTTTGAAATTCTGCTTTCGTCTCAACACATCTTCAGTTGAGTCCTATACAATGTAACAGGAGGCCTATGTAGAGTCTGTCCTTCCCTACAGCACAGCTCGAAGATGGTTTAAAATGTTTAAAGAGGGGAGAAAATCAATTTCAAAGGAAGGTGGACCCAGTGCTCCAGTAACTGCTCTTACGCAAGAAAGCATCAACACTGCTGCTGCCATTGTGAGAGAGGATCGACGAATTACCTTAAGATCACTTTCTGAAAAACTGAACATTTCATGGGTGCCACATTTCCGTGAAGCAGGCTGGATGCTGCATCACGATGATGCGCGGCTGCATATTGCCAATGCTGTTGCTGAATATCTTGCAAAAATCAACGTGAAGTGCATCCCTCACCCTCCCTACAGTCCTGATTTAGCCCCATGTGACTATTTCTTATTCCCTAACTTGAAGAAACGCCTTCGTGGGAGGCTTTATCCATCATCAGAAGCAGTGATGAAGGCTGCAGAAGTGATTTTGAAGGATCTCTCAAAAATGGTTTCCAGCATATCTTTGAAAACTGACAGAAACGCTGGGACAAGTGCATCGCATTCAGGGGAGACTATTTTGAGAAGTACTATCAAAATTATGAGGATGAGTAAAGGTACGTTGTCAAAAAAATTTTGATCATTCTTTATTGAACAGCCCGCGTATATGCCACTACTCAAAGGAGTACTGAAAAGAAAAGTTCCTTTTAATCTTCACCCAATAAAATTAAGGGTGTTATTTTTCACACTTGAACAAAAAGGATAACCAATGCGAAAATGAGGCGGAAAGGGCATATCGCAACACTCGCCAAGCTTTAACCTTCTACCTCCCTCCTGCATAATTCTAGCCCAGGGGAAGACAGGTAGTGGCGGTGTGACGTCAGCTGTAACCGCCAAATATGACCCCGCACGACAGGCAGGTTAGCGTGTGACGTCACCGCGCTGATTTCTGCTGCCCAAGAGGAAGGAAAGTTTGATGTGTTGGGGTTCCGACAGCGTACGAAAGACAGGAAACGTATGGTGTATTAATAATATGTACAACTTACATCTTGGGTGTTGTAATATTAATGGTGACTGCTTTAATTACACAATTGATCACAGTTTATAAAGAATTAAATTTTGGCTCTGTGCTGTGAGAAAATATATAAAACTTCAACTCGTAGTTTACCTGAAGGTCAGACATGTTATAAAGTAAATAAAATAAAACATTAAGTAATTTTCTCTGAAAATTATAGGAGACCTATTCAGAACAGAATTACGTGGACATTTTCCGACGCTTTTCGTTTCGTTTTTCCTTAACTAGTTTATCAATGTCAGGACGTAATGTCTGGGAAATTTGAAATTGAAGGTTGTGATCCTACAAGTTATTCCGGGGTTTGGACTTAGCTAATTTCATAACAGAAAAGGAATTGTTTGTACACATATGTCGAACCAAACATACACAGTGTCCGTGTGGCAAGTGAATAAATACAACCTCGGAAATCTGGTTTGGGGGACATTCTTGTAAAAATCAGCCAAGTATTTCTTGTGTGTATGTATATATAAGGTCCATAGACTTTAGAGTTACCCGACATTCGTCTTTTAGGATAAGGGAAACCCCCTAAAAGAAACTTATCCAGGTAACTCAACCTGACCGAGATTCGAATTCGGGGCCTCTTGAACGTGAGGCAGGCATGTTACCATCTACTCTGCCGAGGCGGGCGTGTGTATATTTGTCCTTCAATAAATCGCCATATTGTAAATTAAACAGTTCCATTTGATATGTGGCAGCTACATTGTTGTCATCGAGTGTGCTACACCTGACTGAACCCTCACAGTGCCATTTATATAGGCAACTTGGTACTACACGGCTCTTGCCTGACGTCACACTCACTGCAGGCCTCGCTCCCTATTGAAATACGTTACAACTCTCGAAGCTGTCTTCCTCTGTCCTAGCCATTAAAATGACTAGTTGCTTACGTCATCCCGAAAGGTGGGCGTAGCGCAATACTACCATTAAGCTGTGTATGTTGTTCATATTTGGTTGCTATTAACTACTCAACAAAAGTAGTAGTAATAAATAATAATATAATTTATAACCGTTTTATAATAAAATATACTTGTTATTAAAGTTGCTATTACTACTGCTACTATAACTGTTATTATTGTTATCATTAGTATTGTTATTGTTGTAGGTAGCGGTATACTGCCATTCAAATGATACAGTCTTTGTCAGCAATAATTTTAGATTTCGATTCCTTATAAGAAGGAACGCTTCATATGGTCATTATCGCTATTATACATTTGAACACTATATATTACTTATTTCTTACCCAACTTCCCTTCCACAAGATCGAATCGCTGATGATCTTATGTTGGGGAAGCCATCTCTACTTGTTTGCACGAATCAGAAGAGTTCGCTGTGAGATGACTTCTGGCCCCTTCATCATTTCTCAAAATGTTTCATGTTTGTTTCTTGGGTTTCGTTTACAGTCAAGAGTTGAGTGGAAGGCAGTACCTAACCTGTAGGTCAGATGAAGGTAGACACCTACGAAGAAAGTCCACTTATGCGAAATGAGACGGCCATCTTTTTTACTTCCAAGGCATAACATAAAGTCTATTACATACCAAGTTAGACATATTTATATAAGACGAAAACCGAGTAATGGTTTCAAAGAAAACATTTAAATGGTTAGCCTTGTAAAACAAATGTCTGCATGTATCATCATCTAAAACTCAACAATTAATTTAAACTCTTGTGTTTCTTTAAGGACATTAAACATGCAACTGTCTCTAAGAGACCCAAATTGCAACACACGTCACATGATTCCCAGCTATGTAAGTGTGGCGTTCAACAGCGTTATTGGAACGGTAGTAAACTAAGCAATGGGGGAAGGTTTAAACGCCAAGTTTAGCATATTGACTAACGTAAGTGTGCGTTTCCATTGGCATTTACACTCCCCATATTGAAACACAACTTCTATTAGCTTTCTAAATGAGAGTTTCACTCCAATTTCATAGTCAGCTGCTGGTCATGCATAGAGAATGATGAGTTGGTTCCCAGTGGACACAATTGATTATAAATGATGGAATGGAACCTTGCGCTGAAGCGTCTGTCATAAAGCCATATGATAGAAGACTCACAAAGTGTAGCAGTTGCTGGGACAAACTTGACATCATAAGGTCTAGTTAGCCCTTTGCACCATTATCTCACTGTTTCCCAGCCATAGCAAATACTGCATTCATTTCATGAAAATACTGTTTTATTTTCTGTATTATGCACGTAGTAAATTGATAGAGAAAGTATTGATTTTCACCAAAAAAAAATCAATTTAAGTATGCGTTTTGAGATCCCCTGTATAAAATCAATTTTAGAAAAAGCAAAAGGCGTGTGTGTGCGTGTGTGCGTCGGTGAAAGGTTAACTCAAAAATGAGAAGTCCGTTGTACCAGACTTGATATGTAAGTTTAGCCCATTACAGCCCAGCAGATGGCTCCGCGGTACGTGCGACGCTCGCATTCTGGAGGTCCCGGGTTCGATTCCACTGCAACTATGGGGTTTCCTACTGGTTTTCCCAGATCGGACCTGCGTGTGATCGATGTTGGACAGATGGCGCAGAGCTTCGGATTTGGAAACTCCGGCTCCATCAATGGGCGGCCGTTCGAGCCTTCACAGTTAGATTGAACGTTCTCTGTTTCCATCCTGTATAATCTTTAAGATAACTATACGCAAAGCATCGGTGGCTAATACATTATTTACTGTGGTTATATATAATCATTATATAGTAATTTTTAATGTACTCTTCTGGTTTTATTTTATTGATATTGCTGTACTGTTTAAAACACTGCTTAAGATAGGAAATCTATTAACTAGAGTAGCTATAAAACAAGAATGAACATCGGTTAAGCCAATACAATTATCGTACTGTCTTGGCGTTGCCAGTTCCACGGCTAGCGGGCGACTGAAATAGAAGATATATCTGTCTTTGTTTCCCCGGATCCATCTTGCATACAGATGCTGAGATGTACAGTGATACAGATGCTGACAGAAGTTCACTATATATTTCAGCATGTGTGTGAGAACATATACAATGATTATGGCATAATCTGAACCTTAAAACCTTGAGATGGAGAACAGTTTGCTTACATAGCTATCGTTCATATTTCCAAAAAACAAAATGTTTCATATTGGAGGCGTTCTACGAAAGAAGGTGTTTGCTACAGTGAAACAAAATAGTGACATTTCAACGATTTGTGAATAGAGTTTCTATGCCAGTGAAGCCATATTTGTATACTGTCTGTAATGAACTTTAAACCAATTTTTGTCTCATTAAAATAATAAATACGGAAGATAGGAATGTGTATTTATGAAGCATTGTTACACCATGAATCTCATGTACTAATGCTATGAATTGTGCGCAGAAATTTTAGTCTTGCAGCAACAATATCGCTTCTTTCAAGCAGAAATTTGCGACCATCATTGGTTCACCTATATTTGAACCCAAGAGATTTCAGAATATTATGCACTGAAGATAATCCGTATATTCTATTTTCCCCCTCATTAAATTGGCCAGCCCTTTGACAGTTGGATATTCACCCTTGTCGTATAAATCATAAATTGTTATACATAAAACACACTTTTGAAAATTGCCTAAGTTGGTAGCACGTTTTTTAACTGCTCGATGTTTCCCTGGAGATCTAAATATGGAAACTTCTAATTTGGCGAACTGTTTGCCTTCTTTAACAATGTTAGTCACAGAATGAGCACTCACGTGACAATCTTGTAACATTAAATATCCACTCTGAGCGAAATTTGTACTCTCGAAAACGTCTTTAATTAATATCTGTTTGAAAAAGGAATACACATTAACAAGAATATTTCTAGCCTGCTTATGTAAGAACTTACGAGTTGTTTCGCAGTTACTATTAGGCGCACCAGTACTAGGCTTGCTAAGTGGTATATTTACTAACGTGTACACTCGTAAAAGATCTTCACTTTACTGAATGGAGGGTACAAAATGCAACTGCAGCATAGCACGTGTGTGGTTTTCTTCACTGACAGTTAATAATTCTTTTCTTTCTGGTCAGGTGCTTTATCTTTCCATATCTCCGAAACCAGATGTGCTACAAACATGGGGTTTGGACAGTAATCCTCAGAAAAAATAGCTCTGTAACAAAGTAATTCTATAATTAGGATCTTTAGAGCGTGCAAAGAAATTAGCCGTATGATTCGACAAAGTGAGTCAGTATGGGTGTTTAACTGTACAACGTTGCACGAACCGCATTGGCTAGTTGCGATAGAACAGCCACGCGTAGCCCCGCCTTATGTTCATTCCTATTTTGTAGCTACCTTATTAACCAATATGTTTAATTTTGCTTTCTATATCGCCTATCTGTAATAAATAGAGCTATGATTGTATTTCATCTATGAATCTTATATCGACTTTTCTGCTAAAATGCTTTGTCGATTGTTCAGCTGAAATACACATCTTAAGGTCATTCGATCAATAAGTTCGGTCTGTGTATGTTTGTGTGTTTGCGAACAGCATAACTCATAAAATAACTACTAAACTGTATATTCAACTTCAATGTGTTTCAAGGGTGCGAAAATAATTTTTTCAAGAACTTTTCCAAAACACCACAAGCTCTTAAAATGGTACATTTTAGTTATGCTTTATTTTCAACCTAAGGCAATAAAACCTAAATCGTATTAAAGCACACAGTTCATGTTAAAAAAAATTGTGTTCGTATTTTTGTGACATTCCTTGCTATTATTCTGAAGTGTCCAATACTTTTAACATACAGTTTATCAACTGCTCAGTTTCTGTTTTGTTGTTTCTCGTAGTGATGAAAGGGAATGGAATTTCACAGCAACGCACTTTTTGAAGATTTGATTATCGCTTCAGCTCCCTTCATTATCTTTTTGAAAACCATAGAATTTTAATATATGCAATGCTTTTTATCTGTAAAAAGGTTTACTGCAACTCTCTTACTCGATCATATTGTATACAAATCTAAAACCTATCAGACTCTAGTCTCGGAAAATAACAATGTTGTGCTATAATCAAGTAGACGCACAAAAGTCCTGCATCTTAACATAGCCTACTTGTTTTACCTTTGTTTTACCGTTTGCTCATGTAAAACCTGCACTCTCTAATCTTACTAGTTTTAAGGAACGGGAGTGGTCCGAACGTACTACAATAAGGTAGTTTTAGGTTAACGAACGGAAAATGACAGCATTAAACGCAGTATTAAAGACTTTTTTCTGCGTTAACAATGATAACAGAATGCAAACTCTTACACAGAATATGAACGGCAATTTCAATTTCAATTTTAAATTTCACTGGGGTTTGTAAGAGTTTACCGGAACACGTTCCGGTGCGTTCCAGCTTAAAAAAAGTACTACATAAGTATTTGATGTGGAACTAAAGTAGTCGCTAAAGATATTTCCCATTCAAACCCAGAGAGTAAGAGACGTTCTGAAAGTTCATACAGTCTTATGTCTACTCGTATGTGCATTCAGCTGAAAAGTTTTTCTTATCACCATACTTCTCTTTTTTTAATATATGTTGTGAAATGCTTTGTAGGTTAGATAAGCTGCATAAAAAATATGCTGTTCACATTAAAGTAAGACCTGAAGCTTTCCTGGTGACGAATATCCTTAACTTCTTCTCGGGAAGCAAGTCAGGTGAAAAGACGATTAGAAATCGACGTTTCGGGGTGTGCATCTCTCCCATCATCAGGACGATTTCTAATCGTCTTTTCACCTGGCTTGCTTCCCAAAAAACTTGAGCATGCTGTTCACATATTTAAGAATAGTATGCTTATTTACCTAGGCATTACTTAATTATAGCTTTACATCCCAATCTCTGTTTCTTTGCATTATTTTCAACATATAGACACGAATAAACAGGCAATCCATTAGCAGCTAAGTCGATCATGATTCAAAGTATTTCAGGCTTAATTATAAAATGCAAGAATTCAGTAATTTTATACTTTAATATTTTAAATTAGATATTTCAATCTGATTACATTCCAACCGTGTTTTAGAACAAGTATTATGTTGAGCAACAAAGCTTATCAGCAATGCAGAACCATATGATAGAGAAGACTGGAAGAGAACCCCATTCGTGACATGCACACACAGGTTGGCTATCCCTTCTGCACTGTTGTATAATTAGCAACTATTCTCTCACATCGAAATTCGCCCGCAAAAGCAGCGCCCGGCAAACCTTGACTGCTTTCTGGTGAGAGAACAAAACTGATCCCTCCACACCTGCAAATGTAACAATGGTCCTGTAAATACTGTAGCGTTACTTACTGCCGCTATTCAAGTTGTTGTGAATAGAAGTTACAGCAGAGGAAAACAACTTTTTGAGGTATAGTAAAAGATAATTATTACGTACAAATCTTGTTTAGTGTAACGTGCATAGGCTTTTCTCCACATTTGCTTTAAATGAATCTTTTAAGGGGAAACTACCAAGCATCGAAGTATCGACAGCATCTTCGATGACATCTGTGGTCTGATCAACATGCTACATATTGTCGCGAACCCTTATCTACCATCGTGCGGCTTGTTTACACAAAAGGAACTGATATGCGGGCAGTGTGAAAACGAAGAGCCGGCAGACGAAGATAACACGCAGATAAAGTTCTGAAGAAACAAACAAACTGAGATAAATGGAAATTTCTAGCTACATCTTGACTGATAAGAGAGTGTTCGGGTTCTGGTTTATTTTCTAATCTTCTAGAAATTCTCAGCGAGGTATTTAAGAGATTGTGACACGCCAGGCGAGTTGCAAGTTGTAAAACAGTCGCGGGAGAGGTAAGCGGAGAACAGCAGAAAGTTGTGAGTAAGCAGTAAAGAGCTGTAAACAAATGCTGTGTAACGAAAGCTGATTGTTATTGTCATCGACCTTGGAAGATTGTTGTGATATGTGATGTAATTTTGCTGCTACGGAGTATATTTCTACGCAAATAAAGAACATTTAGAATTTCGGCAAATTGGACTTTTAGTTCTGCGAACCCACCTAAAAGAACATCAAGCTTGATAAATAAGCCTCTGAGCAAAATAATATGATCTTTCACTCTCAATACAGAATGTGTAGCTGAAAATCACAGCAGTTATAGAACGTCTAAAAATAAAAACTCTATTTCAGTCAAATTTTCGATAGTTTTCGATACTTCTGTATGTTAGTTTGTATCATGCAAAGTGTTTCGTTTAACTTTAAGCTAGATAAGACATACAGGAAGTCGAGAATTCACTTCATTGCCTCGCACGTAGGTATTTCCAAAACATTACTGAACAGTAGTTTCTGATACACCTTTATTCCTATGGGTGAATAAATACAACGTTCTATGGCTTCATGTGCCTAAATGAAAGCTTACAAAACAACGGAGGAAGAAGTGGAGGTACTCGTGTAAGATGCAGCGTTAACTGAGTTGTAAATGTAGCTGACTTAGCACTAATTCATATTTCTACAACAGCATGTATTACCTTATATGTACCTACTCTTACGAACAAAATATTGTTACCCAATTATCGGAAGGCACGACCAACTGACAGCTGAGTGAGGGACAGGAGGCATTCAGGCCACACCTACCCATTTATCTTGTGGCGCTAACTGAGGGGATGGTTAGGAAAGTATCACGAGCCACTGTACCGTTTCTTTCCCCTCCCCCTGACGTCTGGAACAATCGGGATGATTGTTCAAGCCGCGAAGCTTCGAGATGCAGCGATCTGCCTATATAAGCGGCGCATTAGACGACTTAGGCAGTTCTCAGTTCTCAGTTCATAGTCAGCTCTAGAGAGAGTCGTACGGCAAGTTGCCGAATAGCGAGTGTTGCGTAATTGTGTGTGATACGTGATCCTGTTGTGATTTGTAAGAGTACCAACTGTAATTCGGTGGAAATAAACCATTTGTATTTCTGCAACTTGCACTTTTAATTTCACGAACCCAAAAGGTCACAATATGTGAATACCGCAGAAAAAAGTAATAAAAATACGTTAGGCAATAAAGCGTATGTAAGTTTGTTCATTCCTTCTATTGGTTGGTGTTTTGCAGTTCAAACCTTAGCTTAGAGGTATTCCGTAAAACTAATTCCTGTACAAACGTACAAATTCAACAGTGATATTGATAAAAGCTGAGTGAGTGTGGAGCTACATTACCTCCGTTTTATGGTGGCGCTACGGACCGTGTGTATGCGGGCTCCGCGCACTGCAGTATCGGCAAATCATCCATATATGCGGTCCGTGGCCTTGTAGTAAAACGAAGTGACTATATTTTGAGGTAGACGGTATACCCATAATAAAGCAATATGTAAAATATGCGAGAAACTTTTGCAAGCGTTTGTAAATCACACAGTACAACAAATTTCTGCTTATGCTATTGGTATAGCACACAGTCCTGTTCATTTATGGTTCTCTATTCCTTGCGCCATTTTAGGCGTCGGTGATGGAGCCACAACTATGGATCAGAGAGAGAAATCCAGGAATGCCTGATCATTCGGTTCCCCGAAATGAGAGAGAGGTGGATGAAAGAAAAAGCATGGAGCAATTGGTTGAATGATAGCGGGGGGAATAGGAGTTCCCGGAGAACACCCGTCCCAGCACCGTGTTCTCCACAAATCTGTTTGTGAACTCGGGTCGTCTTGATAAGAGTCAAGCGGTCTAACCGCTCGGCCACGGCGTGGCCAGTACAATAAATTTAAAGAAGCGTAATACATACACTGAGTGTGAAGTTCAGAACCTATAGCTATCAGCCAGCTAGTTAGCTATACTAAAACTGGCCCCGTTGGGGGGCGGGGATCCGTCCCCTTCAGCCGCTGTGGTGCGGGTGCTGCGGACCCCTAGCACGCGTGGTACCTCTGACGTTACTAGAGGAAGCACGGGCCGAACATTCGAGCTCCTCCCTGAATGGGAGTTGTTCGGATTGGATTCGATAGGCAGTGGCTCCCAATACCCGTGGGAGATCGGGTACGTCTCCAGACGGGGTTGAGGGAAGCCATATATTCCCGCGTACAAGCCTGCATAGGTAGTAGAAGGTGTGCTAGATCACCAGGCGCCCCTACCGAGGTTGTTCGGCAGCCTTCCCCTTTCGTGGTTGGCGCGCGTAAGTGGCGTATCCACTTCCACCAGTCTTGTGTTTTCGGACCAGTTGGGGGGGGGGGCCTTGTTAATCTTTAGGTCTTGCCCTTACGGAAAGAGCCACGGAGGCGCCGGGCGCCCTTAGGGGACAGCTCGGTAACTCCCTGGTACAAGAGGGAGGTCAGTGACAGCTGCCGGTGTAGAACCTACTCTTAATATACTAAAACTGGAACACTCCCAAGATAACAACGATGCTAGTAACTGCCAGGGTCATATCATTTTCACCGTGTGTCGAAAATTTGTTCCACTGCAATTAGTTTATGTCAATAAATTTACTAGCACTATATTTAAATGTCATCGTTTTGGGCTAGGGTCAAACTGTCAAAATGGGGCACAGGGCATTGCTCAAGTCACTACATAATTCAATAACTCACTGTGAATATCAGAATTACTACCATACCCGTTTCTTATCATTGCCGTCTGCAACATTTGTGTAAAATGAGGACTTTTTTGGTTCCCTATGCCTCATTTTGCTATACCCCAGGTCCACGCTCCATCACAATGAAAACGCTTAATAAATGTTGCTTGTATCACATACGCAGTAGGTAAAGGTGAAAAAACTCAATTATCATTTTTATATTTATTCCATTCATACCCCCCTTTTAAATTCCAATGGTCATATCGTCGGCCGTTCTCCTTTGGAACATATCGAAAGTGTTAACTCGTATACGTTTGGTTTTAATCAGTAGATCACGCACACATTCGCACTCTCATTCATACTTCCAGACTCTGGGGAAGATGAATTTTAGTTAATTGATGGAAATTAATCATTTCTTCATTCTAGGCGTGTATAGGTTAAGGTTTTTGATAGATATAGTCAGCATGCAAAATTCAATGCTATGGCCGGAATTTGAACCGCGGATCTCCTGGTTTCGGTCCAGTCGCTCTAACCCATTGAGATACTATGGCCAAATTGCCGTCATGACATTAAATTCTCCATTTGACTCGTATATTTCCCCGGTAAATCACTAGGGGCTCTCGCATTCGAGATGAGGAATTATCTTGGTCAGAGAGAAATCCACACCCCCAGCGCCGGGAATGGCACCCGGGACCCCTAGCACGTTCGGCAGGTGCTCCACCTACTGAGCTACGGGGCCAGCCTCAATTACCATATTCTGGAACCGCTACGTATGTGTTAACAATATTGTGGTATATCATTCCAAGAATTATTCTCCGTAACAATGGCCTTTTTATGTGGTGATGCGATTCGAAAGCCTTTATATAAATGGGTCTTGAGCTGTCGTCCTGTACATCCCATAAGCTATTGTTTTATGTTACACAGCTTTTATGTTACACATTTACAAGTATTTAATGTTATTTCTTGGTGATGGGACTGAACAAATCTTAGGAGTTACAATTAGACTGGCTGTAGAAGCATATTTGATATCTGAATATCTGTAGCTACGTTTTTCTGTTATGGCTTACAGGTATGAGTTAATAAAGATACAATGCTTTATGCTTTGTTTACTCACATATTTTCACAGAGCATTTACTGGAGAAAGCAACTAATGGATTCCATACTACATTTCGTAACACATGCAAAAATTTGCTTTGGAACCTCCGAAGACATAATTCTGTGATATTAAACTAAGGCTTTTCAAATCAGTGGAAGTAAACAGAAGTTTCCGCCTATCTCGCAGGAATGTATTACATATCCGTCTTTCAGCTGCTAGAATGAATGTTCTTTTTTATCTCCACATACAGTACTTTTTTATATTTGCCTTCCTTGAAAAGCAAGGCGTTCATACTAAAGGTAAGTCGAGGGAAGATGACATACTTAACGGTTATGCCCTTTTTTCATGGAAGTGGGAATGGAGAAAAATATAAAAAGTATCTCAAGGTATTGCCTGTATATTTAATTGTTACTGAGAGAAACAGTAATCAGTGTCCTTAAATGTGAGAAGATAAAAATTTACAATTAACAAACTTGCAACAAAACTTACATCTTACCACATCATTAGGACAAGATGGGAGTTAACTGTGGGGAAGATGGAACAACATGGAGGAAGACGCAACAACACGAAGTTTGAAATGAAAAAACAAAGTAAACTGAGCATTTGTATTACAACATGTAAGATACTTTATAAAATATAAGTTTAACGCATGTTAGAGACATGATACAATGAACAAAAGAGAGATCCAAACTGCAGTCTTGTAACTCTTCGGCCAGGGTTTGAATGAATCCAAGTATTCAAAGCTTGCTGCCAAAATGTTTTCAATGGTTTGAAGAATCATCGAGCATATGTAATTTATCAGTATTGTGTATTTGTGGGTTCGTAGAATTAAAAGTCCGAGTTGCAGAAATTCCAAATGTTTTTTATTTTCGTGTAAATACACTCTGTTCAATACTTACGTAACAGCATTACGTCACATACACAATCACAGTCTACCAAGGTCGATGACCATAAACAGCGTTCTGATTACATCACTCCCGTTACAACATCTGTACAGCTGTTTACTGCTACTGCTTTGATTACGACTGACTCTTGGCGAGTCGTCGCTTCCTTAAATACTTCATTGATAATTCGAGACTGTTCTGTAACAATCACTATATATTTCTGGAACAAACAAGAAATCGAATATTCTATAAAACACTCAAGACGTCACCAGACTTTTCTAGACTGAACTTTATCTGTGCCGGCAAGTCCTTTATCTCCGCTATTTTCATTTGCCGGCCCTTAATGTACACAAGCCGCGCTTATCTCTCTGCACCGAATCTTTTGTGTGCGTCGCCGTGACAGTAATCTTTGGCCGTGTGTAGGCCAAGGTTTGAATGAGTAGAGCCAGACTGAATAATTCAATGCCATAGCCGGGATTAGTACCACGGATCTCCAGCTCACCGTGAGATTGCTCTAACCAACTGACCTCCTCTGGCCAACATGCCGATATGACTTTAAATTCTCCAACTGACTCGTATGTTTCCCGGTAGACCACTAGGGGTTCTCATATGCTATGAGACACGTACCTTTCTTGGCGACTTTCTATGCTGTAAGTACCTAAGTCCCAGGCTTCATAGTTAAACCGCTATGTTTTTATTTTAGGTAAATGGACGGAAATAATCATTTCTTTCACACTAACCGTGTGGAGGCCAAGGTTTGAATGAGAGTTTAAGTCATATCGGCACGTTGGCCATAGTTGCTCAGTGGTTTAGAGCAACCGCATGGAGAGCGGGAGATCCGTGGTTCAAATTCCGGCTATGGCATTGAATTTTTCAGTCTGGCTCTACTCATTCAAACCTTGACCTACACACGGCTAGTGTGAAAGGAATGATTATTTCCTATCCCTTGTTTGTTCCTTGCTTTTACACTCATCTTTTTATGCTTTCCTTTAACCAGTTGAACCTACTCTTTCTCTTCGACTTCCTTCTGATAATTTTGCATCTTCCCATCTTACCATAATTTTGCATCCTATGTGACAATAATTAATTCCTTTAAGGTTGCAAAGTACGCATTTTAAAGAATATAGCAGCATTAACGTGACGGTGGTTTAGTACAGGTGTGGCGTAAGTTCTTTTCAGGTTCACAAATTGGAATGCTCATTATTTCTACATATCTGAAGAAGATATTCTGTTTTTCACGGTTCCCGGAAATGAATAAATAAAACTTAATCTTATGTTGCATATTCTTGTTTAAAATTCATTTGATTTGTTTGATTTTCGTAATTACATAGAACAGCAGTGGCAATAACAAATTAATAGTGCAGTGCCCCATCCGTCAAAATTAACAATACGAAGAACTAAAATAAATTTTAACAAAAGAAGAGAAATATTCGGCAAGGCTCGAAGTTAGAACCTATCGTCGGTGGCTTAACAACCCACTCCATTGCCACTGAGCCACACATGTACACTTCCTTGCAGTGTAGAAAAAGGTACATACCATTGAGGACGTATCAGTGGCGTAATGGCCCAAATTTACTTTGGCTTATTGCACAGAATCATGGTCTTAGAGATCATAAATATCCTTTCTCGAACTGTTCCCAAACATCCTTCTATAACTCCGTAAGTTTTTCGGGCGAATGCTGAAACGCCCCGTATATATAAGAAAAATATCGCTGATGCATATTGGAGAACATCTTGCTAATCACGAAACTGAAAACATGATAGATGAGAATTCTGCTTTAAATGAAAATGTGCATACCTTAGCAAAAATCCAGAGCCTCCACTTCTCGAATAAGTGAATTCATAGAATGAAGCCCGACGAAATGGCTTGCAATTTCTTGTGATGTAAGTTATTCAGATTCATTTACATAGAACTATTTAAATGTCGTTCCTTTTAAAAGACAACTAGCAAAATTAAAACACTTCGATTAAGGATGATGTTGAGTCCAGATAGAATTCCTAGGGGCATGTCTTTGAACATACTGTCGCGACTGGCGGCCGACGCACACAAAGGGGCCGAGAGTGTAGCGCGGAGATAAGGGACAGATAATGCAGCACGGAGATAAAAGGCTTGCCGAAACAGATAAAGATAGATAACTAGAAAGTCCTAGTTGCATCTTGATTGATAGAGAACATTCCAAAACCGTCTGGAATCATGAATGGTCGTATAAAAGGGAGTCGCGATCGCCAGTTAGAGACAGAGTCGAATTGGAACTTGAGAATCGACCGCGTACAGCTGTGTTTTGAAAGTGAAATCTCTTGTTTGTGGTCAACGACCTTGAGCATTGTATTTGTGTATGCTATGTAATTCTGCTACTGTAAGGGTTTCCCGTAGGGGGGGGGGATCCGTCCCCTTCAACTACCGTGGTGCGGACGCTGCAGACCCCTAGCACTCGTGGTACCTCTGACATTACTAGAGGAACCTCGGCCCGAACATTCGAGCCGCTACCTGAATGGAAGTTGTTCGGATTGGGTTGGACTCGAGGTGGCAGTGGTTCCCGATACCCGTGGGAGATCGGGTACGTCTCCGGACGGGTTTGAGGGAAGCCATATATTCCCGGGTACTAGCCTGTATAGCTAGTAGGAAGTGTGCTAGATCACCAGGCGCCTCTACCGAGGTTTTTCGGTAGCCTTCCCCTTTGGGTTTGGCGCGCGTAAGTGCCATATCCACTTCCACCCGTGTTGTGTTTTCGGATCAGATGGGGGGGGGGTTGTTAATATTTAGGTCTTGCCCTATCGGAAAGAGCCATGGAGGCGCCGGGCGCCCTTCGGGGACAGCTCGGTAACTCCCTGGTACAAGAGGGAGGTCAGCGACAGCTGCCTATGTAGATGCTACTCGTAACGTAATACTGTAAGGGTTGACTAAAGTGTGCTTCTACGGAAATAAGGAGCATACTGGAATTTCTACAAATAGATTTTAATTCTACGAACCCACAAAGTCACAATAGATTTTGATTTTATGTAAGGCAATAGGAAAACAACCCAGCACATTTTGTAATTTTTGAAGCGTTAATTAAGAACAGTCACTTATCTTTTTACATGTTTTCTTAATTATTACTTAAATTTGTACTGAAGATTCTGCTCCATATGTAAAAGACAATCAAAATTATCCATAATTGGGTAATGTTTCTTGAGTGCATTACAAGGTTTCTTTCCTCCCCCACCCAGTTAGATAAAAATAGCTAAATATAAAGATATTTCGACTAAAGTATTTTTATGTGGAATCTGAATCTAACACAAAACAGTATGCGTATCCATTAAAAACCATAAGTGAGCTTGTTAACTTCCACTAGAGTACAGATAACTAATGTTAGTTAAACATATTCAATTTCTTTCTTGCAAACTTACGGTTTCTAGGATAACCAGTGGCAGAGGTTAAACTGGCTATAAATAATGCAGGAAAAGTCCTTGAAGAAAACACATCTTAAGGGCATGTCAAAGAGATGTCAAAGTGCACTTCATATCTCAATAATTGTTTTCGAGAGAACTGCGCATATGTTTCTTACCATGACAAAGTTTTCGTTAAGATATACTGAAGAAAAAGCTACGTATGTGTGAAATTAGGGGACTACAGCGTCTCACAACTTCTTTTGCAATTTGAGACATTGCGAATGGGCCGGCAAATGATTTGTAGTACATTATCAAAGTGTATTATGCATTGCATTCGCGTTAACTTATGACTAAAATAAAATTACTATAGCCACAATATTCTTGACCCACTCTTCTGCAGATTATTGTAAGTGATTGTTTAATGCTTGACAGTAGTTAAATCTTCACTCCATATTTTGACATTTCACCGTAGGAATAAGTGGAATGTGGTGAACTATAGCATTAATCGAATGTTTTAAAAAGTGAGCTGCAATACGTTGGCTTTGAAATTAAACTTATAGGATGTCCCTAGGAAGAACTAAGATTGCTATTTGTATTTAAAAGAAGTACAAAGCATTTCAAGACTATAAACATTCAAACAAACAACAAAGAATATTTCGGATATGGTTAACGTTAAAAATTGCCATATACTCACTTCTCCATATTTTATTACACGTTCGTACATATTTACATACATATTTTATTACATGTCATATTCATTTCAAATGTTTTGTCGCAATTGATACTGATATTAATACGTTTTGAATTCAATTCAATTTTTCAATTTTATAATTATTTTATTCTCCAAAAAGAAAAATACAGTACAATTTAAAATAAAGAAGGAAAAAAGTACAATTTAACAAACAAGGATATGTGATTATGCAGTATATAAATGTAAAACTATAAGAACAAAAAAAATACCAAAATGATGATTCCAATCATTTATCGCATATTATACAAAAGGTTTAGTATCTTTAGTTTCTCATCTTTCAGATACAGAAAGTATTGAAATCGCCAAAAGAATTTCGACTTTGGCTTTTTAATGCTTCGTGGCATTTCTGAAGGTGTACAGTATAATAAAAACATAAATGTGTATAAATTACTCCAGTGAATTTTGCCCTGAGTGGCCTTCATATATATATATATATATATATATATATATATATATATATAATATTGTAATTTACGTCCTCCAACGTTAAGTCATATTGGACGATGAATGCAATGGGTGAAATGATGCTCAAATGAGCCTGGTGTCCATGGAGCTTAGTTACCTGATATTCGTCTTTCAGGATAAGGGAAAACCCCGGAAAAGCCTTATCCAGGTAACTCACCATGACCGAGATTCGAACTTGGGACCTCTTGAACGTAAGGCAGACATGATGCCATCTACGCTACCGAGGCGGGCGAAAAATATTTATAAATACGTATATAATAAGACGTTAATTAGTATAATGGCCGTTCTTACAAACGTCGGTCATCCCGCTGTCAATTTGGCCGAGGATTATTTTCGTTCGTTAGTGTTAGGGCTGCGACATCGACATCGATGTTTACGAAACATCGATGTTTACTGGAAAAACATTGAAATTTTTTCACATCCATGTATTGACGTCGATATTTTTATAACATCAATGGTTCTGTTCGAATTTTTTGGTCTGATGTTTCGTCTTTAAATTGTTATTTTCCAAACTAAATAATATATATTCAAATCTTTTTTCTATAAAAATCAAATTTATATCATTTTGGCCCTCGGTAGCTCTTTCAGTTTGTGGAAAAACATAACGTGTAAGCTGTAAATGAAAATAAACGCAAAACGTCATTTTAATAAGTGATAATTTTACTATTTACGTGTTATTACATTTAATTTCTTGATGTTTTACGTTTTACTACTCACAATAAAGAGTAATTGTCAATAAAAATAACCAGTTCTTGAATGAAACATCTCGTTTAGGAATTCCTAACACTTTTATTTCCAATTAGCACACTCGTTTTAGTTTTCGTTATTGTGTTTTTAATTATACAAATACCGAACATCCGTAATGTTATCTGTTCCTTTTGAGTATTATTATTGTTTAAAGCGGAATTTGACATATTGTCGACTTGTTAAATGACAGAAGGTTACCTGACCGGATCGGTTACCGGCGCTTGATAGGCGTTTGTAAGAACGGCCCTAAGACAACTATTTTTTTAATGAAACTCCTGTAGGGTTTCTGGATTTTTCATAGTATTTCAAATATGTTAAACCATACCTGGAAGCGTGTTGTTGATACGCTGTTGAGTGCGACAGAAAATCTACGGTGTATAGCGGTATGGACAACATAAGACTGAAATAACGAATGAGTGTGGGGGGAGGGGGTTAGTTTGGATAGAGCCGACTCGAGCCTACTTCGCTCGAATGAGCGTCACATATTCCAGCGTGACGGCTCAGTTTAATTCACTACCAACAAAAAGTGCCAAACGCGCCTGAAGAAGTTTTCACTTCAAAAAAACACAAAATTTGCTATACTTTTTGAACAGAATTCGTGATTATGATGCTAGTATGATTGTGACGAACGACTCATTGCAAGCGGTAGGGAAGAGTGCAGGAAGTGCGGGCAGAGGCGATGGAGGCAGTGACAGTGAATTCCGACCCTCCCCTGCTATAAAGGTTAAAGGCGGAGGTTTCATCACGGCGTTTGATGACAACACACTGGAGAACATCTACGATGATTATCACGTAAGAGTTTTTAACACATACTACAAGCTTCCGAAAAGATATCCTAAACTTAAGGCTAAAAGCAATATTAAAAGCATATTGGACTACGTGGCAAAGAAACGAGAAAGAAATACAGTTTCCAAAGGAAATGCTACACTGCAGTTCAAGATCAAGGAGCGTCTCATGGCGAAATTTGATGAAGCGTGATAATGCGGTTCCGCGGCTCATTATTGACATTGGAAATAACTAGAAATCTAGTCATTCAGTCAGTCACATTGCTGTGAGCATTTTATTGAAAGCCCCCATTTACATCTATACGAGGGCTGTTCAATAAAGAATGATCATAATTTTTTTACGGTCATAATTTTAGGCACTAAAATTCAAACTTATTATATTCTGTTAGCTTAATGTGAAACAAACACGCCGTAGTAGTTTCGTTGTTGGTACTCCTGGTTCCCGCCTTTGAGAACCAGGCAAGTTCAGACATGTTCAGTATCGCCTACCGCTGCAATGGAGGTAACATGCAGTTAAAGTTGATGTCAGAGGAAGATCCGGAGTTTCTTTTAAACGTCATCACTGCTGATGATACTTGGCTACATCATTTTGATCCTGAGAGCAAACAGCAAAGCTCATTGTGGAAATCTTCTTCATCACCAACCCCAAAAAAGCAAAAGTGTTTGCTTCTGCTGGGGAAAGTTATGGTCATCTCATTCTTTGATATTCATGGAATTGTTTATCAGCAAGTTGTACCTGCACAAACATCAGTAACTGGATAATACTACAGGGATGTCCTGAAAACATTGCAAGTCCATATCAGGTGCAAAAGACCACATTTCCGTGAAGCAATCTGGAGGCTGCACCACGATAATGCGCGGCTGCATATTGCCAATGTTGTTGCTGAATATCTTGCAAAAATAAACGTGAAGTGCATCCCTCACCCTCCTTATAGTCCGGATTTAGTCCCATGTAACCTTTTCTATTCCCTAACTTGAAGAAACGCCTTCGTGGAAGGCATTATCCATTATTCGAAGTAGTGGTGAAGGCTGCGGAGGCGATTTTGAACGATCTCTCAAATAATGGTTTCCAGCATGTCTTTGAAGACTGGCAGAAACGCTGGGACAAGTACATCGCATTAAGTGGAGACTATTTTGAGAAGTACCATCAAAATTATGAGGATGAGTATTGAACAGCCCTCGTAGTTAAAATATCTGCACGGCTAATGGCGTCTGCAATGACATCTGCAGTGATATTTAGAGCATGATTGCAGAGTTTTGCAGAAAAACGACACCCACCAGCACATTGAGAGGTACGTAATGTTTCTGTAACCAAACTTTCATACAGAAAAATGTTTGTTCGAGCCCAAGTACTTTCCTTGCTGTAATCATATACCAATTTTGTATTTTGTACCTTTAGAGAAGGGTGATATCTACATTTTGAATGAATGTACAAAACAAGGTGAAACGACCTTAAAGAAAAGTAAACTAAACTTTAATATTTCATCAGATTGCTGCTGGTATGTACTGAAAGTAACAGAATTTTCAGAACGGCATTTATGATTAATTATCTGACTGCCCGATTTCCCACGGGAGCTTTTAAAACTTGAAGGACCATTAGTTTCTTATTCTCAACTTTGTTTTCTTCTATATTGTGATGTAACATGACTCTCGCCGTGTTTCATTGTATCACATTTGTGCACAGCGCTCGTGCGCTCAGCTACTATTACCTTAATTAATAGTACTTATCTGCTCTAAATTATTGTACATTGGTGTAAATTATTTTGATGATGAAACCCCTCATTTTCCCCTTATAATTTGTAATTTGATACAGGTTCAGTAATTATCGGTGGGGGTAATTTGTTGCTTAGGCTGTGGTCTAATAATTACAAATAATGGGTTCAAACCCGGTCCGATCGATAGTTTTTAAATATGCTTAGTAATGACGGAACCGTGGCATGTAAGAGAACTCCTAAGGGACGCTGTCATAATCGGGGAAAATGATAGCGTCGTTAATAAGGAAAATGTTCTTTTTCATCTTTTTAAAAATCCTTGATACGCCAAACAATGTGAAACATCGGCAGAACGTCAGATTTCCTTAACGTTAGCCCAAGCCTTCCAAATTCTAAAAGTGCTCTGTATCCCTGTATGTTTTTGTTACGGAATTCATCGTTCAGAAGGTAATAATAATTAATAATTAATAATAATAATAATAATAATAATAATAATAATAATAATAATAATAATAATAATAATAATAATAATAATAATAATAATAATAATAATAATAATAATAATAATAATAATAATAATAATAATAATAATAATAATAATAACAATAACAATAACAATAACAATAACAATAATAATAATAATAATAATAATAATAATAATAATAATAATAATAATAATAATAATAATAATAATAATAATAATAATAATAATAATAATAATAATAATAATAATAATAATAATAATAATAATAATAATAATAATAATAATAATAATAATAATAATAATAATAATAATAATAATAATAATAATAATAATAATAATAATAATAATAATAATAATAATAATAATAATAATAATAATAATAATAATAATAATAATAATAATAATAATAATAATAATAATAATAATAATAATAATAATAATAATAATAATAATAATAATAATAATAATAATAATAATAATAATAATAATAATAATAATAATAATAATATTTACTGTCAATAGATTGTCAATAGATTGTTGGTAACAATTTCTGACATAGTCAATTTTTCATCATTAATACTAATTGTACATAGTCAATTCTACAGCATTTGAATCTAATTCACATAGTCAATTACAACATTAGAAACTAATTCTACACATGATCCCTTGATCAGCTTAATGAACTTATCACATTCAAGTATAATTAAAGCGACAATGTCATAATTCATTTAAGTTATATAAACATTTATTTATGAAGAAAGCCTTTAACTTCCATTTAAACTGCTGTTTTGACATGCTAGCTATTGGTTTAATATCAGATGGCAGTTTATTGTAAAGCTTAATTCCTTGTATATATACATCCTTTTGAGAGACATCAACAAGGTGGCCCGGGTTCGATCCCAGGCGACCGCAAAGTGAGATTTGAGGTGGACAACACAGCGTTGGGGCGGGTTTTCTCCGGGACCTCCGGTTTCCCCCGCCATCCCATTCCACCGGTGCTCCATCTTCATCTCATGTATTATCAGTGTCAACGCCTGCGGTGCCGTATGTAGTAAAAGCGGGCGTTAAACACTACACATTTCATTTCATTTTGAGAGACAGTTTTAATTACACTATCTCTGTAGTAATTCATATTGGTTCTGGTGTTATGTTCATGTTCCTGATTGTTTTTAATTGGATTACATTTGTCCACAGTATATAGCTGTATAAGCATATAGAGAGTAGATAGTGATTATTTTTTTATTTATAAAGGTATCCCTGCAAGATTCTCTTGCTCTTAGATTATATCTGGCCCTAATACACTTTTTTGGTAAATAAGCAGTTTATTCATGTGTTTTTTGGCTGCTGAATCCCATATTTCTGTTCCATAGATTAGATATGGATAGATACATCCATAGTATATTAATTTTAGGATATTTGTATTGTTGTACTTGATAAAATATTTTAAGAGATATAATTTTTTGTGTGTAATTTACGTCCTCCAACATTTAGTCATATCGGACGATGAATGAAATGGTTATTAAACTTTGCGATTTTATAATTCACTGAATTATGTGGATAATACATTGTTGACCTCCCGTCTTGAAACGTTTAAGGCACTTGTTCTTCGCACCTCGTTGTAAATTTACGTAATACTGACAAGTTGTTTGGTGCTTGTAGTAGTGACACATGCATTTGAATTAAATTCGTTTCCAATATTTTCCCCGTGACATCTTTCTCTTTTACATTCACCGCATCCGTCCTCTTATTTTCTACGATATCCCTACACTTCGTCACCAATTCAATTAACAATTCTTTCTCCGTCGATGAGAAATTTGTCTCACGGCTTTATTTATGATTTTGCTCATCCGCCATTTGTGCAGACGAAAATGAAAACAAAAGCGCATCGGAGTACGTTCAGAAAATCATCCATAGCCTTCTATAGCTGTGATATTTACAAGTTTCTTGGCGTTAACAAACCTTTGTTAACATTTTAAGAAAACAGGTTGGTGAAATGCAAGAAATTTAACATTAGTTTTAGCGCTGTGGCAATTGTTACGTTACATTTGTTAACGGCGATTTTAGCATCTGTTGGTGAAATCGGGCATAAGAGTTTCAAATTGATGCGTTCAGTGGTTCTTGAGCTAAACGCACCAGTAAACTCTCACTTTAACATTGGTGAAATATGCTATTCCTGCTAGCCTTAAAATATATTGAACCAGAAAGGCATTATAAATACCTTTTAAAAAATGAGGACTTTGTGTTTGAAATGAGCCATCAAATGTTACAGAGACCACTCGGAAGTGTTCACTGAAGAGCTTTTATGTCCAACGGCAGGTCAAAGAGATTGCAGCATTTACGACTAAGAAAATAGATGAGCCAAGGAACAATAAAAGTCGATATGGGTTTCTACAGAAATGAAGTTAACCTAGGAAACAAAAGAGTGCGGCCCATTATAAGGAACCCTCGCCAGTTCTTACAAGTGTACCTCACGGAAATGACTTCCAAACGCACCATTGCTTGTTCCAACTATATCTTAGAATCTATTATTAATGCAGACATTTCTCTCACGCGCCACAGATGCGGTGCTACTTAGCCTTTAGAATGTTTATTTATAAACTACATTCAGCGTAGCTAATGAATCACACGTGCATGTCTGTCTCTGTCAGTCCAGAAGTACTAAATAGTTTCTTATTGGCAAACATTTCAAGGAGATGCCCTTGAGCAGTGAAGGTTTAATTATAGACCTATATTACATTAAAAATATTTACCTACAATGTCAGCTTGTTTTGGGGAGAAATCTTAAAGAATTGAACTCTACTTTCCAAAAATATCACGAAGGTAAGATATATTAGGAATAAAAAAGTTCATTCTTAAATTTTTGCAATGATTTCATATTCAAAATCAGTTTAAGAAATGCTCTGTATTTTTGTAAGCTTTTTATGACCATATCTAAAAAACCATTTTAATTGAAAATAAAGGTTGTAGTAAATCGCACACTTTTTATAGAAAATGTTATTGCTTCTGAAAACGATATAGTGGCAAGTGTTTATCGCTCGCTTTTACTACAAGCGGCATACTGATGAACAGAGGCAACGGTTTTTGTTTTTAAGGATATTTTCGCGAATTTTATATTTTTTTCGAAAATAATATTTTTTAGCGATAAATGAGAAAATTTCTATTATTTTTAGTGTGCATAGAAAAACTGACATTTATTACAACTTACATAAATATAACTTTAATTTAACTTTCACGTCTTTATAACATGAAGCTAGAAATCGTGATAAAAATGTTTACAAATTTAACGAGAGCAAGATAAATTTTATCACCTAACAAAGCCAACAGAGTAACATGTGCAGTGAAAAACAGGTAAGCGGTGCAACAATAAACTGACACCACAGCACCCGGCTGGTCCGTGATACTGAGAACTGTTTGTCGTATGCTAACTGGAAATGTTATTTATTGGATAGCACACCGTGCACAGCGAAAAAATCCTATTATGGTGACTAAAGGTACTGAGAAGATTGAATTTCTTGGAAGCTACTCTCAGACATTGCATTAACATGAAAATATTGTCCCTCGGGGCTTAAGAATGTGTTCCGAAATGCCCGAAAGTTAAAAAAAAAGTGAATACAAACAATACCTTCACTGTAAACCACCCGGATTTAGAAGCTAAAACTGTTCCCAGTGCCTGTACTGACACGCTCGTCTAGCTGGTTTAATTCAGTAGTTTACATTGCCAGCTATTTTTATGCAATTGTCGACTTCTTTTTAAAAAAGAAAAGCTTTCAGTTCCTGTACAAAATTTGTTAAATCGTCATTTTTGCGATGCCAAGGGTGTTTTTTTATAATTTACGTCCTGCAACGTTAAGTCATATCGGACGATGAATAGAATGGGTGAAATGATGCTCAAAAGAGCCCAGGGTCTATAGAGCTTAGAGTTACCCGACATTCGTCTTTCAGGATAAGGGAAAGCCCCGGAAAAAGCCTTATCCAGGTAACTCACCCTGACCGACATTGGAACTCGGGACCTTTTGAACGTGAGGCAGACACGCTACCACCACGCTACCGAGGCGGGCGCGATGCCAATTACTGCAGTATTGTAAAGGTACAGGCATAATTTGTTTCTGAAAATTGCAGAGTAACAGATGCAGTATTAGAATTTCGATCTAAACCATCTACGCTACCGAGGCGGGCGATGATGATGATGATGATGATGATGATGATGATGATGATGATGATGATGATGATGATGATGATGATGATGATGATGATGATGATGATGATGATGATGATGATGATGATGATGATGATGATGATGATGATGATGATGATGATGATGATGATGATGATGATGATGATGATGATGATGATGATGATGATGATGATGATGATGATGATGATGATGATGATGATGATGATGATGATGATGATGATGATGATGATGATGATGATGATGATGATGATGATGATGATGATGATGATGATGATGATGATGATGATGATGATGATGATGATGATGATGATGATGATGATGATGATGATGATGATGATGATGATGCCCTTTAAAAAAATTGTCATGGCAAAAGCCAGATGTAAATGAAACAATAAGTCATAAAGTCAAAAATAAAAATCCAAATAAAATAAACTTGCACAATTAAGACAAAGGCATAGTAAAAGCTATAAATAACAATAAATAAATCCACAAAGGTATTAAAACCTATCTACCTTATCTATTCCCCTTAAACAAAATGCACCAAATGACATAAAACACCGTTTTCTTTATTAAACTCCTTAACATAGCATGAAAAAGCAATTTTGAAATTACGTGCCTAGCGCCCGCCTTAGTAGCGTGTCTGCCTCACGTTCAAGAGGTACCGAGTTGGAATCTCGGTCAGGGTGAGTTATTTGGATAAGGTTTTGCCGGGGTTTTCCCTTATCCCGAAAGACGAATGTCAGGGTATCTGTTAGCTCCACGAAGCCTGGACTCATTTGAGCATCATTTCACCCAGTTCATTAACCGTCCTACATGACTTAACGCTGGAGGACGTAAATTACAACAACAACAACAACAACAACAAGCGTGCCCAGCGGTGGTTGAATCAATTTTCCTCTTTTTTCGGAGTTGGGCTAACACTTTTCAGGAGGTTTATCCTGCCTTTTTTTCATTGTCACTCTGGCAGTGATTGCGGGATCTTCGATGGCCTCGAACCAATCGGAAACTGCGATCGATGAAGGCGATAGTTCCCGATATGGGTCTCCAGATGATTCCTCAGAAGATATCCTCGGAGGAGATGGTCGTGGACTTTACGCTGATTTATTTCCTTGGCACTAGTCTTGTTGTTCTCCCTGAAGAAGTTCTTTCTTTCTTGGCGATGCACTATATATTACTGGTTCACGTGTTCTTGAAGTAGATGTTTTCGGCGGTGATTTGACTGAAAGGTTCTTCTTAGGACTTGACATGGTAGGCGTGTTCACGTTTGTTCGTGTTGGTGTATATTATTTTGGCTGTGATCTTGGTGTGATTGTTCTTTCCTCAACTACTGTCCCGTTTAAGTCGCTGGTTTGTGTTGCGATTTCACGTCTAGGTACCGGCTTAGGCAACTGCACTGTAAGTAACGGTCCTAGGGACAGAAGGCTGACGACTACGCAACAGATTCCTTGCTTCCAAGAAGGACACCTCCTCTCTTACCCGGATCTCTTAGATCGCCTTTACCTTCATAAAATGGGGACATTCTTTGGTGTTCGATAAATGATTACCTTTTTAGTTGACACATGTTGCAGGTGAAGCACATGCATCATCATGCTTGACTTCTCCATAGTCAACACAAGTAGCAACTTCATAACAAGAATCACTCGTGTGGCCAAAGTGCTGGCACTTGTAACACCTCAATGGATTGGGTATATACTGCATCACTTCAATAGCTTCATACGCTGCCTTAATCGTTTGCTGGAGATCTACCCGATCAAAGATAAAAACAGGGTACAAGAGGGCACCAATTCACCTCGTTCTTTACGTGGGCTCGACATACATTGGTCACACCTTGTTCCACCATGTTTTTATGAATCTCCTCATTGGATATTCTGTTCAGTACGCTGGTGTTTACAGCACCACGTGAGGAATTCAGAGTTCTAAGCAATTCAACGCGCACCGGATAATTCGCAAGCATCTTGGCTTTCAAAATTTTCTCAGCCTGCTTCGGTGAAACAGCTTCGACCGGGAGCGTGCCATTGCGAAATCGAATACATGATTTTACAGGACCAGCAATATTATCTAAACCCTCGTGAATAATAAAGGGTTCAGGGTAATAAATTTTCGATCTTCCTCATTTCTAATAATGGGCAATAGCGCCGACTACAAGACTCAGCTCCTTCCTTTACACTTTTCATAACATTTTTTTTTTTTTTTTTTTACTTTTTTATCAGTTCCTATAGCGACAGTGTTTTCCACCATTGCAAACGTCTCCGATGGCGTGCTCACATACTGGGCGCCACCCTGGCATAGGTAAGAATCCTGGCCTAGACCTTGCTCATTTCAGGGTCTCACCTCCGAATGTAAAGACATAAAGACCCAATCGTTTCAGGAGTGCATCAGCTCATGCAATGGCCCTTCCCCGGGTCTGACCTTCATCAGCGGATACGAACACAGTCCTACATGATAACCAGGGGCTGGGACTTACGCATTACCCACACACCCCTCCGCTTGCCGCGCTAGGTATCCATCAGACTTGTGTTCAGAAAGGTAAACGTTTATGGATCAAACACTGATTTGGACCAAAGTTTTTGGGCGTTTGGCAACAGCTCTCTCGCCTCTCAGAGGCACCCAATCGTGGGATTTGACTTGAGAGCCCAGGATCGCCAATCGTGAAAGATCACCAGAAGTGAAAATACGAGAGATGAGGAGAAACCGAAGAACCCGTAGAAAACCCGCCCCAGCGTCATGTTGTCCACCACAAATCTCATTTTACTGTCGCCTGGTATCAAATCCGGGCCGCCTTGGTGAGAACAGAGCGGTCTAACCATTCAGCCATTGGGCGAACTATTTTTATATAGTTTTCTACTAATTATTTTTGCGAAAACTCATATTTATAATTCCGTTATGTTAATCGAGATGATCGTTTGCTAAAATATATCCATTACAGATCTCATAATAGGTACAGGAGACGGAAACGGTAGTCAAATTTTAAAAAACGTGTCGCTGTATCCTCGCCTTCAAATACGATACTTTTTCTGAGAAATACATGGTGGCAGCACTTCATAAAATAACCCATTATTATAAAATTCAAATAAATAGCAACGGATATCTAGGAAATTATTTATGCCTAACTGAGTTATTTTAAATAAGCTATATACAGTCATAATACAAAAGAATATAAATTCCTTCCGAATGAAGATGACTCTAGGGACGATTCCACAATTTACTGAGCATGGAATTATATTCTATTTATGGAATTATAAAAAGATAGAGCCATTTTTAGAAAATTAAAGAACAACGAAACGGTTTCCTGTGATGGGCAGTTTAGATTAGAAGAATTTTCTTTAAAATCTTCGTGTCAAATATGCGTTACATGAACATAAACGCCAAATTTGATATTTTTCAATTTTACGTTTTTCCTGAAAATTCAATTTTATACGGAGCATCTCAAAACGCATACCTCAGGTGAAATATCGACGTTTGGGAGTATATTATGAACATTTTTTTATTTCTAATTTATGTCCTCCAACGTCAAGTCATATCGGACGATAAATAGAATGGGTGAAATTATTCTCAAATGAGCCCAGTGTCCATGGAGCTTAGTTACCCGATATTCGTGTTTGAGGACAAGAGAAGACCTCGGAGAAAACCTTATCCAGGTAACTCAACCTGACCGAGATTCGAACTCGGTACCTCTTGAACGTGAGGCAGACATGCTACCATCTAAGCTACCGAGGCGGGTACATTACGAACTGTTTACATAATACAGTAAGTTAAAACATAAAAGAAAATAACAAAATATATGATAATAAAAAAGAAAATTATGAAAATGATCACAACAATAGTAATAATAAAGATTACTTCAATACATCATTTAGTTTGTTTTTAAAGTGCCTTCAATTTTCAAGAGATGCTACTTATTGCAGTTGGTTTTATTTGCTTATAATGTGTAACAGTTACGCAGTTATATGAACAACCGTGTGAATATTCCAGAGTTATGAACCTCATATCGTTAAATATGTTTTATTGAAAAGCTTTCATTTGCCGCATAATAAGTGTACTTGACAGCAGAAAAGAAAAAAGAACTTTATGTGCACGCTTTTGAGACAGAATGGCACGTGCTCTTTTAACTGCTTTTTCGTTGTCAGGTCATAAATGAGCTAGCACAATGGACCTCCAGGGTAGCACGTTGTAATTATTAAAAGCAAATACCTAAGTGCGACTTATGCAACGTGTATAACAGTGCGAAATATATAGAACATATATTGTTTTCCAGACAGTAGTTGTTTCATTTTGCACTATACAGGACGAAAGTAATAAAATGCGAATGAGGTTATGGATTGTTGCCTGAATGTGTCACCAAAGTGTTGGTGGATTCATTACTCTTGGCCTCTGCCTATGCTTGCGTTTTCTGCAGGTCAGTCAATGGAGCATTTGAGCTGTTCTTATATCTTAATGAAAAAAATGGAAAACAATGGGATATTTGGGAAAGCTACCCGTGTCACCTACAGCGTTACCGTAGTTGTAAATGAAATGCATGCTACACTGCATTGTTTCTGCAGTTAAGTGCGTTGATAATCGGGTCGTTCTCTTCTTAATAAAATATGCATATGTGTATATACATGTATAAAATATGTATTTGCATATACAGGATGTTTCCGAACGACAACCACATTATCTATATGTGACACATGTAGATAGCTTTTACCGCCAATATAGCCGCATAAAAACGCTCCAGAATGAGTATGGATTAGGCAGTTATAGGAACAACGCCGCGTGCCTCATGCTATCGAAGTTTACAGGTAGGTGACACAGCATGCCGCGTGCTGTAACTGTTTGTAAACATACCGACATACTCCAAGGTAGCTTGCTACTATTAAGAATTTCTTTGGCTAATGAAACCACAATAAAGAAGCTATTCTTTAGTTGTTTGTTTATGGGTGTTTAACGTGAATAACTTGAACGTGTTTAACGTGTTTAACTTGAATAAGCCAAGGTGTTTGTTAAATTCGATGAGAGGAAACGATACATTTCTTGCTAGTCTGGCAGAACGTGTCTGGTCACAATCTACCTTTATGAATGGTCCGTAATCTCTATTTACTCTAGAGTTCAAAGAAGCATTATTCAGTTACTCTCCCATGAAAACGTGAATCAACTGGATCAATGAGATCCACCTTCTCCCCCACCCTAACTACTGCTAGATAAATCCACTTGAGTTAATGTGGGCTCAAATTATGTTGCAAACAGAAATAATATTTTAAAACTGACTGACGTTAAACGACTTATTCACGAAGAAATTGGCAAGGAACACAAGACTGCGAATACTGCGTGAGACATCAGATAAACTACAAGAAGGCGACTTTTGGAAAGAAATAGCACGTAACGTATCATCATAAATTTGCAGTACTCACACGATGAAGATAATGACAATGAGAAATTATCTCTTAACATAAGTTACATTCAGAGCTATACGGATGCACCGCTGGTATCTTTTTTGTGTTAGAAAATAAGTAATTCATAAACTATAATTAACACTAAATTAAATATTTAAATCATTTGCGGAATATACGAATATCACGTTGCAATTTTGATTTCAACAACTGTATTATTATGAAACTTTGGAAAATTCAGTTTGCGTTCCCTTGGGTCTAGCGGCACTAACACTCGCAAGTGTGCAATAGAGAGGGAGAAAATGGGAATAACGAGGTGAAGGCTCTAATGCATCTGATTCGCTGCAGGTGAGAACTCTTCGCATTTGAAACACATAATAGGTCATGCTTTTCGATTAAGCCTAAACCACACTTGTATAGCCTGAGTTATTTTACTCAATATGCTAGATTATGTTCACAGTGATATTAAAATATGAGGCACTATATTGAAGTGGACAAAAGTAATACATTACCAGGGTGTAAAATATACAGAAATACATTTCGGTATGGTTCTGTATGGTTTTCACTCTCACTGCACATAAAATCCTTTAAAATATGTGCATCTACACGCCGAGTGAAGATAAGGGAATCCCCATTGGGAAAACAGTGACAGCTGAAAATGCTCAATGCAATTGTGTGTACGTCCCGTGGTTTCAAAATCACATAAAGTATTAAAGGTATTGACATCCACTCCAGAATATTATTACATATTATTATGATTATTCTTTTATTATTATAATTATTTCTGTTACATATTTGTGGATTTTATAATTAGGCATATATAATATGCAACTTTATTAAAATGAAAAAGGAAGGTTGGTTCTAGTCGCACAATTTAACATATGATACAAAATTGGTAACACATATGGCATGGCAATTAATGAACAAGACCTTGTGTTTAAATGTAGGAGTAGTGGATAATCGTAATATCGGTTTCGAGTATCGAGCGCGAGCAGTAGTGGTATAATTCCATCCTTACAGTGTATTTCAAATGTCATACTGGTGCCAAATATAAAGTAGGACAGGCTGAAATCTAAAGTGAAAATCTCGTATATTTTGTCTCTCTTTTATGATGCATCCCAAGGGCTTCTTTCAGAGCAAGTAGACAATGGCACAATGAGGTCTGAGTAATTTAACACGAAATTTCAGTTTCCTGATTCTTTGTCGTCTACTTCTGCTCTTCGCTGACTCAAATATCACTGCCTCCGGAGAATTGTCTGTCTCAACAAAAGAAAAACAAAATGAATACATCTATATGAAATTAAAATAATATTCTTCATCAGCAACGAAGGCTCTCGTAGGGATATAGTGTACATAACCAAATGCTGTTTATAAAAACGAATTATTTTATATAAATAATTTGACAAGTCTTTCTGAAACTGTCAACGTTTTCTGTTAATGTGATCAAGTTTCTTATTTATGGTCTGTTAAGAAAGATTTTGTCACACCGAAACGTTACTATATACATATATAGAATTAGAATAAAAGTTCCTTCGCTGCAAACACATAAGTTACAAGCCATATACCGGCGCCATCCTTAGTTTTTGTGGCGATGTAAACAAAACGGGAAAATGTATTACTCCACCGGCTGTGTTTGGAGGAAATGGTCACGCTGTTTATCCACCACGTGGCGAACATGTGCTCAGTCAACGAACTTCTATGCAATGTTTTACTTTGCCGTTTTCGATGTTTGAGTAGCTTATGCGGTAACACTTTCACGTTAAGATTAAATGCAAAGTTGTGTGTACTGTGTAATGTGTTTTTACTTTTGTACGTTACAAAGTGACGGAATGCTTACAAAACTAGCAGGTACGCTGCTCAAATATTTGATTTTTACATACAAATCCATCTCATCTATAAAATAAAATTTAAGGCAGGGGGTCCTTTTGCGGAATAATAATGCTAAATAACTGCCTGTATACACTTTGGCAATGACTTGAAAGTTCTACTGGCATGCAACAGAAAAAAAAGTATGTACCTAATTAGAATCTGACAATTCTATCTAAAGATAAAATTCTTATTATTAAACCTAAATGTCTTAAAGCTGATAAAACAATAGTTTTCTTTAAATATTAAAAATTAGCAGCTAATCCTGATATAAATATAACTAAAACAGAAATTAACAACTAAAAATTGAAAGGCAACTAGGGAAATCTTTGCTATTCCTTAAATGACTTCCACTTCCGAACTTTTTCTTTGACACTTCCTGTGACACAACGATACATCTTCACGCTCAACAATAATATATATATATATATATATATATATATATATATATATATATATATATATATATATATATATATATATATAATATTGTTTCTGTTCACAAATTCAAAACCCTTGTTGCGAAGAATGGTGTGGAAGCTTGTTTTTCTAAAGCTCGGCAAATCGGAATTATTGTTTACTGCTTGAAGCACTTTTGTAATTGTTGGTGGCTCGTTTCCTTCTTGTGACGAACAGCACTTTTTACCTGGCGCTGGAACACCTGTTTATTGTACTGTCAAATTAATAACGTCCTCAATTGCTAAAGTCGGGTACTTTTCACACAACTTGCAAAACACGTTCAATATAATTTCTTGCACCAGTCGCCACAAACGATGTGTCTCGGATGCGAGAGCCCCTAGTGGTCTACCGGGGAAATATGAGTCAACTGGAGAATTTAATGCCAGGACGGCACGTTGGCCATGGTAGCTCAAAGGTTAAGAGCGACTAGACGGAAACCAGGAGATCCGTGGTTCAAATCCCGGCCATGGCATTGAATTTTTCATGTTGACTCTATCCATCAAAAATCTTAGACTATGTACGGCTAGTGTGGAGAAATTATTAATTTCCATCAATTAACTAATATAATAAAAAGTTAAATGATGAAGCCTGGGACTCAAGTACTTACGATAGTAAGTCGCCACAAACGGTGTATCTCGAATGCCAGAGCCCCTAGTGGTCTACCGCGGAAATATACGAGTCAAATGGAGAATTTAATGGCATGACGACACGTTGGCCATGGTAGCTCAAAGGTTAAGAGCGACTGGACGGAAACCAGGAGATCCGTGGTTCAAATCCCGGCCATGGCATTGAATTTTTTAGTCTGACTCTATCCATTAGAACCATTTATTTTTAGATTTTAACTCATTTCCAATCTAATTTTCCGAACTATGCTTATGTGCCTTTCCTCAGGTACGGCCATCTCAAAACAACTGATTTCGAAGTACGCCTTCGTGATAGTTTTCTTGTCATGTGATTTCACGATAACCGTAATTGTCTTAGCTCCACTTCTTTGACAATTACTTATCCTTAACGTGGAAGTTAGCTGATGACCCCTCCAGAGAACAATTTTTAGCTCATCTGGCATTAGGCATTTATTTTAACACAAGGAATTTATTTATCTCTATCTTAGTATTATTTGTCTATAAATATGTTAATCTTACCCTTAAGTATTAATTCTTAAAATAAAATAAAAAACAGCCAAAACTTAACGCTATATACTCAATTTTGAGCATTAGTGTACACATAACATTCCACCTATTTGCTTCAAGGGAAACGACGGCATATGTGCTGATCGATTACAACTTTGGGAAACAGTCCCACGTAATCAAGATGATCGGAAATGACGTTTCCTGAAATACAAATTCCACTTTGGATCGGCGTTCCATGAAGCTATATTACTTCATACAGCTGTAATCAGAGGCACTTCAAAGTTTAATTTCAAAGCGAGATTAAACAGCATCCAGCAGTTATTACAAAATTCCAGAAGCAGTTGTTAAACCACAAAGGCTATCTTTTGTATTACGTTGATAAGTGGCGGCTCGTGAGCATTTTTCTTTGTGGGGCCAGATGTGAAAATACTCGTAATTAAAGTAGAATTAGGGTTATGCCTATTAAAGCAGGTCACGTTTGGTGGCAGTGCCGAAAACACAGCAATGGCAGAAATGTGACAAAACACTGTACATTTTTAAACTTCAAGTAACTAATAATTAAAGAAAAATCAGAGCTCATCAAGCATCTATATTACTTGCACAAGAGCGCAGTATGTCTATTTTTCTAGGGGGGGGGAGCATTTCAATTACTCTGTTACTTGCAGTTAGCAACGATTGTTTACTAATAAACCACTTTCAAAAAATATTTGTTAAAAATTTCAAAATATTTGTTAAGAATACCTAAACACTATAGGAACACAACATCACTATTACTTATCCGCATTTAGAATCCTTTGGGACCGGTTTCGAAATAACTCAGTTTCATTTTCAACCTGTCAACTTACACTGCCACTTATAAAAGTTTGTGTTGTCCCCGGTAGATAGCAGTAAGGTAGTGAGCCATTCTTCAACTTCTGGGAGTGGCCAAGCCCAATAGAAAAATAAAAAAATGTATATAAAATAAAATAAAATAAAAACCTTAGGATACACTTGTTCAATAGTCTTTCTTTCCTTGGAGATATTTAAAATGATTACTTAAGACACTTATAAAAAAAACAGAGACGTCAAGTTGAGCACTGAGGTGTCTGATTGAGGTCCGGTGATCATTTAGGATGGGAGTAAAAAGAAGTGTGAGTTGCCAAGCGTCATAAAAAAGAAGGGGAAAAAAGTGTCAGTCAGTCAGTTTCAGTGTCAGTTGACGGATTGAAAATAAAACAGAGTGGTTTCGAAACCGACCCCAAAGGATTGTATATATAGATAGGTAATAATGAAGTTATGTTGCTATAGTGTTTAGTTATTTTTTATACTTAGTTTATTTCAGTCAGCAGGTTCTGTTTTTTACATTTAAAATATTTACTCAAACAAAACAAAAATCTTTCATTTTACATAATAGAAAACTTGTAATAAATCAACTGTTACAGAAACACCTCTGCCTTTTTTCTTTGTTTTTGCCGTCTTATCGCGTAAAATTGTAAAGTTAGTCGGTTCATGTACACCTAATCGTTTAGTTTAAGTTTTTCTTCTACCTTTAATGAATAAAAATAGCTTTTCAATAAATAATCCACTCTATTCAGTTTAAAACAACACTACTTTGTTCACCAAACAATTACGATCTCAACAAGAATCACACGGATACTAAACTTCGTGTAAGGGGCCGCAACTAGCTGGCCCCAAGCACTGCTGTGTGCGATCTTGGAAGAGCAGAGTAGGGGAGCGAGGATGGTATAGACATGTGTGTAGAGGGGAAAGGAGTTACCGAGGGCTCATATAATCTGGCTCAACGTTCTGCTTCGCAAACGAGACTGGTGCGGTTTTTGTGTACATCACCGCGGGTTGCAAGTTTCGTAACTATTAAAAATCATGTTATAATATATTATTTGTTATGATTATTGCTACTGAATAAAATATCAACTAAATGTTTTCTTAAAATTAGAAGAAAAGGAGCCTAGAAGTTGCGTGATATTATCGGTGGAGTCCAGGCCCCTCTGGCCCCTGACTTTGATGGAAAGAATTGTCACTGTTAATTATTTCTGAAGTCATCAGAAAATACATATTATCCACAGCGATTGCCTAAGCGTTTGCAGGGACATAAAGCCATATGATAAAACAATCAGGAATTATACAAGTTTCTTATACGAACCCGCTCGGAGGATGTCGCTAGTGTGCTGTTACATTGCTTGCTCTGCTGGTGTTTCTCGAGCTCTTATTTCCATCTTGGTTATATTTTGCATATAGCTCTGTAATACGTAAATCCCTTCACACTACACGGCCCTTTCGTGATCTCAGGCATTCGACCGTACTCCATGCTTTCTAGTGCGTGAAGGAGCTACTTACGGATGGCCACATGCTCTACTGTGACAGCTCTGGTATTTGTGAGGAGCCAGTGTGCAACATACGGGCTAACACCGCCGTGTTTCTTGGGGTATACGCAGGCAACGAAGCGGTTAAATTGCCCGTTATGTCTTACCAGCATGCAGTGACAAACACTCTCACCCTACTGTCACAAGTCTGGTTTCACATACCTTATCTGTCTACGTCCTTATTGCTGTTTTTACGGGAGGGAGGGGGAACTAGAGAGCTTATTCGCGCATTTTAAAACACTAAAGGTGAGCTCACATTTTTCAAGAATAGCATTTATTTGCCTCTTCGTGTGTGTTTACGTTTGAAAATGTCTAAATGACCTGCAAAGCAAACTCTCGCTTGAGAACTCTGTTCAAATTCCAAACACATGAATTCAATAATCAGGAGTGCATAGGTGCTAACCTGCTATTTGACACCTTTCATATTATAGCACCACTGAAGTTGAAACAGCTACACGTATGCCATATATTCATCTTAATTAAATAGTTGAACTACAGATCGATATGCTGGCTAGGTTAATTACATTCCCCGAATTCCCTGTCCCTTCATTTCATCTCCATTATCATTTCACATCATTCCTCATTCTGGAGGTCTCTTTCAGGGCAGAAGTGTCGGCGGGTCCTCTGCCTCCTCTCTCCTCATCCTTCCTCCCGGGGATGCTTTGCTTGGGGCATAGGTATGATAAAACACAGATTTCGGTGCCAAATCCCTTCCTTAGTAATCCTAATGCTAATCTGCCAAATGGCCTTCAATGACGTCTTTGGCAATCTTGATTGAGTTTTAAAAAACAGTTTATAGTGTCGCGAACACATTATCTACGATAACGTGGCTTGTGTACACAAAGAGCCGGCAAATAAAGGTAGCTAGTAGATAAAAGGCTGGCCTTCGCAGATAAAGTTACGCTTCTGGAAGTTTCGAGTTTCGTCTGGTGACAGAACATTTGACTTCTTGATTGTTACAGAACAGTCTCGAATTATCAATGAGGTATATAAGAGATTGCGACTCGCCAAGAGTCAGTCGTAAACAGATGTTATAACAGGAATGTTGTGAACAGTGTAAGTTGAGTAAGCTCTTTGTTGTGGTCATCGACCTTGGTAGATTGTGATTGTGTATGTGACGTAATTCTGTTACGTAAGGATTGAACAGAGTGTATTTCTACAGAAATAAAGAACATTTGGAATTTCTGCAAATTGGACTTTTAATTTTACGAACTCACAAAGTCACAATATTAACTTTCTTCTGTTCTTTAGGAGGTTTTACAAGAAGCAAAAGTGAAAATCATGCAATGCCAAAATTATCACTTCGTGTAATCGCAACTATGTCTTCTACAGGCTTGTTTTTGAAGTTGTATGTTCCATCTGTTTATATTTTTGTGGTAAAATACTTGCACAAACCAATATGTTCAAAAGGCCATGGTTGTTAACTCTGAATACAAGGAGGAATGCGTATTTATTTGTCTTAAGGGCACTGGGAGGTTATTTTTACCCAGACAAGGTTAATTTTTACAAATATTAAAATTTAAATATATAGAAAACTGAACATTGACATAAATTTAAATTCCGTATAATTAATGTATAAGGATGTGGACATTTAACCTCTTTATAATATTTAAATTACGTTCACATAGGTCCATTCAAAATGGGCATAAATCACACCCCCGAAAAAAATATTGCACCCTATACTTCAGGTGCACTTTCCTTGTAGGAATTTAAAGCTACATGCACCAAGTTTTATCACAAATAACCTAAGATACAGTTTTATAATATCGTCTAAATGAAAATCGCATATAGTTTATACTATGCACATAAAAAATTAATTAGCTTTGAGTAAAGAAAAGATAATATTTTCAAGGACTGAATATCTGTTTTCATCCATTTTATAAAGCATATGAATATAAATATTAGCGGAATGTGTTCAAGGAACATTTAAAAAAAGAAACCACTACAAATTTTGTGTCAATATCTTTTATAGTTTTAGAGAAACATGCACCTAAAGTATGAAAAATCAAGGTTTTGGTAAATCACGATCAAAGATTAAACACCATTCTTAGGAAGTGGGCGTATCATTACGCCGCCATATTTAAATTGACGAAATCAAGGGCTTTAATACCAGCTGACACCCTATGTTATATATATATATATATCATTAAAAACCAAAAATGGATTTTTTGAAACCTATCGACCTCCCAGTGCCCTTAATAGCTTTTCTTCCATGGATAGAGATTTTATTTATATTTATTAAATTACTATAATTGTCTATTACTCTACTATATATATATCATTAAAAACCAAAAATGGATTTTTTGAAACCTATCGACCTCCCAGTGCCCTTAATAGCTTTTCTTCCATGGATAGAAATTTTATTTATATTTATTAAATTACTATAATTGTCTATTACTCGTTTATAGAGCATACCCTTGGCTTGCTTCATGTAGAACCATTAACAGGAATAATCTGTGTATGAACAGGTAAACAAAGCGGCATAGCGGTTTTAGGAATAGATATAGTCAGGTGAGAAAGTCACATATTGTGTACACATATTAGGGAAATACGCCTTCAATTTTCTATATTAAAATTACACGTTCAACTTCCATCGAACGTTACAGAAATGCTGTCAGAGCAGAAAAAGAAAAGTTTGAAGACTTGGCATGTTAAAGAACCGCCTTTTTACACAAGCACGGAGGCTACAGAATGTGCTTTGTTTAGGCATTCTAATAAAGAGTAAATACTAAATGACATATTTGAATAAGACGGCGTGATACAAAATGTCATGGCGATGAAATTCGAATAGAACTTGGTACGGCATTACGATTAATTTTTTCAGAAAGTGACAGCTATTCCCGTAAGTCAAACGGGTCATTAGTTACTTTGATTTACAGTGCGTGGTAAGTTAAAAAGGACCTGATGTGCACGAAATATCTCGGAGTAGATAAAGTCAAAAACACCGACAACACCTAGTATATTGCGAACGGCAGCGTACTGATCATTTTAAAGGAGAAACCCACGTCCGGAGACGCACGGTTGGGATGATGTAGAACGGGAAGACAGCTAGTGGCGGTGTGACGTCAGCTCGCCAGCCTCGGTAGCGTAGATAGTAGCGTGTCTGCCTCACGTTCAAGAGGTCCCGAGTTCGAATCTCGCTTAGGGTGAGTTACCTGGATAAGGTTTTTCCGGGGTTTTCCCTTATCCTGAAAGACAAATGCCAGGTAGCTCTAAGCTCCTTGGCTCATTTCTCCAATTCCATTCATCGTCCGGTATGACATAACGTTGGAGAATGTAAATTACAAACAAAAAAATGACGTCAGCTCCGCCAGCTCTCACTGCAAAATATGCTCCCGAACTAAAGCCAGGTTAGCGTGTGACGTCACCGCGCTGATTACTGGAATAGTTTGATGTGTGCGGGTAGGAAAGACAGGAAACGTATTGAGTGTTAATAATATGTACAACTTATATCTTGGGTATTGTAACATTAACGATGGCTGCTTTAATTACACAATTGGTCAGAGTTTATAAACAATTACATTTTTGTTCTGTGCTATGAGAAAATATATAAAACTTCAAACTCGAGTTCATGTGAAGGACAGGTATGTTATAAAGTAAGTAAAATAAAACAACAAGTAATTTTATCTGCAAATTAGAGGAGACCCATCCAGAACAAAATCAAAATCAGGTGGACATTTTCCGACAATTTCTGTTCCGTTTTTCTTTTAACTAGTTTATTAGTGTCTGGGAAATCTGTATTCGAATACTGCATGTTAGACTGTTATACGACAAGACACTTCGGGGTTTGGACTTAGCTAATTTCAAAACATAAAAAAAAAAAATGTTTGCACGCATATCTAGAGCCAAGCATACACAATGTCCGTGCGACAAGTGAATACAACCTCGGAAATCTGGTTTGGGGGACATTCTTGTAAAAATCATCCGAGTCTTTCTTGTATGTATATTTGTTCTTCAATAAATGGTCACATTGTAAATTTAACAGCTCAATTAGGTACGTGGCAGCTACATTGTCGTCATCAAGTGTGCTAGACTGACTGAACCCACAGATTCTGTACTCACTGCCCCACTTATATAGGCAACTTGGCACTACTCGGCTCTTGCCTGACGTCACACGCACTGCAGGCCACGCTCCCGGCTGAAATACGTCATAACCCTAGAAGCTGTCTTCCTCTGATTTAGAACTTCAAAGTTAGATAGCTGGCGTCCTAAGTGCATGTTTGAGCTGACGAAAATTCGCGCGCGCAGATCGTTCGAAGTCACCGACACATGTTCAGTATCAACCTATGGGCTGGAATAATTGGTGACTACATCATTGGTCCGTACCTACTCCCCAAGTGACCAACAAGACCGATCTACCTTGCATTTCTATTTTGCCTACCTTATTGGAGGACGTCCCACTACACATTCGGCAGGTAATGTGGCTGCAACAAGATGGAGTTCCAGCACACTCTGAGAGAAATGTTTAGAATCACCTCAGCGTTACATATCCCAATCAAGGGATTGGTAGATGGGTACCAGTTCCATGGCCAGCACGATCATCAGATCTGACATAACTGGACTATTTTCTGTGAAGTAGTATGAAAACGTTACTCCTGTAACGTCAGAGAACTTCATTGCACGAGTACATGGAGGAATTGCCGTTATTTCAGACCAGCCACTCTTATTGGAGCATGTACGTAAAGCTCGGCGCCGCCGATGTAGGCTGTACATTGACGTAGGAGGTACTCAGTTTGAACCCTGTTTGTAATGTTAAAGTGTTTTGTGCTACATACCGTTTGTTCGTTGTATTGACGATGTATGGAACGGACACTTTGATGGTTTACTGCGCTCAAACCGTGTGTTTCTTGGACATGGATTGCTGTTTGGAAAATGATCCGTTTGCCTTCCTGCACAACATACCGAGCGTTGTCGGTGTTTTTTTACTCGCCCTGTATTTTCGTGTAGCGGGATTATTTGCAGCACTTTCCGTAACGTTAACTTTCAGCATTGGCGCGACGAATGACTTTTTACGAAGTATCAAAAGCCACGCAACTAGCTAGTCACACTGAAGTGTCATGATTTAATATTTACCACACTTCGCGTCAACATATCGCCCCATCCTAAGAATGCGACTTGGCCATAGCTGTTACCATAAACCCTTCACCGTGTATATCAGTTCGATTCTCCAGTGGCCCCAATGATCCCCCAGAGTATATTGACTTTAATATAGTATTTATTGTGTGTTTTCAAATGGGAAGGGTTCTGGAGTCCAGCTAAACAGATGCCATATCACACTCAGCGTTATCATCTTGTTACCCCGCTCTTTTTATATTTCCCTCTCTCTCTCGCACACTCGTACAACATGCAGGTCTGCTTGGCACTAGATATAAGGGTAAGTGAATTATACTTTACAAACTTTTACAATGGTGCAGTTGCCAAAATCAAAATTGGAAAAAAAATTTCGCCATTTATATATATTTTAAATACTATAACTATAATTATAGTTTATGAATTACCTGCTTTTCTAATCCAAATGCGGGACACACTTGTTTTACCTACACCACACGCTTCAGCAGTAAGCCGTTGAGCATTTTTGAAATCGAGCTGATTTCTATATTCCTCATTGCCCAAGTTTTTGAAGAACGTGTACACCTTAAAAACAATACTTCGAGCCTGACTTGGCAATAATTGCCTTTTTGACTCGCCACTAAATTCACCGCAACAAGCCACTGCACTACTTAACTCTTACTCTACTAATGTGTAAAGAACAACTGAATGATATTGATCTGAACTCTCCAGAGTAAATAAACACTTCTTATCCAGCATTCATTCATAAACATAAGCATACAGCATTCCACATTCTAACAGGAAATGAAGTGTTTGCTCTTTCTCGAATTTAACACCTTGACTTATTCACAGTAATTTTGTATCACGTCATGCAGTAGTTTAAATTTCAGCTCTGAGTAATGAAAAGTATATGTACATACATAAACGCCAACCACTTTGAACTGAGATTACGAAACATACATAAACAAAGATATAATGCGACCAGAGACGTTCTGCCAGGGCAGCAGGAAATTTATTGTTTCCTCTCGCTCGAATTGGCTTATTCAAGGTAATGCTTTTATCACGTCATGTCAGACATTTACGTTTCAGTTCTGAATAATTACAAATATACGTACACGCATACATGCCAACCAATAATGATATTCATACAGTGCTTACGTCGCGATGTATTGTTATAATACATGTAATAGTGTTCTATTTATTTGTATTAGAAAAACTGTTTGAGCTAAAAGTATGGGGTGTTCATGGTTATGTTAGATACATTACTCTCTACCTTCTACATGGATCAGTTTTGGCGAAATCTGAGTTTTTGTCTTAGCGCGAATAGTATTTCATACATATTGATTAGGTTGGCGCTCTTCACACACCACTTAGCGGGAATGCAATACAACAACACCACAGGACTCCGATTGGTTGCTCACCTAGTAGCGCTCAAGGACAAACACATTCCCATTTGAAACACATAATAGTTTTTCACAATATCACTTCTACGTTCCATCTTCTTTAAACGCTATCGGTTCATTTTCCTTTTATTACAGACTCCTCGGAAACCAATTTCTCACGCTTTGATTAAATTCCTCCAAGGCACAGTTACAGCTATAATTTCTCATTCTCTGTAATTATTCTGCTTTTTGCTACTGTTATGACGGCTAATTGTTCCTTGACCACAAAAAGTGTATATTACAGCATTCAGTACTGCACTATGAGCCATAAGTTTATATATTAGAGAGGCATACGTTTTCTCTGCAGCGTAACAGTTCAGACTTAGTTTAAAATACTCCGTTTCGAATCCTGATGTAAGCTCGTGTACTAGTAAACAAAAGATCCGTAGTTTAAATCCCACATGCACCATCCTCCCTGATTGAGGCCGTTCTAATAGTTAGCAAATGCTGGGAAGATACTCTAAACTTAAGGTGTGTAGCAGTTCGGCACATTAGCAATTGGGCACACAGATAATTATAAGGTTTTAGAGGGGGGAGGGTGTTGTTTTTCGGTTTAACTGTGAAGGTCACTTTCAGGTGACAAAAGTTGTACATTCAAAAGCTGTAGCGAACAATATAGCCAAATATACACCATCCAAACCGATCTTGGGGTACACGCTTTTCTTCCAAATAAGAAAAAGGAGACTTACAGCAGGCTGTTCATCACATTTAAAGAGAAGATTCCAGACTGGAACCCCAAGGAAGCAATTGAAGATTGTGAACATGGCGCTATTCATGCTTTGAAGTCTATGTTTCCAAATGTACAAATTTCTGGTTGCAACTTTCATTTCAATCAGCGTATTTGGAGAAAGGTGCAAGAATTACGACTGGCTCGTGACTACATTCAAAATGAGGAAATTAGACTTCATATAAGGATGTGCTCTGCATTGGCTCATCTTCCGCTTAGTAAAATTGGCGATGGTTGACTCATCATACAAGTAAACTCGTCAGAAAATTAGCAATTAAGTTTGTTCTAGGATTACTTTGTGGTACCGTGGCTGGATAATCCTTCAATACCAACAGATTTATGGAACTTCCATGGAAAATGTCACAGAGCCAACAATATTGTCGAAGTTTGGAACCACTGGTTCAACAAAATCGTGCAAAGACCACACCCTTACATACTCGCGCTAGTTAAGGCCTTGAAGGATGATGCAGAATACCAGAGATATCTTTTCGACAGAAAGGAACTCAACTTGGAGGGTAGTCTACAATTACACTTGACAATAGCATTGCCAATAGTTTGAAAGATCTTGAGCAAACTAGAGATTTAAGAAAATGAAAACTCTTGCCTATGTGCATAAAATAAATTAATGGCAAATTCTGTTTTATACAAATGAACTTAAATGATGAAGAAATATGACGAATTCTTTCCGAATGAGCTTATAAATTATTGACAAATTCTGTTTTATACTAATGAACATAAATAATGAAGAACTGTGACGAATACTTTCTGAATGACTTTGTAAATAAATATAAGTTAAATTGGACCAAGAAAACACTAAACCAATTGACGAGTTCTAGTAGAAAGCGTTCTAGTTATAATAACAAAACTATAATTTTTTTTGGGGTGCGATAAGAGATCGCCTCCACGTGGTATGCTTCAGAAACAGTATGCTTTAAGTAGACATAGCTGAATAAGAATATCTTAAAACAGATTTTTCAACAAAATAATAAAATTGACCATGAGCAATTAACACTCCTGTGCCTTTCTTAATCCCCAGTACCTGAAACCGGTTTCGCTGGTTGATCCGTGTTGCCCAATTGCCACTGTTTTTGCCTTATGCCCAATTGCTACAGATTCCTAGAAAGCAAGAGACATTTAATTATTCTGTTATCAAGGATGCCAGGTAGCAATTTTCTTGGATTTCCTTCCGCGATAATCCCTGGTCATCACCAGTACCTCATCCCTAAATCGCGAAGTTTGTAGTGTCATTAGCTTCACCGCTGTTAATCTAAATTATAACCTCCGTATACAGAATATCACACAAAAT
Source organism: Mantis religiosa (assembly GCA_030765055.1). NCBI lineage: Eukaryota > Metazoa > Arthropoda > Insecta > Mantodea > Mantidae > Mantis > Mantis religiosa. Next base: position 30,649,645 of record CM060950.1, on the reverse strand, counting down.
TTATCCAACGTTCACACTTGTGGCTAGTTTACATTTAGAATGATGTTTTTGTACCTCACGAAGTAATCAATCCTTTGTGTTTCGTCGATAATGACATAACCTCATTCCCGGAATTGCTAGGCGACCTAGTAGTGAATTGCTGCACTTCAAGCTTTGTTTATGTCGCGTAATATTAAACTAGCTTGTTTTCATAAAACTAGATATTTTACTGATGATAAGCTGAATACATTATACTCTTCTAAACAGTAACTTGTCTATCTGCTTCTCACATGCTCTAAATAACCATCAAAGTGGAAAGGTAGAGTCAGACTGAAAAATTCAATGCCATAGCCGGGATTTGAACCACGGATCTTCTGGTTTCCGTCCAGCCACACTGGACGGAAACCAGAAGATCCGTGGTTCAAATCCCGGCTATGGCATTGAATTTTTCAGTCTGACTCTACCTTTCCACAATTTAGCCTACACACGGCCAGTGTGAAAGAATAATTAATTTCCAACCATCAAAGTATCTAACAGTTTATCAATTCTCATTTTTCCCCTTGTTACAGTCCGCCTCATTTATCAGAATGCCAGTACAGTGACTTGAAAAGCCTTTTAGTTAAAAAAAATATATTTTAAAGGAACATATTGATCATGCCGGACAAAATTGGGTCGAGTACCCGAGAAGTAATTGTATTTGTAAGCTCTAATCTTGGAATAACTGTTTAAGAACGTATGAAATCTCGAAATGAGTTATTATTTCCTCAATATATTCTATTCCAGGGTCCTACAACAAAATCTAGCACCTAACCACGAAATAACATCTAACAGAAGTGCATTGCGAGTTAGTAAAATTGCAGCTTAAATGGCCGATATTTAATATCAGTAATTTCTTAACAACACAACGTTACTGTTACTAAAACCAAGCTCTGTTTACGCTATTATAGTCCAAGTTATTATTACTCGACAGAGCGTTGAGGCGTATTGACCTTCAGGTGACCAGCGCTGCATGCGTTCCTTATCGGGTCCTGTCTGTGCGATTAGAAGAGTGAAATATTAGTACTACTCAACAAAACGTTGAGGCGTATTGACCATGACTGGGCAGCGCTGCCATCGCGTTCTTATCTGGTGATAAGAACAGTGAAATCATAGTAAGTTGCCGTACAGTAAGTGACGAAACACAAATAGATCACTTCAAAGCTGTGCGTCTGTAATGAAAGGTCAGCCAATTATTATACGCAACACGGGTGCATAATAGTATCTACAAAATAATCTTAATGATAATAAATGCATTTACTATGTACCCTCGTAATTATTTACTGTAATATATTTCCACTAATGAAAATGAGGGTAACCAGCCCTATCTTCAGCCATTTTCATTATGGAAAAGAGCGAAAACCAGCTAAATTAATTACTACACATTTGTTAGTAAATGACTATTGCAACTATAGCAAGCGCGCAGTAATATAACTAATTTTCTAGTGTGATCAATCTGTAGAACGGGAATAATTTCTAAAAATGTGATTTACTCAACTGGCAAAGGCCTAATGTCAAAATATATCATCAGAGATGTTCCGTCACTGAAAGATGTCTGTCATTGTCGTTATTATCGTATACAAATCAAGCTCAGACTTCTTGTTTCAGTAATCTATTCCTTTTCCCAATAATTATCCATTTTTAGTCCTTTGGTTAAAAAAAAAAGAAACCTATGCCATTAAGCGAAACGTCGTCGTATTAAATAATTTCCGAAATTATAGGTAGTATGTGGTAAAACAACGATTTTTCGAATCTCGGGCAGGGAGAGTTTACTGGATAAGTATTTTTCGGCGTTTCCCTTATCCTGAAAGACGAATATTCGGAAACTCATGCTCTGTGGACCCTGGGCTAATTAGAGCATCATTTCACCCTTTCCATTCATCGTCCGATATGACGTAACGTTGTAGGACATTAATTACAAAAAAAATCCTAAAGTGTGATCATTCTGTACAAATAAGCCATTGCCGTAATATAAATGCATCACGACGTTAAGCTGTAGAAGATTATGAGTATATAATTTTAGATATTTATTATTATTATTATTATTATTATTATTATTATTATTATTATTATTATTATTATTATTATTATTATTATTATTATTATTATTATTATTATTATTATTATTATTATTATTATTATTATTATTATTATTATTATTATTATTATTATTATTATTATTATTATTATTATTATTATTATTATTATTATTATTATTATTATTGTTATTGTTGTTATTGTTGTTATTGTTGTTGTTGTTGTTGTTGTTGTTGTTGTTGTTGTTGTTGTTGTTGTTGTTGTTGTTATTGTTATTGTTATCATTATTGTTATTACTATTATTATTATTGTTATTATTATTACTATTATTACTACTATAATAATATTAAAGCACAATCTCTTGTTAGTTTAATAGCGATGGATCTGAATGAAAACATGCGACGGCTGTTCAATAAAGAATGATCACAACTCTTTTTTTTGACAAAGTACCTTTATTTATCCTCATAATTTTGATGGTTCTCCTGAAAATAATCTCCTCAGAATGCGATGCACTTGTCCCACCGTTTCTGCCAGTCTTGAAAGACATGCTGGAAACCATTTTTGAGAGATCCTTCAAAATCGCCTCCGCAGCCTTCACCACTGCCTCTGATGATGGATAATGCCTCCCACGAAGGCGTTTCTTCAAATTAGGGAATAGAAAAAGGTCACATGGGGCTAAATCCGGACTATAAAGAGGGTGAGGGTTGCACTTCAGGTTGATTTTTGCAAGATATTCAGCAACAACTTTGGCAATATGCGGCCGCGCATTATCATGGTGCAGCATTCAGCCTGCTTCACGGAAATGTGCTCTTTTGCGCCTGATATGGACTTGCGATGTTTTCAGGACATCCCTGTAGTATTGTCCAGTTACTGATGTGTGTGCAGGTACATCATGCTGATAAACCATTCCATGAATATCAAAGAATGAGATGACCTCAACTTTCCCAGCAGAAGCAACCACTTTTGCTTTTTTAGGGGGTTGGTGATGAAGGAGATTTCAACACTGAGCTTTGCTGTTTGCTCTCAGGATCAAAATGATGTAGCCAAGTTTCATTAGCAGTGATTACGTTTGAAAGAAACTCCGGGCAACTTTAACTGCATGTTACCTCCATTGCAGCGGTAGACATTACTGAACATATTTGAACTTGCCTGGTTCTCACACGCGGAAACCAGTGGTACCAACAATGAAACTACTACGACGTGTTTGTTTCATATTAAGCTGAATATAATAAGATTGAATTTTAGTGCGAAAAATTAAGACCATGAAAATTATGATCATTCTTTATTGAACAGCCCTCGTATAAATAAAATAACGTCAAATTCATAGGTTTGGTTTAAATCACATTATATAAAATAAATCCCCCCACGACATAGTTACGAATGCAAAACATGCCTTGGAAATGAAAGAGAAACAATAATTCTGCTGACTTTGATTCAATGTACTTGCAGGGTTAAGGTCCTAGAGATACAGTCCCAGACAGTTGATCACGAGTATCTACTGAAAAATCACAAAGGGAGTTTGATTCCAACTTTCTCCTTTTCACAATAATCAGTCACTTTGTATATGATTTCTCGCGCTTGCCGATGTATGACACGTTGCTGTGATTGTATCTGAAGAGAGTGTACATACACTGAGTCGCTGTGTATGTGCGATAACCTCACGTAAACATCTCTGTTGCGAATTTTTTCCGATACGCCTTCTCGCTTTCCCATGTAGTAATCGGGGTTTTAAGCGAGAGTACGTTTGAAGTACAGTGAATACTGCATTATTTGACTAATCGGTTTTCTCATATAAAATTTTGCATTTTGCATTTTTTTTTCTAAGAATAAGACATAAGTTAAACAAAGGGAGAAATGAATTCATAAAATGTGCAGAAGAAGGAGAAAAGAAATAATTTTATAAAACCAACTGGCTAAATACTAAAAATGAACATCGTTAAAAATGGACGTCTGTCAGAAGCAATTAAAAACTTTAAGTGAAGGGTTTTCAGGCATGTCTGCCTCACGTTCAAAAGGTCCCGAGTTCGAATCTCGGCCAGGGATAAGGTTTTTCCGGGGTTTTCCCTTTTTCCCAAAAGACGAATGTGGGGTATCTGGAAGCTCCATTCCACCCTCCTCTCCACGCGCCACGGTCAGGGCCTTCGGCTCATGACCGTCGCCTGGCCTGCATACCTTCACCCACAGCTGCTATGGGCAGCTCGCACCGCAACCGCACCTCGAGGGGGTGCTCTTAGCGGAACCCCGCCAGGCTCAAATTAAACCGCTAATAAATAAAACTAAGTACATCAATAACAACTTTAACAATAAAAAAATGGAAGCTCCATGGAGCCTGGGCTCATTTGAGCATCATTTCACTCATTCCATTCATCGTCCGATATGACTTAATGTTGGAGGACGTAAATTACAAAAAAGAAACAGATATACAGATACAGATATTTATATGCAGATTTTGAGTATATTACCGAAATATTGTTTTTCCAGTTTTGCTAAACATTTAATAAAAAGTAACAACTTTGGAAATATGTGCTTCTTCTTGTTAGTGGAATCATCATCTTATGAAGAAGTACCTTCCGTTAAGTAATAAATGGTTGATTACTTGGATAGTGTCCATTAAATAAAAAATAGATACCACTTTTTTCTACCCTTTTAGCCAAGAAGTTCTCTGTGAGATATTTGTTCCTCCCCGCGAACAACTCTTTTATGTGTTGGAACATTGTAAAACACTTGCTTTTTATATTTAAATCTATAAATAATAGTGCAGGAAAAATGGAACAATACATATTTCATATTAAGAACGCAAAGCAAAAATAATGCTAGGAATATAATACACCTGATGTGACCCACTTGTGAATGAAACACTTTATAATCAGCGAAATAATAATTGAGTGATTTTGATTTAACATTAGCATTCTTTTGAAAATGCACAAAAAGACGATTTTCTTCCTAGTTCAGTCATGTTCACAAAAGGATGATGATCATGATGATGATGATGATCATCATCATCATCATCATAATAGAGAGGATTATTATTGCAAGTAAAAAGAGAAAACTTTAAGATTTAATCTCTTATATGTCTCTCGTGGCCCCACTTGGAGGACTGATATTGAACAGCTTTGGTATTTCTTCTCCATCTTTAAATGAAATATAAAAACGTAAGGCACAACAGTATAAAGAGCCAAACTAGAAAGTACAGCAATCGAGGCCATTTTAGTTAACAATTTCAGATAGGAAGATGTTTCTCACGTTAAGAATGGCTTTATTATCCTTACGTTAGTCTGTTATTTTGATGATGCAAGCGGCTGCTTGTATCGTCTTAGAGCTACGTTCTTTTGTCACCGGTGCTTTCATCCCTTAGCTCGACATTCCTTTGTTAACCTTCAGTGGTACCATCAAAATGCATAGCTCATCCTGAAAGTACGCAAATACTGTATTTACAAACAAAGCACACACTACGGACAATGGCCGTGGCTTAAATACGTTACATCATTAATTTTACAAAACACAGAAGGCTGCTAAAATGACAGAGCGGTTTCAGCAAAATGCCTAGACAATTTGTGTCCACTATATGCCATACCAACATTCATTAACCTAAAAGAACTGGAACATAATAGTTACACGGTTCTTTACAACCTATTACAATTTCATATCGGTTCTGCACATTATTTACATAGGTATAATGCTTATAGGCATTACACTTTAGTGTAATAATTATCCGAATAGAAATAGTCCTAATCAAGTAAATTTCATGTTAAATATAGGAGGCAGAGACTGGTTAAAGGTTGCTAAGTGAGATCTACATATTTACAATATCGTATGAGCAGTATGTATTGAAACCGTGCACATGACGTGTCTGTCCGCCGCAGGTGATGTCGGCAATCTGAAGAACATCTTGCCTAAAGTTTGCTTGCTTCTAAAGTCTTTAATAATAAACGCTTAATGTTAAGTTAATTTTCTCTGGCTGCTTACATTTTCCAGACATTTCTTCACCTGCTCAGAAATTTAGTCTTGAATCATGTTAATAATTTCTTATAGTACGTGGGGTTTCTTTTCACCTATAATTAAGGGTGGTGATTTTTCGCAAATGCAATATAGTACGATAAAGTGCGAAATTGACTCAAAATGCGATATAAATGCAAAATCGAAGACTTTCCCAAGCAATTACTTTTCCCCAATATTTTTTTTTTCTTCTGGCAACTTTAAATGAAGAGTCTACGGAACCGTTTCGTACTTAGAAAGTTATAAAGTAAGTGACCATGCTTCAAGAATGTGGAAAGCAACATTCTTGGCTAAATTAGTTCACTGTTCCACCATTGCCATATGACATATATTTGGTACTGAAGCGAGTTCAGGTGTTTCACAAAAGCAGCTCATCTTATCACGCCTAATGACTGTCAGAAATCTATCTTCACCACCCAGTTAACGGATATTTCAATCCTCCTCTCTGAAAACAAAAAGCAACTCTAATTTTAAGGAAGTTGATGATAAACACATCTTATTTCCAGTTGGAGTTCTCAGTTGCCAAATTTCCGATTTTCATTGTTCTGTTCGGTTTTACGCGCAACTTTCATTCATTCTATGCGTAGGTCACGTTCAGTATGTGCAAAGATGGTGCGAGCGAAAATATCAAACAGTGGGCAGAGAATTATAACCTGCGGCAAACCCGCATACCAGTGTTAAATTGATTGGTTTCTAATTGGAGCTATGAGTCCTCTTATCCTCAGGTGAATGGTTGTAGGAAATGGATTTTGCTGGTTCTTGGCTACTCAGTCATATTAATAACACTTTGTATGTTGCAGAATTATTTGGTTTAATTCCTACTAAGTTTGCTTATCGACTTGTATCGGTGACCACCTGTTAGTAAAATTCCTAACATAAGTTCATTTTTACTTAAAACCCTGGATTACTTGTTTAAATTTACTTTCGCGCGGTTTCTATTTCTTCTTTATACGGCGACTACTTTGCTCTAATAAACTTCTAATGCTGCTTCCACTTACGCTGGTTGCTCTATTCTTAACTTACCTACATTTCAGTCTTATAAATCTTCGCTTCTCTTAACGCGCATGAACACGTCCCTCCTGTCTATCACATTTTAAGTAAATTTTTCTTACTTCACGATTCAGTTCAAACCTTCTTCTGAGCCCCCCCTCTAACTTTATCACATGACCAAACTAGCTCACCCTTCTCAAATGTTACATTATTATTGGTTTCTCATTTATTTCGAATTTTCGCATTGGTTTGCAAAACTCATCTACCTCATTGACGTTCAGCCCGCCCTGAGTTGGGGAACGCCTACCCTGAGTTGTTTGTAACGGTATACATCGTTATGAAATCACGAAGTAAATCTCTTTAGCGTTCATGCTCAACTGCATTTTGAAAGCTCTTTGTCCCAAAACATTCCTGGCTGAAAGTATACAATAGTTCTCAGACATTGAACTTTTCCTGGCATAAAGAAGGTAACGGTCTTTCCTTCCTTCTTGTCTCTCCGACGTGTACAGATTTTTACAAGAATATTTATCTTTCTTGCCTGGATGCTAGTATATATGTTATATTAAATTATATTCTTCCTTTCTAATTCTTTAAGTCAACTGCTATTTTAATCATTGCTCTATTCATTCTAATTTCTTATTATAACAAGATGTTTATATTAGTTTAGCAAAGCATCTTTATTAATTTATCTTCTTTTTTAATTATGGGATTTCGATTAATTCGCTGCGTCCTAATTGCTGCCTGATACTGCGGTTACAAACCATAAAAAAGTTTTTTATTAGTGATGGTGAAATTTTAATGTGCAAGTTCTGCAATCAGCGTCTGGATTGGCAAAAGAAGGATGTTTAAGACAAACACGTCCGAAGTCGGGGACATGTCAGTGCCAAAGAAAGTTTCAACAATAAATCACAAGAGGAAAAACAAGGAGTAAACCGGCAAGCCACAATTCAAATGATGTATGAAAAACTGAAGAGTGCAAAATTTGAAAAATGAGTGCTTTTGTTGAAGACACAGTGAAGATGTGTTTGAAGACGAACGTCCCTCTTCAGAAAGCAGACCATTCAGCTTTTCGGGAGTACTTGTCAAACTGAATACCTTGCTTTACGGTCATATGCCACGAAATTAACGAGAGCATTTCGCTATTTTAACTTTAGTAAGCCATAAAAATGATATAACTTAAAAAATCTGAACATTTAATTGAATTTAGGAATGTAAAATTTCACAAAAACATATTAAAGACAGTAATCTTTATTTTTGTAGCACAGTGGAGCCTAAGACCCTAGAGCACAGTAGAGCCACACTGTCATAAATACCTACCATAAATGTGTTTTAAATCTCATATAAATAATATTAATATGCATCATTTAACAAAATTAACTGAAATAAAACATTTTTAAAACGCTATAAAATGCTACATTGCAAATGTATAAATGCTACAAAATGCAAAATGTAAAAATCAAAATGCTTAATTTCTGATTTCGAAATGCTAAATATCACTCCTACTACCTATAATGTGTGGATTAACCTTATATAATTTTAATTTAAATTCACCCGTATGTTACTGCTGATGATTATCATAAAAGCTTTAGAATTTTTCGCAACGAATATTTTATTTTTTGTTTCCAGAACAGAAAAAGAAGGAAAATAAAACAAGGTTGCTACCTTCTCACCACTATTAGTGCAACGATCAAATTTTACCTTCTCTTTGTATATCTAGCATGTTGAGGACGTATTGCTTTCCACCAAAAATTCGACGTCACCAGAAATACTTATCTTGAAAGTCCTTGGATAAGATACTACAGTTTCAGAAAACGTACGACACTTGTATGTATGTCACCGCAAATTTGATACCCAAAACATGAAACGTTTGATAAGTACGAAATTCCTTACAATGAAACTATGACTATGTTCGTACCTGTAATCGTTTGAGAGTTTCATGACATCATGTCTGCTCTATGTGGGGCCTGTACACCAAAATCAGGTGTGGAGTATAGCTGGAAGTAGCCGAAAATGAGTCCGGAATACGTAGGAACATACAGGCATAAAAACGTAGCATTGTTTGTGAGATTGTTTACCCCTGCGGGTAGGGGTCTACACATGGCATACCTAAGAAGCTCCGGCACAGAGCTCACGAGGGATGTCCAGCAGCTACTTGCAAGTTGTCACATGTGGCACTCTTCAGGCTACAGTTTTGGGCGTTACGGTTCTACTCTGCAGCAAATGTTTGGTACACAGACTCCACATAGAGCAGGGATGATGCCATCAAACTCTAGAGCAAATACAGGTATGAGTATAGTGATAGTTCTCTTCTTAGTTACTGGTCAATACCTTCCAATGAGGTGACGCTAACATCTCCAAGTAAACTCTCCAACTTCACAATTTCTTTACTTGGAAAATGCACACTTACTTTGTATTTCCTAAAACAAAGTAGTTTTGATTAAAATACGGTAAAAATTGAAATAGTTTTATTTTTTGACTCTCAATATTTGCTTTGGCTCTCAGCATCCTCTATATTGGGCGTGAAGGATTACTTAATTCTACTCAAAGCTCTCTTTATCAGGCCTGACACGGGACCAACCATTTTACTTCCCTTCCGCAGGAAGCCATGCTAAGGATTTTTACTCCGAGAAAATTCATCGCCCACCGCCGAGTTTGAGCCTGTGACCTCGGGAACCAGAGGCTAGCTTTTGGGGGGGGGGGGGGCGATTTTCGTCCTCCAACGTTAAGTCATATCGGATGATGAATTAAATGGGTTAAATTTCGGGATCCATGGAGCTTAGTTACGCCACATTCGTCTTTCAGGATAAGGGAAACCCCCGAAAAAAAAAACTTTATCCAGGCAACTCGCCCTGACCGAGATTCGAACTCGGGATCTCTTGAACGTTAGGCAGACACGCTACCATCTACCCTATGGTGGCGGGCGATGCTAGGCTGTTACCTCTACACCACGAAAGAGGACCAAAGACGGTATTTAGTCAATTATTACAAATAAAATGTATATGTAAATTGCTGGGAATAGACGGTGAGATACTTGTCATTTTGAAGGAATTTTGTATAATTTTGTTTACACTGGTATATCGTAAGTGATATATAAAAATCTTGCTATATGCTTACTTCAATTTTTTAATTAATGTCAAATGCATTATGTTCATACTACAAATAAGTAGAAGAATTTATCTTATTTCTTCCCTGATGGGGTCAATTTTCAAATCTCTATGGATGTTATAATTCCTGATGTACCCTGGTGCATTAATAATACCACGTAGTACTTTGTTTTGAAAGTTTGGTATAATTTTAATATTACATTTCTTGCTGCAGCATCATATCTGCAAACTATATACCCAGATAGGTTTTAATATCTGCTTATACAAAAGCAATTTATTATATATCGTACTTTGAGAATGTCTTCCTAACAGGCAATATATTTCTCTATACTTTGTCAAGTTGTTCTTTCTTCCTTGAACATGTGCCTTCCATTTTACTTTAGCATCAAGTGCGATGCGCAAGTACTTGTCTCCGTTTGCATATGGAGTTATTTGTTTATTCATAAATACAGGTAACGTTTTTACTTCTCTATTTGTGAAACTTATATGAGTGGATTTCAAATAACTTTTTAACGGAATCAACCACTTTCGAGATATGCATCATTGGTTCTAATTTTCTCAATTGCAACATTTTCAAGTGCTGTCACCAATGAGGTGTCCTTCGCAGTGTCATGGAAAAAGTATGGAGCTTCAAAACCAGCATATAAGAACCAAATTGTGAACATTTTACTAACGTTTCGGTCGCCTGTATTCCCCTTAAATTTACAACAAAATACGCAATGGAACTTAGTATTCTGAAAACGCTTATCTCAGTTGGCATGCAGTATATTGAAAAATAAGATCTTGCAATAATAATTTGAAACGCCCATATAAATCAAATGTTATTAGAGAAGATCGTGAGAATGTGGTACATCAAATTCTAGTTCCTTATGATGCAAGCTAGTTTCTCATATGGTATATGAGATATGGATATGGCTTTGGTCACATACCCATATATGAATGTCCACCGGCCGCAGCGGACTATTCGCACCTCACTCTATCATCCTCCGAGGGAAATGAATGAGTTGTAAGGGCACCAGGAGGGTATAGGCCACAGGCACGCTGGCAGAAGAGTTGCGCAAAGGTCCCTAAAGATTCCAAGATAGATTACCCGATCACATTGGCAGACAGTTCAGAGAAGCCTTCTTCTCGGGTGAACTAGGGATAACTCAGGCGGCTCAGTGACCGACAATGACCGGCACTGTAACCCCTAAATTTAACTGAACTATGAAAGAGGAAATGAAATAATAGGACATGAGGTAAAGGAAAATCCTGGTAGAACAGACACTACCGCAGCATTCACTTTACCAAACAAGGAAAATAACAAAAATCTCATAGTCAGAGTGACCGGCCTAATTAAACGAACCAGGATCTCCTGTGTTCGAGCCTCGCAAATTCCCGCAGAACCATATAATTCGGTCCATGTCCATATAAATAGAACCATGAAATGAAAATAAGGTAATTTAAATGTTTCAACTATACGCGCTGTTCAAAATCCAGTTGAAGCAAATAAAATGGGTGACGCACAGTTTCACGTTGACGCTACAGTTTGCAACGAATACTATGGGTATCTCAGGATGGAGCAATGAGGTTTCTCTTGGGGTATGCGTGGATATGTATGAGAAGGATGGTTATAATGACACTGGAATGCCCGTTTCAAACTAATTTAATGACTGCTTCTTTTTATCACCACATCAAACTCGAAGTTGCCGACCAAGGGTTACCAATATCACTGTTTTGAGTTACTGAAGATGGAATGCTTATTACTCGATAAAACTTAATTCGTTACCTATATATGAGCCAACAAATATCTTCTCTCATCGCTTCTGGTCTCCTTTGACCAAAACAGAGGCGATGACTTTCTTAATCGGCCACAAGCCGCGTACTGTATGTCCTCACACTATACACAGCTGTGCGTGATTGTGTAACTTTCACTTCTGGAAGCCCTCCTTTCACACAACGATTCCCTTTGTGACTATTTTGTCCATTGTGATTATTAGTCTCGCTCATGCCATTATTAAGGGTCCGAAGAATACCTATTCAAACGAAGTCAAGTGCTACCCTTAGAATTCTGTTTTTCCCGTGTCTTTTGTTATACAACTCAACCAACTGCACCTATTCGTGTCGTAACAAATATGCAATGCTCCTTTGAAATCCAATACGATTCTTTGCTCATGCAATTCTTAATTTCGGTATCAGAATTATATATCGTTCGTTGAAAATTCTTGAGCGCTGGAAATTCGTTTTTGCTTTAAAACATATGCGAGCTATTTACTTTTCAGAAAATGTCCGCTGCTACATACTACTTCTATGGAGATTCTCTTCCTAAGCTGAACTTAGAAATATTTCCTTCTCGGATATCAGCAGACTTAATTATGTTTCCACTTATTTTAACGACTGCTAAGATCTATTTAAATAATATCCAATCCGATTCCTAAGCAGATGCGAGTCAAAAATAATTTATTATGACACAAACTTTATCAGAAAACACTGAAGAACAATCCCGCTGCCCATAGCACTGGTGACCAGTGGTGAAGATTCTATACAAAAAATCATAGTATTCTGGGTAAATATTTAATAAACTCAATCTATCAACCCTATAAAATTTAGAATCTAATCTAACGAACAAGCTTATCCTGCGACATTTAAAAATAAGGCCAAAGCTTTCGGAGGAGAGGCAGTACAGTTGTTCATGAAAGAAGACAGCACACTCAGTAATATATAGCTAGTAATGAAAGGGTTTGAGGGAATTAGAGAGAAAATAATTTGCTGAAAATATATGAAAACAAAGTACGATGGCGGAGTAAGTTCTGTGACTGTTTTAGTCCAGAGAACCCCAAAATTTTGTTTCCCGACGAGATGTCAATATCGAATACTTGAGGTGAAAGTGAATTCTTCCTCAGTCGTAGGCAAGTTGTATATAACGTAGAAATAATAAATGCAATACACCAGTAACGTGGTGAAGATTTCCAAGGAAGCTCAACTGGTCCCTGCGGAAGACTTCCGTTGCAGAGGTCCGCGTTGTGCCGCAGGGAGTCGAATTGTTGAAAGAAGTGAAAGTTAAGACTCCTTTGCGTATTGTTTGGCGACAACACGTGGTAAAGCAGCGAGAGGGCGGGTGGGGCGAGTCTGTCCAGTCCACAACCCAAATGCAGTATTGATTCTCTTCAACAGCCGCGTGGGAAAGTGGGGGAGGTATGGTGCAGTTCTTCGTCCGGGCAGTACAAAGCCTCGTCACCTCTAATTTCCTCTCTTATGCGGATGGACTGTGGAGAACAATATGCCCTATACAATTCTGTTGTTTGCCACATGCACCGCATACAGTGATTTGACCGGCGATGTTTAGAATACAAAATACTTTCAAAATGTGACGCCTGTTGAAGGCACTCCTGCGGTTATCAGTTTCCGTACAGAAGTCATTCTGCCACCAATGTTTATAACTACCAGACCTCGGAATTACAGACATTAAAAAGTGACGATTAAAGAGCCCTAAATCCGTCATAATATCATTAAATTTCATAATAAATTAGGTGCTAATGTTTATCATCGAATATTATATTTGTAATCACTGGCCAAGGCACCAAAAGTCAATGAAAGGAATACCAGAAGTTTAAAACATATATAAACGTAAAATTTATTATAATTAATAATTAAAAGCATGAAAAAGTTTTACAGTTTAAATATATTGAAATTGTTATTACAGAGGAAAGTATAACAAGGAAAATAAACTCTAGAATTAAATTCGTTAATAAATTGTATTGTGTTTAATATAAAAGACTTCAGTTATGGTTAATATGCATAACAAATATAAGTTACATAAGCTAATGATCTCTTATAAGCATTAGAAAGTTGGGCTTGAAAGAACAAGACGTATTAATACCATTAGAGAAACAATTGCTCAGAAGACATCATACTGATCTATAAAATTTGTATAAGAAATCAAATGTAAATAAAGTAAGTGGAAGAAATGGCTAGGACATCTGCACAGAGTAGTAGTAACTATATATATACATATATATATATATATATATATATATATATATCTTATCAGTTGCAAGCAACAGTAGAACTCGAAAGACCAGCGCTAAGATAGCTCTGTGATGTAGAAAGGGATCTTAAACTTACACAAGTAAGCCTTTGGAAGAGGGAAGCATAGAGTAGCGATCGATGGAGGAAAATCCTCCATCGATTGGAGGAAAATGTTTGGCCTAACAAGGCTGCTGAGCCAGTGAAGCTTATTAGATTTATTAGAAGATTGTTGCAGATTGTTTATCATTTCGGTACTAGAACTACTTTAAAGCCAGACGAGAACACTAGAATTACACGCACGAACTTAAATTGTTATACTTTTCCCTGTTCACTTCCACAATTTTGAATTTCAGTCACAAACCTGTATTTTCGGAAAGCTCATATCAAACCTATTATTATGAGAAAAAGTTAAAAAAATGTTGCTATTTTAATTATTTTTTAACTTTGTTTCACAATTCCTCCCTCAAGAAGGGAGTAAAATAGGAACAACGTTTTCAGAAATGCTGCAGCCGGATGTATGTTTTTGCAGGCATCATATAATATTTAAGTGTTTAACTGCACTTCGATTTTATTTCTATATTTTTGCATTAGTTATAACCTTTTACTACTTAAAAAATGTCACCTCTCCTCATTCAGCTTTACAGATATTAATTCAGTTATTTACTGCATGCTCCTCATAACATTAATGAACTTTAGTACTAGTTTACGTTACAGAACATTGAAAGACATATGCCCGATTTCACCAACAGATGTTAACACGAGTTTAGAAATAGTTAAAACAAAAATTGCATTTCACAAACGTGTTAGCTGAACACTTATGTTAAATCTCTTGTTAAGCTAACAAGCCAAATTTCTGTTGTTAGGTCCTTACCAATTGTAAATAGTCAAGATGACGGACCTGAACGCAGCTACTGATGTCGATTTGGTATATTTAAGACCGTCTAAATGGCATTCGTAATAGAGCACGGTCTATGGGAAGAAATTATTTTGAGGAGTTAACAGAAGAAAATTTTCTAAAGAGGTAGACTGTCGAAACAAGTTGTTATGAAGGTTACTGCGGAAGTACAAGAGAGGTTAGAACATGCATCGAAAGGAATATGCCGATCTCGCCTTTGCTTCAAGTACCAATAATTTTGCGATTTTATAATTCACTGAATTACGTGGATAATACACTGTTCACCTCCCATCTTAAAACGTTCAAGTCACTTGTCCTTCGCACCTCGTTTTGCATTTACGTAATACTGACAAGTTGTTTGGTGCTTGTAGTAGTGACACATGCATTTGAATTAAATTCCTTTCCAATATTTTCCCACGTGACATATTTCACTTTTACATTCACCGCATCCGTTCTTTTATTTTCCACGATATCCTTATACTTCGCCACCAATTCAATTAACATCGATGAGAAATTTGTCTCACGGCTTTTGTTTACGATCTTATTCACCCGCCATTTTTTCAGCTGTGTGCAGACGAAAATGAAAACAAAAGCGCATCGCAGTACCTTCAGAAAATAATACAACTCATCCATAGTCTTCTATAGCTGTGCTATTTACGTTTCTTGGCGTTAACACATGTTTGTTAACATTTTCAGAAAACAGGTTGGTGAAATGCAAGAAATTTAACCGCTTTGTTTGCGCTGTGGCAATTGTTACGTTATATTTGTTAACATCGATTTTAGCATCTGTTGGTGAAATCGGGCAATAGAGGCATTGTTTAAGGCATAGAGATTTGTTCATCACTGATATATCCTAATTTCCTGCTTATTACGTTATTGCTGTAACTTCATTTTACTGATACAAATTATCCATATTCCAGAATTAAGTTAAAGCTGAATAAACTATGAAGATCCATATACGCCAAATTAAACTGTCTGTATTGAAGACAATGGCGATGGAGTGTGTGACCACAGTACCAGGCAGCGATTAGGAGGCGGCGAATTAATCGAAATCAGATAATTAAAAACGAAGATAAATTAATAAAAAGGCTTTGCTAAATTAATATAAAAATCTTGCTTTAGTAATATGAAATTAGAATGGATAGAGAAATGATTAAAATAGCGGTTGACTTAAAGAATAAGAAGGGAAGAATATAATTTAATATAACATACATACTAGCATCCAGGCAAGAAAGATAAAAATTCTTGTAAAAATCTGTACATTTCGGAGAGACACAAAGGATGGACCGTTACCTTCTTTGTGCTAGGAAAAGTTCAATGTCTGAAAAATATAGAATACTTCCAGCCAGGAATGTGTTGGGACAAAAAGGGTTTCAAAATACAGTTAAGCATGAACGCTAAAGAGATTTACTTCGCTGATTTTATAACGATGTATACCGTTACAAACAACTCAGGGTAGGTATTCCCTCAACTCAGGGTGGGCTGAACGTCAATGAGTTAGATGAGTTTTGCAAACCAATGCGAAAAATCGAAATAAATGAGAAACCAATAATAATGTAACATTTAAGAAGGGTGAGCTAGTTTGGTCATGTGATAAAGCTAGAGAGGGGGTCAGAATAAGGTTCGAACTGAATCGTGAAGACAGAAAAACCTACTTAAAAGGTGATACTACGACAGGAAGGACGTGTTCATGCGCATTAAGAAGAGGAGCGAATATTTATAAGTCTGAAATGTAGGGAAGTTAAGAATAGCACAACCAGCGTAAGTGGAAGCAGCATTAAAAGTTTATTAGAGCAAAGTAGTCGCCGTATAAAGAAGAAATAGAAACCACGTGGAAGTAAATTTAAACAAGTAATCCAGGGTTTCAAATAAAATTGAATTTATGTTAGGAATTTTACTTACAGGTGGTCACCGATCCAAGTCGATAAGCAAACTTTGCAGGAATTAAACCAAATAATTCTGCAACAAACAGTGTGATTCATACGACTGAGTAGCCAAGAATCACCCAAATCCATTTCCTACAACCATTCACCTGAGGATAAGAGAACTCATAGCTCCAATTAGAACCCAATCAATTTAACACTGGTATGCGGGTTTGCCGCAAGGGACAGAAATGTGTAAAGGACGTGTACTGCGTTTCTAACACAGAAATGAACAATTGAACGCAAAAAAAAACAGAAAACGTCATGCTGTGCAAACCATCCATTTACACGGAGTTGAAGTTTTCACAACTGTTCGTAATTATCGGGACGAAAACCGGAACGAGAACAACAAAGTTGAAATAATTCAATTACAGTGTAAAAGTTCACAATAAAATTAGCGGGAAACTTTTTCTGGTCTCGAGAACGAGTAAGAAGACTTGGTCAAGTTTTAAATTTTTGTTTCCGTTCTCAGGAAACGGCATATTAAATTCATATCATGCAGAGCACTCCCTCGCTGCGTATTGGGAAAATCAAACCGAAAAGAATTCGGACAATTCCGCTTCTGGTACAGTCCCTTACTAACTCTTTTGATTCATTGGACGTTGGAGAACAACAAAGAAAAACAAATAACTGTAATGTACGCTATTAATAATGGCATGACGCTTGGTAAGAAGTTTTTGTTAGAGGAATCTGAAGGAGTAATGGAGCCGCGTTTAGAGAAAATTTAATAAGGTAAGTGGGGGGAAGATGGAATTTGGGGGAAGACAAAAGTTTCGTAATATTTTGTTCATCTGAGACAAGATAGCACTACTTACCACAGCCTAGCATAGGGGCATCCAATTGGAAGTGTTCTGTTGCGTTCTTCCGTTTTATATCTTGCTTCATCCAGATAAACAAGAAACTATCTGTAAACTTGGTAAGTACAAGCAATGTAATATCTCGTTGCCCATACGTAAGGTCTAGCACTTGATGTACTGCATGGAGCTTCACCTCTTATGTGTTTCAAATGGGAGGAGTTCTCGCCTGTAGCGAATCAGATGCGTTACAGACTTCACCGTTGCCACCTCGTTATCCCCAATCTTTTTATATTTCCCTCTCTCTCACACACTTACGAGTGTTCGTGGCGCTATACGCAAGGGAACGCAAAGTGAGTTTTCCAAAGTTTTATAATAATGTAGTTGTTGAAATCACAATTGCTACATGGATATTCGTATATTACGCAAATGGTTTAAATATTTAGTTTAAAATAAATGAATTACCTATTTTTCAAATCCAACGAAAATACCAGCGGTGCATCCGTATAGCTGTGAATGTTACTTACGTTAAGAGATAATTCGTCATTGTCATTGTCTTCAACGTCTGAGTACTGCAAATTTATGATGATAGGTTTCAAAATCTCGTTACATGTTATTTCTTTCCAAGAGTCATCTTCTGCTAGTTTATCTGATGTCTCATGCAGTTTTCCCAGTATTGTCGTGTTTCTTGTCAATTTCCTTGTTAATAAGTCGTTCAAAATCAGTCAGTTTAAAAATATTATTTCTGTCTGCAACATAATTTGAGCCCATATTAACTCAATTGGATTGTTCTAGCAGTAGGAAGGGGGGGGGGGGCGGATCACGTCTCATTGATCCAGCTGATATACTTTTTCATGGAAGAGTAACTGAATAATTCTGCTTTGAACTCTCTAGAATAAACAGAGATTACGATTCATAAACAAAGATATAATGTGACCAGACACGTTCTGCGAGACTAGCAAGAAGTGCATTGTTTCCTCTTGTCGAATTTAACAAACAGCTTGGCTTATTCAAAGTACATGTTTCTTTCACACGTCATGTCAAATGTTTACCTTTCATTTCTGAGTAATTCTAAATATACGTTCAGGCATACATGCCAACCAATAATGACATTCATTACAGTGCTTAAATCGCAATGCATTGTTATAATATAATGGTATCTAATGGTATCTTATTTGTATTAGAAAAAATATTTGAGCTTAAAATATGGGGTTTTCATGGTTGTGTTAGATACATTACTCTCTACCTTCCACATGGATCAGTTTTGGCAAAATCTGAATTTTTGTCTTAGCGCGAGTAGTATTTATTAGAGATTGATTAGTTTGGCGCTGGTCACACACCACATAGCGGGAATGCAATACGACAACACCGCAGGCCTGCGATTGGTTGCTCACCTAGTAGCACTCAAGGACAAACGCCTTCCCATTTGAAAGACATAATAACCAAGGTATTTTGCCATGTGCGTCTTTGTGAGCACATGGTAGCTCGGACCAATATGGCTGGTAGCGTACACCAAACATAAGGTTCACTTGCATTTTCCCCCAGGCATTGGGGAGGTTGAAAGTTCTTAAAGAATACTGATAAATTGCATATGACCGATCATGACGGTGTGACCGATCATTCTTCAGACCTTTGAAAACATTTTGGCAGAAAGCTTTGAATACTTGGATTCATTCAAACCCTGGCCGGAGAGTCACAAGACTGCAATTTGGTTCTCTCCTTTCTTCATTGTATCATGTCTCTAACTTGCGTTAAATTTACATTTTATAAAGTGTCTTACATGTTGTAATACAAATGCTCAATTTACTTTGTTTTTTAATTTCAAACTTCGTGTTGTTGCATCTTCCTCCATGTTGTTCCATCTTCCGCACTGTTAACTCCCATCTTCCCCTAATGATGGGGTAAGATGTAAGTTTTGTTGCAATTTGCTTAATTGTACCTTTTTATCTCCTTACATTTAAGGACACTTATTACTGTTTCTCCCAGTAACAATTAAATATACAGGCAATACCTTGAGATACTTTTTATATTTTTCTCCATTCCCATTTCCATGAAAAAGGACATAACCGTTACGTATGTCATCTTTCCCTGACTTACCTTATATTGGTTTTCATATCGACCAACCTACATTACTTTGGCTGATTTGAAATCAGGCGGTAAAATATCACTTATTGCAAAGAAATGGCGTCCCAATGTGTAAAATCAAATCTCCAATTGTTATCGATATGGCCATTCATATGCGTTTCTGTTTTCCGGTGCATTGTCAACCAAATTGTTTCATGTTGTTTTGCTTTCCGTTCTCGGGTTATTGTGAAAGCCTCAACTCTGGCAATCCTGCGTGCTCGGTGCTTGGTGTCCGGAAAAGTGGGGTGTTCGACGAATGCAATCAGGGGAGGGGGGGTAGCAGTTTGAGCAAAAAATCTGTTTGTACAGCTCTTCACAGAAAATACTTGTCTCATTTGAAATTTAATAAAAATACAAAATACTGGAATTGGGATGTTATATAAATATATTCTCAGTGCATTATTATACACGGATCTTTAAATATCTTTCGTATATAAGAGAATAGAGCGAATATTTAAACAATATACACACAATTCTGTAGCAACTATAGCAACTAAATCAATAAATAAATAGGCATAGGAATTCCTAAGCAGGGGGCTTCAAATTATCTACGCAAAAGATCATATTCAACACAAATAATGTAAAAACCACCAGCAAAGGGTCACTGATGACAGATAAACGCCTCGTGAGTGATTTCTGCCATAGTCAACAGACGGTACAAAGCATGAGGGATGGTTGTTTACCGACGACATCACTGCTTAAATCCAATAACAATTCAACTTTTATTTTTGTCTTGGTTTAAATGCTTAGACTTGTTCTGTGTCTGGTAATAGGCTTACAGAAACATGGCGTATGTCTACAATAAAATCGTGGTTAACACAAAGTTAAAGAAGTAAACCGTCGTGAGTTGACTATCCATGCTGCATTCTGTAATATATAGTTTCCTAAGAATACATTTAAAAAGAAAACCGATTGAAGTCACCTCTTATTTCTTGTATACATCGTCCAGTATAAACATGGTACTCCCATTTGCACGTACAAGCGATGCATTCCTTGGGTTAATACTCCTCAAAATTAAGGGATATGTACACGATTGATCCACGTCGCTGAAATTGCGTAGCAACGAGGGCTGTTCAATAAAGAATGATCATAATTTTTTACGGTCATAATTTTTCGCACTAAAATTAAATCTTATTATATTCTGTTAGCTTAATGTGAAACAAACAAGCCGTAGTAATTTTGTTGTTGGAACTCCTGGTTCCCGCCTGTGAGAAACAGGCAAATTCAGACATGTTCAGTATCACCTACCGCTGCCATGGAGGTAACATGCAGTTAAAGTTGATATTAGAGGAAGATCCGGAGTTTCTTTCAAACGTAATCACTGCTGATGAAATTTGGCTACATCATTTTGATCCTGTGAGCAAACAGCAAAGCTTAGTGCGAAAATCTCCATCACTAACCCCCCCAAAAAGCAAATGTGGTTGCTTCTGCTGGAAAAGTTATGGTTATCTAATTCTTTGATATTCATGGAAGGGTTTGTCAGCATATACCTGCACACACATCAGTAACTGAATAATTCTACAGGGGTGTCCTGAAAACATTACAAGTCCATATCAGGCGCAACAGACCACATTTCCGTGAAGCAGGCTGGATGCTGCACCGCGATAATGCGCGGCCGCATGTTGCCAATATTGTTGCTGAATATCTTGCAAAAATCAACGTGAAGTGCATCTCTCACCCTCCCTATAGTCCGGATTTAGCCCCATGTTACTTATTTCTATTCCCTAACTTGAAGAAGTGCCTTGGTGGGAGGCATTATCTATCATCAGAAGCAGTGGTGAAGGCTGCAGAGGCGATTTTGAAGGATCTTTCACAAGATGGTTTCCAGCATGTCTTTGAAGACTGACAGAAACGCTAGGACAAGTGCTTCGCATTCAGGGGAGACTATTTTGAGGACAATCAAAATTATGAGAATGACTAAAAGTACGTTGTCAAAAAGAAATTGTGATCATTCTTTATTGAACAGCCCTCGTATTAATGAGCTCAGAACCTAACAAGGGAATCAACATTATGCTCGTATCTGTATTCATTTGAGAGCTTTGGCACCATCTCTGCTCTATGTGGGGCCCGTGCACCAAAAATTTGCTGCGGAGTAGATCCGCAACGCCCAGAACTGAAGCCTAAAAGGTGTTGCATCCGACCACTTGCAAGTAGCTGCTCGACATCCCTCGTGAGCTCTGTGCAGGCGCTCCATACATGTGTCTGAGCGCAGACCTCGGCCCGCAGGAGTAAACAATTCCTCCCGTACAATGCCGTATCATTATGCCTGTATATTCCTCCGTATTCTGGACACATTTTCGGGTACTTCCAGCTATA
Source organism: Mantis religiosa (assembly GCA_030765055.1). Taxonomy (NCBI): domain Eukaryota; kingdom Metazoa; phylum Arthropoda; class Insecta; order Mantodea; family Mantidae; genus Mantis; species Mantis religiosa. The sequence goes on along the minus strand of CM060950.1, from coordinate 30,627,444 downwards.
CTCCGCAGCTGATTTTTGTTGCACAGGCTCCACATAGAGCAGAGAGGATGCCATCAAATTCTCAAGGGAATAAAGTTGTGATCATAATGATAGCTCCCTTGTAAGCTTCATCAAAGAATTGCAGTATATGATTTATAATTGTAAGATTAAAATTTAAATTTAGCATTGGGTGATAACCAGGGCTAGGAAGTTTGTACCGAGTTCCTTGAGCAGTGTAAGAGCGGCCAGACATGGCTATACAACGCAGTGCTACTAGCAAGGGCAAGGTACATCGTAGAACGCAACTCATTACTGTAACTTGTATCCTAAACTAATACACACTACATGTTTAGTATATGCTTTACATGGAGTGGCCGAATCAATCAAATGTAGTTATGCAGGTGTAGACAGCTTTGTAACCCACATGAAGAAGATATTTTTGAAGACCTCTTACAAGATTACTTAGTTCAGAGAGTTAGCACCAGATATATCGCTACCAACACTGCCAGTTGTCACCAGATGGGGAACTTGGCTAGATGCTATAATCTATTATGCCGAATGTTAGGACAAAATTGTTTCGCTATTAGCTAATTTAGAAACCGATGCAGTTCTAGCATACAAACTGCCACGAACAGTTTCGTAGAAATATATTATTGATTGCACATTTGTTCAAAGAATTACCCACAACTATCACACTGTTGCAGCCCAGAGGTATGGAGCGACTAAATCTGTGCGGCATGTAAAGCTGTCAAAACTTTTTTACCAAACCTTGAGCATTCTACCTGAAATAAAGATGAAAATGAAAAATGTAATTAAAAAGAACACAGGGTTAGGTGCGATTTACCGCATACGAGATGCACTTTTAGATCCCAACAAAAGCTATGATACTGATACGGAACAGATAACATATTTCAAATATGACCCGATCACATAATGTGAGGTCGAAGGAATATTTTCGCTGTATAAATCTTTTTGACGGGGCGTAGAATGAGTTTTTCATTTGCAAGGCTTCAGAGGTACATTATTGTTTTTAGTAATACGGCCGCAGATGACAAAATATATAATAAAATTCCTGCTTTGTTATTTTGTCTAATAGGAGTCTTCAGGTGTTTAAGAAATGAATTTTATTATTTGGATATTATTTTAGATTCGATCAGGAAATATTACAGCCCGCGTTATAATTGTTTGGGTGTTGCCACAGTGTGCCTATTTAAATAATGAAATTAACCAGAGACAAGCCCGTATTTACTATATAAGAATCTGTATGTTGTACATAATGATCTAAATAGGTGTACATTTACGAATGTCTCATAGGACATTTTTTTATCTCAAGGCAAACGGTTTCAATGCCCCTCCGCCGTTCGCTCTTATCTATGGCTTCTTTGGATGGCGGGAGGTCGGTCGCAACTTGCATAGGGAACGGCGGGCGGTACGAACTTCCTAGCTCTGGTGATAACATATTTCTTTCATAGTTTTCCCGTATTTTCGTATTCGAAAACACAATTTTACGAAGTCGTTAGCTGAAACAAAATGTGTAGTTTTAAACAGTTGAAATGTTTGCTACAACCATCTTGTTACAAGTAGAATAAAGAGGATCTATCGGCTAAGTGAGATCTTAAGTATTAAGCGTTCCTTTTACCAACCCAGGCCTGCCGAAACGGTAAATTTAAGTCCAATAACTGATACACGAACAGAGACAGGTAAATTTAAAGAAAAGATGTAGCAAAATACGAAAATTTACAGAAAAAAAAATTCCCCCAAAAATTAAATATAGTTTAAAACCAAAACAGAAGATGCTTCAAGAGCTGTTAATTTAACAAAATTAACATTCTGTACTTAAGTCAATTTTAATAATATTTCAAATGATATACAATAAATTATATGGAGTTAATAGATTTTAATCATTGTGAAATCCTCACTTTTAGGAGAAACTAAAAATGAGTTTTTAGCTGATTTGACTGTTATTAACATTAATTTCAGTATGACACTGGAAGTATCGGCTCATGAAAATAAAAAAACTATTGCAAGTTTTCGTTTAATTTCGCAAATTACGTAACATACAGGAAATGCTACATTTTCTCAACTTGCCCCTCTTACAACTTTATCTCAAATAATGACAATGGAATGATTAAATTAGGTTTATTTGAACATATTGATCCCCTTAAAATTTAGGTTTTTCATAGCTCTAACATGTAAATGCAGTCTAAATGCAGACTGAACTGTTCTAAAAGGGTGGCCCGTATGTTTTGCGTGCAAAATAAAATGTTTTGGTTAATGTTTTATTATTCGAATATGAAAATGTGTGCTCTACAAAATAGTGTGTTTAGAATTGTGTACTTGTATGAGGTGTGTTCTTTTCAAGTCAATAAAATGGAGTATGAAGTTGATAACAAAGTGTGTTTTCGACATGTGCCTTTGTGTTTAATCGAGGTGCCAAAGCCACGGAAGCTGTTTAAGCAACTCGTGCTTCTGTTGTCGACTTGATACTTCATTTAATTGATCTGAAAAGAAAAGGCAGTATATGCGCATACGAAAACTAATCGTATTATTTTGCAGAGCACATAATTTTCCATCGAATAACATACATTTATTGCCAAAACATTTTGTTTTGTACGGAAAACTTCCATTTAAAAACGCCAGAAATGAAGAGCCAAACCATTCTGTTTTGCTTAGCAATATATTGCCCTTCGATTCTAACGCATTAATTCAATTGGGGCCATAAATAGTCTAACGTATCTGTAAAGATTGCCTTATTTAAATTATGGCAGAGCAGTATTGCATTTTCAGTGAATAGTAAAAAATGAAAGAAGCAACTTTTTGGCCATATACTCTCCCGCTGAATAAGTTGTATCTTTATTGCTCGTCAAACTAGAACAACTGCCGTGCAAAATGGAAAAGAGATGGAAATGACTTTGCACCAAATCTAATTTGTATGCTGGAAGATCCCGCATTTCCAAATCAAAGTTTTTCGGCAAATTGCTACTGTTACGTGACGCTAATGCTTTCAAAGGACAGATGACGCCTACAGTAAGCAGACTGCAGTGCTTGATTGCCTGTCTATGCTTTGTTCGACATGACAATGGGGACATCGGTGGAATGGGTTTTAGAAGTCGCATTGAAGTGCTGGAGCCAACTTCTCTCGTAGGATGATAATTCAAATCACGTTGGTCTGCATGCAAGTTATCAATGCAAGCTACAAGGGCGTTCGTAGTTAGTGCACGTGCCTTAAGTAGTTGAGAAAAATCTAAAGAATTTGTGTAGTAATTTTTATTTATGGAAATTGACTTACTACAGAACAAGGTGCCTTCGTGTCAACGTGAGAGGCTTGAATTCGAAAGTCTGGGTGCGACTCCCAACAGGCTAGCCACTGTGAAGTGTGCTTTGGTTTCCTCAGGCGAATATGGGAGTGACTCCCCTTATAAAACGAATTTCCTATTCATTTTCCTCTTTCTTCATTTCCTTTTATCTGTTTCCACCCATCTGTTTCAGGGTTGTAGGACATGTGACGACGTTTGGTGTGTGCGGCAGTATGGTGCTTCGGAAAGATTTCTGCACTGAGGGTCCTTCCTCTTCCTTTCTAGGAGTTGTGTTGTCTATATAAACCCCAGAACTCTGGCCAAGGGCATTCGTAGAAATTTCAGGATTTGTATCCTGTCGAAATTGTTACGGATCCCGTCCTTGCTAGCGCACATGGTCGTCCGGATTTGATCGCCTTTTGGGTCTCCCCTTCCTCCCAGGCAGCATTAGAAGCGCAAAGAGGTCACTACAGCCTGCGTAAGATGCTGTGCACGTAGATACTTCGGGTTCCCTCTCAGTTTAACTATTCCAACTCCAAAATCTAGCCATGCTTATCTGCCTTATATATACAGGTGTCCTAAAATTACACTGACAAACTTTTGAGAACTGATATATAACACTTAACACTTTTGTTAAGTAAAGGTTTTGCTGCGGTGCTCCGTTTAAGCGCTACACGACTTAACGTCAAACGAAATGTTGGAAAGCACGCCCAATGCGATTAACCAAAGAGTGCATCGGCGTGCCATATTCTGCCGTACTCTCGCAAAGACAGCACTAGTTCTCTTTAGATACACGAGCAGGAGGTCAAGGACGGCCACGTTCTATACGGACTCTTGAGAACAATCTTCCAGTTAGTACTCGCGCCATCGCTCGACAATTGCACATAGGTCGTAGCACTTGGGAAGAAATCTGCAAGAAATTCTGTTGCAACCTTTTTACCTTGAAAAGGTTCACGCAATGAGGCCTGAAGAATATCCTCTGCGGCAGCAGTTTTTTCAGTGGCATCTGGACAAAATTAAAAAGGATGTACTATTTGCATCCCATCCCTTGTTCACAGAAGCAATTTTTCCCACCTGAGCAGTTATTTAACTGTCGGAATTAACATGTTAGGGTCTTCTTAAATCCTCAGGTTACATTTAAGGGGTCACATCAACTGAAATTTCATGTTAATGTGTGGACCGGTGTTGTGGATAACTTCTAAATAGAACCATACATTTTGCCGGCTCAACTTAATGCTTACAATGTATTATTATTTCTGCATCAAGTTTTGCCTTATCTAATGGAAACAGTTCCTCTTCAGCACATGTGGCTTCAACTTATGGTTCAACAGGTCACTTTGCTGCTGAAGTACGTCGTCATCTCTCGGCTGGCCGCGCCGTTGCTCAGTGGTTAGATTGCTTGGCTCTCACCAAGGTGGCCCGGGTTCGATCCCAGGTGACCGCAATGTGAGATTTGTGGTGGACAACACGACGCTGGGGCGGGTTTTCTCCGGGACCTCCGGTTTCCCCCGCCATCTAATTCCACCGGTGTTCCATCTTCATCTCGTGTATCATCAGTGTCACCGCCTGCGGTGTCGTATGTACATCTCACGGCTAACATTGGATAGGGAGAGGTGGACCCATTGCCTGGCCGGCACGCTCCCATGACCTTACTCCACTTTACTTCTTTTAGTGGGGACACGTGAATACTGTAGTGTATGAAACACCTGTTGAATATGAGGAGGACCTTGTGGTAGGAATACCCTGAGCAGCTGGCGAAATCAGAGAAAGTGCTGGTCTTTGCGAGAGTACGACAGAATATGTCACGCCGATGCTCTCTTTGTGTTAATTGCAATAGGCGTGCGTTCCAACATTTGCTTTGACATTAGCTCCGCTAACGCTTAACGAAGCATTGCAGCAGAGTGTTTAAAATAATGTTATCTGTCAGCTCCCGAAGTTTGTCGGTCTAATTTTGGGACATTCTGTATAATTACTTTTCTTCTTTTTTCCCTTCCATGCCTTCTTGAAGTCATAGCGGGATGGCTAAGAAGAGTAAAAGTCTCTTTCCATTCAAGTCAGTTAGGACACATGGCAAGCCATTTTGTTGTTCACTCATTGCTGAAGAGACAGAATATGCCGCTGTGCAACGGGCTCTGATTAGACGATGGTTGCTGTCTGAGTCATGTAGGCAGGCCCTCTGGGATATATAAGTAATTCACTCAATAAAAATGTAAATACACATACCTAGCATACCTGTATTTCCATAGCTATTGGTTTTATAAATTACCATTCAGCGTATCTTCATTTCGTGCAGTTTTTGTTCAGTTATGGAAATTAATCATTTCCTCACACTAGCCGTATACAGGCTAAGGTATTGGATTGATAGAGTCGCCATGAAAAATGCAATGCCACGGCCGGTATTTGAACCACGGATCTACTGGTTTCCGTCCAGTCGCTCTTACCCATTGAGCTACCATGGCCAATTTGCCGTCATGACATTAAATTCTCCTATCGACTCATATATTTCCCCGGTAAATGACGCCAAATTGGCCATGGTAGCTCAATGGGGAAAGAGCGACTGGATGGAAAACAGTAGATCTGTGGTTCAAATCCCGGCCATGGCATTGAATTTTTCATATCGACTCTATCAATCCAATACATTAGCCTATATACGGCTAGTGTGAAGAAATGATTAACTTCCATCAATTAACACAAATAATAAGAGCTAAATGATGAAGCCTGGACTCAAGTACTTACAATAGCAAGTCACCACAAACGGTGTATCTCGGATGCGAGAGCCCCTGGTGGTATACCGGGGAAATATGAGACGATAGGAGAATTTAATGTCATTACGGCGAATTGGCCATGGTAGCTCAATGGGTAAGAGCGACAGGACGGAAACGTGATTCAAATCCCGGCCGTGGCATTGAATTTTTCAAGTTGACTCTATCAATCAAATACCTTAGTCTGTATACGGCTAATGTGAAGAAATGATTAATTTACATAAATTAACTTAATAAGAGTTAAATGATGAAGCCTGGGATTCAGGTACTTACGACAGTAAGTCGCCATAAACGGTGTATCTTGTAACGATATGTTTCTGTTAGAATTTTTTATATGAATATTGTTTTCTGCTATGACTTAGTAGGCCAGGTAATGACAATATTAAAAACAAATATATGTGTAATTTTGTGATTGACAGTAGTAATAATTGTATTACGTAATGCGGTGGCGTAGCAGTACATCGGCCAATCACAAAATTAATAGAGGAGTAACGAGAGTTATGGAACGTCAATAATCTCAAGATAGATATATGTTTTTCAATCTGGTTTCATGACCATAAAAAATGTTGCGGTGAATATAATTGTAACGGAAAGTTAATAACCTTCCAAAAGAGTTATTCGGTATTCGTAATAGTAACGAGAGGATGTTATATTATACAATCAAATTAAATAATATATCAAACTCAATCATCAAGAAACAATTCGACCTGCAATGATTAAGACGGACGGTCACATAGATTGCTCCCAACTTTGGGGCTAGAGAAATGAGACGACTTGTTATATCGCCACAAATATTAATTTAAAAATAACGATTTATCGATGTGTTCGAGGCAATCTACAGTGACTGATTAAAAAAGAAAGTTCGAGTGAATTGTAATCCAGATTACACAATTAAATAATATAATCCGAAATCGGAGTCATATAAAATTTTATTTCTGTCGCCAAAAATCTACACCTGAGAAAAGATCTCATGACTCTTATTTAATTAAATATCGACCTGGATCTTCCAAACAGTCTGCGTGCATCCTATCTGCTGCGAGTGGAGGAATAACGCCACAATCTCAAATGCGAGAGCTCCTAGTGGTTTACCGGGGAAATATGTGAGTCGATAGGAGAATTTAATGTCATGACGGCACATTGGCCATGGCAGCTCAATGAGTAAGTGCTACTGGACGGAAGCCAGTAGATCCGTGGTTCAAATCCCGGCCGTGGCGTGGAATTTTTCATACTGTGTATGGTTAGATTTATTTACAAAATTATGGACTGATAGTGGCCCTGTTAGAAATCGTAATGACTGAAAACTTACGATACAAATTTGTTGACGCTTATTGCAGATGGGAATTTTAGGTGCACATTATCAGAGAAATACGATATTGCAAGGCATACAGCATTCTCAAAAACGTCTCCAGGCCATCTGCGACGACTAGATGAAACGCACAACTAACTGCTCTGTGCCAGAAACAGACCCTAGATATTATTGTATTTCATTTAAGATGATGAGCCTGGAAGCTAGGCAGCCACATTGACAAGTACGTAATGCAGGAAATCTGTCGTAGCGTACATAATAATAATTGCATCTCATCTGTGTAAACGTTACGGCTAGCTGCTTACGCCAAAGTTACCACATAAACTAAAAGGAAGTTGTCTATACAGCCGAGTGAGATGTCGCATTATAATCTACTCCTAACTTTTACCGATTTAAACAAAAACTTGTATTTACGAATACATTTTCTTGAAGTTCTTTTACTGATATGAAATTCAGCTTTGTGGCTGCACCTGATCGCCTAAGTGTCGTTAAAGTTTAGTAGGTTCTCTAATTAACTACCCTTAATTTTGTACCGATTTTAAGCACTTACAAAAATTTCGACAAATGTTATAAAAACTCATCAATAAAATTACGGCCCCGTACCTCCAGCGGTTCGTGTGTTGTTTCATGCTTATGGACGGTCAGACTAAACGACGCTAATAGACGTTTAACATGTTAATCCCATCCAAGAACCAATTATTTTGCGTGCATCTGTTAGAATTAATCAAACAGGGGACAACTAGTGCACATTCATGAACTTGGAGCAGTATATATGGAACTGTGGCAACCACCTGCACAGCCCACAATTTGTTTTTGTCTTTTCCTTGTTTCGCACATTTGTTTTTGTTCTTTACTGCTTTTAATTTTTTGTTTTACACATATATACACATACACAAACACCCATGTCGAGGCGGGACTCGAACCCGCGACTCTCTGTGAGGCGGAACGTCAAAAAATGCACTTTAGCAACCAATTGAATACTTAATATAATTGATGACTTACTTTAATCGAAGGAATTTAAGAATGGTATGAGGGCTGATCAACAAAGAATGAGACTGGCCTTTCTTTCACAGATATTTATTATTGCAATTCAATGTTTACATGATCTTTTTCAAAGTAGTCCCCTCCTACTTCAACGCACTTTTTATAGCGTCTCTGCCAGTCCTTGAACACGTACTGCTGACCATTCTTTGCCAGGCCCTTGAGAATCGCCTCACTTTTCTTGAGCACTGCTTCAGAGTTCTCAAATCGAATATCCATAAGCTTTGCTTTTAGCAGTGGGAATAAAAAATTCACAGGGTGCAAGATCAGGATTATAAGGTGGATGTGGTAGAGTCTGTTTAGTTAACGCGTGTGCAATTCGGAGTCAAAGGAACCTGACCCGACCACCCATTAATGACCGTCATAAATCTATCTCCACACTTCAGAAATGGAACACTGTCGTTGAGGACGAATAGCAACCCTGATTTTCTTGAAGTGACAGTCGCATGTCTACTCCACGTGGAGTCTCAGTTGCCAAAGTTCCAACTTCCAGTTGATCTGTTTCATTACGTGCAGAAATTCGTTGTGTGTCATGATGTGGAGACCGTAGGAGGGAAATGCAGTGGTAAATGCAAATGAAGTAGTAGATAACTTTCAGTCACGTGAAAATAATCAAGGTGAAGACTGTGAATAACTGGGCCGAGTTATATTACTGGAAAAGCCTAAAAAAAAAAAAAAAAAAAAAGTTATAACGGGAACTGTTTCTAAGCAAATTCAAGCGCTTGTTTTGAACACATATAAATATGTGCTGAAAAATAATCTTGGTAAGGGGTCATGCAATGAACCTGATGATAAATTCTGGGTATTCACAGAAATATAGTAAGAAGTTTGTGACGAAAGGAATACCAAAGACGCCGATCAAGTGCGAAAACAAAAGGAAACGTTTCTCTAAAGTAGATAATTTCAGATGCGGTTTAATTCGTCGAGAAATTTATAGATTCTATGCAAAAGGGAGAGCACCCACCTTAGACGAATTGGTTGCATATTTGCAAGAAATTTGTGATCTTCCTTATGGGCACTGCACTTTGCGCGGCCTTCTAAAGGAGTTGGGTTTCAAATACCGCACTTCAAATAAGTTAAGCGTTACTATGGAATCTAGTAGAATTGTAGCTTGGCGATATATATACTTGTCAAAACTAAGGAAGTTTCGCAGTAATGGACATAATTTATTTAGACGAAACCTCGTACGATACCCATGACGTATCGAGAAAGGTGGCAACCTTGCAGAAAGGACTGCGAGAAGAAGGGTCTGTCTTGTAAAACGATTATAAGGGTTCGTCAAAGGCAGCGGCCGACGTGCACACGCGTTAACTAAACAGACTTTACGCAGGTAACGTTGAATCGAGCCAGAAACTGCAGGACTTGATTTGCGACGTGAGGCGGTGCATTGTCATGATGAAGTCGCCACCCAGGCCGAGGAAGTTCTGGCACGTTTCTTTGCAATGTGCTACCTCAGTGTAGCCAATACTGACGTGTAGTATGCTGCTGTAACAGTAGTGTGAGGGGGAACTGCATGCTGGTAAATCATTCCATTACAGTCACAAGAATGTCATCAGCATCACTCTCCCTGCAGATGGAACAACTTTTGCCTTCTTTGGTGTTGGAGAACCTGGCGATTTTCACACTGTGTTGGCTTCTTTTCCTTCAGGATCATAATGATGCAGCCATGACTCATCACCGGTGATTATCGAAGCTTAGGGGTATTCGATTTGAAAACTCTAAAGCAGTGCTCAAGAAAAGTGAGGCGATTCGCTTCTTTCGTGTTATTTTTAAATAAAATGTAAATTCGAATAGTTTATCATTACTTTGTATACAACATGATAGAATGTCACCCTCAGAGGATATATACATGCATCAGTTTATTATAATTGTTTTAACTTCTGTTATCTCGCAAAATAGATAAATTTAAGTTGTACCCCTTTATTTACACATTGGTGTGTTTTTTTTTCTCACTGACAAATTTCATAATTCTGCTGATTTAGACGGCAATAATTTTTGAACGGTTAGAGATCAAAGTTATGTTTGTTTCAGGTGAAAATTAATTGCAGATGAATTTATTTCTAGTGCATAGAAAAAATACTTTAAACTGTTCGATTTTTTAAAATGCGTAAACATTGAAGTTCTTCAGAATTTAAGAAAAACTTAATTATAATTTTGACAGCCTATATTGTATTTCATTCCGTATTTTTTCCACAACACGCTCGTCAGTTTTCTCTATTTCTAGAGTGAAACAAATTAAAAGGAACAAGTATGAACCAGTACGCGATGTTATATATGGTGTGAAACGAAACGTTGCTGTAAAGAACTACTAGAATTAAGCTGGCTCTTTGTAACAAGATTAGCCACTCGACCGTGTAGAAGGAACTGTCGGTGAGAAATGCGTTACTTCTAGCATTAAACTGCACAACAGCTACAACTTTGTCAAGAGCTTTTTCTCCAGTAGTAAACGGAAACGAAGTCCATATATTGATGTAGTTGTGGGAAAGGAGAGAACACCTAGCCTCTAAGACTCGCAATTGGTTCTTTTGTGCGTACATCTACGTGAGAAACGTATGAGAATAAGGGATCGTGGGAAACGTATAGGAACGGACAACGCAAGAGGAAGAGATGCGCAGAGTTCCCCCATATTTACTGGTTTGGCCACCCGGCTGGGAAGTGCTCGCTATGACCTGCACCAGTAGCCAAAGAGTAACTCGGGAAACTTCCCTCTACAGTCTGTAAGGTTTAAGTTGGCGTATTCTCTACTATCCTTGTCTAACACAGAATGCTGTCCTTGTCTAACACACGTGGGTGGGTCAGCAAACACTGCTTTGTCGTGATTCGTGGAATCTAGACGCTCGCAACCCCCATTCCGTTGTGTGTTGATTGAAGGTGGTCAGTGACGTATGAGCTAAACCTGAATTTATTGTTCTGTGGATTTACACGATACACAAAATGTTTTCAGTGTTGCAGCATATGGATATAATGTTGAATTATTTTCTTGTAGTTTTGGTTGTGTTTGTGTTGCTTCAATTTGGATCTCGAGGGAAAATTCTAAAATCAGATTCTAGGGAAATTATTGTCAAAGCTCACAGTTTCTTCAGTGATGAATATGAAGCTTTGAAATGTGGAAAGCCAACTATTTCAGTGACGAGTATCGTTGAGAGAACTGCTGCTGCTACAGGTATTTCTTCTCGTTCTGTCCAACAAATTTTAAAAGAACACAAAAATGCAGAAGCTAGCGGCGGTATACTGCATCCTAATAGAAGATCGCGAAAAACAGAAATTGATTCATTCACAGTTGCTGCTATTAAGCGAACAATCTATTCGCTGTATCGTACGGACTTTCTGCCTAGTTTGCTGGACATATATGAGGCTTTAAGAGCTAAAGACTTATTTAAAGGAAGCGTGTGGTCCTTAAGAAAAATTCTTAAAAAGCTTAATTTCAGTTACAGTAAATATTCGCAAGGAAGACGCTTTTTAATGGAACAAATGGATATTGTTTCTAAAAGATTTAAATTTTTAAGACGAATGAAAGAACTGAGATCTACAGGTAGGCCTACAGTGTACCTTCACGAAACGTGGGTAAATAAAAAAACCATACGAGAAATAAGGTGTGGAAGTGTATCGTCGATGAAAATGAAAGTGATTTCCCTCTTAAAACACCAATCGGCAAAGGACAGCGATTTATAGTTGTACATGCTAGATGTTCAACAGGATTCATTCCTAATGCCTTGCCACCTTTAAAGTCAAATTCGAGCAAGGACTACCATGAAGAAATGGATAATAACATTTTCAAGGATTGGTTTGTTAATAAATTACTACCTAACATCCCGTATAATAGTGTCATCATTATGGACAATGCCCCTTACAATTCCACAGAAATTAATAAAGCACCCATGTCATCTTCACTCAAAATGCAGGAATGGCTTCGTAATAGCAATATGGAGTTTGATCCGCGAGCAACAAAACCAGTGCTATACGAATTAATTAAACTGAAAAAAGATAATTTCAAAGTGTATGAAATAGAAAATCTCGCAGAGTTACACGGTCATGCCGTAGTAAGATTGCCACCTTATCACTGCGATTTTAATGCTATAGAACTTATATGGGCACAAGTGAAGAATGATGATGCAAACATAATATTTCATTTAAAAGTGTCGATATAAGAGCCTTGTTTCATAACGCGATTACAAAAGTGGCCCCAGAAAACTCGAAAAGGGCGTGTGAGCATGTACAAAACACTGAGCAGCTTTACTGGGAAAAAGACGGTCTGATAGATGAAATTAGACAGATTAGTTATAAATTTAGAAGACTCGGAATTGGAAGAAGAAACCGAAGTTTCGTTTGAAATTTCTGGCTGTGAATCGGGGGCTGAGCAACAATTGGACGAAGAGAAGAGGCGCTCCGCCATTGATGCATGCTTGACTGGCGTGTCTGCTTTGCCTGCTACGTCATAGAGTGAGACGGTGAGTTCCTTTCTCTTTCTAAAAGGCGCACGACTAGTTAAACCTCGAGACTAGCTGGAACCGAGAAAAACTCGACCCAACGGTGGAGGCTATGCTTTTGCAGAGCCAAGAAGTTCCAGCGCGCAAGCCTCTGCGTCATTTTTCCGCCATCGATCGACGCAGCCACTGAGTTGTCCTATGGTGTCAACGAGGGAGACAAAATGAGAAGAAATGGGAGAAAGGAAAATTGTGGTAGAGCATACCACATCGGCATTCGCCCTACGAGCAGGAAATAACCACTAACGAAGTCTAAAATATTTCCCGCAATCGAAAAGGAATGCTACCCTACACTTCCTGTGAATGTGTTATCCATCAAAGAACCGAATACTATTAGTGGAAGAACTATACTCTGTCTCACGCTAGTTTAATCCTGCTGTAAGCAGCAAGGCGGAGCTGACTCAACTCGCCACGTGATACACGCTACATACACGCACATAAGTTTTGCAACACTAACAGTACATATAGCAGCGCTTGCTTCTAGACAATAAATAGAATTGGGTTATACATTATACTGGTCGCCAAACTAGAATGTGATTGACAGTTAGTAACCACATGGAATAACGGTCTAAATAAATGGGAGGGGATGAGTACGTCATAACGGTTGTCATGGTAACGATTAGAGGAACCAATTAGAGTCGAGACGTTTCCATGACAATGTTAGACGCTAAACCTTGGTTGCCGATATTCTAGCACGTGCTTAGCATGACGCGGGCGAGCGAATTACGCAAACGCTGCAGCAAATACAATACCTAGGTCTCTATTTCTCTTCTGATAACGCTGCATAAACAGGATGCCCTCGCAGATAGAGATCCTGTACTGGCAAGTTACTTTGCATTTTATTTGTGGCAATTTGCCTTGGTTTACGTGTGTGTGAGTTCGAGTATCTGTGCGTGTGTTGTGATCATTTGCAATTGTGTTTAATGAATGTTTAATTATGTCTAGGTATAGTGACAAGCGAAAACCTGAACGTGCTCGGGAACCAAATAAAACTGTATTTGGTAAAGGTATTTCAATTAAAGGACATACACGGGAAATAATTTGCTCTGTGAGAGAATACTTCGAAGAGGAGAAATTGAAAGGGGAGTCTAGTATCCCATTCTCAAAGTGCTCTAAGTATCAGTAAGGGCATTAAGGTTAAGACTGAGAAAGAAAAGTATTTTAAAGAAGAAAGTTAGGCATTGGGGTATAAATTAGAAACTCCCGGGAAAAATTATGTAAGCGGCATTTTCCCACTTCAATAAGCATCAAAATGTCACAGGTATGCCTCTTTTGTTACGATGATCTTTACATTGATGTGTCCTTGCATGTTCTCGCATTTTCATGTAGATCCACGACTGTACCATTGTCTTTGTGTATAGTATTATAAATAATTAATAATAATAACAATAATAATAAAATACCCACTGCAGTCGCAACTGAATCACCTTCGCACGCGTAGTGCTATCGCGCTCTCCACGTGGCAGCAATAAACGGCAACGTCGCCTCTCTCTCCCTACGAAATGTCAATCACATTCTAGATTGGCGACCAGTATAATTTATTAAGTCTGTGAGTTGGAATATTAATAGAATCATGAAGTAACATAATGGTTACCTTTAATCGGATTCCTACGAAAACTTCTCTACATCACAGTATTCTGTCCACTATAACTGATTTCCGCCCTTGCTTTTGAAACTTCAATCCAATATCTATCAACAACCGATGGAGGGTACTTCGTGAAAAATTTGGCAAGCCTGTGTCAGAATTTATCGCATGCAAAACCTCATTTAGAGTCGGCGATTCATTTCTGAAAAAGTATTTATGAACTTTACTGCGTATAGCACTTTTCGTAAAATCGTTGTATTTCTCCACGCGCTGTTTGCATTTACGAGATTTTTCGGGGTTCTTAGAGTTCCGGATGCTTGCTGTTCCATTCAAGCACTACTTGCAGATATACCAAGGAGATCATCAATTTCTTTCTCAATATTTTTGTTTTTACGATTCCGCGAAACAATGCACGATCATACGCCCCTCGCCACTTTTTAAAGGTTTGTTTCGATTGTTTTTTATTTTGGCTGAAGCACCGGCCTGCTCCATGATGAAAAGCTTACTGATTTTAAATTGCATATACATAAGTGTTCTTGGGTTTTGTGAGGTACGCGAGATGAACAGGGAATACAGTGTTAAATATCAGAACCAACTCCACACTATAAACAGTAACAAGTTAAACAGCATCCAACTCGATACAGACCTCATTGCGAGAGAGCTGCCTGGTATAGTAATGCAAAAATGTTATATATTAGCAGTATCCTTTAGTAATTGTTAAATAAAATACAACTTAATTTAACATAATAAGATAATAGTGTGTATAATTTCACCTGTCTCCTGTCTAAACTGTATATAGCATACTATTATGTATATATCTGTTGTAAATATTCCTTTCGGGACTCACGAGCCCAGAACACATCTTAGTGATATGTGAAGCAGAAAGATAAAATGTGAGGCTATTACGTTTATAAGAATCGAAACATTTGCAGACTTTTCTCTCACCGAAATTAGCTCTCGCAAAGCAGTGATCAGAAAACTACTTACAGTACTGTACTTGAAGGAGGAGTTTAGCGTACGCATGCAAATAAAAGAAAACGCCCATTAACTTCGCTAAGCCAATCAACATCATAACCGCCTTCTGCCCCAATATCTCTGTCTCTGTCTCTCTTCCCGCCCAGATGTTTACAGCAGGATTAAACTTGTTTGAGACAGATTATAATAACAAACAGGTTACTATTTGAGTATATTGTAAGCTGCAATAAGCACTGTGTCCTTTGGAGTTTAGTTACAATTATATAAATATTAGAATATAAACTTTCTTATAGTGGTCTTCGAAAACAGCCTCTAGAATACATCAAAATAAACTACAACTGTTTCCAAACGAAATGCAAACACTTCATTCTACATTCAGTTTTATTTCTCTTTGTTTGTTTAGCTGTTTCTTGGAGCTCATGTTTCAGCCAGACTGTCGTTGCATTAAACATCACTCACAGCTTGGCCTTGGATATAGACCATGTCAAGTAAATGATTAAGGATTTACAGTGCAGCACGACGATAAATGTATTCATGGTACGGGCTGGTCGGTGCGCTTCGGTAGTTACCTGTTGTTTTAGATGCTGGTATCTGCAGGCTGGCTTGAGTTGAAGTCTCAGGCTCGAAGCCCGTTCACGGCATCTCTTCTGGTCCAGATTACTGTCCCTGTAGGTTCGCGTCCTTTGATTGGTTTTCTCCCTGGCTGGAATTCCCTTAGGGGAGAGACAAGGATCGTTACTTATGGTGTGAAGCAGAAACCACAGGTTTTCGACATTAGAATATAAGAGAGGGACGATAAAACTAGAAATTACTAACAAGCAAATTGGAAATAATATAAAAATAAATATTATATACCCCCTAGTAAATAAATTTATTTGCATTATTAGAAGTAAAATGAATTCATAAAACCCCCGTGAAGTGTTTCACATTGATTAAATATAGTACAGCTATAAAACTGTTTAAATATTGTCATGAAAAATGCTGAAAACATTTGACTGTGTTCACAAACGCGCATCAGTTGTTCGATATGCTTATTTCTCTCAACGTACCTGATTTTGGATATACACAATACTCTTAAGTTTATGATTAATTATTTTATTTCAACTTTTATCACAATGATTCTAACGAAAATGTTGGTATTTTCTCCGAGCTGAAATGCATAGAGTGTAGTAATAAGTTTCGGATAAAGCAGGACGTTCATAAAAGGAACAATTTCGTTCAAAATAAATGATTTCCTAAGATATAATAAGGAAAAGAATAAAACGTAGCGGTGGCGAAAAATGGACTCGTGAGGCAATGTGACAGTTGGTCGCATTTTATGCAAGGGAGTTGGTGGACCTGTTTTTAAAAAGAAAGACAATACAGAATCGTTGTGTGAAGAAACATGAATCACGTTAATGGCAGCTTCAGTTAGATATTTTAGTGTTGAAACTAGTAATAGACTTAGTCAACGTTCTTCATACGTGATGTATGCAAAGTGTTTAGCAAGTGATAAGTATGATGGTATACTATCTTTGAGAAATTAAATTAAATACATCAATATAAGCGTCAAATATTTTCTTCTCCTGACAATTGGCCGATTCTTCTGCAATACAGTCCATTTAGGTTGTGAGCTTTAATTTGACAGCCACAACTTACACCACGACGGAACATAATGAGAATCGCATTAATCTTGGGTATGCTTTTTTTAATTAATTTACGTCCTCCAACTTTAAGTCATATCGAACGATGAATGAAATGGGTGAAATGATGCTCAAATGAGCCCCGGGTCCATAGAGCTTAGAGTTGCCCGACATTCATCTTTCAGGATAAGGGAAAAGCCCGGAAAAACCTTATCTAAGTAACTCACCCTGACTGTGATCCGAACTCGGGACCTCTTGAACGTGAGGCAGACATGCTACCACCACGCTACCGCGGCTAGCTTGGGTATGCTTCTATACTGTATTTACAATTCTCTTGGAATTTTTAAATTATTCTATAGAAATAAGTATTAGAAGTGGAGGAGGATTTCAGGCTGTAACAGGAATTATGGCTGACGATGGGAAGGTGGTGGGATGGCGTTCTCGAAGTTCTATTTGTAGTAGTATTACTACAAATGTGTTGACGGTGGGGGATGAAGATGTACTCGTCGTAATGATAGGTGTCCTTTGTAGCTCCGATTTGCGTGAGAGGTTCTCTTGATCGTGGTCTCGAATACTTGGATTGTGGAACTCAATGTTAAGGAAATAAGAAAATGGTTGCAAGTTTTTCTTTAATTTTAACTCACTGCAATTCACAGCGTCTACGATGATCAAACATATTCTCATACAATTCTGATTATTAAAATCCTAATATCTTTATACACACTCGATTTCTTCGCTTTTCTACTTTATTTTTCAAACAATAAGATTGCACTGTATCATCGATGATGAATAATTAGTATAGTTGATGCAATGGTTAGCACACGCGTATGCTCGTTCTTCGATCACGACACAAGAGACGCTATCTTGTCCTCTTCACTTATTGACTCTTTTCTTATTACCATGGTAACTAATTATTATAGCCTACATCACTTTTTCCTGTGGCCAATACATTAATTTTGAATTATATAATTTTCTCATTTTCCAAATATAAATTTCTAAAAACAATTTTATTTTATAATTTTATATTTCTATTTAATATATTATATTTACCATTTATCTAGATTGGATATTAACATTCTCTTTACCTGTTTGTGATCTACTTTATTCGGTCATAGCCACCTATAATTCATACCAATTCAAAACAAAACTCTCATCATTTTAAACATATCAGTATTAATCATAAATAAATAAACTTCGTATCGTTTTGGAACTTGACATTAATATCTGTATCAAGGCTGATGCAGCTATGGGTGGCGCACAGTTTCACATTGGCACTACAGTTTGATACAATAATATGGGTAGCTCAGGGTTGCGCAATGAGGTTTATCTCAGGGTATGCGTGGCTTTGTATGGGAAGGATGGTTTTAATGACACTGGAATGCCCGTTTCAAACTGGTTTAATGACTGCTTCTTTTTATCATTACATTAAACTCGAAGTTGCCGACCAAGGGTTACCAATATCACTGTTTAGAGCTACTGTCTGTGAAATGCTTATTACTCAGTAAAACTTAATTCGATCTTCACGTATATATGAACCAACAAATATATTCTCTCATCGCTTCTGGTCTGCCCTCGACCAAGACAGAAGAAGAGGACTGTCGTAATCGGCTTCACGCCGTGGACTGACTGAGTGTCCTCACAGCTGCGCGTGGGTGTGTGTAGCTTTCACTTCTGGAAGCCCTCTTTGCACACAAAGATTCCCTTTGTGACAATTTTGTCCATTGTGATTAGTATACTCGGTCATGCCATTATTAAGGGTCCGAAGAATACCTATTCAAACGGAGTCAAGTGCTACCCCTTAGAACTCTGCTAAGGACACTGTTTCTTACGTTTCTTTTGTTAAAACAACTATTCAACCCCTTTGCTATTCGACTCAACTGCACCTGCACGCGTTCCACACAAATATACATTCCTTTGAAATCCGCCACTGTTCTTGCTGGCCTACCGCTCGTCAACATACGACACCATTGGGATGACATTGCATCCCTTAATTTCGGTATCAAGGCATTGAAGCCAAAACTAGATGTATTGCAACTACTAATTATCTGGGTGAAACGGATAAGAGGAGAAATGGAGGACCATAGTGTGGTCACTAATGTTACCAGACGAGCATCTACTGAAACCCCTCCAATCCACACAAAGGTTCAGGGGGATGTTGTCTTGACAGGAAATAAATAATTTCCTCTTCAGAGCACATCCACCGCATACCACTCTCTAACCCTGTGAGGAAATGTAATTTGTGTTAGTAAATAGTCCTCTCAAGCATTAGCTACAGGCCAGAAAGAACCCAAGATCAGATTGGTAACCAATTCAATGGGAATCGAATTCCGGTCCCGTCGAATATGAGCTTCAGACGCTACAAGATTGGTACTTCTGCACAAAATATTGTCGTGCGTCTATGCTAACGTCGAGGAAACTAACTGGACCAAACTTGCGGTTTTCCAATTTCAGTGGAGCGTAGCGCTAGCTTTTGATGTTTGTGTGAGGGAATTTACCTCGAAAATTATTACAGCGTAACTTGGAATTTGTACCAAGAACTTCAATTTGCAATCAGAAGCGCAGGTAATTTAGGCGTGGGGAGAAAGACTTCATTTCCTGAGTTCCAAGAATAGGCAACCTGCGTGTCACCACCTAACGGGGAAACGGCAGATGTACATCAAACTTCATCGCGAATCATCTTTTCCCCTCTCCTGACATAATCTTGGATCTAAAACAATAACGTTTTATTCCATAAGTTTTTTTTCCCCTAATTGAAGCCGTTTTATCATTTTTAATTGTTGCTAATATGTACTGTGTCTCTTCATGTAATTATTGTTTAACGCAGATTGCCTACCCCAGAGTGTTTAGAGTTAATAGGAAAAATAAATTTGAGCGCATTGTTAATTAATAGCTATTCTTTGCGATGTTTTCCCAAATAGTGTCTAAATTTGGGAGTGTCGCACAGAATGGCTACTAATGAGCACTATACTTAAGAGATTATAAATGTTCAATAAATTTATCTGCAAAATAACCGAGTGGTATGGCTCAGGTGGTCTCGTCTGTGGCCCGCATTCGGGAGGCCCGGGTTCGATTCCCGTGGTCGATCTACTTGACCCATAGTTTTTCCGGGGGTTTTCCCGGGTCGCCAAGTGAATACTAGTTATGTTAATTACATCCCCCCAAATTTCCTGTCCCCCCATTTCATCACAATTATAATTTCACATCGTCTCTCATCTAGTGTTCTTTTTCTGGTAAAAATTCGGTGGGTGTCTCGGCGGTGCATGGCAGGATGATATGCTCTGAGTATAACTTCCTCCTCCGGTAGTACGATCTCCGGTCTCCGAGCCCGGTCTGATGGGGCGTTTCCGAACCGCAGTCGGGTGAACTGCTGGTTGTGCTGGCCTGCCGGGGAGCTTCTACTTAGAAAACTGTAGGGACACTGCCCTCTACACTGTCGTAGGTTCCTTGGGACGGCCGCTCTGTCTCCTCTCGCGTCATCATTTCTCCCGGGGAAGCCTCATTTGGGAGATAGGTACAATAGATCAAGACTAGTGGGAGTGCCGAATCCCCTCCATACCGTAATCCAATCCAGTCCAATCCAATCTGCAATCCCTATGGAAACGTGAGGGAAATATATCTCGGTTCCTTGGAATGCTAGTTATCTGAATTTATACATATTGATGCTTTGCGAAGGCGTTATTATATTTATACTTTGTTGTTAGGCAAAATTCCAATCGTTCATCGTTGAGATTTGTGCATTCACAAGGGTTGATTTCCCACAGCAATAAAAACAAATAAGTGAACATAGGAATGAAATATAGTTAACTCTACACTGCATTAGAAATAAAATTTTAGTATTTGTTTACTTCACTGTCAATGTCAGAATCATATCGACCCCTCAGCGTACCGGAATTTCTCCCTACAGGAACTCTTTTACACGTCAATAAATCTACTGCATGGGGCTGTCGCTTTCAAGCACACTTAGTCACCTTTCTGGGTCAGATTTGAACCCACTATCTTATGATAAGTAGGCCAGCATTAATCAGATGAGCCATCCGGACCACCTATATTACAACTGATATACACCGTATGCCAAAAATATATATATATACATAACCTACTTAAGGAAATGAACAATATTTGAGGAGTTTTTTTTCCAATACTGAATATATCTATCGCTTTAAAATATTCGGGAAGTGAAGAAAACATATATCCATGCTATAATTTTGTTTTTCTTTGATGTAAGGCTGTAAATGGAGCTTTAAGAATTCTTAATCATATACTTAACCATATACAGTACTTTTATGTTTCAAATTAATGGCTAAAAATATTTGGACATGCTAAGTTTTGATAAAAATGATGGACATATCCAGTTTTGTTTTAAAAAAGGGTGTCTTGCTAGTGAAAACTAAAATGCTCTTTTCCTTACTATTCGTTGATTGCTTTACTGTTCTATGCATTGAAATAAGTGAAGGGAGCAGGGAAAGGTAATAAATAGTATTATATTTGAGGAATAGGATCCGGATGCGCATGTTTTTGCTTTTGGCTTCTCAATTCGGTTTCCGATTTCGGTCTTCCTCTCTTCCTAGCACCGCAATTAATTTCATTGATAGTTACCTCCATTACACTGTTCAAAATTCACTTTCACCTCACTGAGCACCCGATGTAAGAATATCTGCATTGATACCAAAAGCTAATTCGTACAGGAGAACTAATTGCCACAAACTGACCGAGTATGAACACATTAAACCCTCATTAGTTAGGGGTTAGAATGTCATTATATAAGTATCAAAAACTTCCGGGAAAGGAAGCACATGTCAAAGAGAAGAATTCTGAAAGTGGATATGTTCAGTTATGAAAACAAAACATTGACTTTATGGTAAATTATACTGGACATGTTCACTTTTGGTAACACAATGAATATCGTGCTACAATGTAATGGACATATTAAGTTCTGATGTAAAAATAGAACTTTAAATACACATTTATACATTACATGTTCAGTTTTGGTAGAATCATATATCAACATCATATAGCAACCAAGAAGTTTAACAGAATCCCATTACTAACTCATTTTCGGTTTTCGGTGGGGAAAAAAAGCTCCTCATTTGTTATGTATTGGTTTTATATTTAAATATCGGTGACACATGTAGTAATATCTTTATTTAAGCACATTGTAAGTGTTTGCTTTGGTGGCCAGATACATAAGAAACGAAAAGCTTGCCGCAGTTACCTCGGTCAATATGTCAATGAACATCACTGCACATTGCGGCAAACCGGCATACCATCGTTAAATTAGTTGGGTTCTAATTGGAGCTTAATTGGAGCTATGAGTTCTGTAATCCTCAGGTGAATGGTTGTAGGAAATGGATTTTGGTGGTTGTTGTTGTTTACTCAGTCGTATTAATAATACTTGGTTTGTTGTAGAATTATTTGGTTTAAGTCCTGAATCTATGTTTGTTTATTGACTTGGATCGGTAACCATCTTTCAGACTTCGAAATCTTCGCTTCTCTTCTTAATGCACATGAACACGTTCTTCCTGTCGTAGTATCAACTTGTAAGTAAAGTTTTTCTTACTTCACCATTCAGTTCGAACCTTATTCTGATCCCCTCTCTAACTTTATCACGTGACCAAACTAGCTCACCCTTCTCGAATGTTACATTATATCATTTTATTCCGAATTTTCGCATTGGTTTGCAAAACTCATATGACTCACTGACGTTCCGCCCACCCTGAGTTGAGGAACGCCTACCCTGAGTTGTTTGTAACGGTATGCATCGTTACCAAATCAGCGAAGTAAATCTCTTTAGCGTTCATGCTCAACTGCATTTTGAAAGCCCTTTGTCCCAACACATTCCTGGCCGAAAGAATACAATAGTCTTCAGACATTGAACTTTTACTAACACAAAGAAGGTAACGGCCCTTCTTTCCTGTCTCTGCGACGTGTACAGATTTTTACAAGATTATTTTATCTTTCTTGCCCGGATGCTAGTATATATGTTACATTAAATTTTATTCTTCCCTTCTTATTCTTTAAGTCAACTGCTATTTTAATCATTCTAATTTCATATTATTATAACAAGATTGTTATATTAGTTTAGCAAAGCATTTGTATTAATTTATCTTTTTATTAATTATTTGACTTCGATTAATTCGTCACCTCCTAATCGCTGCCTGATACTGCAGTTACAACATGCAGCTGTAATCTCCCAAAAGTCTTCAGGGCTTACGATGACACACTTGATCTTTCACAGTTCCCAGTTGCATATGAGCAACTGCGGAAGAAGGCAGCTCAATGGTCCCTCTTCGCCCAATCCAATGTTCTTGCATACTATCATACAGGAAGAGTCGAACGGCTCGATGGTAATGTGATGCGTCTCATCCTATTGGTAAAGACCTCGTTATCCCCAAAATGCACACGTAAAATTAATGCGCTTAATATTTCCAGGTACGCTTCTCCAGTGATACTAGCATCAAAGAATAAGGTTCCCACTAAGCCCCTAGTCTGCCCCATACATGTACCCCGATAGATTAACCGCCTGATTCACATGAAAATGCAGATTTACTGGTGCCCAGTAAAACTGCTCCGTTCAGTTAAAACCGTGCCTCATTCAATCGACTATCGTCGTCACAAATTTTTCAACTTCAGGATGATTTGCATTAATTGCATGCAGTAATCGTGGGATGTACACTTTTCACTTAGCAACCTTCAGAATTCGCCGTACACTGCTAATGCCCAACTAACGTGTACAATGTGTAGCAGAATTCTATGGAAAAGCAAACCTTTCCTACACGTGAGCCGAGAAAGCAGGACTTTCAGCTGTACGTAGTCTTCCCGGTCTTCGTTTGTGAATCTCACAAACCCTCCCATGGACCTCAAACTTGTCAATAATGCGTTTAACTCTTATAACGTCAAGCGTGCTCAAACTATTTTGTTTTTATCGTGAAGGTAACTTAAGAGCTATCCTGATGAATGTGCCGACGTCTGCCGAGCGAAAGTCTATACTACAGTATACCCGGAGCACAAATCAATTGAGAATCAAAATACATATGATACACACACACACACACACACACACACACACACACACACACACACCAGGTGGCCCAAATGATCCCTCTTTGGCGTAAGCAGATATCCCTTCGTGCGTTAAAACAGTTGCAGAACGCCATGGGGAAATTTCAAATAAATGCACGGTAGTAGCGTAGCAACTTCCCTCTGCTCCTCTTGATATTCAACGAAGCGGTGCGATGAGAGACACTTCCCAGGCCTGAACTAGCGAGAGTGTACTCCATGATATGAGAAAAGAACACTGTAAACAGTTACAAAATATTAGAATGTCTTCAACTTAGATTTTCTATTTTCGAGAGAATGAGCTCACTTTTTGATTCGACAAATAATTGAAAAGTATTTATATGACATATCCGTATTCATCCATAGCTACGTTTTACATTCTGTTCACCATTCTATTATCTAACATTACAGACTCTACGCGTTGCAAAGCGTGGTTAGAGAAACCATGCAAACATGAGTGCACGTTGTTTGAGTGCCATTTGTTTGCTTTCTACTACTGTTACATCATCATCATCATCATCATCATCATTATTGTTGTTGTTGTTGTTGTTGTTATATTATTGCAACCATAGTTGTGCCACTTCTAATAATTTATGCTTTAAATTTATTAATGCTAGTAATACAAGAACCATTTGTTCAATAAAGAATGTATTATATTATTAGTGTAACCTTTGTTAATCTTAATTCTTACCCTTCCCTTTATGAATTATAACCTCTGTCGATGACTGATAGATCAATATATCTTTTATTCTTACCCTGCTTTTTCCATAGATTAAAAAAATAAACTTTGCTTGGCTTCATTGCTTCACACAGTTTTTCAAATTTCCAAGTGTTTCTGCCTTCAAAGAAAGAAAACACTCGTAAAGTTGCTGCAGAGACGGTGATTTTTGGTAGTTTCCTATGACACATGACATCCTGGCACACTATGGGTGCCCCTGATTCTAAGAACTCATTTTCTTGTGTTTTTCTCAAGAGGTAGTGGATTATTGAGAGGATTCAGCACTTCGACCAGACTAGATCGATTGTACCTATGCCCAAGTGGGGCGTCCCCGGGAGGTAGGGCAAGCCAGCCCAGACTTCTCAGGTTGCAGAGAATTTTTTTGATAACGACCATAGAGCCAACTTTCGGGAGACGACTATCTTGGCAAAATGCAACTGTTACTGGGAGCGGAGAATTAAGGAGGCTTTGGCCGTTTCCTCCGAGAGGAGCACGCTTAATCGTGATGCTGGATTTCAGTTCAGCTCCTCTTGGAAACCGGCCTTAAAATGGAAATCCGTCAACTTAAGAAGCACCGGTCAATACAGCTTGATAATAAAGTTAAGTAGTTACGTTTCTTTGACCCAATTAATTTTCTATACTCACGCCATCTCCTGGCCTGGCATTTAATTTACTGAAAACAGTCTTTTGTTCAGTAATTCAAATTTTGATAATGTTTTGTCTTTGTTTATATTTGTGTTATATCCAGTGATTTATTTGTGGTTATAACATTTAATAAATATCCTGACGATGGGAGAGATGCACACTCCCGAAACGTCGATTTCTAATCGTCTTTTCACCTGGCTTGCTTCCCGAGAACAATCTGAGGATATACAATATATGTATTATTTACCTTTTTATTAACAGAATTATAAAATATTAACGAAAAAACACAGCTGAGATTGCAGTCCTTCGATATTATGGTTATGGATGTCTGGAAGACGGTCTTTTGTCTCCATGACCTCCTTTGGCATACGCCCTTGCTAATGTGTATAAAAATCAACCATTGTATGGTTTTATTTTGGCCTGAACAAACATTTGACGTCAGCACAATGTCCCCTTTTATGTTTTCCTGTTGTTGATAAAGTAATAAAGGAGTGATGAAGCTCTACTACGATCATTTTTCCCCATCCACATACTCATACAAAAGAGCCTCGTCATCGCTCAGTTAACAAGCCCCAAACACACAAACACAATAACTGGTGGGCGTATAAGACTCCATTCATTTGAACATTTGAAAGAGGTAGCGTTCGCTTCAAGTCGAAGGAAATAAGTGACACCTTTTGTGCACAAGATTTCTCTGTTTCTATTTTCTCTTCGCGTCACAAAGAATTTCTGTTTTTCTTAGGTGAGGTTGTTTCCCTCGACAAACAGCTCTCATTTCTACTGTTCTGAAGGATTTTCTGAAGGATCTCGTCAAAAATTGTCCATTTGGGATTCCAAACTTAAAATTGAGTTTAGTTCTAAACACTCTCCTAAGCTTTGTATGAAACAGCACTTTGATATATTTCCATAAATATAGAGCCGGTTATAAATGCAACAATTAAAAGGAATGTGTCTCACAGAGGAAGTACGACGATTATAGTGCGACACCTGAAAACTTTATGCGATGTAGTGGTGCGGACAATGGTTTCGCGAGCAGCATGCGGCTCTTGAGTCGGTCTCATGTGGCTGTCGACACCAAGCTTAGAGTAAAATTAATTAATATAAGGGAAAGTAGCAACATCTCGGGTTCGGTGGAAAGAGGAAGATCTTTCCCTGAATCTAATGATCCTACTGGAGCTACAAGTCTACATTTTTTCTGGAATTAAAGAATACTTAAACTGTTTTAAAGGCACTTGTGGAAAGATATGTGAAAATTTGAAATTAAAAAAAAAATCTAGAATATTTTTAGAACTAAATTCAAGACATTTATTTAAAAAATCACA
Organism: Mantis religiosa; assembly: GCA_030765055.1. NCBI lineage: Eukaryota > Metazoa > Arthropoda > Insecta > Mantodea > Mantidae > Mantis > Mantis religiosa. The sequence continues at coordinate 30,600,653 of CM060950.1, read as the reverse complement.
TATCCTTTATGAAAACTTCGAAATAAGATCTATTAGCTTTAATGAATTGTGAAAGTATTGTAAAATAACAAATAAGTTTCAAATTGACGCGTTCAGTGGTTCTTGAGCTAACTGCACCAGAAACCTCAATTTTAACATTGGTGAGATAGACTGTTCCGGCTCCACTTAAACTTGCCCAAAGTGCACAACCAATTCTAACAAAATGGAAAACTGTTTCTTTCCATGCAATGAACGTCAAGATTAATAAATGAACTCATCATAACGTTTTCGAAATATGACGCAGAAATTAAGAAGCAGCTTGGTTTTATTGCTTCCCATTATACGAATTTACATGGATTTGTGTCCATATCAAACGACTACAATGGTATGGACACATATTAAGGATGGATGATGGCAGATTACCAAAGGCTCAGATGGGCGACAGAAGGAAGAAGTAGGAAGGGAAGACCTAATGATCAGTGGATGGACAAAGTGAAAAAGTGTATGAGATAGAAAGGACTACTTGTTGCAGATGCATTAGATAGGAAGAAATGGAGGAAAAAGATTGCTCTGTAAATTTTATATTGTGACACAATTTTCTAGTTGGCTATTGGTTTGGTTGAGGTAACCTACAGCAATTTAGAAAGTCCTTACAAGAAAAAATGGATTTATCGTCACTCTTGAAAAAGAAAAACGATATTTTGAAAAACATGAAATAGGCATTAAGTGTCTCCATGTAGCTTAAGAATGACAAGTACTGCAGTGAATGGAAAATTCAATAGATTAATAAGCAATCCAGAACTAGAAACAATATAGCCAAGTCCCTCAGTGGGGAGAAAGTAAATTCTCTGAACGTGGGCCTGTTGACCATTGCTTATATCAAGTATCAAAGTTGACAACTAACCTTTTTCTATGAAAGGGTACAGCCAGACTGAAAAATTGAATGCCATAGGCGGGATTTGAACCACGGATCTTCTGGTCCCCATCCAGCCGCTCTAACGATTGAGCTACTATGGCCAACGTTCCAACATGACATTAAATTCTCCAACTGACTCGTGTTTCTCCCGGTAAACCACTAGGAGTTCTCATAAATACATGAGACAACTACCTTAATGGCGACTTACTGTGCTGTAAGTACTTTAAGGCCCGGGCTTTATAGTTCGGACCACTATTAGGTACAATTAATGGAAATTAATTGTTCTTTCGCACTAGCCGTCTGTAGGACGCACTATGAAAGGGTAGAGCCATACTGAAAAATTCATTATGGCATTGAATTTTTCAGTCTGTGCATCCTACACATGGCTAGTGTGAAAGAACAATTAATTTCCATTAACCTTTTTCTGTTTTGAAAAATGTATTAGCTGACGTGACAAAATTTGTGTATTGGCAATCTGAAGAAATATATTTTAGTTATATGTAACAAGTAATAAACATCATTTAAAGAATGATTCTAGTAGTTTTGTCAACTTTCTTTATAAATAGTCTTGCTTCCGCTTGCCATATTTCCAACTATTCCTTAACCTAATTAAGAGAAATTACCTAATATGTGAAAGAATATTGTCGGCCTTCGACTGTTCACTGCTTATATTATTTTAAGTGTCTTTTCTGCTGCTTTTCTCCACCTTTAAGATCCGGCCTCTAGTTTTTATACCCTAAATAATTTAAAACAATGTTTAACCTATTATTTTTCATTGCAACTTTAAAGGGATTCGAAATGTGGAATCCAAGCAAATAAGATTACGCAGTGAATTCTGTACTACTTGTTAGTTTAGTGAGCCACAATATTTTTAGTATTGCAAACGCATTAATCGGGTGTGTCCGTATCTGTGTGCGTGTGGTGTATGTGTGTGTGTGTGCGTGCGTGCCACTGAACCTCTGCGGTAACCTTGTGTAATATCCAAACTCCCTTTTAACCCCGATAAGTGCAAATCTGGTGCATTCACTTGATGGGAGGCGTTACCCGTCACTGGATTTTCCGACAGTAACCCATGACGTCAGGTCCTTATCACTTGTATACACATCCTTGCCCTCATTACTCGCTCTTCTGTTCTGGTACCAAAATTGCTCTTTTTGTAGAACTTTTTGTCTCAACTGTGCCAACTAAGATATCTTTTTTATTGTTTATTTCGCTCATTTATTCTCGCTAAACTTTGGCATCTTCAGACATCAGTTCGAATGTACCCAAAAGTAGTAACTTTCTTATGCCAGACAGATGGACTAAAGATGCTTGTGTGCCATTTAAAGGTAGTTTATTACAAGGCAAATCGCCTTGATTTTGTTGCTGCTTGCTGCCACGTACGTTGTGGAAACTGCATATAAACCTACAACCTGTCGCAAACTACAACGATTCTGTTGTAAACATATGGGAGCAGGCAGATAATTTAACGAAAATCATGTCTTCGACCTCATCCTTGATTGGCTAGAACACAATTCGTTTTTTTTTCTTCTTTTAATTTACGACCTCCAAAGTTGTCATCAGACGATGAATGAAATGGGTGAAATGATGCTCAGATGAACCCAGGGTCCATAGAGCTTACAGTTATCCGACATTCGTCTTTCAGGATAAGGGAAACCCTGAAAAAAACCTAATCCAGGTAACTCACCCTGACCGAGATTCGAACGTGGGACTCCTTGAACCTCAGATAGACAAAGTACCGTCTACGCTACCGAGGCGGGCTGTAGAGTTCGTTGCTACTCCGCTTCCCATTCAGTAGGAATCGATTCATATCTAACTTTAGCCAATCAGAGACATCAGAATGCCTTTCCAACGCAGAGTAAATCACGTGGTAGAAGTTGGTTTCGCTTTACTGCTCTGAACACCTTAGCTACAATGTTAGTGAGATTATAAAATGGCATATACTTTTTTTTTGTAATTTACGTCCTCCAACGTTAAGTCATGTCGGACGATGAATGGAATGGATGAAATGATGCTCAAATGAGCACGGGGAGGAAACCTGATCCAGATAACTCATCCTGACCGAGATTCGAACTCGGGACCTCTTGAACGTGAGGCAGACATGCTACCATCCACACTATCGAGGCGGGCACATATACCTGGGATACAAAGTTTTTGGGAGGGTGCAGTATTCAATACGTCTTAACAATGATGATGATAAACGTTAAATATTTTAGTTAATTGATGGAAATTAATCATTTCTTCATACTAGCCGTATGCCCCACCGAGGTTTTCGGTAGTCTTCACCTTGAGTGTTGACGCGCGTAAGTGGCGTATCCACTTCCATCCCGTCTTGTGTCCTCAGGACCAGATGGGGGGGCTTGTTAGTCTCTAGGTCTTGCCCCATGGAAAGCCCCTCGGAGGACGCCGAGCGCCCTTTGGGACAGCTCGGATACTCCCAGGAAGAAGGAGGCCCGGGTCTTGTTCCTACGGGTTCAAGGCTAATGGGGGTAGAGCCTCTGGACTTAGAAAAACTAGCCGTATATAGGCTGCAGTTTTTGATAGAGTCAACATGAAAAATTCAATGCCATGACCGGAATTTGAACCACAAATTTTTCATGTTGACGCTATCTATCTAAAACTTTAGCCTATATACGGCTAGTATGAAGAAATAATTTAATTTCCATCACCTGGAACTCGAGTACTTGAGATAGTAAATCGCCACAAACGGTGTATCTCGAATGCGAGAGCCCCTAGTGGTCTACCGGGGAAATATACAAGTCAAATGGAGAATTTAGTGCCATGACGGCAAGTTGCCATGGCAGCTTAATGGGCTAGAGTGACTGGACGGAAACCAGGAGTTAAACATGTTTAGTTCAATTATCAAACTGCCTTATTTCTTTATTTCTGCAAGTTTTTACTCTCTGTCTATCTAGCAAGTGAAAGGAACCTACAGACGGCACTACAGGCGATGCGAGTACCTAACAGGTGTAGGTAGTTTCTTCAGCCCGACGGAGTTTCATACAGTTTCGCCATAGAGAGCCCGTCATTAGCCAGCACCATCGCAGCACAGGCATCCTCTCTGAATGTGATACCTGAAAACACCGGATGGGAGAATGAATTGAAGTGAAATGGGGGATGTTAGATAAATATCCTTACCAGCATTCGCCTAGTAAACCGGAAAACCCCCGAAAAAGAACCAAGGCCAGAGAAGTTGGGTGCGTATATCGAATCTGTGATCTCCCGAGTGCGGGCCATTGATAACAGCCTGAACCACCCTACTCGGCACCAGTTGACACTATTAATAAGAAGTGTACTAACCGGAAAAAAAAAAAAACGTGTATAGCAGCACAAACTAGAGAACCCCTGAAACAAGCAATTCAAACAATTTTGCTTCTATGAACTAAATGATAAAAATGCCTATAATGTAGATATGAGAGCAAAAGTGCGTGTGCGTGTGTGTGTGTGTGTGCATGCGTATGATGTTTCTACACTTTTCCATCGATTTCGATAACATTTTGCACACATTCTTTAAGACAATAGTAAAAATATTATGGTGCTGGTATCGGAAAATACCAACCCCGAAGGATCAGGAAGCAGTAATTGTTCTGCGTGAGAAATTTTGAGTTTCTTCAGTTTGTTAAGCATTTTTTACAAAATAAAAGCAAGTGTTCTTTTCATTATTTTAGGTGTGGTAAAGCAAAAGCCACTCCTACATAGGGGGAGAAGGACTGGAAAATTTTCAACTGGGAGCAATCTTTAGGCTATTTAAAACGCAGGCCCTGTTTTCTCAAAAACACATCGCTGATAGAAAAGATACTGCTAATATGGGATGGTACTGAGTAATGTTGCATAAAATGCTTGAGGAATTTCAGTACGAATGGGACATTTGACACAAGAAGCTGAAGTGATCCAATAAAAGAGCTTGAATACCAGCAACATTGTAATTTCCATATCTCGTTAAGATTTAAGTGAAGAAATTTTTTGGAAAATTTGGTTTAAGAAATGGCTCAAAAGCACGCAGAGTGCCAATTATTTCTGGCTCTGAAAGTATAAAGTAACTCAAAATGTAATTTAATTTGGAAATAGTAAGGGAGAAAATACCCTTGCCAAGCTAGGCCTGTGATATTTTTTGTCCACATCAGTGACTCAGGGATGTAGGCTGTCATGAGGGAAGACTGAATATGCCACATGCTTGTTTACACGACGGGGACCAGCCAGAAGGGGGAGAGAGGCTAATAAACACAGGAAATGAAACTGAGGCGTGTGGATTTGTTTCTGACTCCCTCTCCTCTTGTATGCTGTTATCTGCGCCAGCGAGGTCAAGGCCTATTGCCGCCTTTTAAGTTCAAGGCCATGTAGTATCTGTAGTAGGAATACAATATCTTTGTAGTGCCGATGCTTTGTCATTTACCTTTAGAGACGCGTTATAGCTGTGGAGTGCTAATTAATTCATTCAATTAGTTTCACAAAACACCAAATTTTATTTCAAAATTCCATTAAAATTAAACGAAAATTTGTTCTATTATGTGTTTCAAATGGGATGATGTTTGTCCTTGAGCGCTACTAGGTGAGCAACCAATCGGAGTCCTGCGGTGTTGTCGTATTGCATTCCCCCATGTGATGTGTGAGGAGCGCCAAACTAATCAATCTCTAATTTGTTGTTTGTTTGTAAGTTTACGTCCTCCAACGTTAAGTCATATCGGACGATGAATGAAATGGGTGAAATTATGCTCAAATGTGTCCAGGGTCCATAGAGCTTTCAGTTACCCGACATTCGTCTTTCAGGATAAGGGAAAACCCTGGAAAAAACTTATCCAGGTAACTCATCCTGAGCAAGATTCGAACTCGGGACCTCTTAAACGTGAGGCAGACTCTCTACCACCACGCTACCGAGGCGGGCAATCAATCTCTAATAAATACTATTCGCGCTAAGACAAAAATTCAGATTTTGCAATAATTGATCGACGTGGAAGGTAGAGAATAATGTATCTAAGATAACCGTAAAAACCTCATATTTTTAACTAAAATAGTTTTCCTAATACAAATAAATAAAGTAGATACCATTATATTATAACAATGCATTGCGACGTAAGCACTGTATTCAACACCATTATTGGTTGGCATGCATGCGTGAACGTATATTTGAAATCACACAGAACTGAAACGTAAACATTTGACATGACGTGTGAAAGAAATGTGTACTTTGAATAAGCCAAGGTGCTTGTTAACTTCGATGAGAGGAAATAATACTCTTCCTCCTGGACTGGCAGAACATGTGTGCTCATATTATAACCTTTGTTTGTAAATGGTTCGTAATCTCCATTTACTCTAGAGTTCAAAGCCGCATTATTCAATTACTCTTCCATGAAAAAGTGTATCAGCTGGATCAATGAGATACGATCCACCTACCCCCTTACTACTGCTAGAACAATCCAATTGAGTTACTGTTGGCTCAAATTATGTTGCAAAAAGAAATAATATTTTTAAACTGACTGACGTTGAACGACTTATTAATGAATAAATTGACAAGGAACACAACAAGGCTGGGAAAACTGCGTGAGACATACAGATAAACTACAAGAAAATAAATAGCACCTAAGGAGATTTCGGAACCTATCATAAATTTGCAGTACTCAGACGATGAAGACAATGACAATGACGAATTATCTCTTAACGTAAGTAACATTCACAACTATACGGATGCACCGCTGCTATTTTCGTTGGATTAGAAAAATAAGTAATTCATAAACTATAATTAATTTTAAAGTAAATATTTAAACCATTTGCATAATATTCGAATATCCATGTTGCATTTGTGATTTCAACAACTGCAAACTTTGCAAATTTCAGTTTGTGTTTCCTCACGTCTAGCACACTCGAGAACACTCGTAAGTGTGCGAGAGAGAGGGAAATATAAAAAGAGTGGGGGTAACGAGGTGGCAACGCTGAAGTCAAACGCATCTGCGTTTAACGCCTAGTATAAAGGAAGAGATAGAATTTCCCCGAAAACAAAGTAATTTCTGGTACAGTAAGTAAAGTAAACAATATGCGTCCTGCCATTATATAACATAGAAGCAAAATCCAATGCTTAACTAGGGGTGAAAAACAGCGACTAGACTGTCCAAAGTACTTGAGGCATAAGTGGCCATTTTGATCGCAAATTTGCTTGGCTCTTTCAGTTTTCCACGACGTCGTCCTGGATAATTTCCTAGATAAACCTGGAGTTCCAAAAATCTACGATTAATGCTAATAACTGCTTGGTCACTACAGTACTTACGGAGAATAATAAACACCTAGAAGAAACGTTTCACTGTATGGAAGGAATGTAAGAAAAGCAAAATCGCCTGGTGAGCTACTGCACGCGCCGAGCACAGGGCCTCTCTCAAAGGTTTTCTACTCCAAAACAGGCTACGTATCTTTTTAACCACAACTATTTCAATTTCTGAAAGTTTGGGATTTCGGTCTTCAACACTTAACCACCCGAACGAAATCCCAGCTTCGAAGATTAGTTTGGTCCTTGCTGGAAATAGATTGGCCCATAAATCCTTGCGTTTTTCTTTTTCTGTTTCCTTTCTCCCCTTTCTTAGTGAAAGCTTTGTGTGCAAAATTAAATGTCTCAGTCGGTAGAGCACCTGCCTGCCGTGCTAGGGATTTCAGGTTCGATTCCCGGCGGTGGGGTGGGGATTTTTCTCGGACCAAGATAATTTCTCATCTTCCCCAGAGTCTGGAAGTATGAATGAGTGTGCGAATGTGTGCGTGATCTAATGATTAAACCCCATATGAGTTAACACCTTCCATATGTTCAAAAGGAGAACGACCGCCGATATGAGCATTGCAGTTAAAAATAAAAAAATAAAAAATTTAAATCTTTTGGCAATTCGTTTTGTGCTATTCAGTGGAGAATTATGCGCACTACAAAATAGTCTGTAATTTTGTATCCTTATATAGTGTTTGATTTTTTGAGGTCAATAAAATGGGATTATCAAGTCGGCAAAGCTCCATAAGCTCCATCGACTATTTTTCTCAATTTTTCGAATGTTTTCCTCAATATTTTTGTGAAATACAGTATATAAGTTCTCTTCATTTGTAATCCTTTTGCATAAAGTAACTCCAAATGGAATCAAGCGGGATGACTCTGGCGGTTTCATCTGTAGCCCGTATTCGGGAGACCCGGGTTTGACACCCGTGGCCGACCTACCAGGTTTTCCCGGGTCGCTAGGTGAATTCTTGGTAGATTAATTACATCCCTGAGTTTCCCCTTTATTTCACCTCCATTATCATTTTATATCATCTCATCTGGTGGTTTCTTTCGGGTAGAAGTGTCGGTAGGAGTCTCGGCGTTGCATGGCGGGATGATATGCTTTGAGTGAACACTTCCTTCTCCGGCGGAACGTACTCCAATCTCCGAGCCGGCCTCGGGCCGATTCAGGAACGCGGCTGGCGGAATGATTTTTGTACAAAAGTGCCTGGAGTTTTCCTTGTTCTGGGGTCGTGGTGACCTCCGGTCTTCGAACTGGCCTCTTGACTGTTTCGGGGCCACGTTATTTGCAATGACAATTGACCTGAACCGCCGGAAAGTTTCTATCTAGTAAAGTATAAGAACTCTGCCCTCTGTACTGTAGTGGCTACTTGGGATCGGCCACCATCTGTCTTCTCTGACCTCATCCTCCCTCCCAGGGGTGCTCCACTTAGGGCATACGTACAAAAGTCCACTCCACAACTTCCATTTGTGTTTGATTTATATAAATTGGTTTTATATTAATTATAGTTGTAATAAAATTAACTGCTCCGTCGAGGTGCCGAATTCCTTGCCGTGTAGAGGGCCACGGGTTCGAGTCCCACCTTGGGCATGGGCGTTTATGTGCACAGTGTAAATGTGTGAAACTACAGAAAACTTAACAGTAAAACAGATGGAAACAATTAAAAACGGTTAATAAGGAAAAGAAAAGATAGATCTATGCATACATAGATATATATTTAAAAGGAATTCCCTCTGAACAATCCAATCCAATCTATTCCAACTCCAAATGTAGGAGCGGTTAGAAAACGTTTGGCGAAGGCCATTTTAAGCATATTCAGCAGTATTGATACTGATTTCTGGTTGATAAAGGGATAAATGGTACTCGCTTAATTCCTTTTGGGTTATTAATGTGAAAAACCATTCATATTGAGGAATTGGGGTTTTAAAATGCGAGGTACTTTTGATGATTTTTAGTGCAAATGGTAAATGTGGTACAATAGTGCAAGGGGAATCAACTAAATGATTGAATACCAGAAAGATTGTAATTTTCTATAGTTAATTCGGTGTACGTAAACACATATTTAGAAAGTCGATACTTTACCAAAAGCTTCAAGGCCCTAGGTAGCACCGGTACTACAGCCACTGTAAGTATACAGGTTAGAGCAAATGTTTTCGGACTTGACAATAACAGTTGAGGTGGAGGACTAAGGCAGGTGTTATTAAATGTTACTGAATAGTGAATTACTTTGTAAAATGCAACTTGAAATGCAAATAATACTCTCTGGATATTTCTGGTGGTTGTTTGAAATCTGCGTAGGTACTGAAGCTTGTACACGGTGTTCATTTTTATCTGCAGTTTTACCGCGCAAAATTTGACGTCATCAATAGCATCGTTGATGGAGCGAGTTTATATACAATTCACCTAGCGGCTTGCGATTGTATTAGATGTGTTGACAGCAGCTTTGAGGCCTCCCTCTACCGGCAGGTAAATATACTATTTGAGAGGTGGGGTCTGCCCGCGTAATATAAAGGTGCGTAATTTCGTCTGGTGCGTAGATACGATAGCTGCTTTTTTTAAATGTATACTGCAATGCAATGCAAAGCTAATTATGCAGCCATAAAAGTAGACCATGAAGAATATACGAAATGATAAGTCAATGAACACTTATTTCACAATGAACATCTGTTTTTCAGTTAAAGTAAACATATAGGTATGCATATTCTAAACCTGTGACATAAAATAGAAATATTTCAATTTGATCTCAATTCTTTTCTATCACCTACAATTTCCTCACAATGTAACTTCATTACAAACCACAAAATTAACAGAACATGCTCTAGGAATGAAAAATAAATTAGTTTTACGATATGTACAAAGCTTTTGTGTAAGTCTAAATAAGAAAATATATCTAGTGCATAGTCTTATGTTTCCATTTTCTTACATTTCCTTTCTCTCGTCCTCCTAAACACTGTCTGTATTGCAAGAAGGTATGCTTGAGGCCTTTCTGTCATAACGTTATTTATTGCTTCTAGATTTGGACCAGTCACTTTATAGCGTCCAGTGTCTTTCTTTTTACGAGTAACTGATCCTGTATCTAGGAAATGTTTGATGTACCTATTGGTTTTAAAACACATAAAATTACCAACATTAATAGACACTTTAATTAAGTGGGAGAATGACAAAAACTATATATCGTCTACTGATAAAACGTAGTACATTTATGTTACAAACAAAAGTACGTCAAATTGACGGTGCCTGGACACTTTTGGCAACATTACGCTCCGAGGGACTTGTCTGAATGCTGGATATCTTTGCATAGACTCCTCTATGCAGCGGTTTAAACTATACCTATATGTCGCACCAATTTTAATGCCGGTATGAAAGTACTACTCAACCATGAAGACGCAATGGTCTGTATTCATATCCAGGGGAAGCTCGTTGTATTAGTTACCAGGCAACCACACTGAGAGCCCTGTAATTTGCTTACTGTTCCGCAAAAATGACCGCTTCTTCTCCGTAGAGGGCACTATGATTTCAAGATAGACTCACCAGTCAACCATGACGTCATTCTTGCTCAATCGGAGGGCGGGAAATAACGAATAAAAATGAACACCTTGTATAATTATGAAAGCACAAAGTGTTGACTACTGTGAGGCTGGCTAATGGTGTATAAAGATGGTATATTTTAAAACCTCCTAAACTGTAGGTACATTTTCCTAGGTTTAGTTTTTGTGTTTAAATTCGTTCACGTTATTTTTTAAGTTTTAAAGCTATGTGATAATAAAACTTGTAGATATACATATTTCCGCTGCATGAAATTGGATTATATATGTAGACAAAATCAACACAGTGGGAAAAACTATTATTTTTAAAATTCTGCAGTTCATTTAAGTAACTTTATGGTGCATCAGCCACCACACAATGAGCGACATAAACAATCTGTGTGTAGTTTCTTTAGTCTCATAAATGTTCTATATATTGCTTTATCTTTTAACTTCTGTTACCTTAGTAATTTTGTTGTTCTCTGTTATTTTTTTTCTAGAATAGAATAATATACACTCAGAAAGCGGTGCATTTTATGTGGGTAGCATTGAAATATATATATTAGAATCTTAAGTGTCCCACAAGCTCTAAATAGTAATCAAAATAGTAATTAAAAGCATTGTTTTCCAAACTTCAGGACTCAAGGTGTTGGTTTCGTCTGGATATGACAGTTTTCGCAAAATGGCAGCAGCTAGACACGCAGGAAATAGCAACAATGGCAAATCTGAGGTATGAAATATAACTACTTATAACGGTGGCGGTGAAGGTATATGTAATAATAACTTAAAATAGCTGGACCTTGTGACGATTTATAAAATTTAGGACACATGCAATTTTTCTCTAGTTTAGGAAGTTTTTAAGCATTATGATGAATAGAATATTCTATGCGAGTTCTTGAATTCCTTGCGCAAGTAAGTTCTCAAATAGTCATAAGTATACAGGGAAATGCTAGATGAAATAGCTGCATTATTTAAATAAATTAAGCTATATACTATGTGTTTCAAATGGGAAGAGTTCTCTCCTGTAGCGAATCAGATGCGTTAGAGCCTTCAGCGTTGCCACCTCGTTACTCCCACTGTCTTCACCGTCTGAGTGGTGCAAGTTTATGATGATAGGCTCCAAAATTTCGTCACGTGCTATTTCTTTCCAAAAGCAGTGTTCTTGTAGTTTATCTGCATGCCTCATGCAGTTTCCCCCAACCTTGTCAATTTCTTGGTGAATAACTCGTTCAGTGTTAGTCAGGTTAAAAGCATTATTTCTGTATGCAACATAATTTGAGCCCTCATTAACTCAATAGGATTGTTCTGGCAGTGGTAAAGGGGAAGGTGGTTTATAGTACCTCGTATCTAATTTCAATTGCAATCTGTTCCAGCGGATACACTTTCCCTGCTTTTCAAACGGAAGTGCAACTGAACAATACTGCTTTGAACTCTCTAGAGTAAATAGAGATTACGCACGATACATAAACAAACATAGTGAGACAAGTCACGTTCTGCCGATGCACTATTCTACAAGCCAGCAGGAAGTGTATTGTTTGTTCTCGCTCGAATTTAACAAACACCTTGGTTTATTCAAAGTAATTATTTTATCCCGTCATGTCAAAGTTTTACGTTTCAGTTCTGAGTAATCACAAATATACGTACATTCATATATGCCAACCAGTAATGATAAACATTACAATGCTTACGTCACGATGCATTGTTATAATATAATAATGCTTTATATATTTGTATTAGGAAACCTATTTGAGCTAAAAGTATGGGGTTTTGCGGTTATGTTAGGTACATTACTCTCTACCTTCTTCATGGATCAGTTTTTGCAAAATCGAATTTTTGTATTAGCGCAAATAGTACTTATTAGAGATTGATTAGGTTGGCGCTCGTCACACACCACTTAGGGGGAATGCCATACGACAATGCCGCAGGACTCCGATTGGTTGCTCGTCTAGTAGCGCTCAGGGACAAATATCATCCCATTTGAAACACATAATGGTTACAAGCTATACAGCTGTATAATAATTATAGTTCAACGTTTGCAGTGTTTTCATGACCTATAGTGTGCTAAAATATGACTTTAAATGATGGCTTTATGAACCTAAATTTATTAAAGTTTAGCTAAAAAAATAATTACATTTCAAACGTACCTTCATTTGTGGTTCTCTTTGAACATCTCGCTGTAAATAAAAAATATGATTTAAAATGCTTTAAAATACCTTTGTAAAGTTTTTAAATTTGAATAATTGTCTATGGTCAACTACAGCGAGCTTACACATAGTGAACCTTCTTTCAGCATCAAAGAAGCATGCTTTAAGCAACAAATATCACAGATTTCTTCTCTTATTCACCAAGGGAATACTACTTACACAGTCTTGCATTTCAGCCGGGACAAGTTTGCCCACTTCACTTTTCACACGACTCATATTACTTCCAACTGGTTTCGCCAATTTTATTTTATTTTTCATTTCGGGGATATACTTGCTCTTACTTTCAGCATCACGAAGGACAAATATCACCTCAGATCTAGCTTCCCCTCTCTGGAGACTGTATTGTAACATAGTGCGACCTTAGGAATAGCAGATTCACATCCCACACATTCCTTTACAGGACAAGTATTGTCTTGCAATATGCGTGAACTGTTTAGTTGAACGACTCCAAATGTATTTTTTTTTTCTTTTTTTGTTTTTTTTTTTAATTATAGGGGAGCTACAGTCCGATAACTATTCAAGAATTTTTAAATTTCGAGATTCTAAAATGTTATTCTACTAATATAGGAATAATGCAAATTCGCATGTTATTATAAAAATGTAGTTTTGTTCTTTTAAATTGAAGACATGCCCATAAAAACGGGTTAACCCACATTTTTAAAAAATGGAGAAAAACGGTGTTATGTGAATGAGGTTGAAAGGAATTGTTAAGATTATTTTATTTCATTTCTGAGAATATGAGACTCAAGAATTCAGTATAGTTATCAATGTTGTCCTTAATAGACCCCAAAACATGACTAATGTAATAACATTAATAACAGTAAAATATGAAAAATAAGTTGAAAACCTTTGTCGCCATGTATTCAAGTTTTATTCTAAATACATTTTAAATACCTCTTAGGTAAAACTAATAATTAAGTATGTCTTTTGGTTCTTAAACAAGGTATACTTTGGATTATTCCACTTTTCAATAAGTAGGTATAACTTTTGGGGAAGTAGTTACAAACTTTTCAGCTGTAGTCCGGCTGATCAAAAGTGCTTCATCAGTAATAGTCTGAGAAGCTGTGGTCTCAGATTTAAGAGTTGTATACTACTCATAATAAATTGGTGGGATATAATTCATCAGATCAGTAAGCCTTTTAATTTTGCAGGATTTGTAGGTCTTGGACCATTGTATTTTGGAGGAAATGTCATATAACTAAACCATAGTTTGCCAGATATTTTCCTTCTAATGTCCAAAGTGTCATAATCCTCAATACCACCGTAAGTGCATTTAAAATATAACTTAAACGGATGGTCTTTAAATACTTTCATGCATGTCACCTTGCTCACCTTGCACTTTCCAGATTCTGAAACTGCTATTTTCTGTTGTTTATCGTGAAAAGGCTTTGCAGAGATGAACGTGTTAGTTTTCATTTTAACAACATGAAAAGGATTCTTTACCCTGTATTTTTTTTCAACCTTTGATCTGGAACATAAATGTAAGTTGCTTGCCTTTTTTTTCTATAAGGCTGAAATCACGGTCACAAGACCCAAATGTATGACCGGCCACTAGATGGCAGGCACAGAGTATGAATAGGTTAGCCCATTACTCATAAACCTTGAAGTTCCAATCAGATAAACATGTCTAAAAGTGCAGAAAAATTGCAATTAAAAGTGATTTAATTTCAATCAAAATATTATGGGCCAGGAATATTTTCCACATAACCACGCCTTAGTATCATCAGGAAAAGGATATCAAGTCCTAGAAATCCGGGCCCTGGTTATCGGTTTGTTACGCTTTTAACAACCCGGTCAAACGAGGAAAACCACAGCTTTCAAGTTGCCATCCTGCTGAAGGAATATATGCATATCAGTATGTGAAGTGTCGTGTCATATTGTGTACAACATCATACCACCCAAGTGGTGGCTCATGCCGATGAATGACAGCGTGCTGCAGGAAAAAGTCCATGCAACTCACCTGGTTTCGAAGAAATGAAGTCCATTCGCCGATGTGTCTCCATAGTATAAACGGAACTTTACTTCATTTCGCTTTTTGCTCAGTTCTTAGATTGGGTGTTAGTCTCCCTAAAATGTTTATACTAAGCCTTTCTTCTCATGCTCTCCATGAAAAGGGAGTTTTCAGAAGTTCATTAACCGTGTTCATTATTTATTGGTTAAAGTTTCCGTAATATTAAATTATTCATACACTGAATAAAGTGAATTTATAACACTTTTCACGCTCTCACACAAAATAAAGAAACTGATATCAACCACTAAATAACGTTACACACTTAATGCGAGCATGCGAACCACGTGTACTTGTTATGGGGGATTCCCGTTATGGTCGCGGGAAAGGAGTATCGTGTCAACATGATAGGTGCATCACGAACAATCTACTCTGCGATTTAATAACCATTAGGTATTGGATCTGTTTTCCGAGAAGATCTGGAATAGGTTCATCACTAGGAAAGCTTCGGGTCTTATTTTAGGATGGTGTTAGTTTCTAGAATTGAAATATAAAGCAATGATAAATTGTTAAATAAATAATAGATGACTTTTAGTGTGCCATTTAACATTTATATAGGTATTTTATACATCAAAACGTGCATATAACTGTTATATAGGTTGTAGGTAAAATATTCTTTGAAACAACTGACTTTTTGTTGACTGTGTACATAATTAGGATCATGAATAGGCTAAACGATACATGGGAATAAACACCTAAACCACAACACCACAATGGTAACATACTTGAGGCCTGATGTGATAAGAAAACTAATGCCTATGTACCAAAGGCTGGCATCAGATGAAATCGTAAGGAGATGTACTTTGGTTAAGACACAAAATGCAAATTAAAGTTTACATAACATGATATGGCATAATTGCCCAAAAGAAATATTTGTGTCAAAGAAGAGACTTCAGGTTGCTGTGGCATTAACCATCAGTGAACTCAATTTTGGTTGTTCTGCCTCACTCAAGCTGCAGTCAGACATAATGGACACGTCCTCCAACGTTAAGTCATATCGGACGATGGATGAATTGGGTGAAATGGTGCTCAAATGTGCCCGCGGTCCAAGGAGCTTAGAGTTACCCGACATTCGTCTTTCAGGATAAGGGAAAATCCCGAAAAACATCTTATCCAGGTAACTCACCCTGACCGAGATTCGAACTCGGGACCTCTTGAACGCGAGGCATGGCAAAGGGAAGGACCAATTACGCTTACTTCATTCAGCAATTTCTGCGAAGGTTACTTCTAGAACATCCAGAAGGAAACTAAAATTGAAGAAAGCTGCTGCAGAAAGGAGAAGGGAGAGGCAGGAGGTTCCAACTTATATATCTGGTGGGTTTTAGTCTGCTTCAAGGCATGTAGCTGTGAAGGAAAATGTTTTGGATTTTAAAATTTGATTTAATCAGTTATAGTTTTTTCAACATTTTTTGCGATTGAAAATGTTCCACACGATGCAGTTTTGATTCAGTCCCTATAAAATTTTCAACACGTGCCCTTAGAAAGCAAACAAAGGTTTCTATCATATGAATTTTTAATATGCATTATATTTTTAAAGTTATTGATTTCTAAATCAAAGGTTTAATAATTGTTTGGCTTTTCTGTTTACTCCATGCCTAATTTTTCCCTCTGGCACTAAAGGCAGTATGATAAATTCATATGATAGATCTTTCCTTCATAACCATCTGAATATTTTTAGAAATAGAAAAATTAAAATTTTGAAAATTTTCATCGCGTGCAGCGGTTTGAATTTTGGCCAAATTTTGAATTTCGTATATTAATTATTCAAAAACTATTGAAGATATAAGAACCAAATTTTGAGTCCTATGTCCACTATGCATCAGAACTAAGTGGTAAAATTTTCAGCAACATTGGTTAAAAATTGCTGGATTTGGGGTTTTCGGTGCTGCATCCCCTTGTTGATCGTAATCGGTTTATGACACTTACAATAATGCATTGTTATTTACATAGTCTTTTAAAGTTTCTACATTGTGATTTATAAAACAGAAAAGAGCGTGCTGCAACACTGCAGCACGTGAGAACGAGCCGCCCCTGCACCATCCTAAAGCGTATTCGTGCAGCGATGTGTTGCCAGGAGTCACTTGTGCAGTTGCTGAAAGAGACCACGGTGGATTATGTACCATTTCTGCTAAAGGTTTCATTTAGATAATTGGTTATAATCTAAAATGTATTGAAATTTTAATAAAGAGCCTTTACATACGTATACCGGATGAATCAACCATTAGCACGTATAGATTATGAATCCATTTTGTTAATAAATTCATATCCCGAGTGGAACAGGTTTAATGGGTTGGCTCATAAGCTCTGGCTTTCTTTTTTTTTTTTTTCCAAGCGAGAGTTTTGCGTGCAAGCTAAAACTTTTGGCATTGCGTTTTATTATTCGATATAGAAATATGTGCTCTGTAGAGTACGGTTTAGTTTTTGTAGGTTTACATACTGTTTGTTCATTTCGGATAAATAAAACGGAGCGTCAGTCGATAGCAAAAAGCGCTTTTGTGACGTTGGTATCTCTATTAAAAGCAAAATCCAGGTGTCGAAAACCCTTTATTACCGGCTTGACTCTTTATTTTACTAACCCGAAAAGATCAAGCAGTGTATAAACATACAAAAACTAAGCAGACTATTTTGTAAAGCGTGGGAATCGAACCTAACATGGATTTCCATTCATACTTGTAATATATACGTAACAGTATTTCTAACCTTTCTCGAGTTCCAAAGCGTTTATGAAATTTAATTATTATGCGGAAAATAAGTGATTATTTATTTAAATTGTGTTTAACAGAAGGTCACCCCACCCACCCCAAAAATTGCACAGTTTTCAAACTTGTAATATTAGCAGATATCCTTGTAAAAAGCTTCCAGCATTTAAAAAGAATAATAGTTTCCTTACTAGTTTTTCTTTAATTACTTGGTTCTTTTTTTTCCCCCTTTGTTAAATCAACTAAAATTTGATTCACCACCTGTAGCCGCCATAGGATATAGGAAAATCTTTTAGGACAAATCGGCTCACGATTGCAATAAACAAAGCTCTAACGTGCAATCTTTGCTTATACATTATTTTGTTATTTAAGGGTTAAAAACGGCAAGGTTTTTTTTTTCTTACAGAAATAGGAACTCAAAGAACAATTTGTATATTTTTACAATTCATTCTTCATCCATTTTTCATTTCATCATTAAATGTAGAATTATTTCAAGGGATGATGGCAGCTACACCTTTCTGCTCAGTAAATTAGAATAGAATATTCATTTCTCATCTTTCTTTATTCATACATCATATATTCATTAATACAATACCATTAACAATATTCCTAGCACATAATAACAAACTTTCTTTCTTATTCCCACCCAAATCCTCATGTAACAATACCCTCCTCTCATCTAATAATAATGATAATGGTGATGATTATAAGTAAAGTACAGAAATGAGGGACCGCTAATTGGTCAGGTGATATACACAGATATACTGGGCAGAAAGGGTATATACATATATACCGGTCGCCGAGGTATATATGGTTCGCCCCCATCCCTAAAGTAATTGGTTTCCCACTGCCAAATACCTTGGCGTCCACCTCGATCGCGGTCTCACCTCGGCACCTCACGTCCGAGTCAAAGCCGGACAAGGGCATGCAGAATTAAGGCAGTTGTACCCTGTACTTAAATCCGCCATGCCAACGCACCTCAAACTACGCCTGTATCGGGCGATTATACCGCCCCTGATTCTGTACGGCTGCGAAGTCTGGGGATCAGCGGCTCCGACCACTGTACGCAGACTACAGTGCGTCCAGAACAGGGCACTGCGCATGATCTACGATACCGGGCGGAGATTCCCGTCCCACATCCTTCACACCTACTCCGGAGTCAGGTACATTGTGGACGTGGTGTGGGAGAGATCCCGTACCATCTACAATAAGCTAGACTCCCATCCCAATATCTTGGTGAACACCCTTGGCTGTTACGACCACAGGGTTCCTCGCCACCGACCAAGCTACCGGTTGCCCAAAGATGCTTTGGGTAACTAGAACTGAACAGGCCACATTCCCCTGACTTCAAACCCCCAAGCCCAGAAATGGGCTTGGTAAGTCCAATACATAAACATTGTTCCTTTCCCTCTAACCTGTTAAGCGGACTGCGCTCAGATGCCTCCCAGGCAGGCGGAAGAGCGCAACCAGCACTGGGCGCACAACCCCCACGGGGCAAAAGTGCGCATAAGGCTAGACATACCACTGCCGAAGACAACCGCCTGAGACATAGGACGACTCTATTATACTGCCCAGATAAAGCCGCAATAAGCGGCTAGGTGCTGGGAAGCAAAGACTCCGTTCAGGTAAACCTGGACGACTCGATTCTTCTGCTGCTGGTCTGCTGGTCCTAAAGTCATTCAGCATCCTGAAGATGGGAGAGATGCACGCTCCCGAAACGTCGATGTCACAGCATCTTCTTACCTGACTCGAAGCCCTAGAACGTCTAGAACATATACGCCGCCAGGAAAGATTCAGCTCATATTTCAGTAAATATGCTGTACCAAATTTCCTAGATGGTCTCATGAATTTTGTTCTAGCGTCAAAAGAACGAATGGAAGTTGCACTGAATAATATAAGGTTCCTTAAATGATTATTGTTACTATCCGATATTAGGCATTCTAAAAATATTTCAGCATATGTGCATCTCTTAGAGTATATATATATATATATATATAATTTTAAAGACATAATTCAAAGTAATAAACCTTTTTCTCTTTGTTACCCTACGATAGTGTTCCTAATATGTATTAATACGGTTTCTTGACATGATGATCATCACCACCATCACCATCATCATCATCATCATCACCATTACCACCACCACCACCACCATCACCATCACCATCACCATCACCATTATTATTATCTGAGAGCTTCCAAGTATGGAAAACTTGCTTCTGTTTCCTCGTAACACTTGTATGACATTCACTTTGTCTTAAATTGTATCATGTATATTTGAGATATTAGTCATACAAAGCTATATTTCTCCATATCTCATAGTAGCAGAATCCGCAGCTTCCCTTCCGTTGCTGCAGTAACTGTTTCCCTCTCTCACACCACTTTCCGCTCTTTCCCTCCGTATTTCCTTAATCTTCTTCGGCCCGTTTCTGCCTCTCTGTGGAAAATAATGTCGCGTGTTGTACTTAAAACCCGGTAATAAAACTGCTTGGGTGGTGTTTATGGTTTTTGCAAACGGTTACTGTGGTTATTCATTTATGTTCATAGTAACAGCAACGTAACTCTATTACTTCTTAATTATTTGCCCTGACAAAATGCTGCAATGAAAGCCTTGACAGAATAATATGCTTGTCATACTTCCTATGCAAATCTTCCCCGATTTTTGGAAAGTAGTAGGCGTGTCCAAAATGACCCGGACTCTGGTAGCCAATCACTCCAACGGCACTATACGAAGTCGTATGTGGAGTACCGACCGGCTGATTTCTCTCTGCATAATGCTAATAGTGCCAAATATGACTACGTTATGTTTTTCATTATAAAGTGTTTCCGAAACGATGCCCCTCTGCGTCTAAGCAAAGTCAAATACACGCGACAAATATCTGTAGAAGATATAGTTCAAAATGCACGCCAAATAGTCTTATAATTCGTTCAGTGTATGGGAATTTGTTACATTAACTTTAATTTCCCCTCGGCTATTAATTACTTGGATTTAGGTCTAGAAAGGGGTGTGTAGAATATCGGCACATTAGCAATTAGGCATACAGATAATTATCTACATTTCAGGGGGGGGGGAGTTGTTTTTCTGGTTTAATTGTGAAGGTCACTTTCAGGTGTCAAAAGCTGTACATTCAAAAGCTGTAGCAAACAATATAGCCAAATATACACCATCCACGCCAATCTTGGAAGTGCAAGTCATGAAATCAATGTCATGTCGGTGGTGTACGCTCTTCTTTCAAATAACAGAAAGGAGGGGTAGAGCCAGACTGAAAAATTCAATGCCATAGCCGGGATTTGAACCACGGATCTTCTGGTTTCCGTCCAGCCACTCTAAACCATTGAACTACTATAGTCAACGTGCCAACATGATATTAAATTATCCAACTGACTCGTGTTTCTCCCGGTAAACCACTAGGAGTTCTCATAAACACATGAGACAACTACCTTAATGGCGCCTTACTATACTGTAAGTACTTTAAGGCCCGGGCTTCATAGTTCGGACCACTATTACGTACAATTAATGGAAATTAATTGTTCTTTTACACTAGCCGTGTGTAGGACGCACTATGAACGGGTAGAGCCAGACTGAAAAATTCAATGCCATAGCCGGGATTTGAACCACGGATCTTCTGGTTTCCGTCCATAGAGCCAAATCGCTCGGTGTACCATTAATACGGGCCTATCAAACTGAAGCTATATGCTCTCGATATCTTTTTGTGTACGCATTCTCAGTAATATCTGTAACAACCCATATGCTATATTTAGGGGTAGTGATATTTAGCATTTTGATTTTTACATTTAGCATTTTGTAGCATCTATACATTTGCAATTTAGTACTTTATAGCATTTTAAAGAAATGTTGAGTGAATTTTGTTACATAATGAACATTAATATTATTTATATGAAATGTAAAACACATTTATGGAGAGTTATTAATGACGGTGAGTTAAAAATGCAAAATGTATCAACTTATTTCACATTACTATAGGCTAAAGCAATATACAGGAATATAGTTCAATCTGATACAGACTAAAGCATACTGCGTAACACCAAAAAGACACATGCATACTGATGTAAAAGTAACACAATAAAAAGAAAATGCACTAGTTTATCCTAGTTTATGATTCAGTAATCCTATTGAATGAAAGCATTAAACGTATTTCAATATTCTGTTCTGTTATTTGAGTCCTCCTGTCACTCATCATCAAATTATATTTACTGAAATAATTTCAGCATCTACGCTGTTGGTAGGATCCCAAATACGTTGTAGAGCTGCTCGGGCACACTCTGGGTATTTGAGCTTAACAGCCAAGAGCATTTACAGGCAGTCTACTACTTAATTATTCTGCATTGTTTATATCAGTTGTGAATGAAAATATTCATATCCCTCCACGAAAAAATGGGATCTTACTTTTACTTTCACTTAAAATCACATAATTTATTGAAGTTACTCTGCCAGCAGTGACAGGATTAAAAGGCATACCAACGTCTTGGAGAAAGATATTTGTCACATTTTCCGCCTCTGCCCACTGTTTGACATTTTCGCTCTCACCATCTTCGCAATTACTGACGTGACCTACGCATAGAATGGATTAAAGCTAAACCGAACAGGGCAATGAAAATCGTAACTTTGGCAACTAAGAACTTCAACTGGAATTAACACATGTTAATAAAAAAACATGTACATAAAGCCTAAGCATGTACAGTTACATGTGTTTATCATTTCCTTAAAATTAGGGTTGCTATTTGTTTTCAGACATAAGGAATTTAATTTTCCGTTAACCAAGTTATGAAGATAGATTTATGACAGTCATTAGGCGTCGTAAGAGGAGTTTCTTTTGTGAAACAATTGAACTCGCTTGAGGTACGAAACATTACCTAATATGAGCAATGATGGAACAATAAGCTAATTTAGCGGGAAGGGTTGCTTTACACATTCCAGAAGAGTGGTCACTTACTTTGTCTTTCTAAACATGCCAAGGTTCTACAGACTCTTCAGTTAAAGTTTCCAAAAGAAAGAACATTGGGGAAATATAATTATGTGATTTCGATTTCGCATTTATATCCCATTTTGAGTCAATTTTGCACTTTTTCGCATTTACGAAAAATCACCTTGGTGTGCATGTGATTTTTTATTATTATTGTTACTTTAATAGCAATGTCTTATGCTCTTCTTGCAGAAGATAAATAATATTTTAAACACATTTATTTATAAAAACACAAATAAAGTATTTTTGTCGTTTTCAAAAATAAATACAATGTGATTAGAATGTTATATTGATTGTGTAAACACTCAGCTTACTTATCTGTTATGAATGTTGCTGGCATATAATGCGAAGTATCCTCTCGTGAAAATTTCACTAGGCATTTGATTTCATTCATGCCCCCCCTCCACCCAGAATGAGGGCTGTGATAGAAAAAAAAGGGTTGACACACCCGATAGTAAGTTAATTTCCATTTATATTTGATTTTACATAGGTATAGGAATAAAATATTTATTTCAGTTGGTTTAAAAACAGAGTAGAGTGATTTAGTTTTTATGTGTGAGCATAAATGCCATAAAATAAAGTAAACCTTAGCAATTGGAAGTTATATTACAATGTGTGTAGTGCACATTTCGTATGCCTACAATAAAAAAATCAAAATGATATCTGGGATTCAAACCTTTGTAGTCCTAGCTCCTACATAATTACCTACAACCGCTCGGCTATCCCTGCAGGTTTAGTAACTGAACCTCAGTTATGAGACTCAATTTATCGCAAACATTACATTGTGCAAAAAAGGAAGGTTTCCCTATGTTAATATGCATAAAATATATGAAAGAAAACACAATGTGTGAACATCCTCATTGTTATTATCTATTATTATCTACTACTACTACTACTACTACTACTACTACTACTACTACTACTACTACTACTACTACTACTACTACTACTACTACTACTACTACTACTACTACTACTACTACTACTACTACTACTACTACTACTACTACTACTACTACTACTACTACTACTACTACTACTACTACTACTACTACTACTACTACTACTACTACTACTACTACTACTACTACTACTACTACTACTACTACTACTACTACTACTACTACTACTACTACTACTACTACTACTACTACTACTACTACTACTACTACTACTACTACTACTACTACTACTACTACTACTACTACTACTACTACTACTACTACTACTACTACTACTACTACTACTACTACTACTACTACTACTACTACTACTACTACTACTACTACTACTACTACTACTACTACTACTACTACTACTACTACTACTACTACTACTACTACTACTACTACTACTACTACTACTACTACTACTACTACTACTACTACTACTACTACTACTACTACTACTACTACTACTACTACTACTACTACTACTACTACTACTACTACTACTACTACTACTACTACTACTACTACTACTACTACTACTACTACTACTACTACTACTACTACTACTACTACTACTACTACTACTACTACTACTACTACTACTACTACTACTACTACTACTACTACTACTACTACTACTACTACTACTACTACTACTACTACTACTACTACTACTACTACTACTACTACTACTACTACTACTACTACTACTACTACTACTACTACTACTACTACTACTACTACTACTACTACTACTACTACTACTACTACTACTACTACTACTACTACTACTACTACTACTACTACTACTACTACTACTACTACTACTACTACTACTACTACTACTACTACTACTACTACTACTACTACTACTACTACTACTACTACTACTACTACTACTACTACTACTACTACTACTACTACTACTACTACTACTACTACTACTACTACTACTACTACTACTACTACTACTACTACTACTACTACTACTACTACTACTACTACTACTACTACTACTACTACTACTACTACTACTACTACTACTACTACTACTACTACTACTACTACTACTACTACTACTACTACTACTACTACTACTACTACTACTACTACTACTACTACTACTACTACTACTACTACTACTACTACTACTACTACTACTACTACTACTACTACTACTACTACTACTACTACTACTACTACTACTACTACTACTACTACTACTACTACTACTACTACTACTACTACTACTACTACTACTACTACTACTACTACTACTACTACTACTACTACTACTACTACTACTACTACTACTACTACTACTACTACTACTACTACTACTACTACTACTACTACTACTACTACTACTACTACTACTACTACTACTACTACTACTACTACTACTACTACTACTACTACTACTACTACTACTACTACTACTACTACTACTACTACTACTACTACTACTACTACTACTACTACTACTACTACTACTACTACTACTACTACTACTACTACTACTACTACTACTACTACTACTACTACTACTACTACTACTACTACTACTACTACTACTACTACTACTACTACTACTACTACTACTACTACTACTACTACTACTACTACTACTACTACTACTACTACTACTACTACTACTACTACTACTACTACTACTACTACTACTACTACTACTACTACTACTACTACTACTACTACTACTACTACTACTACTACTACTACTACTACTACTACTACTACTACTACTACTACTACTACTACTACTACTACTACTACTACTACTACTACTACTACTACTACTACTACTACTACTACTACTACTACTACTACTACTACTACTACTACTACTACTACTACTACTACTACTACTACTACTACTACTACTACTACTACTACTACTACTACTACTACTACTACTACTACTACTACTACTACTACTACTACTACTACTACTACTACTACTACTACTACTACTACTACTACTACTACTACTACTACTACTACTACTACTACTACTACTACTACTACTACTACTACTACTACTACTACTACTACTACTACTACTACTACTACTACTACTACTACTACTACTACTACTACTACTACTACTACTACTACTACTACTACTACTACTACTACTACTACTACTACTACTACTACTACTACTACTACTACTACTACTACTACTACTACTACTACTACTACTACTACTACTACTACTACTACTACTACTACTACTACTACTACTACTACTACTACTACTACTACTACTACTACTACTACTACTACTACTACTACTACTACTACTACTACTACTACTACTACTACTACTACTACTACTACTACTACTACTACTACTACTACTACTACTACTACTACTACTACTACTACTACTACTACTACTACTACTACTACTACTACTACTACTACTACTACTACTACTACTACTACTACTACTACTACTACTACTACTACTACTACTACTACTACTACTACTACTACTACTACTACTACTACTACTACTACTACTACTACTACTACTACTACTACTACTACTACTACTACTACTACTACTACTACTACTACTACTACTACTACTACTACTACTACTACTACTACTACTACTACTACTACTACTACTACTACTACTACTACTACTACTACTACTACTACTACTACTACTACTACTACTACTACTACTACTACTACTACTACTACTACTACTACTACTACTACTACTACTACTACTACTACTACTACTACTACTACTACTACTACTACTACTACTACTACTAC
This sequence comes from Mantis religiosa, assembly GCA_030765055.1. Lineage (NCBI taxonomy): Eukaryota > Metazoa > Arthropoda > Insecta > Mantodea > Mantidae > Mantis > Mantis religiosa. The sequence continues at coordinate 30,574,332 of CM060950.1, read as the reverse complement.
TACTACTACTACTACTACTACTACTACTACTACTACTACTACTACTACTACTACTACTACTACTACTACTACTACTACTACTACTACTACTACTACTACTACTACTACTACTACTACTACTACTACTACTACTACTACTACTACTACTACTACTACTACTACTACTACTACTACTACTACTACTACTACTACTACTACTACTACTACTACTACTACTACTACTACTACTACTACTACTACTACTACTACTACTACTACTACTACTACTACTACTACTACTACTACTACTACTACTACTACTACTACTACTACTACTACTACTACTACTACTACTACTACTACTACTACTACTACTACTACTACTACTACTACTACTACTACTACTACTACTACTACTACTACTACTACTACTACTACTACTACTACTACTACTACTACTACTACTACTACTACTACTACTACTACTACTACTACTACTACTACTACTACTACTACTACTACTACTACTACTACTACTACTACTACTACTACTACTACTACTACTACTACTACTACTACTACTACTACTACTACTACTACTACTACTACTACTACTACTACTACTACTACTACTACTACTACTACTACTACTACTACTACTACTACTACTACTACTACTACTACTACTACTACTACTACTACTACTACTACTACTACTACTACTACTACTACTACTACTACTACTACTACTACTACTACTACTACTACTACTACTACTACTACTACTACTACTACTACTACTACTACTACTACTACTACTACTACTACTACTACTACTACTACTACTACTACTACTACTACTACTACTACTACTACTACTACTACTACTACTACTACTACTACTACTACTACTACTACTACTACTACTACTACTACTACTACTACTACTACTACTACTACTACTACTACTACTACTACTACTACTACTACTACTACTACTACTACTACTACTACTACTACTACTACTACTACTACTACTACTACTACTACTACTACTACTACTACTACTACTACTACTACTACTACTACTACTACTACTACTACTACTACTACTACTACTACTACTACTACTACTACTACTACTACTACTACTACTACTACTACTACTACTACTACTACTACTACTACTACTACTACTACTACTACTACTACTACTACTACTACTACTACTACTACTACTACTACTACTACTACTACTACTACTACTACTACTACTACTACTACTACTACTACTACTACTACTACTACTACTACTACTACTACTACTACTACTACTACTACTACTACTACTACTACTACTACTACTACTACTACTACTACTACTACTACTACTACTACTACTACTACTACTACTACTACTACTACTACTACTACTACTACTACTACTACTACTACTACTACTACTACTACTACTACTACTACTACTACTACTACTACTACTACTACTACTACTACTACTATGAGAGCATTCAGTAGGACGAAGCCAAAGAGACTCGTTCCGCGACACCATTGTTACCCGGCCGTGTAAACGATGTGGACTAGGAATACGCTTCCAGAGTCTGCTTTTTTTTTTTTTTTTTTTTTTTGGTCAAAGGGTTGATAAATATTGTATGGTTCATTAGAATAGAATACACCTTTTTCTTTGTGTTTTTTGTCGTAACGTTAGCGTTTGCGAAATATTCCTTGACCTTGATATATTCCCAAATGAAATTTGACTTGCATCATTTACTGGACTATGTTTTGAGAATATGAGGTTCTTTCGTATTATTCTTTCTAACGTATTAACTCTTCAGTAACAAAGCAAATATTTGTAATATACGCATGCTGTTGTCGCATCGTGCATGTAACAAATTTATATGAACAAAGCTGTGTTCACTTTCAGACTAATATAAGGACTGAAACAAAGTTATGATTATTATTCAGGAATAAAGCAAGTGTATTCTACAATTTAATAAACTGTTTCCAATATTTAGCAAAGATGAGAAGACATCACTGAGATGCGCCTTCTAACTGGCTCGACGTGTTTTTTTTTTTTTTTTTTTATTAAACAAATACGTATCTATGTAATACATAGATATATATCGTTTCATTTTATTACTTAACCGCCTTTTTATTGTTTCCGTTTGTTTTACTCTGTTTTCTATAGTTTCACACATGCACTACCTATACAGATGAACACCCATGCCCAAGGCGGGACTCGAACACGCGACTCTCTATTCGGCGGAACGCAAGACACATACGCTCGAACGACCATGACTATAAGGGCCGACACTTAAATTAATATCACTTTTAGTACTTTTAACGAACGTAACAGCCCTTTCCGGTATGTTTTTAACTTACGTCCTCCAACGTTGTTATATCGGAAGATGAATGAAATGGGTGAAATGTTGCTCAAATGAGTCCGGGGTTCATGGAGCTTAGAGTTGCCGACATTCGTCTTTCAGGATAAGGGAAAACTCCAGAAAAAACTTTATCCAGTCAACTCACCGTAACCGAGATTCGAACTCGGGACCTTTGAGCGCGAGACAGAGGCAGACACGCTACCCTCTACGCTACCGAGGTGGACAGTTTCGCCTCTTCCGTGGAGATGCAATCAGATACTAATAATAAGTGAAACCATCACCTCTTTTGCTTTTAATACGTTGTTAGGTATGAGTTCTGTGACATATGTTTATTGTTGTACCTAACCCATATTAATTAATAGTTGTTGCCAAATGTATATACGCTGCAGAAAGGATGGTGTGGATCTGAAAGTAGGAAAATACAGAAACGTTCTGTTGTAGGAAAGACACCCCCATCTTTGGTTGTGTGGAGTAGGCTCCAAAGCTACTTTGATGGACTACGAAACGGATATTTCAAACCTCTTTACGTCAAGTCACCTGAGCAGAAGAGCTTCGCCCAAATATGAATTAAGATTGCAGCTCTGTCATTGTAGTGCACACATTTTAATCGTTTTCCTATTCTTTTGGAAGTGAACCTCTAAGGCCATAACAAATATTAGTTTTAATTTGTTCTTACCTAATTTAAAAATCCTAGCTAATGTAGCTTATTTGTAACTTTCTTGCATTATTTCACGTCGAAATATCCAATACCAAGTCCAAAGAAATAAATAATATATCCAGAAAAGTTACGTTACTGAATTCGAAACTGCCACTTCGTAACACAGAATGTTCAATAAGCAAGAACGACACTTATCTTAGTGTGGACTAGGTTGGTGGTTACTTGCCTGTATTGACATCCGGAGGCTAAAGGTTCAAATGCACACCACTGTGAAAGGAAAAGACAACCTTGTTTGTACTGCGTCAGATAAAGAGCTGCTGATGTACTGTTCGTACCTAATAGTACGCACAGATACAATTGCCGCAACAGACCTAGACATGTGAAAATCTTATCGCCAGCTAAGAAGTGATTTAGGTGACCGGTCGACTGCATGTTGGAGAACGGGTGGACAAATCCGCACACCAGTTACGCAGTGGACCACATCACCCCTTCATCTCTGCCTCTTGCCTCACGAAGCGAACACCTGTACAATTATTTCCCTGCTCTATGTAATTTCTTACCAGTTAGTTTTGAAAATGCAGAAGTTAAGCATAAAATGAATGAATGAATGAATGAATGAATGAATGAATGAATGAATGAATGAATGAATGAATGAATGAATGAATGAATAAGCCTGAGGTGTCCCATTACGAGCAAGGGCCTCCTACTCGAGGGGAGCTCATTAAGTGTTCCTCATGCGGTGAGTTATGCCGCGTAGAGTGTTTATTTGCCGCTTTAGTGTGACATGTTCAGAACTGTGATCCTGTGAATCATTGGCCTATTGTATACATTCACTGCACCACAGCCCTTTTCGCTACTTGGACGGTTCCTGCATGGGTTCCTTGGTTTTGCCACGTACAGATGTATTTTTTAGACGAGGCGCATGACCTTGCTCATATGTGCGCGAGTGACGTCATGCGAATCAATGGTAGAGGTAAGATCTCTGCTTTCACCAGCAGATTGCTGATAAAGCTAGTGGGTTAGATGGCAGATGACTAACCTGACACCCCCTTTTCTTCCAAATGAACAAGTGGACTCGACCATAAACTACTGCGCAACTTTACGTCATACGCCACATCTAAAAAGTACATCTGTACTCCCGTTTTGGCAATGGTAGACCAGTGGCTGCCTGCTGTCGCCTTGAAGAAGTCGGCCCATCTGCGCCTTGGCCTATCTCTGTGTCTTCTACTTAGGTGTGGATCCCACATCGGGTGTGCTGTGTCTATCTGTCATCGTGAAGTCTAGACAGATGACCACCCCAGGTCCATTTAATCCTATCGACTCGGTTAGTAATGTTGTTTGATGCTGACCTTGTATGAAGGGACTGATTGGAAACTTTGTCTTTGAGGGATACTTTTAAGATTTTCCGTGGCATGTTCCTCTGGTATACCTCTATGAATTTATGGTAACTATATGTTAGGGCTGGGTATATACAGGATTCGAGGGCTTCTAATCTGAAACTTCTGCTTAGGGAACGGCCCAGAAGGATGAATTTTATGAATGCTTTTCATGCCTGTGAGATTCTTCTCTTGATTTCTTTTGTTTTGTACAGTTTGTCCAATTTCTTAACAAACTTATTTCCAAGAAATGACCCTTAACTTACCCGTTCCACTCCACACCCGCCCGGTACAAAGCTATTAGTGAGCACAATAGCACTAAGCGTTTTGTGGATTTCTGGGGGCAGGATTGCACTGTTGCAAAATATACTAGTTGTACATCAGTTCTGTGTTGCTAGTAACCTAAGTAAGATGTTTCTCTTTATACCGTGGCTAAATAGTGGGTGTGTTAATAACGAGAACTAAGAAATTAACGACGGTATTGCGAAAGGTGAACTGATTCATGATGAAATTGACGAAGGTATTGCGAATGGTGAAATTATGACGCTAATACGAATGGTGACTTAATAGATTGTGAAGTTAACGAAGCTGATGATAATAATCTCTTAATACAACCGTCAGCTAGGACTCCAACCAAGAAAAGAGACGTTATAGGTAGCGGAAGCAAGATCAGGAAACAGAGCGCAAATATGTTAGTGAATTTTAGAAACTTTCTGAAAACTGTAATTGAAAATGAAGGGGTACTACCGTCGAAAAATTTGAATAAATTAACTGCCGATGCGGCTGGTGTAGAAATAACAATGGTAAGAAAAATTGCATCAATTTACATTACTAGTTAAAGCACTCCAAATAAAAAGAAATCAAATAAAACTAAGTTTTCATTTGACAAGATCGATGACTTCAATCGTGATTTATTGCGTAGGGCTGTGTACGATTGTTATGCGAAAGGTGAGTCTCCCACTGTTGGCCAATTAACGGAAATTATGCATAAGAAGACGGTTGAAAGTGATTGTATGTTCCCGTACAGCAAAAGTAAAGTGCATAGTCTGTTATTATCTATGGATTTTGAGCATGGTGCTACGAAAAGGAAATGTATTAGAGGAGAGTCGAATGAAATTGTTGCGTGGAGGTATACATATTTGAGTCTGGTTGTCTTTAAGGCTTGGATGATTGGATGGCTGTGTAGGCTTTTATAAGGGATAATTATTTTAATTTTTAGTAACAGTACAGGAATATTTAAAGTGCAATTTTATTAAATTGTATGTATTATTATGCAATGCTATACTTTAAAATAATTCATTATATTTATGAATTCTGAACCTTGGGCTAAGAGTATTTGACAACTGTGTAGCAAAACTGCCAGGTCATACATTACGGACCGGACGGGGAAGAGGCTACCCAAATGTAAAGTGTCGAGAGACCTTGGGATGGGGAAGCAAAGTTAAGAACTTGGACAAACTGCAAGTGCTATTTAATACTCTTTATGAAAATATAAGAAGATGTGAACACTCAATACAGACTGTAGGTATATGCTACGCGCTATAAGCAAACCTATCATATCACTGACTCCAAGTAAGCTATAGACTCGGCGTGTAGCTTTGAAGTCGTGGTCATAATTGCGAAAGTTTTGGGCCATTGTACTCCATATTTCCGTACCAGTAAACCTCGGGGCGAACTGCGACAAAATGCCGTTATTTGTGACCTGAATCCTCAATCCCTTCATATAAGTTGCTCTAGCCTTGCTTCAGGCGAATCTCCACTTCCAAAGTTTGCTTACGTGTTTGTCTTTTTAAGAAGACTTATTCCATACATCAAATGGCTTATATAGTGCAATATGAAATGTACGAAACGTAGTTCACATAAGAATTGAAATACTAACTTAATTTCTTGTGTGACATGACATCCATTTTGGATATTTGTATCTCTTAATTGTTTTGAGGCATATTGTTCCCATCTATGTCTCTTTTTATCCTTAAATTTTGGCAGATTTTTATATTGGACCCATGTGATAGGTCCCTTAATAAACAAATTTACTGTATTAAAATTATTTAGAAGATATATATCTACATCGCTTAAAATTTGGGCACGATATCTTAAATACGAGGGCTGTTCATATGATCATAATTTTTTACGGTCATAATTTTTCGCACTAAAATTCAATCTTATTATATTCTATTAGCTTAATGTGAAACAAACACGCCGTAGTAGTTTCATTGTTGGTACAACAGGTTCCCACCTGTGAGAACCAGGCAAGTTCAGACATGTTCAGTATCGCCTACCGCTGCAAGGAGGTAACTCGCGAGGAACAATATGCAGCTTTGAAATTCTGCTTTCGCCTCAACGAATCTTCAGTTAAGGCCTATACAGTGTTCCAGGAGGCCTATGGAGTGTCTGATCTTCCCTACAGCACAGCTCGAAGGTGGTTTAAAATGTTTAAAGAGTGGAGACAATCAATTTCAAAGGAAGGTGGACCCGGTGCTCCAGTTACTGCTCTTACGGTAGAAAATATCAATACTGCTGCTGCCATTGTGAGTGAGGATCGACGATTTACCTTAAGATCACTTTATGAAATACTGAACATTTCATTGGGTGCCAGCCACACTATGGTGACAGAAACATCACACATGAGACGTGATTGTGCGCGATGGGTTCCAAGACTGTTGATTCCCGAACAAAAAGACATTCGCATGCAGTTGAGGTTGGTGTTAGAGGAAGGTCCGGAGTTTCTTTCAAATGTAATCACTGCTGATGAAACTTGGCTATATCATTTTGATCCTGAGAGCTCAGTGTGGAGCAAAGCTCAGGGTGGAAATCTCCTTTATCACCAACCCCCAGAAAACCAAAAGTAGTTGCTTCTGCTGGGAAAGTTATGGTCATCTCATACTTTGATATTCATGGAATGGTTTATCAGCATGTTGTACCTGCACACACATCAGTAACTGGACAATACTACAGGGATGTCCTGAAAACATTGCAAGTCCATATCAGCCGCAAAAGACCACATTTCCGTGAAGTAGCTTGGGTGCTGCACCACGATAATGCGCGGCAAAATATTGCCAATGTTGTTGCTGAATATCTTGCAAAAATCAACGTGAAGAGCATCCCTCACCCTCCCTATAGTCCGGATTTAGCTCCATGTGACTTTTGTTCTATTCCATAACTTGAAGAAACGCTTTCGTGGGAGGCATTATCCATCATCAGAAGCAGTGGTGAAGGCTGCGGAGGCGAATTTGAAGAATCTCTAAAAAAATGGTTTCCAGCATGTCTTTAAAGACTGGCAGAAACGCTGGGACAAGTGCATCGCATTCAGGGGAGACTATTTTGAGAACCATCAAAATTATGAGGATGAGTAAAGGTACGTTGACAAAACAAAATTGTGATCATTCTTTATTGAACAGCCCTCGCAGCTTTTTAAATAGTGGTTCTTGAACTTAAAGCATTTAATATCGACGATATAGTGTTTCTAATGTACTCTTAGTGACGGGATAGATCAAAGGGGTACAAAAGTGTACAAAATCCAAAAATCGAAATATCTTTTTATTACTGAATTTTCGAAAGATTCACTAGTAAAAGTTCGCAGAACTACGTTTATGGCAAGTGTTGCTACGTATTAAATTGAGATGGATTTGGAGGGACAGATCTGGCATGCAAAGAGAGAGAAAAAGGAGGAAGAGAAAGCAAGATAAACAAAGAAGTATCTCTCTGCGTTTAATGCAGTGACGCAAACAGAGCTCGTTTGTTGAAATTAAAAGCACATTAAAATGTTTACCGTTAGCAAACGGTTTAAATTAAATGAACAAAAATTTCAAGATTTCTGTGGCTTTCGAGTAAATTAATTCTCAATTTTATAAATAAGCCATAAGCTGAGGAACCTCCCTTTAAAACTATTACACGGAGAGCAAGTGTTTTATTGCAATATTCAGAATATATATGTTATGTCCAGCATATGAAACAAATTAAGTCATGTAGAGTTGCAACTTAATTAATTTTATATTTTTTCAGCACATGTTTAGATCATCGGACTCCTTAGCGAGGGTACTGCACTTTGTATCAGTTAGATTTGCTTGGGACAATTTTATTCCAACTTATAAATACGAACCAGATGGCGGGATCCGGCAGAGGATACAACTTTAAGGCCCTTGGTGTCACATGGGCCACATTGTGAGCAGTAGAATATTCTTACTATTTGTTAATGCTTGAGAAAAGACTGTTTTACTTCGAACATCCGTTTGGTGCTTACTGATCATCGTTCTTACTAAATCGCTAGAGATCGGCAAAAGAAGCTATTTTATAGCGTTAACTACCAGCGGCAATTCCGATACTGCAGCTGACGCTTATTGCACGTCAGATCCCGGAAGAACGGATGAGATGAAAACACACTACAGGCGGAACTTCTGGGTCCCTAACGTGTGTAGGCAGTTTCTTCACCCCGATGGAGTTCCAGCTCGTCCCAGAGCCTGTTACTTGCTATCCAGGTCCGGCTGAACAGCCTCCTTTGGAGCATAGTCTTTGCTGACTCTTGCTACCTCGAAAAATTGAATGCAGAGAATGAAATAAAAGGAAATGAAACGTGGTTGTTGGATAAATATCACCCTAACATTCGCTAGGCAGATTGGCTGCGGGAATTCAACTCGCGACCTCCCGAATCCGGACCAAAAGCATTATCACCGGAGCCATCCCGCTCGGTGAGTTACAAATTTTTAATACGTTTATTTCACTCTCTAGTTTCTAGCCTACAAATGCTGCAGCGTGCAAAAAGTGGACCCAGTGTCCTAGAAAGTTATAATGCTTTTCCTCCCTACGGTATCCACATATATCTAACAACACGAAATGCCACCAAAATCCTTTGTTTCTTCTCTGTGATTGGTTTTAAACTAATTCTAAGAAACAAATCTAAATTAATCACCTATATTAAACTTGGTATGAAGCGAAAGCAGTGTGAGAAGCAGTTTCATTTAATGAATTTGACTCCTCGTGTAAACAACCTGTGGCCTAAGACTCAAACTAGTAGAAGGAAGGTGGTAGAGACTATTGATTGATTGATTGATTGATTGATTGATTGATTGATTGATTGATTTGTAAATCATCAAACACAAATAACGTTTGTAATAATCATTATCAATATACTCTTAATGATTGATTGATTGATTGATTGATTGATTGATTGATTGATTGATTGATTGATTGATTGATTGATTGATTGATTGATTGATTGATTGATTGATTGATTGATTGATTGATTGATTGATTGATTGATTGATAAATGAGTTTCTTTACCTGTAGTGCTAATGTGCACAATAGCTGCAGTATTCGCTCAATGTTTCTTCTCCAGTAATTATTTTGATATATATGAAAGTTTAGTAACTTTATTATTGTTACTTATATTATTGTTACTTATTATTGTTATTATTATAACATAAAATATTGCTAAATAAATTGAGTATTAGTGCAAACATTGAAAATATCATGATTATTAAGATAATGATGCTCAAATAGAAAGAATATATGATATTCTACCCTGGAATATATAAGCAAGCAGTGAATCAAACAGCTAGCATTACCCAAGATTGCAGGTTGGATATGAAACATTTAGAAAGGATGGAGCCACAAATTCCAATATTTCATCCCTATACTGGGATTTTCTAACTCGAATGTACTGCATTTTGAATAAAATGTTCAATATCAGGTTTTCTCCTCAAATTCACCTTTGATGGGCTGGATGGAGGGAAAATATGATGTAGAATACTTAGAGATTTTGTTTAACACCTGTTGCAGATTTATTTTTATACCATCACATTTAGACTCTCCACATTATACCAAGAAGTTAGATGTTTACCAGGATATGCTTTTAAATTTACCAGTGTGACTTACAATGGAACACACTCACTTACTTAAGGCTACATGAAACTATAGTATTTTCATTTTCACCAGTCCACTCAAAGTCACTTTGCAACTGTTCTCTGTACTTCTATTACAAAATGCCCAGTGATGAAGGAGCATTAGGCAAAGGAGCACTAGAAAGAGTCAGATAGAGCAAGAGTTGATATATGCATCTCCTTGAGTGGACTGACCATAATGAAACCACAATAGTGATAGCAGTGGAAGTGCTGATTTATGGCTAAGTGATAGAAGAATATTAGATGCTAATGTTGGGTACAACCTGGGAAATAAGCATATACAACTATTCCTTTCTTGGAAGTGTTGAAAACAGTGTTGTTATGATAAATTAACTTTAAAGAGAGTCGATTAAAGACACTAGACAACACTTACTTAAGTGTTGTCTAGTGTCTTTAATCGACTCTCTTTAAAGTTAATTTAATATACAACTATACTTCAGAATTGCAGTAACTATTGTAATCCAGCGATACTGTAAATTTCTGGCTATACTTTAAATACCTGGTGATTTTTGCTCCAAATAGAAATAGTATATTACCAGTCTTTTTTATGAATATACTTTCACATGTTGCACACACTTGTCTTCACCGAAAAGCTTTCAAAGTCAGATCAATTATTAACTCTTACGGAATAAAGGCTTAGTCAGCACTGATTTTATTAAGTTAGTGAGTTAGAGACATCATTTTCAATTCTACTCCAATTAAAATGTCTGTTACTTGTAGCTTTGATTTACAAGCATCAAACAAATATACCAAAAAACATACAAATTTACCACTTTGGTAATAGACTTTTCCAGAGACTGATGCTGAAAAATAAAGTAATTCTGAAAGAGCTGACTGGCTTTCAATGTAAGCGTATTTGAAGTGAATACAACCTCATTAGGATTAAATTACACAAGTCAAATGGAAAGCAAAATAACAATGGTAACAAAATAATGCATAGTTTTCATTATGTATTATTTATGGGAACTATTAATTGGTGAAAATATATGAAGGATTTATTTACCTATAAATGTTATATTATGAAGTTAATTGCTCCTTAATGTAAACCTTCTCAAATTTTATTTTTATTTCTGATTTGCAGTCCGAGGAGTGGGTACATATCATGAAACCATCAAAGAAGATGTGGCTAGTGATGCTTGTGGGTGCTTGTGTGGTTGTGGTGCAGTACCATGTGTCCTCTACTTGGCTGGTAGGAGGACCAAATGCTGGTGTTGCAAATGGACTGAAATATGCTGCAGAGCCGGGAGCTGGCATAACCGAGGTGTCAAGTGATGAACTATTGAGGGCCGCTGTGTCACGTTTGCACTTAGATAGTGCCGTGTCAGCCAGCATTGGGCAGAAGTTCCTTCAAGAGCTAGTTGTCCAGTTGGGACATGAAATGTTAAATATGGGACTTTGCGGAGATGTAACAATGATGACGGCTTCCCACAGACAACAGTTTATGCAAATTTCACCTCCTGCCGCTAGCTCATATTATTCAACTAAGAACATGGCTGTTGCAGCCACTGTGCCTGCACCCCCTCTTGTCTACACAGTGCCTCCTCTTTATATCATTACTCCTACTTACCGTCGACCTGAGCAAATTCCAGAACTTACTCGTATGGCACAAACATTAATGCATGTACGTAATCTCCACTGGTTAGTCATTGAGGATGCTGCCGTTAAAACACAGCTTGTTTCTGACTTACTCAAGAGAACAGGAATATCATATGATCATTTGGTTGGTAAGTACTGTAATGTTTTTTCTTTAATTTTTAAAATAACTACTTTATCATATATTTCTAAATAATACCTAGTACACTTCAGTTTTACATAGCTTTCAAGGTTGTGCAGTTACTGAGGAAATGCTCTTTACCTGTATACATATAAATGCTCCCAACCTATATTATATATAAAACATTTTAATATTTCAAAACAAGCCATTTTAAAGCAAATTTTTACTTCAGAAAGTGTGTGTTAATATTAGTGGTAGATATTAGTGATATTAGGCTCGATTAGATTGATAAGAGTGTTTTTCCCTTGAGACATGGCAATAACACTAATGGTTCAGATTCTGTTATATACTCCTTCACTGTAAAAGGAATAATTTATTTTTATATGAGGGTAGTTCAGTATGTACCATTTTTCAATATAGATATTGTTTCTACGTTAAGTTGGTGTTACCATCATGTGTTGTCATTTATTACACTGCACCAAAAGAATATGGTACCAATTCATAAGCTAGTTGCAATCTGGAAGGCATTTCAGTTAGTCATTCAAAATGTTTTTGCTAAAATAAAAATAACGCAATGTAGTTCACTGATTTACTTTTTATTTCTGGATGGGAAAATTTTGGAGTAGATAAAAAGTGAAATTTGATGCTGTTTATGGGAAGCTAAACATCTTTGACAAGTTAGATATTGATTCAAGGATGTGGATGTGGCTGAACGTCTGTTTTTGATAAGGAAGGCCCAGGATGCCATCAAATGAGATTACCAAAGAAGCCATTGAAAAACCCACAATATGTTTCTTGCTAACCATTCAATGAAAGTTCACAAAGCGGCAGATGCCATAAATATGTCGACAGGAATGGTAATTGATATATTCCAACATAATTTGGAGATAGAAGAAAAGTTGTCGGCTTGATGGGTACAGCAGTTGTTCACATTGGACAACAGCTGAGATTGGCTTTCAGTTTTGAATCTGTGTTCGGAGCTATTTAAACAACATCCCAAGAGAATTTTCGCCAAGTTGTCACTAACAATTAGACCTGGATTCTCTGATATACTCTGAATATCAAGCATGAATCAATACAATTAGTTGCTTCTGATGAACCTACTTCAAAAAGGCACAGACAGTTCATCAACCAGAAAGGTGATGGGATGCAAAGAATGTCATAGCCCTTCTGAAAGAACAAAAATGATCAGTGGACAACATCACAGTGAGTTATTAGCCTGACTGGACAAGAAATTGAAGAAATAATCATTTCCTCTACACTAGCTGTGTGTAGGCTAAAGTTTGAATGAATAGAGCCAGACTGAAAATGTCAATGCCATAGCTGGTATTTGAACCACGGAACTCCAATACTCCGTGCGGTTGCTCTAACCATCTGAGCTGCTATGGCCAACATGTGGACACGACAGTTGGAGAATTTAATGGCATGTCGGCCATAGTAGCTCAGATGGTTAGAGCAACCACACGGAGAGCGGGAGATCCGTGGTTCAAATCCCTGCTATGGCAGTGAATTGTTCAGTCTGGCTCTAGTCATTCAAAACAAATTGAAGGTCACATAGCCCACTTGGCAAAGAAGAAAGTGTTTAAGTTAATTGATGGAAATTAATCATTTCTTCACACTAGCCATATATAGGCTAAGGTTTTGCATTATGAGTTACTGCCACACTCCTTCCCAATTTTGCCTGACCTGGTTCTTTGCAATATCTTCTGGTTCCCAAACATAAAAAATCAATTAACTGATGGAAATTTATCATTTCTTCACACTAGCCGTATATAGACTAAGGTTTTTTTGATAGAGTCAACATGAAAAGTTCAATGCTACGGTCGGATAAGGGAAAACCCCAGAAAAATATTATCCAGAAAATCATCCAGACTGAGACTGGAGCTCAGGACTTCTTGAATATAAAATGAGTAGTATAAATCACGTGAACACTCAAGACATAGAAATATGGGCTGTTTCTCTCAATAATAGTGGGATCAGGGTAGAATATGCTTATTTGTAGTTAGTGCAGGCTATATACAATATGGTCAAGCTCCAAGAATATGTAATGCTTTGAAACATACTATCCTCAATAGTAACTGCCTAAGTTCCTGGAAATACAATAAAATAGTAGATTATTAAATTATAGATCAGTCATATTTATTACACATCAGCTTCACTTACATACCTATATTGAGAACATTTCGTAAAGCATTGTTCGCATCATCAGCTCTAATGCAACTAAAGCTTGATCCAGTGGTGTGGGTAGTGCTGGAGTTGCTGCTGCCATCTGTTGACTTTCTGATGAATTTAAATGTGGGGTTGCCTTCTGGCAGGATTTCGAAGTTAATAAGTTTGTTTTTATGTTTTTCTATGTATATTTTCTCCCGTATGACAAGTTCACTATGTTTTGGTGCAATTTCAGATACGTAGACGACATCTTTGCAATAGTATACTACAAACAGATAGATGATACTTGAAACTACCCAACCTTTAATAACCCAGCATACAATTGACAGAAGAAGCTGAAGAGGACTGTACTCTACCTTTCTTGGACCTTAAAATCTCAAAAAGCAATGAAAAACTGGAATTTGGTATTCATAGAAAAGCAACACACACACATAATTACATCAAAGCAAATAGTTTCAACCCAATTCCACACAAACATGCCACCATCAACAGTCTCACACACAGATTAGTTAACCTACCCTTCAGCCAGCAAGAATATCAAAAAGAATACCATCAAATCTTAAAAACTGCAAATTAAAAATTGATATGGAATAAGCATTGTAGATAAAAAAATAAAATCATTCAAACATCAAAAAAGATTAAAACCGATCACAGCTCTTTCATCAATGAAACAAGAAATTAGATTTGCTAAATTTACTTACCACCCCTGGGCCACAAAGAATTCCAAAAAATATTCAAGAAATATAATACATTGGCACCAGAAAACAATTACAACTTCAAAAGCCTACTTAACTGTAATAATACTGATGAGATAAAACCAGATGGAAAGTCAGGCATTTACAAGATTAAGTGTAAAGACTGTGAAAAAATTTATATAGGGAGGACAAAAAGAAATGTAGGCACTAGGAAGAAAGAACATTTTAGGCACCTAAGATACAAAAATATTGATAAGTCTGCAATAGCAGCTCATTTCTGGTCTGAAAATTATGAAATTGAAGATAGCACCAAATTACTAAAATACGTACAAAAACACAGTGAACTTGTCATATGGGAGAAAATATACATAGAGAAACATAAAAACAAACTGATGAACTTCGAAAACCCACCAGAAGACAACCCCACATTTAAATTCATCACAAAATCAACAGATGGCAGCAGCAACTCCAGAACTACCCACACTACTTGATCAAGCTTTAGTCCCATTAGAGCCGATGATGCGAACAATGGTACGCAAAACATGTCCTCAATATAGTTACGTAAGTGAAGCTGATGTGTAATAAATATTAATCATCTATAATTTAGTAATTGTTTCACTTCGCTGTGGTATTCCAATACAGTTAAATTTCGATAAAGTAGTAGATATTTAGTACCTTGGATAATGCATTTTATTTTATTTTATAAGCTTAAGTTTTTGTTCTCATCAGAGTGCTGAATATTTTTCTCTGGCTCCTGCTTGTAAAAGTTTGTTGTCAATCCATATAAATTTTATATATTATTATTCTTGGTACACATTTTACTATACTGAAAATGGCATCATAGAAAGTATATCAGTCATATTGCTGTTTTATGAAAAAATGAAATTAATGTTCCAGAAGTCTGACCTTCACCACAGAGCGCTGAAAGAAAACAGTTGATACTCTGATATTTAAAAGACAGACAATATTTATGTGCTTAAAGAAACTTTTTTACAAGTCATTGATTAATAATCACTGAGCTCCAATACATACCAGCTGCATGTTTGATAAATTGGAGTCAGAAACCTGTAATGAAATTCTGCAAAATTTAAGCTTCACAAAGACAAATATTTAGAAAAAAGCTGTTAAAAAATGTACCCTAGGTTTGAGGAATTGAGTAAAAGATTAATTTTCGATAAATATTTAGTAGTTTTACTATATACTACAAATGGACCTTCGTTTAGAAACACCCCTGAAGTGAATAGAAAAATGAAATGCAAGCATTCCTTGCATTTCCCAGTTTCTGATATATATATATATATATATTCCAGTAAAACTAACACTATAAATACAACTATAATATAGTACAACTATAGTACAGCTAATACTATGACATGACAGTTCTGTCCTCTGTATCATGTTACACAGAATATAGATTAGCATTTACCAGGAATCAGATATAAATGAAATTCTCTTATTCGTTTAAAAAAGTAAAAGGAAACACCATAAAAATAAATTAATTGTAAGAAGTAAGACAACCTGGACCCTATGGATCTGTCATTCTGGAACGCTGCTGAACCAAATTCAAATTTAAAAACTCTTCATTTATACCTAGAATTGAATTTCTATTTTATAGCCACAAATTGCAAATATACAACATATGTGAGCAGATGCGATGCTGAATTGGCTTTGGACATATTCAAGCTTCAATAACTGGAATGTTTTTTTTTTTTTTTTTTTTTTTTTCCTGAGGTATGAATAAGATTTGTTTTATCTATACTTTTATGAAAGTAATGCTGGCTTTTTAATTTACAGCACCCATGCCAGAATCATTCAAGAAAAGGCGTGGACCAAAACCACGAGGTGTATCAAACAGAAATAGAGGTTTGGAGTGGCTGAGGGCAAATGCAACTACAGGAGTTTTCTATTTTGCTGACGATGACAACACATATGACATTCAACTATTTGAAGAGGTAATTTTATATATTTACCTTAGCAACAGAGTAACTGCTGCTATATACAAAACGTTATATTTTCTGCAAAAACCAAATAACCAATACAAATTCTTACAAAGTTTTCTGAAAGCAAATTATTTACTTTACAAAAAACCTTTACAACTTGTGAATTAGTAAACTATGATTTTGGATTTTTCAACCAGCTGGCATGGTTTACTCACACTTGTATGTCAGTGGCAAAGCATGGCATGACGTGGCATGACGTTTAAGGAAGCGGCTCCTGTATATACTCAACTCATGTACTTGGATTCAAAACTTGTTGCCTGTATATAGTTAGCACTTCTGTAAACATCATACCATGCTTCGCTCCAGTGCACATTTTATTCACAATCAGTGAAATGAAAATCTGACAAAACTGCCTATTGCAGTCATATTTTGTGGCACTTCTTTATATATATATATATTACTAAGGTCATATCAGCCTCCTCTTTAACTACTTTTGAATTTGTGTTGACACCTAAGTGGCAAATGTACCTTGGAATTGACAAGATGTAGGGTTAGAATGGAACAAGATTTATCAGGTTAGTTTATCATGGAGAGGGGGTTGAGAAAAGGAGATGTGCTATCCCCACCGCTGTTTAATTTAGCACTGGAAAAAGTAATACGACAATTACCCCTAAACCCTGGAGGAACCATAATTTCCAGATCAATATAAATAGTGACATATGCTGATGATGTGGCAATTCTCGCAAGGAATGTAAGAGCTCTTGAGGAAAGTTATGTAGTATTGGAAGAGAAAGCACAGGATCTAGGATTGGTAGTGAACATTAGAAAAATCAAATATATGAAGATGGGAGTTGATGAGGATGCAGGAAGAAGAAGAAGAGAATCTACAGTTAAATTACATGAGAAGGAATATCAAAGAGTGGAAATATTTAAATACCTGGGATCTATAGTAACGGTAGATAATAAAACATCAGCGGAAATTCAAGAAAGAATAGCTAGCGGTAACAGATGTTTCTGTGCCTTGCAGAATATGTTTAAATTAAGGAACATCAGTAGGAATACTAAAATTAAAATATATATAACTGTTCTGAGACCAATAGTAATGTATGGTTCAGAAAGTTGGGTGTTGACAACCAGAGAAGAACAGTGGTCATTACGGTGGAAAAGGAAGATTTTGAGAAATATATTTGGAGCAATAAGGGACTTGGACGGATGGGGAATGTGGACTAACTTGGAGTTACAGTGTCTATTTGGACAACCAAATATAGTAGTGAAAATTGAACAAGGAAGAATAAGGTGGATTGGCCATGTGCAGAGAATGCCAGAAACCAGTGTAGTTAAGAAGATATTCATAGGAAAGCTTGATGGGAGAAGGAGAAGAGGAAGACCCAGAAAAAGATGGGTAGATGATGTAGAAGATGACTTGAGAAAGCTGGGGGTTAAAGGCTGGAGAAGAAAAGCAGAGGACCGAGTAGAATGGAAGAGGGTGGTTAGGGAGGCCAAGGGCCTACATGGCCTGTAGTGCCAACTATCATCATCATCATCATCATCATCATCATCATCATCATCATCATCACCACCAGCTCATAAGTGTTAGCTCATGCAGCCACAAGAAACTCTAGCTGAAATGTTTTGCAATGAGATTGTTTGTATCACATCTTAATATATAAGAATATTTCAAATGAATCTTATTTTAAGCTTTCTAACCCTTTAATCACTTGGCAAAATTAAATTAGTTAGTGTTATTAAAATTAGGCAAATGAGTCGACCTTGTATATACTTTTCTCCACTTACAAGTTTTTTGATGAAGACTAGTTTCTGGGAACTGGACGTCATCTACCAGGACATTAGATGGCAGCACGATACCAAGCCAGATGCAGACACCGGATGCATCATCAGTCAACCACAGAACTGACGATAGGGAAGAGATTCCCAGAAACTAGTCTTCATCAAAAAACTTGTAAGTAGAGAAAAGTATATACAAGGTTGACTCATTTGCCTAATTTTAGTAACAATGGCACTCCACTTTCTGAAATACTTCTTTTTATTCTATATTATTTAGTGTTGTTTAGACAAAGACATAAATATCTGTATTACAAGAGTCTTGGCTACAGTAAAATGACAGCCAAATGGGCCATGTTTTTGACTAAGTACATATTCTGTGGATTACAAAGGTATAAATATTTTGGTTGATTTATTCAACTTCTAAATTATACTTTTCACTATTGACAATCATAATTTACTTAAAAGTGAATATTAAAGTTGATAGCAAACAATGAGTAAGTTTAGTGAATTGTATACAAAGCACATACATATGCACAGTTTAATGAAATGTCCAATTATAAAACGCATAAAGAATAATGAATAATTGTATAACTTCGAAAGAATCTTGCTTGTGGAGTGATTCCATATATATTAGCTTCTAGCATAGTAGATCTTCCAACTAACCAGTTACTAAAATGAAGAAAACCTACAGAGGATTTAAAACACAATAATTTTCAAACATTAATTTCTTGAATTCAGTGGATACCAATACACAAGGAAGCACATCATTGTGAAGAACTAAGTAACCTTCATTATGAGGAAACTGAGAATGTATACCTCAGTTGAAATTCTTAAAAGCATTTTAGGTATGTAGGTACACAATACATTAATGAACCATATACCAGTACTCAGGATATCCCTAATTGCCAAAATTTTCTTCAAGTGATGTTTAAAAATATGGAGTGAATTATGCAGGCCATTATTGGTTTAATCTAAAAGTGACTACCGTACATTCTGCTTTATTACAAATGGTTTAGATGATTAATTGTATAAGGTACAATTACACCATTTTGGCAAAGAGAAATAAACAAAATCGTAATTTTTAAAGTTGAGTGCTTAATAAATGACTAAATACATATTTAGCAAATGGTGCAGTTATAGAGGGTGCAGAAAATGTTAAAATATAAAGGCAATATCAAACTAAGTATTTTGAAGTTGGGAGTATGGGATTACAGATGCTATATAATACACTACTGCTTGTGAAAATTGCAACACCATGGAAAGATTTCTCCCAAATGAATTCAAACTTGGTGGATGTGTAGGACATTGTGTGAGCAGTAAGTAATTGGGATGTCAGAGAGATGAGGTACAAAAATAGGGTGTAGCAGGGCGAGCAGTGTCCTGTTTTGTTTGTCCGGTAAGGTAACTGTTGCACCAAAAGTAGTGAGTGCAGAGCTGTCAAACAATGTGAAAACATTAAAATTTCAGTATGCCTCATTGACGTCAAAGAGAACCATATCAGCATGTGAGAGAGTTTGAAAGGGGCAGAATGATGGGTCATTGGGATGCAGGTTTCTCATACCATTGCTTCGGCTTGCACAGGGCATGCTGCTGTAACAATGATGCAGGTTTGTAAGTGGTGGGTAGAAGAAAGCTGTATGCAACAAAGAGCATGCACTGGAACACACAAGAGCACTACACTACGGAATGACTGCCATCTTGTTTGCATGGCCATAATGGACCATACAGCTTTATCTATATGTTATTTTGATGCTGGATCAATGCAGCAGGTGTAAACCTGTTTGCATCTACGATTTGTTGCATCTGTGGATTGAACTGGTTGCACACATACCATTATGTTGACCTCTATTATCCAGAAATCACAAGCACCCTCCACTGCAATAGGCATGTGAATACTGTAATGTGTTGAGTGGCAAATTATAGTTTTATCAGACAAATCCTACTTCAGCCTATCAAACAGTTATGGCTGCATATGAATGAAAGTTGAACATAGGCAAAGTAATTGGAAAGAAATAGAAAAGTCAATGAAACAGGTAGTGATAGAGTAAATAAAGAGAATGCCAACAAAGAAACCCACTTTGTATTCCTGTCTTTCAAAACATATTGTACTCTGTAAAGTAACAGTGTAGCATAAAGTTTATTATATTTCCACATACAAAATATTTACTGCTGGTAAATATTTACCATGCCACAGCATATAGCAGCTCTAATACCGAATATTCAGTAAATACTAAATACTGAATGTTCAGGCACAGAGGTAATTTAAGAATTTGAACATTTAATCATTTGTTTATTGTCATGTACATAATCTGTGGTATTAAGTTGCCCTGATGTTCATTTGTTTCCTTCTTGGTTTTGTAATTTTCACAAACAGCAGTGTAACAGCAGTGCTCCATGAACATAAATGAAATCTGACTTCATGAAATTTTCTTCGCTTGTCAACCAAATGAAATGTAACTCTCATCGCATTTTGTATACATATTGTCTCTAATAATGAATACTGTATACAATGAGAAGGTAGATAATCATTATATGCAGGTACTTCTTGTACATGTCTTAAAAATGCTCCACAGAGAAAATCAAATGTTTGTGTGTACTCTAATTCATGTTACAAATTGGCTTAAAAATATTGGAACTGAGCAGACAGATGCCTTTGCTTAACGCACAGTTACAGGTGACTGATCACAGACATCTCTGTGATTCTTATTGCTTAATTAATGTTAATAAGTTGCAAGAAACATTCAAAATATCCATTTTCTTGCTGGAAATATGTCTAATAAAAATCTTTGCATTCTCTGAAATATCACACACACGCACACGCACACGCATACGCACATGCACACGCGCATGCATGCACACGCACGCACGCACATGCACGCACATGCGCACGCACACCTCCCTCCCTATCGGTGTTCCACCTGACATGCCACAAACAGGTTCTACAATCAGAAAATATAACAAAACAGAATTAATTTTGAAGCATTTAATGCAATAAAAACGGTTGTACAGCCCCATCTTTCTGTCATTTACTTTATGGTTCTACAGTTTTCTGCACATCATATTTCTATGGATACATATTTCTATAAAATATTTCTAGATCTTCTATAAAAGATAATAAGAAATGCTTCTGGTAATTAAATATACACCTGTTTTCTAAATTTATATTGTAACAGCATTGGAATGTAACAAGAATAAAATTGAATTGCAGGCAGCATAAAGGATCCTGAATATGAAGCAGCTAAAAATATTTATAAAAGTGATGGTTTATCTTTTTAAATAACTAAACAACATTTATTTAATATATTTCTAATTTTATCTGGACAAGCATTGTTTTGGATCACATAACGATACTGTCATCTATCTCTATGCTGAGAATTAGTAAGCCAACCAAAGGATTCAATTTTGAATCTTAGCTCTTAAGCACTCCAGATTGGTTTATACACTTATTTTGTCCATGTTGCTCTTCTCTGAAGAGTTTGCTTAACAATGGAACAAATAAAACAGGAAGTACCTTGGATGAATCTTCTCTAATTCTGCAAAAATTAACTTCTCTCTTAATTAATGCCAATTTTATAGTAACTAGTTATTAAAGTAAGTTTGAAAGTATGTAGGAAAAATAAATAAATTAGTAAATCATATTTATGTATATTATGTATTTCTTAACTTGAAATATACTATTTTTCAGATGCGCACAACAAAACGAGTGTCTATGTGGCCAGTGGGACTATGTACAAAGTTTGGTTTAAGCACTCCTGTGGTAGTGAATGGAACTTTCACAGGATTCTATGATGGATGGGTAGCAGGAAGAAAATTTCCTGTTGATATGGCAGGTTTTGCTGTCAGTGTTGAATTCCTAAAACAGGTAACAGACTCCACTCAAGATTAATTGTATTGTGATGCTAACCTGCAGGCTTATTTATGCTTAGTTTTATTGTATTATTTAAGAAATTGGTTGCCATAAATGTTCAAGAAGATCACTGAAATATTCTTTAATATACAATATAATATAATAATAAACATTAATTCATTGACATTAATCTCCTCAGACCTGAGGCTACTTACTGTTAAGGCTAATGGCTGCAAATGTGCTCATTAAACTAAAGAGAACTACAGGTGTGTACTCTGAAACAAATGAAAGTGATGGATGAAGGAAATGAACAGCATTGGAATTTTGAACTGGCAGTAAGTTGGAAGAGAAGAGGAGAGATACCTAAAAATTTCAGATGCCTTGCTTAAGGTTATCACATTCTTTCTGGTATATCTTGCTGTCTGACAGGCATAAGTCATAAATTTGACTTATGATGGTCTTTTGACTTCAATGGTATTCTTTTATCCATCATTTCTTATGTACTTCTGGAGTGCACTCAGCCATGTTAGGTCCCTGAGGGATCAATTGAGGAGTCACTTACTAAGATGTAGTGGCCCTAGGCTGCAAAGATGCATATACTGACTAGGAGGAACTGAGACATCTACTCCCCAGTACTACACCGCACTCATAACACCTGTGGTGGGCAAAGTTACATCTTGCCCCATAGCATTAGTTTTATATATATATGTATGTATGTTTAACTTCCATAGAAGCTATAGAATGTATTTCATGTATTCTGAGAGCTGAACCAAGGTTTCAATATCCAAGTTCTCAAATTGAATGCATATATTTACATAATATTGGCATAAGCATAAAATAAATATTTAAATAATTTGTTTTTAAATGATGTCTATTGCCAGGATCATATCAGCACTGCTCTCAATCAGCAGATCATTTCATCCTGCCAAAGTTCCTTAACATAACAACAAATGGAGATCCAGTGCTATAAGATAACACAACAATCTCGTGCTCGGCTAAAGTACACTACACGCATAAACACATAAGTGACATAACTAAGCCACATGAGTATTTTGTCAAATACTGGTGTGCATTGGTTTCATCAAATTCTGGTTATATCAATATACAATGAATAAGTTCCATGGTAATATACATGGAATTACTCCTTGAGAGAGCAATGCAAATGATCTTGCTGCAAGTAAATTTTGCACTACCTACAGGCACCAAGAAGATCCAAGTGAATCATTCATGCATTCATGCCTTAAATCACCTCTCAGAGAGGGCAACAAAACTTTAATGAATTTATTTGTTTATTTATTTGTTTATTTATGTATATATTTGCTTATTTATTTATTTACTTGTTTGTTCATTAATTTGTTTGTTTGTTTGTTTATTTATTTATGTATATATTTACTTATTTATTTACTTATTTATTTATTTGTTCGTTCATTAATTCATTGGCTTGCTCGTTCGTTCATTTGTTTGTTCATTTATTTGTTTGTTTATTTATTTGTTTATTTATTTTTGTCAGTAGAGATTGCAAAAGCTATTAGACTTTGTCCATCTAGTACGAGTCTTATTTAAGGTAAGTTTTATTCAACATTCAAAAACAAAATAATACCCCTAAATAAATGAAAATACAAAACAGTATAACATAAGAGTACTCACATAAATATTTATAAATTAATGTGCAATATATCATTTTTTTCCTTGGTATTTCTATTTCAATCATTAAGCTATTATAGCGATAGACTAACAGTTTAATGAAAATAAATATCACACAAACCCAACCATTCATATTATAAAATTCCTTCATGGAATAAAAGAGGATCATTCAACAGACAAGATTTTATGGACATTTTAAAACAGGGTATGTTGCTTGGTTAGAAAACAGTGGTAATTTGATAAACAATCCTGTATCCAATTCATAGCTTTGGTAAGCCTACGTAGAGGATAATTCCAATTATTTACATTTTTATTTTTATAGCCATGACTACCAATTCTGGAAGTTGTACTATGAAAGTTTTCTCTAACATGAATAATTTGTCTATAGATGTGTGTACCCCTTATAATGCTGGCAAGAACCAGAAAAAGCAAGCCTTCCAATGCACTATAGCTCTAACATACAAAGTGTGAAAAGTGAAGGGGAAAATTGTTATGGAAGCTCTGAATAGCTAACCAGCTATCCTAGCTGACTGGACAGCAGGATTCAAACTGGCGGTTTTCTGAATGCAAGCTGTAAACACTGGCATCAAAGCTATATTATAAGACTACGGTTAAAAAATATCATTTCCAGTACTTTAGTTATCATGTAGCATAAATATACAGGATGGGGTGTAATGAATCATGACTCCAGCAGTTTTAGTTGAAATATACAGCTACTAAAAGAAAGTAAAACCACTTTATTTGTGAACAAAATAAAACAATATGTATTTCTATTTATGATATTGCACTAATGCTAATACTTCTTAAAATAATTTTAGCTTAAGATGACGTCAGTTTAAGTGGTTTCCATCTGCATTTATGCATTCTTGAAGATAGTGTGGAAATATCTCTATAGCATGTCACATCTTCTCCCATGGAATAGCATTGATATCATGGTGGATGGCATATTTCAACTCCTCAGTGGTGTGCAAATAATGTGAGAATAATTTTTCTTCAAGTATCCCCATAGAAAGTAGTCCAGAGCTATTAAATCTGAGAGGAGAAAAGCAAAGACAAACCCCAAAGGAGCAAATCAAATTGGGGAACACTTGGAGAAAAGCCCTGCTTTGAAGTGCAGTATATAGTATAGCATCGAACTGTTGAAATCAGATGTTGTTCAACTGTCATTCCTGGAGTTCTCGCATGAAGAAAGTTCGCAATATTTCAACACACCAGTCAGAATTTACAGTTAGTGCATGACCAGCAAAATCCTAAAAAACAAAATATGGACCAATAAATAATCCTACACTTTTCAACTACACCCCACGCCACAATGCACCACAACTTTCTGGCTACTCAGGATTTTAATACCAATGGGAGGATTTTGGTCTGCAGAGTATCGGTAGTTCTGTTTGTTCACAAGCCCACTGAGGAAGAAACTCACCTCATCTAACATGAGCAGTTAGTTAAGCAGCATGAGTTCTTGGACCATCTTTGCCAGAAGGAGCAATTCACTTATTCCTGTCAATTTCTCTCAACTCCTGTACCACCCAAATCTTATACTGATGGAACTTTGTTGGACAGCAGTCTTCCAGCGACCTGCAGTGTTCTTGCATGATTTCATGTAAATTGGTGGGTACTACTTTCTAACACTCGATGCACACATTCTGCATTTTCAAGTGTTCATACATTAACCCACCTCAAAATGGTATGTTACTCTGTAACAGACTGATCCTAATGTTCATTTTCTGTAGCAGTGCTTGCAGAATTTCAGCTGCAGAACCCAAAAAAATAAGTGCTTCCACAGCAACAATCTTTGTGTGCACAGTTAAATAATCCATTGCAAACTGAGTGTGGATATTGTAGTCATATAGTTGTATCTGATTCCTATGCATGCAAATCTCGTGTTCAACATGAAGACTAACAAATTAGTAGATCTTTTATGTGTTATCCTGTATAATACTTGAATAGAGAAAGGGTATCATTATGTGAACTGTGTTTTTGAAATGGATTATGTACTGTGTGGCATTGTTTAACTTCAAGATCACTTACCCTCTAATATAAAAGGAATAAAGAGCCTGCTCATAATGAAGATATGGAGCTTTAAGGTGCAAACACCCCACACCAATAATGACGACTATTTATATTATTAAACTGAAATAGGTATGTGAAATACTATAAGACTTAGGATATCGGATAAGTGCTCATCACCTTGGAATAATTTTAGGTCTAGAACAGTATATATGACAAGCTGTTCTCTCCTATAAACTGTACATTGCAAGATTTTGGATAAAGCTGTCCTGGCTTTAAAGGTAATTTAGAAATGCTGTGTAAAGAAATGAGTGGCAATGAACTTGTCTCTTTTTGTCAGGTCTGTGACTAGAACATTTTGGTTTTATAAAGTTTCCTTTTTCTTTTCAGAGGCCAAAGGCAACTATGCCTTATAAACCTGGCTTTGAGGAAGATGGATTTCTAAAGAGTTTGGCTCCATTTGAACCAAATGAAATAGAATTGAAAGCAAAGAACTGTACACAGGTAGGAAATTATGCATAATATACAAAAGCTTCAGTTTTAATGTGGGATCTTCCATGCTGCAGTAGGTACACTACTGGATAAATGCCACACTGGGTAAATTTGGCAGATAAAAAATCACTCATTTAGGGAAACTATTATTCAGGAAATACAGCATCTTATTTATTTGTGGCCAGCAGAACAACTACCTGTGCATTGTCTAACCATTGTACAGGCTACATATGTAAACACAGTAACAGTGCCACTAATCCATGCGCATTGCTAATGGCCCAAGCATATTATCTTCATTTAACTTAAAGAGTAACTAAGTCAGCATGTGTACTACAGGTCAGTGTTGAAATAGGTCTTTTTGTAGTAAATTGGTCATAAATTTACTAATTTATGGATGAATTTTGACACATAAAATGATTTGCTGAGCCTTAAACACTCAAGAAACTTTCTACATTCATAAAACTTATTTGTAGTCTGTTTTTATCACATTACATTACTTACATTTTAATTTTTGAGGCACTAATTTAGGGAGCTGTTACTTCCATTTTCAACCTCAAAGGTTGCATTCCCTCCAGAATTAAAATGTAAGTGATGTAGTGTGATAAAAACCAACTACAAGTAGCTTTATGAATTAATTCCTCCAAATATATTATTTTCTGTTGAAAATAACAAGAGGATGGTTGAAGTAAATTCAAGCCTCTCAAACTTACAAAACTGTTAGTGTTCTTAAGTGATCAAGAGTGCATACAGGTATTTTTTTCTCTATATTTCAAAATTATTTCCCTGATAATTACTTCCTTTGTAATTATTCAATTATTCTTTAAAACATGCTAAATGGCATAAAGGTTTTAGTTTACTATATTATAGCATTCTTAAAATATGAAGAAACAAAATATAAAATAAGCTTTTAATACTACTCTTTATTTCAGTTTTTATAATTATTTTAATTGCAAAATGTATAAAGGATAATATATTCCTCAGAAACAAAGGTGTTTAGGAAAACTATGTGTCTTATCGTACTATTATAGTTGAAATACTGGGTGAAAGGGTATCCAAGTAGAGGCACAGTCATGACATAGATGAATAAAAATATCTTAATATAATTCAGTATTTAAGTCCTTATTTTGCTATAAGAAGCATTTTTGTATGGAATGTTTAATACAAGTCTTACAGAAGTACATGACAAAACAGCAGCAAAACTGGATATTCTATTATCCTCTATTTCTTCCTTAAAGGATTATTTTTGTGCATTTCAGCACAATTTTTGTATTAACCTTAATTTCAGCTAGAGTTAAGTTTTGTAACCAGGCAATGATGGTAGTACTGTCCTGGTCTAGTATATGATTTACTCAGCCATGGTCTTACTCACTATAGGTGCATTTGATACTGTATATTACTTTCAGCTTGTTTTCATTCATTGCATGTTAAATGTAAGGAAAGCTTAGTTATTTGTCCTTTTCTAAAATGTGTACTAAATAAAACGTTTTGTGCAATCCTAGTAGTGTTAGTAGGTAATTATCACATCAAAAGCATGCATTATTGGCTGACTATATCATCCATGCTAAAATCATTGCTAAAGGATGTCATTAATGCTTTTTATACAAATTTCATACAAGATACCAGTAAGAGACACTAAAAATTTTCAGTGAACCTGAGAAGCACATTAACATTAAAAGTTATGAAGTTATAAAGCAGGGCAAGTCCAATACTTTTTATTGACAAAAAAAACACCATTTCTTTACTTTATCTATACACTAAACCAGTGTAAGTCCTAACCAAACAGGCTTGCCTCTGTAGCATAGGTAGTAGCGTGTCTGCCTTACATTCAAGAGGTCCCGAGTTAGAATCTTGGTCAAGGTGAGTTATCTGGATAAGATTCTTTCCAAATTCAATGCCATAGCTGGGATTTGAACCATGGATCTCCCGGTCTCTGTCCAGTTGCTCTAAAGCATTGAGCTGCCATGGCAACATGCCAGTATGACCAGCAGATCCGTGGTTCAAATCCTGGCTAATGTCCTGGATATTTGATTTAAGTACATCTAAGTTAAAACGTGTATCCATGGAGCATATGCTCTGGAATTGTAAGGCAGATAGGGACTATGAATTGTTCATATAATTTTTGTTATGTAAGAGTTATACGTTACCAGGGTGATTAACAAGCTTTATTTTTTCAGGTACTTGTCTGGCACACACAAACTAAGAAAAATGAAGCATCTGCTCCACTTGACCTTTCCAAATACAGCAACACCAATTTAGTGGTTTTGAAGCAGCTGATTGTGTAGCGGGTGCTATTTGTGAACAAAGTGCATACATATTGACATTATAATCCATTGCAATGCTGGCCTCCCTGAAAACTTCTTATAATTATGCAAACAAAAATGTTCCGAAAATGGAGAGTTTGAAGTGCCATTGTTAGGGTATGGCCAGCAAAACTTATTCCTGTGATATATTACTTTGTGATTACATTAGGTGAACACAGTGGATTAACTCAAGTATACAGATAAATGGACTCGAAATACACTGTTGTACCCTTTGACTCACATCTTTTATAATTCACTCTTAACACAGAGGTATAGCTCAGTCTTTACATGGCTTGCTTGCTGTATATGATCTGATATTTTACTCTCTACATTTTCACTTCTGCACTTCTAAATTGTTTAAGAAATAAAATATTACCATGCTGATTAATTGTTTCTTCTTACTGGTATGAGTTTCTGCCCCTAATTTTCGGAGTAGTAGACCGATAGATGAGCAGCCAATTGCAACAGCATTTTGTTGCCAATATGGTCACCTGACATGCGTACATCAGACAACATTATTCAGCAAACTGAAGAGAGACAACAGCCAAAAGTAACTTCAGTTACTTTTATTAAATTATCACTAATTCAACAGCAATAAGAAGACTACTTATTGCTGAGAGCTACAGTGGTAAAATGAGAAAAAGTAAATAAATGATAGCCATTCAGCACTTAGTCTCTGTTGCATGCACTTTTATACGGAGAGAAAGGTTTACATTCACTGTATGAAAAATTATCCTCACAAGCAGCTTCCTGTGTAATTACATACTAAATGCTAAACACATTAATAGATTTAAAAAGGTATATAGAATTGAAATTATTTAAAGATATTTCTACTACAACTCTGCATATTGTATCATCTTTATAAAAGTGATCTACTAATGCTAACATGATGACTTCATAATTCTTAGCTGTAAATAATATGAAGTTTTAAAACTAGCACACCATTTGCACTTATAAAAGAAGAAGTGAACTTTTAACTTGACCTTGCAGTTTTTATGAGTAAATAACTTTGACATCAGAACATTTTTAATAATTATTATCATCTAGTGTATATCCCAAGATGTTGACAGCTCATACATTTATTCCTGAGGTCATGGGTTCACACCTATTGGAGGATTATGGATTCTTTTCAGGTGTAAGGATCTGTAGCATGGCTTCCTTCTGCAGGAAAGTAAAGCCGTTAGTTGCATATTGTACATATACACATGTAAAAGAACCTCAAGCCTCATAAGGAAGCCTCTGATAAACATTAAACAGTCTTAATCTTACATTATATAGTCTTTCATTTCCAATACAAAATGGAGTGCTCAGAACTAAAGCAGTTAAAATGCATCCATCAATAAAATTTAGTTTCAGTTTCTCATATATTAGGTGCAAATTGTATAATAAAGCATGCAAGTTGTTTACCACCACAACACAGTTGTGTAATGGGCATTTAATCCTTTCACCGATATTGACGTCAATGTTAAAATGCTGCAGAACCAATATTGACATGTACAGTTGTCCTGTGCATACATCCATCTAATGCTTATTTAAGGCCAATTATTTTAATATTTTTCTTTTACAATAAAGTTAAATATATTCAATAAGAGATACAAGCTTAACTTCAAAGGTTTCTGTTTGAATGGTACACCTCAAAACATGGATAAACACACAAGGACACATCTTCACATTCACGGCAAATCATACTGGTTTCCTTGCAATTCCTTTTTTGCGGCACTCAAGGATTTTTCAAAATAGGTGCAGCTCTTTTTTTTTTTTTTCATTTGCTGTAGATGGTACTCTTTTAGCAACATATTTTTCTTTAAGTATAAGGGGTGCTGGGGTGGTGGATTTCTTACCCCTTACCCCTGAATCCTTATAGTGCTCAATTAGGCTGTGAGCTATTGATATGCGTAAGTCCAGATAGGTCATTGTCTTCCATGAGTTCAGAGCTCTCCAAATTACTAAAAAATTGTATATGGCTATATACAGCTGATGTAAAAATACCTTTGTATATCATTTATCTGTATTTCATAAAGAGGAATATGCTTATAGTACCTGATCTAGTATATTTGACCCTAGTAATAGTAGTAGTCTGATGCCCTGTTGCTTGGAGATATTCTGTTTCCTTTTTTGCTTCCCAGTATAGTTCCGTTAGTGATTCAGAGGTTAGTTAACATCTTGAGACCATACAATGTAGGCTGACAAATAACAGGTACACAGTCCATTTCTGAATTCTCCTCTTAGGCTCAAAATTACCTTTAGAGTTCAGGTCTTCCTTCACCCTACTCAAATATACATTTATTTCCCCAACAATAAGAGAAACTAAATCAGCAGTAAATAAAAATGTAACTCGAAGAGAGTTACTAAATTACTGAGTGAAAATTACAGCTGCAATAAGGCTACCATAAACTTCAGTTGTGAAATTCTCTAAGAAGTACATACAGATGTCAACATGGAGGTTTTCTTTCTTTAGAGCATGTGCGTGATGCAATATATTCAATGATTATCCTGTGGTAGCATAAATTAAACCCTAAAACCTTGAACCGGTGAAAATTTTGCTTATGCAGCTAATATATACGTATCATTCATATGATGACTGACAATGACTCACAAACTAGTTGCGTTCGACTCAAAGAATGCTTTTGCTACAGTGAAACAAAGTAGTGAAATTTCAATGATTTATGTGTATAGTCTCTACTTTAATTATACCATAGTCATATACTACCTTTAATGGGCTTTAAACCAGGTTTTCTTTTGTTTAAAATAACTTAATAAATACGGAAGTTATGAACATGTATTTATGAAGAACTGTTCCAGCATTTAACAATCTAAATGTCTTATGCTGTTCATTGTGTATCCATTCTCAGCCTGCACAGGATTTAAATTGCCATCTGTGAAGGGATTAATATGCCTTTTAAAGAAATATTTTAAACCTGCTAATCAAAGCAAGATATCTTCATTAAGAAATCATCTAAACACATCACAAAATTAAAACTAAGAGTGTAGAATGGATAGTAATCAATATCAATAAATGATCAAATGCTACTGTGCCATGAGTAAATTCACCAATATTGCTGTTGTTTCCACAACAATGGGCCTCTTGTATCACTTGCTCCTTAAATGAAGCACACTTTTTAGACCCAACTCATAGATTTGGAGATATAGATGGAAATAAATTATTTATTACAGGTTAAGCTTCTGATATTCCATGCTTACTGCTATTAATGAAAGTAAATGTAAGATGACACAAATGAGCTTGGAATCTGGTTTTTAATGTGACTGAATGAGAACACAAAGTTGGTGTGCCTCTGCACCCATCTCACTTCTAGTGGGTGCAACCATAGCCTTTATCAGGATTACCTTGCAAACCCCAGAAAATTTGCTGGGATTTTGGTGCACTACCTCGGCTCGTCTGATTTGCAGCACCCTGCTGCCAATGTTGACCGTCGAGTCGTAGCTTCTGAGGGCATCCAGTCCTGTAATTACCTCCTCAGTCACCTTTGTGATAAACACCCGCAGATTCTCTACGGTCTGCCCCTAGGTCAAAACTCCAGCAAGGTGTCACCTGATGAGGTCATTATTTGGTAGGGCTGATCCAGTATTGTTGATGGTAAGCCCTCCACCAGGTCGCAACTGCTCACGGTCGCTGCTGCACCCGTGTCCAACATTATCAGGTATTGCTTTCCCTATATCCTACCAACTACAATGAGGATGTCTTCCAATCTTCTGTCCAAGGCATACAGCATCACTCGAAGAGACGGCTCTGACGTGCCATACACGACGCTACCTGTTGCTCGTTTCATTTCGGCTCATCGATTTGACCTTTGACAGTCCTTCACAACATTCCCGTAGGGGAAGGGATCCGTCCCTTTCAGCTGCCAAAGTGCGGGCGCTGCGGACCCTTAGCACTCGTGGTACCTCTGACGTTACTAGAGGAACCTCGGGCCGAACAGCCGAGCCCCTCCTTTGGGAGTTGTTCGGATTGGGATGGTTTTGAGGGGGCAGTGTGTTCCCGATACCCGTGGGAGATTGGGTACATCTTCAGACGGGGTTGAGGGAAGCCATTAAGTTTTCGGGTACTAGCCTGCTTAGCTAGTAGAAGGTGTGCTAGATCACCAGGCGGCCCCACCGAGGTCATATTGGTAGTCTTCACCTTGAGTGTTGACGCGCATAAGTGGCGTATCCACTTCCGTCCCGTCTTGTGTCCCTAGGACCAGATGGGGGGGCTTATTAGGAAACTAGGTCTTGCCCTAATGGAAAGCCCCACGGAGGATGCCGGGCGCCCTTTAAGGGACAGCTCGGAAAACTCCCTGGTTGAAAGAGGCCCGGGTCTTGTTCCTACGGGTTCAAGGCTAATGGGAGTAGAACCTCTGGACTCAAGTCCTTCACAACATATCCTGGTTTGCCACATTCCCAGCATACATTGCTTGATGTCCGCCGGCTTGTTTGCGGACAATCTTTCATCAGATGCACCAGGTGGCCGCATCCCCAACACTTACCACTAAAAGATCTTGGTCGTTGTCCCTGGTTTTGCTCTTTGTCTCCGTTGTGTCGCGTACTTCGGTTCTCTGAGATAGGGGTATCGGTCACCTTGACGGTCAGTTGCTCCCTCCTTAGGTTTGTGCTATCTCGTCCACTCGCTGGCACCACCACCTCTTTGACTTAGTGTGGGAAGCCCTTTGCTAGATGTATTGATTCGGCACACCTCCAACAAATACATCTGGGAGATCGTCGACATCCTTTGGTTGTTCTTCCCTTCCCAATGTACCGTAAACTCCTTATCTTCAAGATACTGAGAGCTGTTTTCTTGAAAACTTTGATTCTTAACGCGGCCATCAGTGCATCATGAATTGTCTTAACCTTGTGAGAATCAGGCGCTCTCGTATTTCGGCATTGTGCACCCCGTCAACGGAGAAGATTGCTTCTTGCGACTCGTGACTGGTTGGGATTCCACTAGAGCTTTACTTGCCAACTGCTCAATTGACGGAGCAAATTCCTGCAGTGTTCCTGTGGCTGTCGCAGCCTGGACTTGAGCAGGTTACGATAGGCTCGACCAGCCAGAGGTTTCCAAACCGTTTCTCGAGGGCCTTCCAGATGTTTCTGGACACCGCCGATGTCGGAACCGCATACACAACTTTTGCTTCACGTCACTGGACGCTGGCTATTAATTGTGCGACTTCCTCTTCTGCTGACCATTGGTTGTGGGCGGCGACAGAGGCAAATTGTCTGTAGGAGACCTCAAAGGTTATTGTCCCGTCATTCTTGGGTTGCTTGATGCGCGTAGTCGTTGTTTCAAAGTTTTTAATTCTTGCACTAAATATCTCTTGCACCATGTCTTTCAGTACCTTGGCATTGACATCCGCTCTTCCTTCCAGAACGCTAACTCATTTCTTGACATCTTCCAGGGTGCTCCGCCGTTCCCGGACTTTCTCGAGGACATTAGCCCTTTGGGAAAGATCTTTCCATCCTCTTTGCCGGGTAGCCGCTCATCGGTTTTAGTTGATAGCTTCATCTTCCACTCGGACATTTGTCTTCATATCTTCCTTCTTTACTATCGTTATATTGTTTCCCATCTTGGCCATTCCATAATGTCATTGCTTTTGCTTCGGATTCACCGTTATTTCACTCATTTGTCTTCATTTTTCTTCACACTCTCCATTTTGTATTCCATGTTGTCCATGCCGGTTTCAATTTCAGTCTTCATTTCTGTCTTTATTTTTATTTATTTACCTTTATAAAGGTGTTTACTGTCATTATTTCATTATTCATTTCTTCCATCACATTCTCCATTTTCGATTCCATCACAACTGCACGACTCATTCACAGCTGTGATGCTTACTAATCAACTGCCCGAGGATAGCTTTTGCACCCTTTTTATAACCTGCCGATCATGGAAGAAATGTTCTATAAACTAAAATCTTTGGAAACGAAGGAATGCGACATTGTCGAAGTCAGTCTTTTAGGTCTGCCAAAATAGAATGCTCTGGAACATCCAGCGCGGTGCAGCAATGAGATATGTAATTCTGACTCGTGACGTCGCGAGTAGCTGTCCTTGAATGTTCCAGGTTTTTTTTCTCTCTTCTCGCGGCAAACAGCAACATCAGTGGAATGGAGTAACTCGCACTTTAATCCTTTATGATAGGTATATGGAGTCATCCTGACAAGATTAGGTTATTAATCTTGTCGTACACATACTTTAAGATGTTGACTGATAGTGACTACCTAGTGTGGCACCCTCTCTCATTTTCAGGTAAAGGATTCTGCACAGGAAGATGGCCATTGTTGCGCCATACAGTATAAAGGCTGTTGAGGAGACCTTCACTGGTAAAATGTTTTTAAGATGAGATTCTTTTTTGAGGATGTAAAGCATTTTTGTAAAAGTGCAAGCTAAAATTTTAAATAACTATTAATCCTTGTAACATTTTC
This sequence comes from Mantis religiosa, assembly GCA_030765055.1. Lineage (NCBI taxonomy): Eukaryota > Metazoa > Arthropoda > Insecta > Mantodea > Mantidae > Mantis > Mantis religiosa. The sequence goes on along the minus strand of CM060950.1, from coordinate 30,539,013 downwards.
AATCTTTTTAATAGATTCCTGATGATCAGATATAGCAGTTTCATTAGGACAGTTTTGATCTCTATGCAATTGACACCTGTACCAAGAAAAATCTCTGGGGCATCTAAATGTGTCAGCATTTAGTTATAAAAGCAAAGCCTAGGAGGTATTTTCTTATTATTTAGATATTCACAATGGTTGGAGTGTTAGAACTATAGAACTTTATGCAAAATTGTACATCCATATGTTACAAAACTTGGCCAGCCTATCTCTCTATCATGTACTGTACAACTTGGCTTGTAGCCACACAGCCTGCCTCCGAGTCACACATGCATGGACATCAAATCAAATATCAAATCTCATTAACAATTAGAATAACCATAAAACATATTTTATCACAAGAGATGTTGGAAATGCTGTCCATCTACGGCATTCTCTGAGGAAATGTCCATTCACATGCATTAGTTCAGCCTCTGAAATATATTAATTTGTATCCTGATGTTTTGTTTTAATTCTTCTAATTCATGGGGCTTAGTTTTGTATAGTTTATTTTTCAAGTTGCCTCCTAAATGAGTCACATACTGTAAGATAAGGGGACTAAGGATGCCATTAACATTTACTAATGATTCTGTCCTCAGAAACCTGCTGGGAGTATTCAGACTGACATTCAATGTCCATCAGTTGTTTGAAACTTTGTGCCAGTATTTTATTTCTGTATTGTCCTGCATTTCTAATACACTAATTAAAAGAAAGTGTTATTATTCTGTATCCATTTATTGTACACCATACACCAATTTTTTTTTATTTTGGCAGAGATTTTCATAAACAATATGGGTTTGTGTGTAGCATAGTACCAATTGTGTTGTCATGAATGACGCATAACCACATAAATAAAACCTGATTTGTCACTAAACAGTGTTAATCGTGAACTGATTGTTCCATCATTTAATTTGCAGTAAATTCAGAATAGAAATTTACCCAACTCTGGTGATCATGTGGCAGCAATTCCTGGACAACAGTCCATCTTATATGATTTCAATTTTAAATGTTCTGTAGCTCTCCATGCTAAAACTTGTAAGGCCCCTAAGAGATTTTTATGTGACCTTTCTAACCTTACTCCAATTTTGTCTAATTTCTGCTATGAGCACCTATATGCATTTTTAACTTTCTTTTCTATAATGAATTGATCCCATCTTCCTGAATTTATTCACAAGCAAGTGAACGGCCTCTCTATTTAAAATGTGCACATCAGGAAATTTGGTTTCAAATTGCCTTACAACTTCCCTACAAGATGATATAAGTACATACATATTGTACATATGCTCTTTCTTGTACTGTACACTGTGATCAAGGCATTTTGAAAACACTTCAAGCAAAACTAAACACTCTTAAACATATTGAGATTTAACTGTATTGGAACACCACAGTGAAGCGAAAAATTATTAATTTTTAGATGAGTCGTATTTATTACACATCTGCTTCACTTTTACGAAAGTGAAGCAGATGTGTAATAAATACGACTCATCTAAAAATTAATACTCTTAAACATATTTAATGTTATCCATGTGTTACCTGGACTAGAAAAGAAGTAGGCAGAAATATGTGTAATGATCAGAATGGATGTAGGACATGTGCGCAGAGAAATTAAGTGAAAGTCACACCGGCTGTGCGCTTGCTGGTCAAGTTTTGTACTACATGGCAAAGCGTAGAGGCATATTGTCCCTCAGTGACAGAGCACTGTATTAATTTGTTATCTTATTTACTAGAAGAGCCAAATATCAGTAACTTTGCGTAGAGTAAGTGATGCAGCCCAAATAGAGCAGTTATGAGCTGTGAGTCAGAGTATGGTTAAGCAATTAATTATTGTACGTAAATGTAAATTATCATTTCAGATGCTCATTTTGTCACTTGAAACAACATTTTGTTTCCCTCTTCTCTCCCCTTGTCACCATATTCAGTCACATTTTATATGATTTCTTGTGCCTGACAATTTGCGACTCGTTGCTTTCCAGAAGATATGATACAGCTGAATAGAGTACACATTCACTGAGTCACCCTGTTTGTGTCTATTCTTTCACATTCTTTTTGATATCCCTCAATGCTTTGCCAGGTAGTATCATACTTATTGTATATTTTCCTAATACAAAATGCCATCTTTGAGAACTAAGATGTACTTATCCCCCAACCATCCTAAATGTGATGTTCTGTGTGTAAATTTTAGGCATGGCCACTTTCTGATTTTTCCAAAAACAATGCACTGTCATGTTTTAGAATTAATTTTCCTTTTTACGATTAATGAAGAAAGTTTCCTCTTTCTCAAAATGTGCCCACTAGGATATAGGCAAACTTAAAAAATATTAGGATTCCACAATACAGTCAGATTTTTAAAAGAAGATATGGGAAGGTCATCTGTTTCTCCACATGGGTGCTTGAAATGTTGCCCAGCAGATCCCCTTTCTTTATTCTCTCAACACTCATAACATAAACAAGGGTTTGAGTTATCTCACCTCAGTAAAAACACGCACAGTTAAACTTTATTAGCCTACTTTAAAAACAGAAGTAAGTTGTTGTGAGTTCTTTTAAATACTTTCTGCACTATGTAACTGATATTATCATACTTACTATTCTTGTTCCTATGCATTTTAAGTTGACATTCTTGCACAGTGCTGTAAGTATTTCTCCACAGAAACACATATAGGCGATGCACGTTCTAAAATCTAACATATATCTTCAATTATATTTATTAATATTTCAGCTAATATCTTAACTACTAAAATTCAGATTGATATAAATACACATAATGGAATCTCGAGAATTGAAAATACTCAGTGCAAGCACCTCATTCTTTCAAACCTTTCCTTGTTCCGTATTAAGTGTTTACCACATTAGTATTGCAATATACTATTATTAACGACTTTGTTAATTGATATGCTCATATCAACACCGCCGATATGCCGGAATTTTGACCCACAGGTATTTTTTTAAGTGCAAGCATATCTACTGACATGGGACTGTCACTTTTGGATAAAAGGAATAAGCTGTTCATTGATAAGGTGCAAACTCTCATCTTCCTGTTGGAAGAATCCTCTAAGAGAACAGACAAAGTCTCTAGCTTGACTATACAATGTAACACCACAACCGTTAGCTGATCTTTGCCTTGGGCCATGATTCCTCGGTCCACCTCTAATCCTACTGCCCCTACGTCTTGCTTCAAGCAACAATACACAGTGCAACTGAATACTCAAGCAAACTCTGTTTCCCACATGCAACTAGCTATAAATGACCAGAGGAGTATGCGATTCACCAGTGTAACAAACAATCTAGCAACCTTTGTTTACGTTACCGTAGCAATGACCTTCCCCTCTTATGCTTCGCGTCCCGTGCTTGATAACAGTAATATATCTTCGTTTAAAAATCAGACTGTACATATTACACAGTGAGGGTTTGCTTGACCAAGAATGAACTTTCCTACGATCTCAAGCCACTGCCTCACTTACAGCTTTGAAGTTTGTTGCACAATTAGTATAAAATGCTAGTTTTTAAAGCAGATAGTAAACACGAAGAGAGATACTGGAAACATTTTGATCCCATATTTTAATCAGCTGATAGAAGAAGGGAAATAACATAGTTAATTTCTACAAAATTCCAACTACTATTGCTGCTCATACAACAGCGAAGTCCATGGGTAAGCTTAGGGAAGCATTTGAAAATTGTGATTAGTACTGGTGTAAGAATCTTTCAAGCCTCAGATCTAACAATGTGATTTTTATTTGTGAGGTAGCTTGAAAAACAAAATTACAAAACAAATAGACACATATTAGAGGAATCAAGGATAAACTAAAAGGTGAAAAAAAAGAATGAAAAGCTGAATTATATTATGACACTGAATATATTTATCTCAAACAGCGTGTCTCAATGAAAGAGGAAAACATTTCTAGCATTTGCTATTAGGTAAGATTTTAAACACAGGTTCAAAAAGCAAAGTGGAGTACAGGTGCAGCCAGTTGTGGCATGCCTAGCTACCAAGAAGCAAAAACCTGTGTAAGTGTTAAGGGTGCATTATGTAAATAAAGAAATAATTAAATGTACTCAATATCAGTCATTAGTGAGTACCTATATAACATGAAGTTAAGAGAATATTACATTTTGGTGTTAAAAGAAAAATAACGATAACTTAATAAATGAATTGTAAATTGTTCTGCCATTTTTTCTGATGCAAGTAATAACATTCCCAACCCAGCAGCCTTGTTCTAGTGACCTAGTTAAACAGAAATCTTCATGTAATGAAACTGTAGAGAAAGAACTTCCTTTTCTTTGGGAAATAAAAAAATAAAATGAGAATATTATATCAAATCTGTGTTCTTGATTATTTATGGATCACACATATGTTTCCTTAATCCTTCTCTCTAATATTTAAGGAGAGATTAAAAATCCTATCCTACCATGTTAGATCTGATAAATTCATGAGAAATTTTATCAGAAATGACTTAAGATATCAGCCTAAAATTGTTACAGGCTGTACATCAATGTCCATTAATCTAAATTTATCCAGTAAGAAAGATAATTAAATGATAATTCTTTTTCTCTGAATTATGCCACATCTTTATTCATATTTATAAATTATTATTTTATTAAAGGTTAACCAATCAATTTATTAGACATAATCAGATATTAGTCATATTAACCATTATTAACAATAAACAGATTTACAAAATCACTTGGCTGTTGCTTTTTTCATATCAAAATTTGATTTACTATCTTCAATTTGCTTCTGAGTAAACAAATAATATACCAGAAAGTGGACATATGCAGAGAAAACTGTTCAAACCAAACATATAGATCACAAACTTGCATATATTTGCAAAGAAGGAAAATAAAAAGACACATGTTAAGCAGACTGAATTTTCAATTCATAACAGTGGCACAAATTTTTAGAGTAATACTTAACTCAGATATTGAGAAACTGCAGGTCTCATATGGTCATAGAGGGATACTGTGACATAACATTGCTCCTCTCTATCAGAACAGTGGCGTGATGCAGTTTCTGAATTTTGAAAAGCTGGTCATGCCTGTATCTTAAAATGTAAGGTAGCTTCACCAATGTGCAACTGTTGCGAAGAAGAAACCCAGATGCTCCTGCACCTACTGACATAGAGCTCCTGGTTTACGAGAAAGACCAGTTCTTCTCTATCCTTGCCACTGGTACTGAAGTACCACACAGATAACCAGATTCCTCAGCAACGTCTTCCATTCTATACAATAAACTGAACACTGTTACTATGTTTGTAATTAGTATTCTCTTCTGTAAATTCCCGTGATACACCTGATGGTGGAACATGGATTGTAATGTAACTGAACAAATAAAAGAAAAGTGAGAAAATATAAAAAGTGCTTTTATTATTTATACAATAAAATTTTGAAATTCAAAATATGCCCTATGACTTATTAAATTGAAGAAGTAATATTATATAAGTGAGGATGATGATTTTTAGCATTTTGAAATGGGAAATTTACCATTTTGATTTCGACATTCACACTTTTGTAGCTCTTTTTCATATTTGCAATTTAGGATTATATAGCATTTTGAAGAAAAATATATAACTGATGAATGGAAACTCAACACAGTTTGAAGGTTACTTAGGTAGAAAGTGAAAATTTTAATACAATCCCCGAGTCAGTTGGCAGTAAATGAGAAGCATTTTTTTTCAAAACTCGGTAGATGCAAAATTTTATGAAATTGAGTTATATATAGTATCAGCATAATTTTCACCTTCTGCATCGTTCTGTGAAATCAGATTTTGCAAAATTCGATTCATGTCCTGAGCAGAAGGTAGGGAATATTAGCAGCTTTTTCAAAACTCAATAGATAAACTGGCTCAGTTAAAGCAAAAGTCAATAGATGCAATTTTGTTATAATTATGATCCAGAGTGTAGCAACCTCAATTCTATGAAATGCATGTTGACATTGACTGCTATCTCACTGTTGCAATTCTTGGAATTCTCAATCATTTCTGCAAGCTCTGTACACTGTTGCACTATTGGCAATAACTGAGAACTCAGGTTGTGCGCTTGGATTTCACATTAATTTCTGAAAGCTTTGTTACACTTACATGGAATTTTTATTCTTAGTTAAGATACTGCACTGTACTATTCACAATGGACAGCAGCTCAAATTGGGAAACTGCACCAGTCGTAGAATGCGCAGGAGGTAGTAATTGTAAAAACAAGGAAAGGAAATCAAAACGCAAGTCAAGGGAAGCTCATACTTCAGCAATTTCATGTTCACATGGTCTCAAGTGCACTCCATGAAGTCCTAAAAGTAAAGGGCATAAGCAATGTGAGGTAGCTGATTTGACTTATAATAATAATTCCTTATGAACATATGAGTATTACATCTCCTAATTGCAGAGTGGTGAAGAAAGAAGCTACAAATAGAAAGCAAACTGTTAACATTAACTACAGTGTGAGAACTAATGATGGCCAAGTATTTTCAGTATGTACTGCAAGCTTCCAAGGAATCACAGGGGTGTCAAAAGATAGATAATCTCTCCTGGCTAGAAAATTTCACTTATCTGGGAATATGCCAAAGGAAACCAGAGGTGGCCGCACTGTAGCTCAGTGGTTAGACCGCTTGGCTCTCACCAAGGCGGCCCGGGTTCGATCCCAGGTGACCGCAAAGTGAGATTTGTGGTGGACAACATGGTGCTGGGGTGGGCTTTCTCCGGGATCTCTGGTTTCCCCTGCCATCTCATTCCACCGGTACTCCATCTTCATCTCATGTATCATCAGTGTCATCGCCTGCGGTGCCGTATGTAGTAAAAGCAGGCGTTAAACACTACACATTTTCACATTTCATTTTGAAACCAGAGGAGGTAACAGAACAGGAATATTACAGAAGGGAATTTCTGCTGCTATAAAGCAAGAGATAGCGAAGTACAGATGTAGAGAAAGCCATTATGGAAGAGCAAAATCAAGGAGAGGATATTTACCTCCAGAACTTAATATCAGAAAAATGTGGACCAACTTTGGCAACGAAAGAAGATTAAGAAATCTACCAGTCTGCTCATTGTCAAAATATAAATACATATTTTACAACTTCTTCAATCTTTCATTCCGTACACCACACACTGACACATGCTCAACCTGCAACATAGGACTGATGAAGATTAAGGCAGAGACAGATGTGGAAAAGAAAAACTAAGAACCATGTACAGAAGAGTTTATGTACGAACATTTTAAATGGGTAGATAGGAGAATGAGGGAGAAATACACTTTTGGAACAGGGAAGAGAAGAAATGAGTGAAATAAGGCATATAAAATATGGAGGGATGAGAAAGGTGAAAGGTGAATAGAAGTGATAGAGTGAAATAAGGTATATAAAATATGGAGGGATGAGAAAGGTGAAAGGTGAATAGAAGTGATGTTAGATTATACAACGAACCAAAGAACACAAAGACATGTGAAGTAGTACATCGTGAGGTAAGACAAAACAAATAGCGAAAAAGAAAAGACTTAAAGTGGAAAGGGAAATGGTTAAGAATGAATTGAAAGTATATAATTGTATACCTTGATTGAGAAGGAAAGTGAGAAAGAAAGGCAATAAAGGCAAAGTAATAAAAGAGCGAGTTAGAAATAACAGTATAGTGTCAGATAATAAATTATAGTTTGAGAAAGATAAAAAATGTTGGTAACTTGAGAAAAACTGATGAAAGACAAAGTGAGAAGATAGACATGTAATTGAGGTATATAGTTCAATAATGAAATTGGGTTACAGAAAAGAAAAGTGAATAAGAGCGAAGTGGAGGAGATAAAGTGAGTAAGAGGGAAAATAGAGAAAATATATAAAATAAAATGGAAAGCAAAGGGGAAAGTAAGAGCAGGATATATTATAGAAAAGATAGGAAAGGTAGGATAAAGGTACGAATTTCCAAATGGAAATTAGAGATGGAAGAGTTTCCCCATACAAAATATAACAATGGTGTTCAGTTGTATGGGACCCTAAATTAAAGTACCCCAAATTTATGGAAAATTGTAATATGTCTACCTAATATGTAATTGTAATCAAATGTAGACAAAACCGTCCATTCATTCATATAACAAATGACAAATAATATATTTTTACGTAATGTTAATGTAAAAATAATCACATTTATGTAATATTAATCAGTAATAAAATTTCATTAAGTGAATTATACATTTTCTTTTTTAAATGAACATAGATTAAAGCAACATAATGAAAAATGGAACTGATACAAGCAAAAAGTGTAACACCGAAGAAAGAGAAATTCTGATGCAACCAGACTATAAAACCTAAACCAAATCTAAAATAATATAAAAATAATACAAAAAATTAACTTAAATGGTGCACAAACATAAATCAGTGAAATCATAGAGCACGCCTAAACATTTTGTTGTGTCAATCCTATTCCTCTATCATTATAGTTAATTATGCTTATTGAAAAAATTTCCGTATCTATGCTGTTGATGGCATCCCAAATACACTGAAGAACTTCTTAAGCAAAATCTCAGTATGTAGAATTTGAGCCCAATAGTCATCAGGATTTTCAGATAGTCGATATCTTTTATTTCCTGCATAGCTATTATTACTTGCTGGAAACTATTCATATACCTTAAAAGGGAAAGCTTATCCATATTAGCTTGAGAAAACTGTAACCCTCTTTTACTTGACTTAAATCTTTAAATCTATTCACTAAAATTGCCAGTGGTGAAAAGATTAAAAAGTGTACCAACTACTCAGGAAAGAGTAAAAAAGTATTTTTCACATTTTCTTCCTTACCATTGCTTAACTTTTTGTTGTATTTAAGAAAATATTCCATATGCTTGTTTTCATTTTGCTTCTTCCATTTTCATTTGAAAAAGAGTTCACAACTTGCAAGACATTTCACATTTTATTGCATTTCAGTATATTTTCACATCTGAGCCAATTTTGCCTTTTATCACATTTTCAAAACACTTTAAACAGTGGTTTACAGATCCTGTAAAATAAAAATATGGAAGTATAGTCCAGCAACGCAAAGAAGGTCCCTCAAAGGAATGTCCTGTGTTACACAGTGGGACAAGGACAGCGAATGTGTGTGCCAGAGAACATCTGCTAAACAAGGAGCAGATCCGTTAAAAAAACATGCGCCCTATTCACTCTGTACATTAAAACCGAGAAGATTCATTCACAAAAGCAGAAGCCGTCAGAATGTTTTTGAATGATCTGTAACTGTACTGACATGGGGTGTCATAAACGTGTCCAGGGAGGGTGTGGGAACCTTTGCCAACACCCCTCCCCCACCGCTGCGTCTCATCCCTCAGAGACTTTCTCTCCTATGGAGGAGTATACAAACCTTTATAAGTATATGTGCCATATTGCATTTGTGAAAATCGCAATGCACACATATATATATATATATAGGGCGCCGGGGTAGCGCGGTGGTTTCGTTCGCGGCTCCCGTTCTAAGGGTCCCGAGTTCGATTCCCGGCTCTGGGGTTGGCGATTTTAAGTCAGCCCTATCCACGCCTTCACCTCTGTCTAGCACACGTGAAGTATCCCCTATGCCCAACGTGGTTCGGAGTCCACGGTAAAAACTGTAGGTCCTCTCACCTCACCGCCATCTTCACTATCACCCTATCATCGGAGGTAATGGACACCGCCCTCTGGGTGCCTCCACCTGAGAAATGGGTCCGGTCATCACTTGGTGGGGTGAGGTTACCCCGAAGGCCAAGGTTGCCATGTGGGGAGTGTTAGTAACTAACTAACTATATATATATATATCACTTACAAACTTGTAAGAGAAATCAACAAACATTACTCACTATTTATGTGATATTGTAATTTGGTACATTTTAATCCTAATGTTGAAACTGCATTTGTTTGTGACAACCTAGTACAGTGAGACAATGTTTTAAACTTCATATCTGAAAATTATTGTTCATTGAAAATCTATGCAGTGTGGTGTATTTACTGATAGGAAGGGATTCTTACCAAGGGCTTGGAGTCAGAAAATATTGACTCCAAAAACGCAATTTTAGAGGAGGAAGAAAAGAAGACTGTGATAACTGTTTGTTTAATAACAACTTATTTATTTATGTATATATAATTTCATAATGTTACCACACAGAAACATTATCAGAGACAATACCATACGAATAACACTATCCCATTCTTAATTAAATATTTGCACTTTTAGAAGATAATGTTTAATAATTCTAACTATAACACCGGATGATGGAATTTAACCATATACTAGAAATTAATACAATGCTAAGATTCCTATTTTATCAACATGAAAATGATCAAATATTGGGAGTTATTAAAAAGATATGCTGAATACATGAACAATGTGCATCAAGTGATAACTTTTACAGAACTGCATTTATTCATATAGATGACAGTAAAATTTCTTTTATTTTAAGAAACATAATATTGAAATATGAATGTTCTTTGTCTTCCTTTTCTCAGACTGAAGCCATACAATGTTTAGCCATCTAACACTGTTCTAATTAGTATCAATTTCCTTATTCCTTAATCGCTTATTTCTAGAAGTCTTTGAAGTAATAAATGTCCATCAGCTCCACTTTCTCAACACTGTTTTCTTTGCTTTGATGTCATTGTCACATTGTGTAACAACCCGAAGGTTCAAGCCTATCACTTTACTTTCTATATGAGCATGAAGAGTGGCACACTCCTAATTCAAAAAATATATGGTTTATCACAGGAGAGACCAAGTATTGATAGCATATCACAACATGCTTAAAACTATTCTTTTCTATTTTTCTGTCACTATCCTCAGATGTCAAGCAAATGTTCCTTCTATCTTGGATTGTATTAGTCGATAAATTTAAACATTTGTTCTGCATATGGTTTGTAAATGGGTCCATATACCTAATTCTAGGATGCTGAATTCACTGGTAAAATCAGTTTTTATCTATCATGTCAAAGTTCCCGGATGCAGAGCAGAATCTAAAGCAGTACTAGCGAACATTAACTACATTAAAACAAACAAGAATTACAAATTCAGAACTTAGTACTTAATCACTTTTACAAGCCTCTATGGACATTATGACAATAGAAGTTCTAGTTTGGTTCAAAATATATTTTTAACATTAATCTTCCCAGGTCTTTCAAAAATATGACAAAAATCCTTTTCTGTTGTTTGCCATTTCTTCACTCTACCTAATAAGACCCCAGCACTAGTCACCCATGATTGAGAGCTTCCAGTGGCCTTGACAACTGTCAAGGTGGAAATGTAAAAAATGAATTTTAAACGACATTTTATACCTCATGTTCTTGTAGCTGTCCAACAGATCATTCACAATGGAATCATAATCATCATATTTGTGCTGTGAAAGCAGACTAAACTGTTAACTCAATATTTGTGAATTTGGTATCAAAGGTTGGATATTTCAATACTCTTCTGGTTTGTGGTTCAACAAATATTCCATCTTTCAGCTTTACTTAATGCAATTTGGGAAAATTTTCTTTCAACCTCACTTCCTTCATCTAGGGCTCTTACAAAGTTTTTCATAAGGCCTAACTTCATATGAAGCAAAGACAAAATGATTTTATTGGGATCAACTAATAGTGTTTTTCAGATTTTCCTTTCCAGAATATATGATTTCCTCAAAAATCATTCCTTGACTGTATAGTGGTTCTTGGTATCACAGCTGTACTATAGGTATAAAAGCATCAGTATTTGTGAACCTACCTGTAAGAAGTGCAACAACCTTTTAAGTCACAAGAAAGTTGTCTGGAATTCATGGTTTTCATATTTTATTGCCTCTAGTAGCAGTGCCATGATTTCATAAGTTTCTTTAATATCTACTGCATAAACTAAAGGCACTGATGTAATGCCATTACGTACTAGTAGTGCTTTCAAGCTAGTTTTACTAGAATCAATAATCAGTCACCACTCCTGTGGGTTATGCTGTACACCTAAGTGCATCAAACATGGACATCTCTGCATGCCAGAGTATTGAGTATTGAGTTAGTATTGAGTATTAAGTACCTCTTGATTTAAAACAGAACATTTTTGTCCTTGGAGCTAGAAAGACTTGCAGTCTCGACCCCAAGAGTTCAGCTTGCTGTTTCACAAGTTTTAGATTGGGAACCAAATCATTAAGTTTCTCTTGATAAAACACCTATGCAAAGTGTCATGAGATTGAAGACCATACTCTTCTACATGTTCATTACATTCTGATTCACTTGACATTGAGCCTGATATTATGGCTTGCATGTTACAGTCAGGAACAGGAATCCTTCATCATGGGGCACAGGGAAATCCACTGAGAATACATTTGGATACTTTATTTTATGTGTACATTTGCATGAACGTCTTGGGTATTTGTAAAGCAAATATAACAGTCTTTTAAATGTCTTTAGGCTCACACCACATCATAGGAACAGCGAATGGCATGGTTCGGCTTTCGCCGTTCAATCATTCAGTTAAAGTTGTAGTACCGTTATGCTGACAATATAAGGTAGAGCACTTTTTCTCTTCATGACTATAAATACAACTAAAATACAATTTTATGCCGTATTAACTAAATGAGTGATCGTTTACTTTTGGAGGATAAATTTCCCACATATGTAAATAAAGTTGTTGGGGTGGTTTAGAGAGCAACAATGTTTAGAAGTTGCAATTTTTACTAAGTGGAAGTTTTAAACACCAGAATAATCCACTATCCCTCACAAGAAAAACTTAATGAGGTACTAAAAACTTACAATACACTCTTAGGTCATGGTATGTATGATGAGAATCACACTAGTGTATTTCAACATCTACTACATCATAAAATCTCTTTTGAATACTTAATTATCCCATTAATTTATATATACTGTGACTGTAGGTTCGTGAAATTAAAAATCCAGGTTACAAACACTAAAAATTGTTCTTTACTTCCATAGAAACACACTTTGGTCAACCTGACAGTCCAGAATTATGCCACATACACAATATAACTTGCAAGGTTATCGACCACAAACAAAGTTCACACAGCTGTTCACGCACACGAGTCCAATTAACAACTGTCCCCCTGACGAGCTGCGACTTACTTATTTATAGCTTACTCCTATCCGGAATGTTCTCAAACAATCAAGACGGCGTTAGCAGAAAGACGGACTCTCCAGAAATCCGTCTCTTTGCTCCCACCATTTCGGCAAGCTTTTACCTCCACACTGCACTGCCTCTCTCTTTGAACTTGTCCCTCGCGCCCCCTCGCCTCAACAATGCGTTCGTGACACTACATATATATACATGTATATATGTGTGTATATGTGAATATATATATATATATATATATATATATATATATATATATATAAACTTCCAAATAACAAAACAGAAAACAGCGAAATACTGAAAATAAAAAAAGCTTAAAAAAAGAAGCTGATAGGCTAGAGAAGTTTTGAAAGGTAGATTAAGATTCTGCACACCAAAATTGATATATCACATCCCGGCTGCAAAATGGCTATTGTTTAAGGATTATTATAATCTCATATGAAGTTAGGTATAATCTTAGGATTATGATTACTATGGAGAGGATTTGGCATTGTGACCACTCTTTATCTACTGTAACCATACCCCCAAGTGGGGCATCCCCAAGAGGAAGGATGAGGCTAGAGGAGATAGAGAGAAGCCGTCTCAAGGAGCCACGACAGTGCAGAAGGTAGGGCCCCTACATTTTACTTAGATGGGAATCCCCTCGGTAGACCAGGACAACGGACATTCCCTCCTGCTGTGGTTCAGAAGTGGTTCCAGCAACCGGTTCTGAGACTGCCAACCGACCTACCGAGGAAGTAGTTCACTCAGGGTAGATCATCCTGCCATGCCCGCCTCGGTAGCGTAGATGGTAGTGTTTCTGCCTCACGTTCAAGAGGTCCTGAGTTGGATTCTCGGTCAGGGTGAGTTACCTGGATAAGGTTTTTTCCGGGGTTTTCCATTATTCTGAAAGACGAATTTTGGGTAACTCTAAGCTCCACGGACCCCCGGCTCATTTGAGCATCATTTCACCCATTCCATTCATTGTCCGATATGACTTAACGTTGGAGGACGTAAATAACAACAAAAAACGCCAAGACACCCGCCGACCCTTCAACCCTAAAAGAGACCCAGAGGAGAGATTATGTGAAATGATAATGGAGATGAAATGGAGGGACAGGAAATTCGGGCGATGTAATTAACCTACCTAGCATTCGCCTGGCGACCATGGCTCAAGTAGTTCGGCTACGGGAATCGAACCCGTGTCACAGACAAAACCGCTTGAGCCTTCCCGCTCAGTTCGTATAATTTTTCTCAAACTAGAACGATCCGGTTGTAAACATGTGAAAGGAGAAAATAAGTCAGACAGAGATATCTTAACGGAACGCTCTTAGACTGCTGGTTGGCTACCACTGGGACCCCGCTTCTACAAACACCTATGAATATTCTTCCACCATCACCATCGCCCACCTTGGTCTGGGAATAAGCTGTTTCCCGACGTCGCGGGTTTGAACGTGGCAGAGTGCGATGGATCTTTACGGGCGTAAAATGCTTAGTTAGCATGCTCCCTTTAGAGGGAAGTAAGGTCGGTGATCATGTGTCGTAGATTTGGCAAGTTGAAGAACCTCTTACTTAATAATGATGCATCTGAGCAAAATTAAATAGTTTTTCAGGCCCTATATAGATTGGCACGCTGAGAACCAAGACAGTTAAAGGGCGTCCACAAATAAAACTCAGTTTATTTTCCATCCATCACCAGTCCAAAAGCCTTCAGTTAAAGTATGCATGTATGTCTCTCATTCCGACCTCTCATAGTTTAAAACAGGATCGTTCTAGTTTGAGCCAGTCGGCCTGGATGTCTTTATCGGTGTCCGTTGGATTGAGCAGCCTCACCGGCACCTCCTCTCGGCAGGGCAACAATGATCTGGCTACACAAAGTCCGCCCGTGCACAGGCGTCTTCTGTTCTTCATGTTCTTCGTCCGCTGGCCTTCCATTCACGCCGTCACCACCACCAATACATGAAAAGTAACTTCTACACCAAAAACTAATCTGTCAAGAAAACCATCTTCCTGCAGTGTCACACAAAAGTTGAAAAGTAGGACTTTGTCATTAGCTGTTAGCAATTATAGGCGATATGGCCTATAGACCTTTAGATGTCTTCGTAAGATACGCAATACTGTGATTTGAGGAACTTACGGCTCCCTGCTACATCTTGTAATTATTTTCTTAGGACTACGGAGATTAACGTACCTAATCCGATTCACATCCGCTTCTGACACAGTGGGGCCGCGCCGTGGCTCAGTGGTTAGACCGCTTAGCTCACACCAAGGCGGCCCGGGTTCGATCCCAGGCGTCCGCAAAGTGAGATTTGTGGTGGACAACACGGCGCTGGGGCGGGTTTTCTCCGGGACCTCCGGTTTCCTCCGCCATCTCATTCCACTCATGTATCATGTATCATCAGTGTCACCGCCTGCGGTTCCGTATGTAGTAAAAGCGGGCGTTAAACACTACACATTCTGACACAGTGCAGTTCCCTTTGTACAAACTACCTGTATCCACAGATTGTGGTATCTATCATCTGCGAATAGAGTTGTTGGAGGGAGGCTCCCTCCACTACTTTATCCAAAAATGGTTCTGGACTATGGTAACGGATCGGTGTTGACAGGCACGTATTTAGAAGTCATTTCCGGGGGGGGGGGGGGGTGTCCAAAAATTCTACGTTGAATTATTTGCTTTTAGTAAATAATTAATCAGGAATGTGCTTTTATTATGTTAGTAAAAAATAAAAACACATGTAATATATTATAGTCACATGACTTTCCTCACCCAAGCTTCTACAAATTGTTCTTAGAAAAGTTTGTTTTGTCTTGTGTCTTTGAATAAAGTCTGTAGAAACGCCTTGCACATTGCACATTTTTTGTTCTTATACCTGGGATAAAGTGATATAAGCAGTAATCAGATATTTAAAAAGCGAACCACTGATTGATGCATTTGAAGTATTAGTTCTCCTTGAATGAAAAAGGGAATAGGAATTTAGAAGTTAAAAATTATATACCTTTAAGTAAGTATGTGGGAATTGTAATCTAATTATCAAATATTGGAATTGGTTAACTTTGCAATACATTATTTTAATTGACATTGTTTGTGTATTTTAACGAGTTCTACAGCTGCTGTGCAGTAACTCTTCGTTTATCTCTTAAATAACTTCATGTCTGCCTGACAGTGAATAGAAACTTTAAGATGAGAAGCTTGAATAAACTTTTTTGATTTATTTTAAATTAAGCTTTATTTCAAATATTTATTAAAAGTTTGAAATGATAATTTATTTGGGGGGACCCCCCTGGAAGCCCCTTAAATACGTCCCTGGGTGTTGATGAAGTTCAAGAATACCGAAAGCTTTCTCCTTATAGCTAACCGCCATTTTGTTAAATACTGCTGTTAGTACTGCCCTCTGGTGGTGACTGATGTCACTACAGTTGATGCAAAACTAAACTTTGAGGATTTGTCTAACCGTTACTGCAACAATAAATATGGTTTGTTTTCCAAGTTCCCCCTTCCCCCTTGCAGAAAAAATCACGAACCTCCGACAGTAATTTAGAATAACACTGTATAGTACTATGGGGCATTATATGGTTACGAAAATATATTGTGATGTAAGGCTGCAGCGTGGGTCAGTGGTTATAGTCGCTACAAAATAAGAATGAACATGGGCACAGCCAGGCACAGCCAATAAGGTGTTCGCGTTCTTTTTGCCTTGCCAGGTATACAGCCAGCAGGCGATAGAGATAGCAGATGTGTCTGTCTTTGTCTCACGGTATCCCTCTAGCAGTGAGCTACTCGTATGTACAGATGCTGACAGCAAAGTTCGCTTAATATTTCCGCATATGTCTGAAAACATGTACAATGATTTCGCATGATGGCATAAACTGAAGCTTAAGACTTTGAACGTGAGAACAGTTCGCCTATGCAGCATCGTTCACATGGATGCAAAACGAAATGAACACAAATTAGATGCGTTCCACGAAAGAATGGCGTTTGCAACAGTGAAACAAAGTACTGACATTTCAACGATTTATGAATATAGTCTCTACTTTAATGATGCCGTAATTGTATATTGCCTGTAATGTACTTTAAACTAATGTTTGTTTCATTAAAATAGTTAATAAATACGGAAGATATCAGTGCGTATTAGAATGTTGCTCTATGTTTTCCAGGAGATCTAAATATGGGAACTTCTCCTTGATTTGGTGAACTGTTTGCCTTCTTTAACAAAGCTCGTCACAGTATGAGCACTCACGTGATAAGCCTGTGCCGTTAATTCTCGGTTTTGAGCGAAATTAGTACTTTCGACAATTGTTTGAAAAAAGAATACACATGAAAAATAATATTTATAGCCGGCTTATGTAATATCTTACGAGTTCTCTCAGTCACTACTAGTACTAGGTTTGCTAAGCGACACATTTTCTAATTTCAAAAAGCACGCCTACACTCTTATAAGATCACCACTTTACTGAGTGCAAGGTACAAATTGCAACCGCAGCAGAGCACGTGTGTGTTTTTCTTCACTGACAGTTCATGTTTCCTTTCTTCCTAGTCAGTCGTTTTATCTTTTCATATCTCCGAAACCAGATATCGTATAAACATGGGGTTTGGACAGTCTTCCTCAGAAAAAATAGCTCTGTGACATAAGATAAACAAAATATCTTTTGAGCGCGCAAAGAAATTATCCGTACGGTTCGGCCAAGCGAGCCAGTATGCCTGCTTAACTGTACAACATTGCACTCACCTTATTGGCTACACGACGAGAGACCAGCCACGCATAGCTCTACCTTATGTTCATTCCTATTTTGTAGCTACCTCAGACCATTCGACTCTCATAAAGGCGGTCCGAGTTCGATCCCAGGCTAACGCATAGTGAGATTTCTGGTGAACAACACGGCATTGGGGCGGGGTTTTCTCCGGGATTTCCGGTTTCCTTCGGCATCTCATTCCACCGGTGTTCCATCTTCATCTTAAGTAGGTATTATCAGTGTTACCGCCTGCGGTGCCGCATATATTAAAAGCGGATGTTAAACACTACACATTTCAGGCTTCACTTCAAAGCTATGAGGTAGATAGGTGGCTTGGCCATGTGCATGGTAGCCGAACGGTAAAACGCATGTGTTAGGTGGACTAACGTGAGTTCGAATCCTTGATGTGCATGTTTCTTTTTATTATTGTTACTTTAAGAGTAATGCCTTATGTTTTTCTTGCAGAAGATACATAATATTTTAAACTCACCCATTTATAAAAACGCAAATAACTTATTCTTGTCGTTATCAAAATAAATGCAATATTGAAAGGGTAGAGCCAGACTGAATAATTCAATGCCATAGCCAGGATTTGAACCACGGATCTTCTGGTCTCCGTCCAGCCGCTCTATACCATTGAGCTACTATGGCCAACGTGCCAACATGACATTAAATTCTCCAACTGACTCGTATTTTCCCGGTAAACCACTAGGAGTTCTCATAAACACATGAGACACTACCTTAATGGCAACTTACTATGCTGTAAGTACTTTAAGACCCGGGCTTTGTAGATCGGACCACTATTAGGTACAATTAATGGAAATTAATTGTTCTTTCACACTAGCCGTGTGTAGGACGCACTATGTAAGGGTAGAGCCAGACTGAAAAATTCAATGCCATAGCCGGAATTTGAACCAGGGATCTTCTGGCTGGACATAGAACAGAAGATCCGTGGTTCAAATCCAGGCTATGGCATTGAATTTCTCAGTCTGGCTTTACCCTTTCACACGGCTAGTGTGAAAGAACAATTAATTTCCAAATGCAATATTATTAGAAAATTGTCTTAATATTGGTTGTGTCAACATTCGAGATCATTCATCTGTTGCTGGCATATAATGAGGAGTAACATCTCGTGAAAATTTCACTAGGCGATTGCTCTCATCCATGCTCCGCAGAATGAGAGCAGTAATTGAAGCAGATGGTTTACACACCCGATACTAGGTTAATTTCCATTTTTATTTGATTTTACTAATAGGAATAAAACATTTGTTTAGTTAGTTTAAAAACAGAATAGAATGTTTCAGTTATTATGTGTTGTCATAACGGCCATAAAATCGAGTGAACTTTAGCAATTGGAAGCTATAGGTATTACAATGCACATTTCATATTTCTACATCAAAAAATCAAAATGATATCCGGGATATCCTTTGTAGATCTAGCTCCTACATATTTGTCTATAACCGTTCGGCTATCTGTGCAGGTTTAGTAAGTGAGACTCAATTATGGCACATTATAGTGTGCGAAAAAAGGAAGGATTCCCTATATGAATATGCACGAAACATAAGAAACAATGCACAAAGGATTCAGTAGGACAAAGCTAGAGATGCGCGTTCCGTGACACCGTTGTAACCCGGCCGTGGTTAACACGTGGACTTGGAAAATAGACCTGCGCTTCCAGAGGTTTTTTTTTTTTTTTTTTTTTTTCAAAGTGCGTATATAGGTAGAAGCGCTATGCGGATTCATCAAATTATGCTATAGTTGCACTTAGAAGTTTTATTAGGATTTTTTTTTTTTTTTTTTTTTGGTAATTGACGTTCTCCAACGTTGTCATATCGGACGATGAATGGAATGGGTGAAATGATGCTGAAACGAGTCCAGGGTCCAAAGAACGTAGAGTTACCCGACATTCGTCTTTCAGGATAAGGGAAAACCCTGGAAAACCTTATCCGGGTAACTCACCGTGACCGAGATTCGAACTCGGGACCTCTCGAACGTCAGGCAGACAGGATGCCATCTAGGCTACCGAGGCGGGCTATTAGGAATATGGTTATATTTATATTAAATATTTTCTGTAACAGCTCATTGGCCGTTGTCTTCGCTTGCTTGCCGTGTCAATTGAAATTATTATTTGACAATATATATTATTTTCAAAAACATCAGATTGAGCGTTAAATATTTGTGGGAAGCAGCAGATTTCCGCCATGGTGCTGATTACATAAATTAGGCACCAGACCTGGTGAGAAATGTACGAATTGGCAACTCTGGTAGTTCGCTCGCCTCACAGAGCGTGAACACAACTTATCTACGACGTAGTAAAACGTGGTAACGCTAGATGGCATGAATACAAAACTGGTCCTGCGAGACACGCCCTCTCGCATCTTCCCCGGAAAGCTATAGGTTCTGAAATTCAACCATCAACTGTGTGTGTGTGTATGTGTCGTATTGTGTGCGCTGAGCGCCGGACTAGTTTTAACAAATTGGGAAAAGGTTTAAGATGGCGAGCTCGTTTCGCATGGTGCGTGTGTTGTGTTCGGATAAAACCAGCGACCTGAAGCCCAAATTTGATTTTCTGGTTACTGTGGTGCTCGAGTATGACCCACAGGGAATCAGCGTCAAATTAAAAAGAGGTAAGAAGCTGTATCTTTAATTACAATGACTTGTTTCTGTCTTGCGTATTTGAACTTTTTTTTATGTGAGATTGTGTTATTAATATTATTAATGGGTCATAAATTCTACAGTATCAAAATAACTTGATTTATGAATTTGTTTACGGCGACCTGTATTTGGCTGGAGCGCTACAAAATTATTCATGCTCTAATAAGTTATCATTATTATTATTTTTTGTTCTCTCGCCGGTAGGAATTAAATCCTTTGTTTCATGGTCCTAGGAAGTTACATTGTACGGTATACATCTGCGCGTAAATTATTTTAGGAAATGTAGTCTGCTAAATGGTTTCTATTTGTAAGATTGCTTTCAAAGAATACCATTTACATTGTTTTTGCAGCATCTTGCATATAGCAAGTGCGTGTGGTCTTCCAGAATTTAACAAATTGGTAGGAAAAAATTCTAAAATTTAAGCACGATTACCGCTTATAGATTTTAAACAAAAGTATAATATTGAGATATTCAAGATGATCTTGGGCCCATTAATTTGCATACGTAAGCTAACAAAAAGCATTACATTAGAAACCATAATTTTGTCTTGGTGGGCATAGAGACTTCATCGGGAATACATCTACTGCTCTTTGTAAAGTTAGTTGAACGCGAAATACTGAAAATAATGATAAAAAATCCTTAAAAGACAAGGTGACAAGCTAGAAAACATTTTGAAAGGTAGATTAGGATTCTACACAGTAATCGCCAACTTAGTGCTCGCTTAATACTGTTTTCTCCCTATACATAACTGAAACTAATTTAATTGCATTGTCGACGTTGCGCTCTTTAAAACACAACAATAACAGTGCTACGTTTAGTTTACTGTTCTAAATTTGCAAACGATTAACAGGAGATATGGAAATCTCTGTGGAGCTCAACATTAAAATCTGTTTTGCTACAGATCTGAACATTTTACAAAAGTGAATGCAGCAAATTTTACATGTAATCTTTATTGAAGAAAAGTGGTTAATTAACCTTTTATATAACATTTTCGTTTCATCGGATTTCTAAAATTTTGTACTTTTGTAGAAGTGAATGCAGCTAATTTTGCTCGTTGTCTTCATTGAATAAAAGTATATGATAAGACTTTGTAATTATGATTTTCGTTTTATCGAATTTTCTTTATATTTTGAATGGTAGTATATGGATTTATTATAGTAAGCTAAAATTAAAAAAATGATAAAGATAAATACAATCAGTTGTGCATATTATTTTATTGAACAAAAGGGTTGATACACTTAGTTCATAACGGTTTCGGTTTGTTGGATTTTCTTTAAATTTTCAATAGGATAATTTGTTTTTCATATATTAAGTACAATTTTGTTTAAAAAAAAAGATAAATTTGATATTGAAGTCACATTGCCAATGCACGTAACATAAAACTGATAGAAATAGTCGATTAGTGCTTTGTACATTGCTCTCGTATGCCGTTTTATCGCTCCTTTATTCCAACACGCATCGTAGTCGATTACATTTTACTATGTGTTTAAAGCCGAAAGGGCTTGTAAGCGCAATCTTGTAGAAAAGGCTGGTAAGGCATTAGTTTAAGCCAGAGGTGTAATTGAAAAATTTAAAGTATCAGTATTCCTGTAGCAGAGTTGGTCTCGTAGCATTACAGTGTGCTATCGTCTGTCTGAAAGAATATATTCGGCAGCCGCGTTCACGGGAGCAGGGCCTTACAACCTGCAGACAACGGCAACGGTAGCTGTTTCGATTTTCAGTGCGCTAATACCACCGTACCTAACATGCTTAAAAAGCGTGTTTTCTTATACTGTATTATCTGTTTCTTAACTTTGCGTGCAATTTCTAAATGCCAACAATATTCTCCAATAATTACGTAAAAATGAAGCTTACAGTGAAGCAACAAATATTACACGAATAAAAATATGTTTAACAGAAACTTCATTTATCTTTAGAGAAAATGATGTAAATTTTATTTAAAGACAAGTGAAGTTTCTTTTACAAATAATTATATTTGTGTAACGTTCTCCGCTTTAGAAGCAACGTTTTGTTTTATTTTTATAGTCGTTCAGTATTATTTTTTGGTTCATCTGCACATCCTATTGATTTAGATTTAGTGTTATTGAGTAGTTGTTGGTACGGATTTGTATTTTTACAGTACTTGTTATAAAACACAGTGGTCAATCACATTCGGCAAAGTTTAGTGACATAGTTTCAACATAGAAGTCTTGAAACTGTTCAATGTAGCTATGCTAAAATCCTTGCCTTTTGTTGATGCTTGTTGAAACTTTCAAAATTAATAGTAGAATGGAAGAATGATACGTAAGGTTATGAGCATTATATTTTTGTTATCCATGGAGTATTCAGGTATATAAGATCCACCAACAAATATGCAGATCCATTTAACACTATGCTACCAAAGAACGTGTCGTGATCAAACTCGGCCACTACCGCAAACATAATTCGAGAAAATAGAGTAAATATGTTACATGTAATATCTCCTATATGATTAATGGATCATGCATTGCATCCAAAGAAAAAAAAAAAAACCTAACGGAAAATGCATTGCAGTAAACATCCAGTGTTCCTCCATAAACCCATATAGAGAGAAATGTTTTTGTTTTTGTAATTTCTAAGAGCGGACTAAAATGTATTTTTAGTTGATGTAGGTAATATTTTAAAATACTGTAACAGGTTTACCATACATTCAGTGAGTTTTACAGTTATTATAATCGGTTAAGTAAACTTAGAACTTTAACCTCCAGGACTCCTTTCGAAAGCAATCACAATACCTGCAGTGTTTTAACCATCATTGCCGTGCAAATTTAACTTGAAATAAAAATATGTAAGATAAAGAGAAAATATAGATTTAGTATGAGAAATTAATTCAGTTGGAGATGTTTGCTCATTTTTTGTGGCTCATATGATTGGGAACGGGTGCATTAATAAGGTTACAAAAATTTAAATATTTTTACCGATCAGTAAACTGACTTATTTGGAGAAAATTTCAATTATTGAATATAAAAATTATGAAAACTATGCTGAAGGTTAAGAAGTGGTAAGTTCTTCTGTTTAATCCGGAATGATTTTTTTTTCTTTTTTCAGTTACTACAAAGTCTGCAGAAAAAAAAAGTGTGTAGTGGTCAAATGTTGTAAATATGTCGCTGGCCATCATTTTTAGCCATACCATCTGTTTGTGTTATGCAATTCAAGCAATTTAAAATGTAAACATAGTTATGGAAGCATCTGTTTTTGAAGCAAGAAGACAAATGACTTCATCGTTAAATGTATAGGTACTTATACACTATCACTCAGTGTACATCTATATCAATAAATATGCGCCCGCCTCGGTAGCGTTGGTGGTAGCGTATCTGCCTCACGTTCATGAGGTCCCGAGTTCGAATCTCGGTCAGGGTGAGTTACCTGGATAAGGTTTTCCGGCGTTTTCCCTTATCCTGAAGGACGAATTTCAGGGCTCTATGGGCCCCGGGCTCATTTAAGCATCATTTTACCCATTCCATTCATCGTCCGATATGACAACGTTGGAGAACGTAAAATTACAACAAAAAAAGTAAATATGTTCCTGACAGATTCCCTAATTTCCTCCATTACCTTTCTACCACAGTTTATTTCTTAGAAATTTTATTCATTTCCTGATATTTTCTTAATTTACAACGTATCTTTCAATTGTAGAACAGAAAATATTTTGTTCATAGTATAGAAAGTACATCAACTACCACATGCCTACAAGTGAATAATAATCACTAATAATGCTATGTAAATAAAATTGCAAACATAATGACTGGCTTTTATTCACATTATACAGAGTAAGTGTTCAAGAAGGATCGTAGCATTACCCAGTAGTTAATCCTAATGGAATTATTATAATATTTTATTTGCGTAGTAAGGTCCTTTTCAGAATAGCCCCTTATGAAAATCGCCTCAGTCCTGTTATTGTCATTCTAACAGTTTTATAAAAGCATGAAAAGATAGCACTAAACTGAATAGATGTGGTATTCTCCAGAAATAATCTAAATTTTGAGGCTTTTTACACAGACAAAAAAAGTTGAACACTGCAAAATAAAGCTTTCTTACAATGCTCTACCCCCTTCTACTAAAGGTATTCTTAATTTTACAAAATAATGTTAACTCTGTCATTTGGATCTGTAGATAGCTAAAGGAATGTTATCTTATTTCTTCGATTCCCCACTTTTTTTCTATATTGTTACTATCCAATAGAAAAACATTTTGTGCATATTTCACAATACTGACATGTTTAATACGTAAATTTTAGTTCATTATTAAGTATATTCAAATTGCCTTTTTAGAAACAATGCTGTATTTCACTTCATTTAGTTTTCTAGCTTTTGAAATTAAAGCTCAGTTCACTAGTCTCAGTTCAAAATTAAGATGAGTCATTTAATTAAGTAAATCTGCCTCAAACCTCAATTCATACTGTATATCCTAACAACTTGTACAAAATATTTATAGGAACAAGTTTGGAATACAGTAGCATTATTAGGAGGCAATTGGGGATTTTACTTAGAATGAAATGTTGTCCCTCAAGTTATCTTAAGTGCTTTCAAGTTGTATTTGTTAAAATAATACTTTTTATATACTTTTTCCCTTTCTTTTCCTTTCTTCCTGATGAAATTCCTCACATTTTACACCACCTTAACCTTGTGCTACGATAACCTTGTGGCGTGACTGGATAAGGTTCTTTCCGGGAGTTTTCCCTTATGCTGAAGGATGAATGTTGGATAACTCTTAAGCTTTGTGGACCTTGACCTCATTTGAGCATCATTTCACCCGTTCCTTTCATCGTCCGATATGACCTACGGTGAAGGCAATGGTGTTCTAACTTATCCAGCAGAGTGCACGCCTGCCTTTGTAGCTTGTCTACCTCACGTTTTAGAGGTCCCGAGTTCGGGTCTCGGTCAGAAGAGTTATGTGGATAAGGTTTTTCCCGGGCTTTTTCCTGTTCGTGAAAGATGAGTCTGGTAACTCTAAGCTATATGGACCCTGGGCTCATTTGAGCATTTCATTCATCGTCCAATATGACTCTACGTTGGAGGACGTAAATCTTAAAAATAAATTAAATAAATAATAAATTAATAATTACCACTGGTTAGGTAACTGAATGGTGGAGCAAAGCGTATAATGAACAATTGAAAGATTGGAATCAAAGAGGCTGCATGCAATACTATTTATTTATTTACGAGGGCTGTTCAATAAAGAATAATCATAATTTTTTACGGACATAATTTTTCGCACTAAAATTCAACCTTATATTCTGTTAGCTTAATGTGAAACAAACACGCCGTAGTAGTTTCATTGTTGGTACTCCTGGTTCCCGCCTGTGAGAACCAGGAAAATTCAGACATGTTGAGTATCGCCTACCGCTGCAATGGAGGTAACACGCAGTTAAAAGTTGATGTTAGAGGAAGATCCGGCGTGTCTATCAAACGTAATTACTGCTAATGAAACTTGTCTACATCATTTTGATGCTGAGAGCAAACAGCAAAGCTTAGTGTGGAAATCTCCATCATCACCAACCCCCCAAAAAGCAAAAGTGGTTGCTTCTGCTGGGAAAGTTATGGTCATCTTTCTTTCATATTCATGGAATGGTTTATCACCATGTTGTACCTGCACACACATCAATAACTGAACAATACTACAAGGATGTCCTGAAAACATTGCAAGTCCATATCAGGCGCAAAAGACCACATTTCCGTGAAGCAGGCTGGATGCTGCACCACGATAATGCGCGGCCGCATATTGTCAATGTTGCTGAATATCTTGCAAAAATCAACGTGAAGTGCATCTCCCACCCTCCCTATAGTCCGGATTTAGCCCCGTGTGAGTTTTTCTATTCCCTAACTTGAAGAAACGCCTTCGTGGGAGGCATTATCCATCATCAGAAGCAGTGGTGAAGGCTGCGGAGGCGATTTTGAAGGATCTCTCAAACAGTGGTTTCCAGCATGTCTTTAAAGACTGACAGAAACACTGGGACAAGTGCATCGCATTCAGGGGAGACTATTTTGAGAAGGACCATCAAAATTATGAGGATGAGGAAAGGTACGTTGTCAAAAAAATTGTGATCATTCTTTATTGAACAGCCCTCGTGTTTCTTATTTACGCCTTTCAACGTTAAGTCCTCTCGGACGATGAATGAAATGGGTGAAATGATGCTCAAATGATTCCGAGGTCCATGGAGCTTAGAGCTACCCGGCATTCGTCTTTCAGGATAAGGGAACACCCTGGAAAAAACCTGTATGTGATACTGTGCATTTGTGTCACTGAATAAACCATCACTTCCCTTTCATGAACCAGTTTCTGTGATTGGTGTCAGCAAGGTTGAATTTCAGGCGTTTATTTCCGTACTTACGCACAAAATGTCGAAAACATACTGTGACTGTACTAATACCACTTAATGGTGGCGAATACTGAATAAAACACAGTGGACAATATATGGCCTATCTATCATTTTTGGGCCACTATAGTGAACTCAAAATGTTTCGATTAATCTTTGGCCGTCTTCGTAGAAATAATTGGAAACATGTAGAGCTTTACACCCAAACTAATCATGCACAAACTAGTTAATCTTTAATCTGAAAAAAAATGAAAAGGAACAGATTGAATGCATTACTAAGTACAATCTTTCAAGAAAGTAAATGTACCCTTTCCGCGGGTCAGTTATCACTCAGGCGTTCCGTGACTAGATGGATGAAAACTAAATCGGCCTTGCTCGTAGATGTATAGTGTCGTGGTCACCATTTTAACCTGTTACTCACTTCGAAGATATCTAAGGCTATATTAACCCAGGATAACAAAAGATTGAGTATTTATCACAAAGTGAGTAATAATTATCTTGCAGCTGAGCTATTAACTACATGGCATTGGAAAACACGTGGAATTATGATTTTAACAGAACAAATATGTGTGTGCGTGCGTGTGTGTTTTTTATAAGGCAAGCGATCTTAACTGCTCTCGTAGCTCAGGGGCAAAACGTGGGCTGAGATAAGCGAGACCATGCTTCAAGGTTCGAACCCTAACACGTGAGCATAATTTTTAACTCCATATCTCTTGGTTTGTTGGACGCAGCAACGAACTAATTTACAACTGATCTCTTGTAGCTAAGCGGTTACTAAATGGTATTGCAGAATACCAAAGAAATTGGAAAACCCGTGGAATGGCGATTTTAATAGAACCAACAGGTATTTATTGTATATAACCAGCGCTATCACCTCTGTTGGCGTAGCTCAGTGGTAAAACACGCTGTGTCAAGGAAACTGATTTGCAGTTCGAACCTCAACATGTAATACTTTTTTTCCGCCTTGTATTTCTTCGTCGACCAGACAGGGTTCAAGAAAATTTGGTTGCTCACGTGATGAAGCTATGGCAACATTATCAGCAGAATCCAAACCGGTGTTCCGCATTGGTTGCAAACATGCACGAAAGATTAAAGGATGTAATCATAGCTGGGGGCGATTACACCAGGTTCTAAATCACAAGATTTCATTTCGTTTTTTCGTTCTTTGTTTCCACAAATCATTGTTTATTCTAGCAAAAATACGTTTTCTATAAATCACAAATGTTTTATAATTTAATTCATTTGTTAATGAATGACGTTGGCTTCATGAAGAAATGACAGCTTTTTACTTTGTTTCCTAAGCAACATTTTCTTTGGATATCGTCTTCTTTTTTAATTCCTAATAATGGCTTTTTGTAACTACGGTTACACAGAATATCTTTTCAGTTTTATGTCTTATACTCCACTAGATTATGCAGTTATATTGCAGCTCTAAGTTTGTTTTTCTCAAGATGAGAATTATTCAATTTCTTGTTAGAACAGATGAATGGTATACAGCGTTTAGGAGCTGGCTCCATTAAAATTATCATTCAACCTTCTGGAAACTTCTGGCATTCTTTTCGAAGACATTGGAATAAAAATTATGACTACATACTAGGTTTCGAACCATGAATCCTCGGCTCAGTGACAGCATGTATTTTGCCAGTGAGCTACGATAACATGTGTTTGTAGTAGGCTATATACATCAAGATGTTGGCTCTATTAAGCCGCCATACTTCCTGGCATTCGTCTTCTTGCTAATTCTCCAATGCCATTAGTAACATCTTACCCCAAGAGAACAGTTGTAAATTGGTTCGTTACTTAATCTAACAAATTAAAAATCTGGAATAAAAAACATATCCACAGGATGGTAATCGAACCATGAACTCTCGTAATATTTATTACAGCGCGTGCTCTCTGTCATTGAGCTACGAGAGACTTAAGTAAGCTTGCTTTATATAGAATATAGATATTGGTTCTCTTAAAATCATAATTCCACTTGTTTTCCGTTTTCTTACACATTTTCCAATGCCATGTAGTTAATAGCTCAGGTACAAGATAATTATCATTTAATTTGTGATATATGGCCAACGGACAAGATATAGGGAAGATACATTGTTGATCGAGGCGTCGAGGCATTCAAATCTGCATGATTTAAATTTATTTATTTATTTATTTATTTTCAGTTCAGTATAGTGTTAAATACACAAAAGAACCACGTCATATGTTTATACAGTTTAAGAACACAGCTATACAGGTTGTGTGATATAAATAGAATACTAACTTGCTTTAATAAATCCATACACCCTAATAATAATAATAATAATAATAATAATAATAATAATAATAATAATAATAATAATAATAATAATAATAATAATAATAATAATAATAATAATAATAATAATAATAATACTTTATTATCACCATATGTTTTACAAGCATTGTTGAAAACAGGCAAGTCGTCAATTATATACAATTAAAGTTGCTGGTTATTTTGATATATATATATATATATATATATATATATATATATATATACAGATATTAGAAGAGACTAAAACTTAGGTGATGTTATTCTAAATGTATAATGTCTTGTACACCTAATACAATGTCTAGGTTTTAGTCATAATTATTGTAAAATAAGAAACTAGCACTCAAACAATAAATTCTGAAGTTGTAGTCTTAGTTTAGAAATTCATCAAGTGAATAAAAAACATTATTAATTAAATATGATTTCAAGAAAAAATTGAATTTTGTTAAGTTATTAGACACTTTAACTTCTGGTGGGAGTTTGTTATATAGCTTGGCTCCCATGTAACTAGGCAACTTGTCACACAGGTGGAGTCTATACATCATAGTAGCGAAATTATTCTTGTTTCTTGTGTTGTAGTTATGAATATCCGAATTTGTTTGCAATGGTATGTATTTTATCATATATAAAATTGTTTTGTAGATGTACAGGCTTGTCAGCGTCATTATTTTTTGCTGACGAAAGGCTTCCCTACATGATTCTTTAGTTTTTAATTTAGATATATATCTAATTGCTCTTTTCTGTAAAGTAAAAATTTTGTGTAAATTTAATTTCGAAGTATTGCCCCAGGTCTCCAGACCATACGAGATGTGTGACTGAATGAGGGAGAAATAAATCATTCTAATAATCTGAGACTAGCCAGGGATAGGCCAGTCATATGTACCGGCATTTCTAATATAATCCTTGAGAAGTAAAATAAAGGTTTGGAGATAGATATTTGCTTAGAATTTTTGTCTCACGTTAAATCATTGTTGTAATATTACGTTTTCCATGTTGCCTCATTATAACTTCGTTATTACATATAACGATTTCGGTATGTTTACCTTCCAGTGTATATTCGTACCGTTTTTTAAAAGAAAAAATAATTAAATTCGAACTAATACGTTAGATGAAAGCAAAATCTATAGCTGTGATCTCAGCGTCGTTTTTCGTGGTCGTTAAGCAGTTGTACACGTAATTTCCTACTAAGTGACCACACCGCTATGCGACACATTTCCTAGCATTGTAGGTGTGATGTTCGACACAGCCTAAAACATTTTTTTTAATCTAAAAGGTGATTCTAAATTGATTTTTTTAATGCTGAATTCAAAAATCTCCATTTCTCTCATCACGTCAGATTTTCAAACTATGCATAAATAACAATGAAATTAAAGCTTTGTGAAAGAAAAACTAGGGTGTAATTGCAATTTATTTGCCAATAATTAATCATTAATTAATCATTATAAGCACATGCATAACTTTGCCTCAATATTGTACTTTAAATTGTCTCCTCTTTGACCTCTTCACATGTTCAGAGCAGTCCCTTTTTAACATCCAAAGTTAGTCTACCATAATAAGAATACTCCACTTCCATTGATAACTCATTTCTATGTTTTGAATATCCTGTTGAAATATTTCACTCTGTTCCTCACTAAAATATCCTGGGGAATAATGTAAATGGGAATGCAGAAAATGTACTTTGACATTTTGTTACAACCAATCTGTTTGAACCCGTCTCGGTAGCGTAGATGGTAGCATGTCTGCCTCATGTTCAAGAGGTCCCAAGTTCGAAGCTCGGTCAGTGTGGGTTACCTGGGTACCATCCTCAGTAGTTGGTCAGCATTCACTGAAGATGGTCTAAACTAGACCGAAAAGCGCTTATGGAGAACTGAAGAACACCTTATCTGAGTGAGTAATCTCAAAAACTGCATGACAACTACTCATATTCTATATAAAATATATCTCACTTTTAACACTTGACAATGTCTTCTTTAAAATACCTGGATAAAGTTTTTGCCGGGGTTTTCCCTTATCCTTCAAGACGAATGTCGGGTAACTCTAAGCTCCATGGACCCTAGACTCATTTCAGCATCATTTCACCCAATTCATTCACCGTCCGATATGACTTGACTTTGGAGGACGTAAATTAAAAAAAAAATCTGTTTGAAGCTTTGTAACATTATTTTCACTGTGTTAACAATTTGGGTCTTTTTTATGTACAAGAAAATTAGAAACATTTCTGAAAGCATTCCAGGCATACTTCACTTCTCTACTCATAGTATTCTCGAACTGACTGTCCATCAGTTTTCAAATTTGTGGGCCAACGAATACACCAGCTTTGTTTTGTCATAGGATAATGAAGGAAATGCAATACAAAGGTATTTAAAGCACTCACTTTCTTTATCTAGAGTTTTGACAAATTGTTTATTTATACCTAGTCTTACATAGAGAGGTGGCAACACTAATTTTGAGGGTTCAATAAGAGGTTCACTTTTTATTTGTTTTTCGTCCGTTGTTAAATTAGTCCGCTATCCCACTTACACAAGAAACAAGGATATTTTGTGAAACCAGCCTGCTGACCAAGTAATAGCCCAGTAATCCTAAAATCACCAGACACCAACCATAGATGGTTTTCGTACTGTAGTCTTTGTAACAAAAACTTAATATTTTCATATATCTCCTTTGAAACAAGAGTGAGCCAGAGGAATGGATGCATGAAAGTTTCCATTATGAAGCAAAATACCTTTTTAAGACTTTTTCAGAAGTATCTATGGAGAACCTCCACTCTTTGGAAGTATTAATTTTAAGGAGAAAACCCATTCTTGTATATCCCCTATGGTGGATGTAGTTAGTAGATTTTAATAAATATAAAACAAACATGATACTATTTATTTCACATTATTAAATAACAAAGTTGCAATTATACGTTATTTAGCCTTTCTAAAAACGATACACACATTACCACTGTACGTATATTACGAGAAACATTCAAAATATACAATTTTGAATTGCAAAAACGTCTGTCATAGTATGCGAAAACTGATTTCACTTTTGCAGTTAGTGTGAAAATGTGATTAAGGAACCTCATTGATTTCAAAAGTACAAAATCCATGCAGAACGGTTTTATCAATTAAAAATCGCTGGTGTGCAAAACTAATGCTATTTAGTTCTAGGGATGCAAGCCAAGTGAAAAGACGATTAGAAATCGATGTTTCGGGAGTGTGCATCTCTCCCATCATCAGGATATTTATTAAATATCAAAATTCGTATTACTGAACAAAAGACTTCAGTAAATTAAATACCAGGTCAGGAAATGGCGTGAGTATAGATAATTAATTGGGTAAAAGAAACCTAACTGCTTAACTTGATTATCAAGCTGTACTGATCTGTGCTTCTTAAGTCGACGGATTTCAGCTCCTCTTGGAAACCGGCCTTAAAATGGTTATTTATATCTATACTTGTGTTCTATCCAGTGATTCATTTATGGTTATAACATTTAATAAATATCCTGATGATGGGAGAGATGCACACTCCCGAGAACAACTAAAGTATATTGTCGCCAGGAAAGCTTCAGGTCTTATAATGCTACTCTGTACTTCATATAAAGGAGCGTAACCAAAAGCTGGCCGTACGTGTCGAAGTTGTGTTCTTGCATAAGTGCCCGGGAGTTGAGTATGAAATTGCCCAGTGGCCATGTAGAACGTGGTTGTGAGAGAATTGTGATGGATTATATCAGTGTCAATCAACAGAATGTGTGACGTCAACGAGTAAAGGTCTTCTTGCTTACAACTCTCGTGATACAGATTAGACAAGGGGTAAGGGGAATGTTTTGTACCTTCGTGGTTGTAAGACAAATCAGCCCTCTCCGGCTGCAAAGAATCCCTGTATGAGATTTTATACAGTGCTTTTTTCGAATTTCTTATCTGATGTTCTTCAGTAGTATCGTAACTTTATTATGTGATGGTATGTGTTTCTGCACATAGGCTTCAGAACTCAACTAAAGTGTTATTAAATACCTACAGTTACTTAAAAAAGTATTCGTCTACTGCATGAGTTTGTTTAAGGATGTATGGATGGTGGAAAATCATCAGATTAAAGTACAGCAGGGATACTGTCTTATTTATTGATTAGTAAAAAACAGAATACAATAAAGAAGCATGGTATTTATTCAAATAAACATAGTTAAACATTCAAAAAAAAAAAAAAAAAGATATGCAAATTAAGTATTCGTCTGCATACTGAAAATGGTGTAGAATGTTACGGTTGGTAGTAGTCCCTCCATTCCTCTTTATAACCTCTTGCATGGATTTCACCAAAGATTTTGTTGTTTGCACCATAATTTTACGTCATTTCTCTATTAGAGCGTTCTTTAGATCTTTCATATTAGATATCTGATGATTCTTATAATTCTGTCCTGTATACACCACAAATTCTCTATTGGATTCATGTCGACATCCATCGTGGAGTATTATACAACAACCATAACCTTGCATCTAGAGCTGCGTGTTTTGGATCATTATCTTATGTGATAATTTAATCCTCAGAAAGACCCATATTAGTCACACTTTTGGACAGATGTGTTTTTAGGATGTTTATATAAACCTTATGGTTCATAATTCCATCAATAAAACACAAATCCCCAAACCATTTGCACTCGTGCAGCCCCACACAAGTACTGAACCACCTTCATGTTTAAGTGATGTTATATTTTTCTCCTCAAGCCCACAATTGTTTTTTCTCCACACTATTACTCGCCCTTTTGACTTAAAGAGCTAAAAGTGACTCTCGTCAGTAAATACAACCTTCTTCCAGAAATCAAATCCATAGTATTTATGTTCTTTTGCAAAAGCAGCTCGCGTCTTTCTGTTGATTTTACTAATGTATGGTTTTCTACGGGCTGTTCGGTCTCCGTACTCAGCTTCATAAAGCACGTTTCTTATAGTTTGTGCTGAAACGGACTTTCCTGTGTGTGTTTGAGCTGCAATAGCGAGTTTTCGAGCACTTAATTTAGTATTTTTCCTGACTTCTATAATTAACTGTCGTTTCTCCATCTCGGATAGAACTGCAGGACGACCGCTCCTTGATTGACTTTCGTAACTTTTGTTTTGAACAAACCTGTATATAATAGTCCTCACTGTACTGGTAAGTCTTCCCATGGTTTCTCCAATTTCTTGAAAATATTTTCCGTTTTAAATAACTTGATGCAAATTTCCCTCTCTTCTTTTGTAGTTTCACGACGTTTTCGACCCATATTACTTAAAAGCAGTCAACGACTTCGAAAACAGATGGAACAGTCAGGATAAAACACGACTACATAAGAAAAGGGAAGCGGTATGTGTCATCGAGGCACCATACCTGGGATCTTCTTTACTAGACGAATATTTGTTTGACATCAAATGGGACATGATTTTAAATACCCTAGAGCTGTGCATTAATTAAGCAACATATGAATCCAAATTGTGGTTTATTTTTAAATATAGATATCAATTGATGTAAGGAAATAGTTATTGTCCGTTTCTTATCTATATTTTTCTGATTGTGCTTTTTATATTCTATGTGCTATAATTAGACGAATACTTTTTGGAGTAGCTGTAGTTGCACGGCTGTAAGAGGTATAGATCTTCAGTTTTTAACATTTTAGAAGGATAGAATGGAAGTTTTTGTGCGTATGTGCAAGTGGTACACAAATAATTATCTTTGAAATACGTGATAAATCAGTTTCTTTCATCTGGCGTGGACTTTTTCTGCTCATAAATTCCATAAAAAGTGGCACGTTAATCATCCTACGAGACTAATGGCTTGTTTATGGTCGCTTTAGATATCGCTGCTTGCAATGACTTGTAGGGTTTAATATTGTTAATGTTCTTTTAAACTTCACTTTAGTATTTTAATACGTAAGGCAAGGCTACACTGAAAATTCGCCGAAAATGTTGAAAATCATGGGATTTTCTTTTAAGGCATTATTGGTAGAGTCAGTCCATTGAACGCGAGTGCAGAAGGCCCACTAATGACCGTCATAAATCTATCTCCACACTTCAGAAATGGAACACTGTCGTTGAGGACCAATAGCAACCCTTATTTTCTCGAAGTGACAGTCGCATGTTTACTCCACGTGGAGTCTCAGTTGCCAAAGTTCCAACTTCCAGTTGATCTGTTTCATTACGTGCAGAAATTCGTTGTGTGTCACGATGTGGAGACCGTAGAAGGGAAATGCAGTGATAATGCAAATGAAGTAGTAGATAACTTTCAGTCAAGTGAAAATAATCAAAGTGATGACAATAGTGTGAATAACAGGGCCGAGTTATATAACTGGAAAAGCCTCAAAAAACAAAGTTATAACGGGAGCCTTTTCTAAGCAAATTCAAGCGTTTGTTCTGAACACATATAAATATGTGCTGACAAATAATCTTGGTAAGGAGTCGTGCAATGAACCTGATGATAAATTCTGGGTATTCACAGAAATTCAGTAAGAAATATTGTGACGAAAGGAATACCAAAGATGCCGATCAAGTGTGAAAACAAAAGGAAACGTTTCTCTAAAGTAGATAACTTTCAGAAGCGATTTAATTCATCGAGAAATTTATAGATTCTATTCAAAAGGGAGAGCGCCTACCTTAGACGAATTGGTTGCACATTTGTAAGAAATTTGTGATTTTCCTTATGAGCACTGCACTTTGCGAGGTCTCCTAAAGGAGCTGGGTTTCAAATACCGCACTTTGAATAAGTTAGGGTTGTTATGGAATCAAATAGAATTGTAGCTTGGCGATATATATACATATATGACAAAACTAAGGAATTTTCATAGTACGATATATATATATATATATATATATATATATATATATATATATATATATATATATATGTATGTATGTGTGTGTGTGTGTGTCAAAACTAAGTAAGTTTTGCAGTAATGGACATAAGATAATGTATTTAGACGAAACCTCGTACGATACCTATGACGTATCGAGAAAGGTGGCAACCTTGCAGAAAGGTCTGGGAGAAGGAGGGCCGGTGTTGTAAAATGATTATAAGGGTTCGTCAAAGACAGCGGCCGACGTGCACACGGGTTAACTAAACATACTCTAGCTTAGAGTTTGTAGTAATAGATGGCATGCTATTTCTATCACTTACACCAATTTAGGCCGTCACGTGACAATTTAAAGAGACCTGTAGCAATCGTTAAAAGTAACAATCATTACTTAAAAATTATTTTTCTGAGAAACCTTTTTCCAACACTTACGTATACAAAATGCCTCACTTGTCAAAGTTTTTCATTTAACTTGGTCAAACTTACAGGGTAGGTTCATAATATATTAATAAGAAACTTCACATTTCCTTTTTTTTTTCTTTTTTTTTTTGTTTTTTTGTTAATGCTTATGTTTTGAAAATTATATGGTGTTAAGGAATAGAAAAAGGTAATATTTTCAACATTTTGAGAGCTAACACATGGAAAATATTTTAGAACAAATGCTACAAGAGTATTCCAAAAAATAAGAATGTGGGTCTTTTAAAATTGCTGTGTACTAGCCAAAATCAAAAATTCAACTTAAAAGCTCAGATTTTTTGTCCCGTAGAACATTTTTAATGTTTACAATATTTTCACAAAAAATAATGATAATTAACATGAAAATTTGCATGCAGGTTTAAAATGCTACTCTAATTATGTGGCTAAATTTTCATAATGCTAGTTTTATTATTATAGAAGTTGGAATTTTCAGTGTAGCTTTGTTTTGTCAGTAGATTAAAATTGAAGTTTTCGGTTTAAAAGTTCAACAGCTATTCCTTGATTTTCATCTGTTAAATGCACAAATGCTTAAATTTAGCCTAGAAATTTCGCATGGATGAATTCTATGCGAATTGCTGGTGGACAGATCGCGCTTTCACTTTGTTTGAAAATCAATGACCTTAGATCTACCGCCGGAGCAATGGAGTAGCTTTGAGTCTTTCTTGCAAACTGAAATTAGAGACATTTCTGCACAAGGAGTAAATTACCATTTATTGAAGCAGCTAACGATGGTTTCACCAACAATAAGTATATTTAATTTAACGAAGTTATCTTCGAGGTGTTCTACCATGGTCTATCGGAAATGTTCCAGATGTTTCGTCTAGATACCGTAGACATCTTCAGTGTCGCGGTCGAAGGTTCCTTGTAGAAGGTTGCGTTGAGTCCAAATCAACTGCTGCGGGTCTTCTCCGCACTTGCCTCTACACAAAGTACCAGTAATTAACAGAAAATCATGCCCGCCTCGGTAGCGTAGATGGTAGCGTATCTGCCTCACGTTCAAGAGATCCCGAGTTCGAATCTCGGTCAGGGTGAGTTTCCTGGATAAGGTTTTTTCCGAGGTTTTCCCTTATCCTGAAAGATGAATGTCGGGTAACTCTTAAGCTCCATGGACCTCGGACTCATTTGAGCATCATTTCACCATTTCATTCATCGTCCCATATGACTTAATGTTGGAGGACGTAACATTACACAAAAAAGTGATGCACTTCACTTCAGTGTGTTCAGGTCACTTTTCAATATTGACATATCTTCGGGTCTAAAATATTGCACAACCTCACGTCCTTTTTACACTTTAGGTGTAGAAGAAGGAAAAAAGAAACAAGTGCATCCTAATTATTTCGTATTAAATAGGAAATTTTAGACCAACAATTTCCATTTTATCCATATTCTTGTTTTCCACGCTGCAGAGGTTTACGTTTGAGAAACTTTGTCCGTGATTCAATAAAACTTTTTTATCTTATTTTTAACGTGCATAGTAGAAGTGGCCAACCGCACGCAGTAGACGTTTCTGCTTATGTATGAGAAATTGCTGGTTCGTATATAACATGCATATACCGTAGCTTTGATATTTTCTTTGGTTTGTAACCTCGTGGTGAAACGTTCTTATGTGTCCCAGTGATAAAGTCGTAAGCCGAAATAACAAGAAAATTTGTCCCTTTTGGTGAAATCTGTCAACGTGCTGAGGTGCTTATATAATAAAGTAGAGCAAGTATTGTATTCTATTAAAACTTTCTATATGGACATTTTATTGCAGATGTACGAATTGAGGTCTCCTGAAACTAAAATAGCGGTTTTAATAAATTCAACGTGCTTGCGACCCAATACATTTTGGAGCCTGTCATCATAAATTTGCAAGATTTAGATGACGAAGACTGATAATGACGAACTCTCTTTTGACGTAAGTGACATTGACGGATTAACAACTGGTAGTTCTGTTGTATTAGAAAAGCCAGTAATTCATGAACATAATTACAATTACAGCGTTTAAAACATAATACATATTATGAGAATAACCTTGTTCTAATTTTGATTTTATAAAGTGCATTATTATAATGGTTTGGAAAATTCAGTTTGGGTTCCTTACGTCTAACGTCTAATGCGTAATTGCATGCTTTAAGATGGTGCAAGAGAGGAGGAAATATGAAAAGAGTGGAGGTAACGAATTGGCAACGCTGAGCATGCAAACGCATCTCATTCGCTGCAGCTCAAAGTTCCTTCCATTTGAAAAACGCATTAGAAGACAAACCTATGACGTACATCGGGAGGAACATGAAAATGTCGAGTGTTTACGTGAGCTTAACGCAAATACACAAGTTAGTGTATGTACAGTTTATTCAGATGCAATACACGGTGTTCATTTTTTTATCTGTAATTTTACCGCGCAAAATTTGACGTCATCAATAGCATCGCTGATGGAGCGAGTTTATATACGGTTCCCATAGTGGCTTGCGATCGTATTAGATGTGCTGACAGCAGCTTTGTGGTCTCCCTCTACCGGCAGGTAAATATACTATTTGAGAGGTAATATAAATGTGCGTAATTTCGCCTGGTGCGTAGATTCGATAACTGTTTGTAAAAAAACTATATACTGCAATGCATTGCAATGCTAATTATGCAGCCATAAAAGTAGACCATGAAGAAGTAGACCATGACGAAATGGTAGTTCAATGAACACTTATTTCACAATGAACATCTGTTTTTCTGTTATAGTAGACGTATAAGCATATTGTAAATCTGTCACATAAAATAGAAATATTTCAATTTGAGCTCAATTTTTTCTATCACCCACAGTTTCCTCACAATGTAACTTCATTACAAATCAGAAAATTAGCAGAACGTGTTCTAGGAATGAAAAATAAATTAGAGTTACAATGTGCACAAAGCTTTTATCCAAGTCTAAACAAGAAAATATCTCTAGTGCACAGTCTTATGTGTCCATTTTCTTATATTTACTTTCTCTCTTCTTCTTAAACACTATTGCGAGAAGGTATGCTTGAGGCCTTTCTGCCATAACATTGTTTATTGCTTCTAGATGGGACCAGTCACTTTATGTCGTCCAGTGTCTTTCTTTTTGCGAGTAACTGATCCTGTATTTTGGAAATGTTTGATGCACCTATTGGTTTTAAAACATATAAGGATACCAACATCAATAGACACTTTAATTAAGCGTGAGAATGACAAAAAGTTTATATCGCATACTGATTAAACGTAAGACGTTTATGTTGGAAACAAGGGTATGCCAATTTGACGGTACCTGGACACTTGACAACATTACGCTCCGAGGGACTTGTCTGAATGCTGGATATCTTTGCATAGACTCCTCTATGCAGCTGTTTAAACTATACCTATATGTCGCACCAATTTTAATGCCGGTACGAAAGTAGCATTCAACCATGAGGACGCGGTGGTCTGTGTTCATATCCAGGGGATGCTGGTTGTATTAGTTACTAGATCAACCACACTGAGAGCGCTGTAATTTGCTTACTGTTCCGCTAAAATTACCGCGTCTTCTCCGTAGAGGGCACCATGATTTCAAGATAGGCTCACCAGTCAACTATGACGTTATTGTTGCTCAATCGGAGGGCGGGAAATTACAAATAAAAATGAACAGCGTGTATGTAATCTTGTCTTCAGGACACGATACACGAGAAGTCATAACATGACTCAATATTGTGACAAGGAGAAAAAAAGAGGGAATCAACATTTGTATTAATATTTTATATTTTCATTCGGCCATGATTTTTAATCACGATAGTTTTTCATTGATAACTAAATTGCATTAATAGCATATAAAATTATATACACATTTTATATAGTTCAACATTTTGACAGTTTGGGATCATGTTTATACGTATCACGGCATCGACCCATTTGTATAGACTAATCAGAGTTCAGAAAATTGCAGTTATATTACCATATACTTTAGTTATAGAAGTTATTTAATAATAAAGGTGTCATGACATAAGATTTCCGTTAAAGCCAGTTGTTTTTCAGTTGAGAAGACTAAGAGTTGATCATATTTATTAGGAAAAGATGGATTACTAAAACAAGAAAGAGGTGTTAACCCTTTACTGCATGATACTATTTATTTATGTTCCGGATTCATTATGACACCTTTTTATTTAAAAAATAGTAGCGTGCCATATATGGTACAACATGGTAAAGGTGTCACCCTCAACCACGTGTATGTGTATCTTATGTTATAACAAGGGCCCGGAAGTTGTTGACCTAAAAATTCCCCAAAAATGAGCTATAAAATGCCGTTAAAATATAAAAAAATGCACATTAAATGTATAAAATATGATCTAACTAAAATTAACAATTTCTTACATAATAATAAATTAATAACTGTCACAGACAAATAATGAATATATAGTTCAAATAACCACTCTTTAAAATTCACTTTTTAGTAAATAATGCAATTATTGCTACTAAATAATAAATAAATTCAAAATTCATCAGGTCATTTTCAATTTTATAAAATATGAAATAATGAGTTACTGTACCCATTAGCCAAAACATACCTTACTTAGCGTTGCAGTACACCACCACGGTCATCTCCAAGTTATCAAAAGTAAAGGAACGCCGGATATCAGCTAAAACCGTTTTATACCTTGACAAACTTCTCTCCATTTCCAGGGATGGTATTTCGTGCATATTTGAAAAACTCTATCACTGCCTGTTAAATCCTGCTCAAAATTATCCGTTCTGAAGTTTTCTCCTGACAAGATATAGGCAATCGGACAAACTGTTTGGTATCATTAGTTTTTGTCATTTGTCTAATTTTGTCCCCAATCTCACCTTTTACATTTTGTATCCTCTTTCAGAATCCTCACTAACTCAATTGTCTTATACAATGCCATGCCACTTTCTTCAAGGCGGGTTGTGCTATCCGTAAAAAATGCAAAATTTGATTTAATGAAAGCTAATTTACCTAGAATTTGAGTATCAGAAAACAGATCCTGTGCCCTCTAAATTGCCTTAGAACCTGCCCTATCACAGCTATTCACCACCTCTCTCTATCTGAAAATTGTCACAATGGTGTATACGTGCAGTTGCATGTTATATATATAAAAGCCCATGGGTCAGGGTCAGGTTGGCTACGGGAATCGAACTCGGGCCTCCCGAAGTTGGGCTATACATGAAAATGCCCAATAAATTCGTGAAAAAGAAAGAAAATGGCCGAAAATGCATCTAAATGTTAAAAATGACTTATAAAAATGTGGAAAAATGCATTTTGGTTACCTATAAAAACCATATATATCTAACGTATTTGTTCCAGAATGCACTTAATTCCCAATAAGCATCGTCTGTGACTACTCAGAAAAAAAGATGACTTTTTATCAAAATCCGGGCCCTAGTTATAACACACAGAACAATTTGACACAATTTCTATCTTTGTTTAAACAGAGTCACTTCGCACTTTTCATAAGCAACAAATGGACTTTCCTTAATCCGGGAACTTGCATTGTCCTGGGCTTGACTCCACTTGGAAAGATGCTGGATGCCATCCTGTCGTTGGCCCTCTCTTTCGTTTATTGCTCAGTTTTTGTTTATTCCATTACCTGGACGACCTCTTCACCTGTAGTGTCTTCACTGCTCTGCCCAAAGCATCTGCGACAGCAAACTTGAAATCAGTTAGAGGTATATATGTATCATTATGTTTACGCCAGAGAATCCAGCCATTGTTAGTCGCCAAATCAGAGGTGGAACATTATTTTGTGATGCCACTACTTAGACCTAACCGAAATCTTATAAAACCCTAACATGAATTAAGGTGGTCTGCATCTCCCGTATAACTATAATATGTAATGTCAACATTAGGTCAAGGAACGATTTTGGAATGCAAAGGAATGTCAACTCCATCCTCTTATGCCCGATTTCACCAACAAGTGTTAGCTTAACACTCGTGTTAAATTTCTTGTTAAACTAACAAGCCAAATTTCTGATGTTAAGTCCTTAACAATTGTAAATAGTCAAGATGGCGGGCGTGAACGCAGCTGTTGTTGTCGATTTGCTATATTTAAGACCGTGTAAATGGCATTTGTAATAGAGTGCGGCCTATGAGAAGAAATTATTTTGAGGCGCTATCACAATAAAATTTTCTACAGAGATATAGAGTGTCCAAACAAGTTGCTATGAAGGTTACTGACGAAGTACAAGAGAGGTTAGAAGATGGATCGAAAGGAATATGCCGATCTCGCCTTTGCTTCAAGTATTAACAACTTTGCGATTTGATAATTCACTGAATTGTGTGGATAACACACTGTCCACCTCCCGTCTTGAAACGTTCAAGTCACTCGTCACTTGTACTTCTTCGCACCTCGTTTTAAATTTATGTAATACTGAAGATGTTTCGTGTTTCTAGTAATGACACATACATTTGAATTAAATTCGTTTCCAATTTTTTCCCACGTGACATCTTTCTCTTTTACATTCACCACATCCGTCCTCCTCTTTTCTACGATATCATACTTCGTCACCAATTCAATTAATTCTTTCTCCATCGATGAGAAATTTGTTTCACGGCTTTTGTTTACGATTTTGTTTATCCGCGTGCAGACGAAAATGAAAAGAAAAGCGCATCGCAGTACGTTCAGAAAAAAATACGACTCATCCATAGCTGTAATATTTACAAATTTCTTGGCGTTAACACGTGTTTGTAAACATTTTCAGAAAACAGTTTGGTGAAATGCAAGAAATTTAACAGCATTGTTAGCGTTGTTACAATTGTTACGTTACATTTATTAACGTCGATTTTAACATCTGTTGGTAAAATCGGGCATTAGTCAGTAATAATTGTAATATTTGATTTAACCTTCTCAATGTTATATTCCTTATCTAATTCTGATGCAAGCTCATCACTGTTGGCAGTTTCATCATCTGACAGCTCAGAATCCTCACTTACCTATTCATCATACGGTATAAGTACTAGCGATAAGACTCAAAAATGCCCATAGAAAGCTGTGCTTCCATATATGTAAGCTCAATTTAATTAAATTAACTTATATACCGGTATAAGGCGTCTGTATGTATATGAGAGGGAGGGAGAGAAAGATCAAAATAATCCAATTTATTTTGTATGTAATCAAATTTAGACATTGACAAGTTTAGTACATATTACTTCAACTCCATGATGTGCCATATCTGGCACATACCTATTTCGGCAATTTATTCTAAAATAAATAGATAGAAAATGAGACCTACGTTTGCTGTACAATCCAAAGACGCCATAAAACATCCTACTATTTTGTAATTGGTGTTGACAGTCGTATAAACCATGGAAATTCACCACAGATCTGCTACATTTATCAGCTGATACATAACCTGTACACCTAGCAAAGAAATGAACAAAAGCTTCAAAGTTTCACCAAATATGGAATTGTTGCTTGAGCAGAAAAATCTGCCATGGAATATTAAATGTACAGTCTGTTTAGTTAACTCATGTGCACGTCGGCCGCTGCCTTTGATGAACCCATATAATCGTTTTACAACACCGGCCCTCCTCCCAGACCTTTCTGCAAGGTTGCCACCTTTTTCGATACGTCATGGGTATATATATGTGCATATCCAAGCTACAATTCTACTGGATTCCATAATAACCCTTAACTTATTCAAAGTGCGGTATTTGAAACCCAGCTCCTTTAGGAGACCGCGCCAAGTGCAGTGCCCATAAGGAAAATCACTAATTTGTTGCAAATGTGCAACCAATTCGTCTAAGATGGACGCTCTCCCTTTTGCACAGAGTCTATAAATTTCTCGAGGAATTAAATCGCATGTGAAATTATCTACTTCAGAGAAACGTTTCCTTTTGTTTTCACACTTGATCGGCGTCTTTGGTATTCCTTTCGTCACAATATTTCTTACTGTATTTTTGTGAATACGCAGAATTTATAATCAGGTTCATTGTACGACCCCTTACCGAGATTATTTGTTAGCACATATTTATATGTGTTCAAAACAAGCGCTTGAGTTTTCTTAGAAATAGTTCCCGTTATAACTTTGTTTTTGAGCTTTTCCAGTAATATAACTCGGCCCAGCAACACTTTTCAATTCATTCACACTATTGTCTTCACTGATTATTTTTACTTGACTGAAAGTTATCTACTACTTCATTTGCATTTACCACTGCATTTCCCTCCCACGGTCTCCACATCGTGACACACAACGAATTTCTGCACGTAATGAAACAGATCAACTGGAAGTTGGAACTTTGGCAACTGAGACTCCACGTGGTGTAGGCATGCAACTGTCATTTCCAGAAAATCAGTGTTCCATTTCTGAAGTGTGGATGTAGATTTATGACGGTCATTAGTGGACGGAAGGGTAGTTTCCTTTGAGGGGCAAACTGCACTCGCGTTCACTAGACAGACTCTAACATAGCATACAAGAAGGTCATGACATGCAAGTTATAATGTAAATTATGGAGCGTGTTTGGCACACCATGCGGTAAAGGGTT
Organism: Mantis religiosa; assembly: GCA_030765055.1. Classification (NCBI taxonomy): domain Eukaryota; kingdom Metazoa; phylum Arthropoda; class Insecta; order Mantodea; family Mantidae; genus Mantis; species Mantis religiosa. The sequence continues at coordinate 30,494,249 of CM060950.1, read as the reverse complement.
ACGATTTCTCTACGATAATAGCGACAATGAGACGGCTTTCCCTGATTAAGTTATTATGCTGATTAAATATTTGACATTGCGCCTTTGCCAGTTGAGTAAATAAACTTTTTAGAAATCATTCGTGCTGCATAGATTGATCGCATTAAAAAATTAGTTATAATTAGGTTGCGGATTTATAGGCACTAAAATGTGCGAAATAAGCAGGCAAAAAGATACTAAAATATACAAAATAAGCACTAAAATTGCTAAGTAAACACATAGAAATATACAATTTTAGTAAAATGGCTGCCAAAATGCACTATAACAAAATGACAATCATCGCAACATATGCTTAACAAATTCGCTAATCATATACTATTTTGCGGTTCCCTAGGCGAAATAGTCTACATTTATTCCAAATTACATAAATGCCTCCACAGCAAGTTAAAATAACAGATATTGTCGTATAATTAAAATACATATAAATCCACTTCACTAAGTAAGAACCATAATGTGCAGAAAGGCGGGAATAATAAACTATGTCAAAAAACAAAAACGTGGATTGAGGGGTGGGCCTTAAGGGTGAAAATTAAAATATATGAAGTTTTTGTGAGATTTGTTTCAAATTTATACGATTTATTTTTGTGATCAATCAAGAATGGAATAATACCAAGTTTCAGCTTTGTAAATACAATAGTTTCTGTGGAATTAACAGTTTATGTCTAAATTACAGGCGATTCTCAGAATGTTCCACATATTGTAATTTTAAAAATTAATGCTTGTATAAGTTTCTGCATCCATTTTAACCTATTAATGACCTGTACCTATGTGAAGTACTTCTGAGGTTAAAATTACGTAATAGCAGCTACGATACAGGTGTAGGGTTATTTAAAAAAAAAAAACTTAATATTATTGAAGTATGTCTATATTAATTTAAAGACAAAAAAGAACTAAATTTGGGATTGTAAGTTTTGGGCCAATTTGCACAGATGCTTCTCCTTAATAAACCCCTTTTTTATATCTAATGTGCAGCAGTAAGAAATTTCTCTTCCTCGAAAATTTCACGTTGAAACCAACAAATTCAAAAGCTGTTGTAACAAATTACAAGCAGAAGAAATTGGCTAAAAAGGCAGTTTTAGGCACTAATAAGCCTAATAGGCACAGACATATGAAATACGCATTTATAGGCACTATAAAACTAAGAAATTAGACTAATAACTGTAGGAAACGTGCTTATCACTTAAAAGCCTAATTGGAGGTCATAGTTCTTTTTCTTTCTATTTATATCCCGCCTTTAACTGCAGTGGTCATATCGGCGGCCGTTCGTCTTTGGAACATATCGAAGGTGTTAACTCGTATTCGTTAGGTTTTAATCATTAGATCATGCACACATTCGCACTCTCATTCAGAAGATGAGGAATTGTCTTGGTCGGAGAAAAATCCCCACACCTACTGCCGGGAATCGAACCCGAAAACCCTAGCATGGCAATCATAGTGTCGTTTAGCCTTATTTTCATTCTTTGAAAAATATTACAATAAGCAATTAGGTAGGTACACACACATTTGAAGCATTTACCATCGTTAAGGTTAGCTTTTCGTATTATGTACCCTTGTTGCTCATAATGAACCGCCTAACCTTTTGTGTTAAGTGCTCCATTCATGTAGTCGCTTACTGTACCCCAAGTTAGTCATATTTCGCCGTTCTAATAAACGGATAACAAGCAAATGCAGCGCTTTGTCAGCGAGGATCGATACACATGGACGCTTTGCCAGGCAGTACAGTCAAGTATATCAAAACGTACTGATGTATCTGGTTATCTATAGTATTTTACTTTATTTAATGTTGGCAGAAACTCCTTATTCGAGTTCGCACCAGGATATTGGTTTGAATTCAAATTGCTTATCTACCCACATGCTATGAACAAGTTCACTGTGTGGCGAAAAGGGAGGAGTAGGGGAAAGCGTTTCAACCGAGTGGCGGAAGATAAGCTTTGCAATGACATTAGTCCCTCTGCGACTTGATCTCGAAATTTTGAAACTGTGAAATAAAGAAATATGGCGCACATTAGGTATGGCGTGCTAGAACCAGTACAATTGAATGTTTGAGAGAAGTTCCTGATTCGGCACCGAAGCCTGTCGTTTATTGTACCTAAACCCCAAGTGGAGCATCTCCGGAACGGTGAGGTGAGAGGAGAGAGAGAGCGGCCGACCCCGACAGCGCCGAGATCAGATGAGAGGCGATGTGAAATGATAATAGAGATAAAAATGGAGGAACGGGAAATTCGGGGGATGTAATTAACCTACTGTCCACCAACGCAGAGAAGCTCCCTGAAAGGAATGCGCCCCCTTACACAGTGGGATAAGGACAGCGAATGTGTGTGACAGGAACGCATGCTACACAAGGGGTAGAACCGTTAAAACAAACATGCGCCCTGTTGACTTTGTACACTAAAACCGAGAAGATTCATTCATAAAAGTAGAAGACGTCAGAACATTTTTGAATGGTCTGTAACTGAACTGGCATGGGGTGTCATAAATGTATCCAGGAAGGATGTGGGAACCTTCTCTAATCCCCCTGCGTCTCAAGCCCCGGAGACTTTCTCTCCTGTGGAGGACAGTAGGTCGGCCACGGGAATCGAACCCGGACTTCCCGAATGCAGACGAAACCACCTGAACCATCCCGCTCGATTTAAGTTCCTGAAGTTGCCGACGGTTCCATTCATGCTCAGTGACATATTTTACCTATTTAGCGGCCTTGGACGATGTTTAATTTAATCTATCCGTCATTAAATTGGGCATCTTCCACTTCAAACCTGAGAATGACGTTCTAATTAATCAGTACTTCCATGTGAGTCTAACGGTATATTTTGCATTCTGTCGTCTCTTTTCTGTCCAAGTGCCAAAATTCAATATTCGGAATTTGCTTTATAATTATACTCTGATTTATTCGTTTAGCATTTCTTGTGACAGTGGTATTTCCTGGCTTTATCAGCTCTTTCACTATACTTTGAAGTGATCTTCATACCCAAAGGACTGTGCATGACGGTCATTGGCGAAAGGTTATATAAATTCAAGGCTGTTATAGAATAATAGCAATTGAAGCTGCTTCCTCACTTTGTGCAATCATCTTCTCTTGCAGCCGACAGACCCTTGTGACCATCATTGCTGCCTCATTGAGTACCCTTCATGCATGTATTTTCTCACGTGTTTCGTGTTCCATTGTCGCGCATTACGGTTAAATTTGCATCAATTGACGCGTCTGAAGTGAGCTACGTGTTCCTTGCCAACTTCTGAAGGCTTCCACTTTGTTTTTATACCTTTAGTGTTGTCGGTTGTCGGAGTGTGAGAATTACACGGTAAACTTGGCTATTATTGACGTGAATATTGATAGTTAATTTTCTTAGTGCACAATCTACAAAATACTTGCCTCTCTCGTAACTAGATCTTTGATGAAAAGATATCTGTTTACCTCTTGGTATGCAGGATCAGGTGTCTCTCGAGGAGCAGGCGGACTTCAGGATAGGATAATGAGGAAGGGGATGAAATGAAATGGGTGAAAGAAAAGGTGAAGATGCAGCATTTGGTGGAATGAATGTTTAAGGGAAAGCAGAGAGCCCGGAGAAAGCCCGCCAGACTGGGCTTCGCTTACCTTAAATTTCACATTTGGCCCCCTGAGTTCGAGCCCGGGCCTCTTGGTGAGAGGCGGCCGTAGGAAATATATCCATGTGCCTAAATTCCAGATTCAGATTAACCCGCGGAAATGTAACTGCATGGGACAAACGGCAGGATTTTATTTTGGTGGGAGGGTGGGATGTTAGCGGCGCAAGAAAACAGGGCTGGTAATCTGTGGCGAAGTGGCTGAATTAAGCATTGAATCTCGGAATCTAGAAAGTGTCTCCACTTTAAAATTTAGGAGTCAGAAAGGAAATTCCAGTTTGGGGTGAGTTTTGAACTGACGGAGAGAAGTAGGTTTGTCAACGTTTTTACTGATTTCCTCATTAACCCCTCAGCTTTTACGATTTACAAATTTATTTCTGTTAATGGCATTGTCAGGTATTCCATTAAAATTATTATGTGTGCATATGCAGTTTAGTAATCAATCGCACATTAAGAAAAGGTTTAAAAAAATCGGTGTAAAATGAAAACTGTAGAAGAGGATCAGGGCCCATGAACTCTAATATCTGCACATTAAATATGAAATTCTCTTACGTTGATTGAACTGCTGCAAGGTCTCCTTCCCTTATATGCGTTCCGTTCTTTCTCCGCCCATTTTTTTTAACCAGAATGCCAAGTGGCATTACAACTTTGTAATATCAATCCTTCAATAACTAAGCAATATTTTCTCTGTAGGAAAACTGTTTTGCTGGAGTAGCATGTATTTTAATAACTGTATGCCAACACAACTTTTTCAAATTTCAGAGATTGATTTAGCATGAAGTAGGAGGTCTGGCTTTGAAATTCCGTGCTCTTTGCATGGGCCAAAAAAAAAAAAAAAGAATAGCGACACCTAAGGAAGGTTTTTGATAGATTGAGTCAACATGAAAAATTCAATACAATGGCCGGGATTTGAACCACGGAGCTCCTGGTTTCCATCCGGTCGCTCTAACCCGTTGAGCTACAATGGCCAACGTGCCGTCCTGACATTAAATTCTCCATTCGACTCGTATATTTCCACGGTAAACCACTAGGTTCAAATCCCGGCCATGGTATTGAATGTTTCATGTTGACTCAATCTATCAGAAACCTTAGCCCATATACGGCTAGTATGAGGAAATTTCAATTTCCATAAATTAACTAAAATAATAAGAGTTAAATGATGAAGCCTGGGACTCAAGTACTTACGATAGTAAGTCGCCACGAACGGTGTATCTCGGATGCGAGAAACTCTAGTGGTTTACCGGGGAAATATACGAGTCAAATGGAGAATTTAATGTCAGGACGGCACGTTGACCATGGTAGCTCAATGGGTTGGAGCGACTGAACGGAAACCAGGATATCCGTGGTTCAAATCCCGGCCATGGTATTGAATTTTTCATGTTGACTCTATCAAAATCCTTAGCCTATATACGGCTAGTATGTGTGACAAATTGACATGTGTGTTTAGACAAATATACATTTTATGTAATGTCTATCTCTTACTGTTTCCCACTTATTAAAAATAGCTCAGAATGAACAGGAGTTCACAGCTGTTACCAGAAAGAAATTTCGTTTGAGATATTCATTTTTGTAACTTAACCTTACGAAGTTCGACATGCCTTTCGAAAGGCAGCGTTCAGAGTGTTTTGTCTGGTTTTTCACTTCTGTACCACCACTAATAATTCTCTCTTCTTTTTTACTTTTAAACGAAATTAGTTCATTGTTTCGTTGTTATTCTCGGGATAATGCCAAGGAACACATCCACTGTTGACGAGGTAACATTTCCATTGATACGTTCTTGTGTGTACAAAGTTACGGCGAGTCAACGAAATTAATCAATGCTAGCAACTCCTTTCAAACCTTCATAATGAACGGAAGACATTCACAAAGGGCGCAAATAACTGCCAGACTATATTATTCTGCATCACGTAATATTTCATGTCAGTTGCCAAACATATTGTGTTAGAGATTGATGTGGTATATTGAGTTATGGCTGAATTTGAACCAGTGCTATCAAATAAAATGAAATAACACTCCTAGGTAATTTATTTTCATACGAGAATTTAGTCTCCATTCTTCGTTTGCTTTGAAAGCTGCATCGGAGTCTTCTGTAGCATGTCGAAAGTATCCAGACTATCGTTCCAGTTCTTATATACAGGGCTGTTCAATAGAGAACGATCATAAATTTTATTTTACAGTCATAATTTTTGGCATTAAAATTCAACCTTATATTCTGTTAGCTAAATGTGAAACAAACACGCCGTAGTAGTTTCATTGTTGGTACTCCTGGTTCCCTGGTGGAACATGAGCAGTAAAATAAATTTTCTGGCATTCTCTTCTTAAAGTATAGGAGTAAAATATTTGTAGAATCATCGCTGATATAGTAAAGTTATGCGTAAATGTATACACATTAGTTTGAAGCTGATATTGCATACATGGACATATTAAGTAAACATGGCCATCTGTAATTCAACTTAAGTTAACCAAGCAGGCCATATAGATGATGCAACAAATGCTTAGGTTTATTGAAATCCCAAATTGTGACGTAGGACCATTAGCAACAAAAACAGAAAAAAATAGCCAATTATTTTATTCTTAAATTTTTTCTTCTGGCTTTAACTCTCGAAGAGGGTAGACGTCTTTGTGGTAAAATATTTCTTGTAACTACGAGAAGTTACTGGAGTTCATCATTTATGAACGTTTAGTAAACGTTTAAAATATACATCGAAGACGCGACGCTATGATAAATAATTTAAGTAAAAATCGTTGCACCATTTATAAATAAAAGGAGAACATTAAAATATAGTAAAGGGCTATACACATCAGTGGAAAAAGTCGCATGTAAAGAAGAAATGTGTAGTGTTTAACGCCCGCTTTTACTACATACGGCACCGCAGGCGGTGACACTGATAATGCATGAGATGAAGATGGAGTACCGGTGTAATGCGATGGCGAGGGAAACCGGAGGTCCCGGAGAAAACCCGCCCCAACGCCGTGTTGTCCACTACAAATCTCTCTTTGCGGTCGCTTGGGATCGAACCGGGGCAGCCTTGGTGAGAGCCAAGCGGCCTAACCAATGAGCCATGGCGTGGCCTATGTAAAGAAGAAAATGATGTCGAGAAATATAATTTCAAGGAAAGTGAAATGGTATTAATTATTTTATTCCATAGTTGCCCAAAAGTGAAATACTTTTTATATCGATACCACGCCTGAGAAGTTTCACATCTCATCACTCGCCGCAGCTGCCGGAGAGAGGATTTATAGAAATCTTCCAGAACATCATCTTGACGGCTTTAAGACGAAAGGTTCATCGCTTCTACATCAAGGTAAGGCTTGGCTTCTACATGCGTCGCCACACCGAGGGAGCGCGAAACTTTGGCGCGTGTGGGGCGTAGACCTCACGAAGGGGCGAATCCAACTTCAGATATGTCACCGCATCGTGTGATATAAATCCAACCCACAAGGAGGGGAACCGCTCCAAGTTAAATATGCACTAAGCCCTAAAATATGTATTTATATGCACTGTAAAACTTACGTAATAAACTCCTTACAACGTGGAATAAATGTATTACTTACATGCATTTGTTTAACTATCATGAAATAAAACATGCAAATATAGACAAATCGGAGCTCTAGTGATTATACGAGGGCTGTTCAATAAAGAATGATCATAATTTTATTTTGACAACTTAGCTTTACTCATCCTCATAATTTTGATGGTCCCTCTCAAAATAGTCTCCCCTGAATGCGATGCACTTGTCCCAGCGTTTCTGCCAGTCTTCAAAGACATGCTGGAAACAATTTTTGAGAGATCCTTTAAAATCTCTTCCGCAGCCTTCACCACTGCTTCTGATGATGGATAATGCCTTCCACGAAGGCGTTTCTTCAAGTTAGGGAATAGAAAAGAGTCACATGGGGCTAAATCCGGACTATAGGGAGGGTGAGGGATGCACTTCACGTTGATTTTTGCAAGATATTCAGCAACAACATTGGCAGTATGCGGCCGCGCATTATCGTGGTGCAGCGTCCAACCCGCTTCACGGAAATGTGGTCTTTTGCACCTAATATGGACTTGCAATATTTTCAGGACATCCCTGTAGTATTGTCCAGTTACTGATGTGTGTGCAGATGCAACTTGCTGATAAACCATGCCATGAATATCAAAGAACGAGATGACCATAACTTTCCCAGCAGAAGCAACCACTTTTGCCTTTTGGGAGTTGGTGATGGAGATTTCCACAATAAGCTTTGTCATTTGCTCTCAGGATCAAAATGATGTAGCAAAGTTTCATCAGCAGTGATTACGTTTGAAAGAAACTCCGGATCTTTCTCTAACATCAACTTTAACTGCATGTTACCTCCATTGCAGCGGTAGGTGATACTGAACATGCCTGAAGTTACCTGGTTCTCACATGCGGGAACCAGGAGTACCAACAGTGAAACTACTACGGCGTGTTGGTTTCACATTAGGCTAACAGAATATAATGAGGTTGAATTTTAGTGCGAAAAATTATGACCTCGTAATATTTTAACCCAATTAAATTAAAAATTAGGTTTTCTGTTTCTAGAATGAGAAAATGAGGGTCATATGCAAAGAATTTGTTAAAAATATATTTAAAATATTTGTAATGCGTTCCCAACATTAAACCATGTACCACAATATTCAGAATATGTCAAATGATATAACCCTAAACACAGAAAATGTAATTTGTTAACTCAATCGATGTTTTAATCTCTCCTTGACTGCGTTAAAGAAAAATGGGTAAAAGTGTTGTCCAAGAGTATCTTGCTGTAATGGTTAAAAAAGCTCCTGAACTGTACTTCGGTCAGGTATAGAACCTGGTATGTTTTGAAATAGGAACGGCCGGAACTATTAGTGAAGACGTTTTGCTTCACCATTTGAGGAATAAACACATGCAAAGCATTTCAAGTAGTTCTTAGCATGGCGATAAATTCTCGTTTAAATTAATAGTAGTACTTGTACAAGTAGAGTTATGGCCATTGTTTGCTGTTATGATTATGTGCCAAAAAGACATTAAATGTGAAGAGTTGCTAACTTGACAGTCAGCGTGCTGCAAACTTGATTTATTGCAACGCGACATTTATGGTTGCTGGACCCCGGATGTAGGGTGCTACCCATCCTTCATTCACTGGAGCAGACGTTGTTACGTCTCTCTCTTCCAGTAGGAATCGACTCATATGCAGCTTTAGGCAATCAGTCTTCCCCACAAGGAGTAAATCACGTGTTAGGAACTGGTTTCGCTCTACTGCTGTGAACATCTTAGTTGCGATTCATTCTAATTATAAAATGGACACTACATGATCGCTGTTAGTGTTACCTTCTGCTTCGGAGGTTTGAGTTCGAATCAATTTTGCGGCAACTTGTCTGAATAAAGGTTTTGTTATCCTGAGACAGGAAAATCAGCTAAATCAACTGCCTGTACCTCAAATGTAGAACTGTTAAAATAACGGCGAGCATCTGAAGGCCCTTCAACAGCAGCAGTAAAGCAGGTTGAGTTCTCTGCTTGGAAATCTATATCAGTGGTCATTAGTGCAGTGCTGATAGACGGGTAGCGTTCCTTCACAATTGGTTCAATGAAGATGATGCGTCCGATGTAATTGAAACATAAATTTTTATTCTAGGAATGTTAATATAATACAGTTAAGCATTAGTAGTATTTATGAGATTAAAATCTATCATTGCGAGTTTAAAATATAAAGTGAATGAAGTGCTATTCCAAACAAAGTAAAATTTAACGGAAATTAATTGTTCTTTCACACTAGCCGTGTGTAGGACGCACTAGGACTGAAGCCACGAATCTTCTCAAATCCCGGCTATGGCATTGAATTTTTCAGTCTGGCTCTACCCTTTCATAGTGCGTCCTACACACGGCTGGTGTGAAAGAACAGTTAATTTCCATTGATTGTACCTAATAGTGGTCCGAACTATAAAGCCCGAGCCTTAAAATACCTACAGCATAGTAAGTCGCCATTAAGGTAGTTGTCTCATGTGTTTATGAGAACTTCTAGTGGTTTACTGGGAAAAACACGAGTCAGTTGGAGAATTTAATGACATGTTGGCAAGTTGGCCATAGTAGCTCAAATGGTTAGAGCGGCTGGACGGAAACCAGAAGATCCGTGGTTCAAATCCCGGCTACGACATTGAATTTTTCAGTCTGGCTCTACCCTTTCATAGTACGTCCTACTCACGGCTGGTGTGAAAGAACAATTAATTTCCATTAATTGTACCTAATAGTGGTCCGAACTATAAAGCCCGGGCCTTAAAGTACTTACAGCATAGTAAGTCTTCATTAAGGTAGTTGTCTCATGTGTTTAAGAGAACTCCTAAGTGGTTTACCGCGAGAAACACGGGTCTGTTGTAAAATTTAATGTCATGTTGGCACGTTGGCCATAGTAGCTCAGATGGTTAGAGCGGCTGGACGGAAACCAGAAGATCCGTGGTTCAAATCCCGGCTATGGCATTGAATTTTTCAGTCTGACTCTACACTTTCAAAGTAAAATTTAATTTATGCGTAGTCAATTCCTTAAAACCTTTGCTCCATTTGGTAAGATGGTTTAATCTGCAGTTGTTGGAAGTAACTGCAGTTATCTATTTTCCATTAAACGGGCAGGAAAAACTAGTTTTTTGCAAATGCATAGTGACACTTGCACCGAGATCGAATTTAGTGAAATTCGCGGTGCAAATAACTCTTGTTTCCGGGAAAAGTTGCCCTTGTACCAACTCTCAAAATTCCCTCTTCTCCAACTAAATATTCAACTTAAAATTTTTGGAAAAAGTGTGGAACTAGTTTTGCACATAGTGCAGCAGAATCTAAAGATTATAATGAAAGAAATACAACATTTTTGTTTAGGTTTACATATGTAAAGAATTAATATGCCAATATTATTTTCCTTTGAGCTAGTGCTATGCTATCAAATATTATGCGGTGCTTGGCCCGGCCATACATCTTTTCTGTCCAATCTTTTCTTATAATCAGCTGAAAAGGATAAAATTTTATGCCTGTATTCAGTTCTGGAGTTTTTATTCAGCGTTACAGCACTTGGTTCTTCTTTCCATACGTATAGACTCTATAGGATAATTCGCATGAATTTTTCAGTTGATTCTAGCTTTCTAACTAAGGGCTTCATTTAACTGAACTGTCTCGTCATTACTGCTATAATGGAAGAGTTATTTTACAAGGAAGCCTTTTGGTTCGTCGTATGGTATGCAATATTATCTGTAACGTCTATCACGATTGTGGATAGGACGCCAGTTCTGATATTGGAATTAAACATCTGACTCATCTTGATCCGCCAACATTCAAAATTTGCTTTGGTACATAAGCACTCTTGCGAGATATGAGAAAATGTAAAATGGTCTGCTTACATTTACCCAGCAGCAAGATAAATTGTGAATATTTACTGTATTTCGCACCGTTACGGTATCTTAACATATTTTCAACCAGCATGGAGCTGTTTCAGTGGGCTCACATCAGCCTCCATTATAGTGCGATTATTTTCTACAAAATACATTATTGAAACCATATTTGTGCAATTAGCAGGAATTATATAGGAATATATCTCCATTTTTTTGGAAGAAAAGTAGAATCGTGCAACATAAATGTGAACAAGGTCGTGTGATTATCATATTCTTAGATATATAAAATTGTTCTTAATTAATCATAAATATGTTGGAATTAGGAGTCCAATAAGTTTCTATCAGTGTCAATAGTTACATTTCTATCATTTTCGTTGCTAGGTTTATTACTTTTAGGTGTTAAATACACACACACACACACACACACACACACACACACACACACACACACACACACACACACACACACACACATCGCATTTTACAGCCATGCTTTCTGGGCCAAGGTAGTGCCCATTAACCAGGAATCGAACTTGTAAGTAGCATTGATTAAAAAATAAAGCTAATATTTTGGATAGATAGTCAAACTGAAAAATTCAATGCCATGGCCGGGATTTGAACCACGGCGATCTTCTGGTTTCCGTCCAGTCGCTCTTACCCATTGAGTTATCATGGCCAACGTGCCGTCATGACATTTGATTCTCCAATTAACTCATATATTTCCCCAGTAAACCACTAGGGACTCTCGTATTCGACATACACCATTTGTGGCGACTTACTATCGCAAGTACTTGAATCCCAGGTTTCATCATTAATTTCTTATTATTTAAGTTAGCTTTAAGAGCGACTAGACGGAAACTGGGAGATCTGTGGTTCAAATCCCAGCCATGGCATTGAATTTTTCAGTTTGTTTATCTATCAAAAACCCTAGCCTATACACGGCTAGTGTTAAGGAATTTCCATCAATTAACTTAAGGCTAGCTTTTGCTGGTGTAAAGGGAAAACTTTTATGGCCACTCTGTGGGCATATGTTCTAAACTTAGCTTTATCGGTGGAAATTCCTAGGTACTTTTGATCAGTCTTGTCATTCATTATCTGATGGACATGCTTGGAAAACAAACTAAGTAATAATTTTGCTATTAATAAATAACACTACAAATAGGACGAGAAGATTAAAGCAGAAAAGCAGTCTCTATTTGTGTTTGCAGTAATGGTATTGTTTATATAGTCAACAAGCAGTTAAGTAGAACTAGAATAATACAAAATAATGAGACTTTGTACTTAGGTCCTACATACAAAACTGTACAGACAGACGTTAAAAGTAATTCCTTCTAGGAATTCTGTTGAGGAGTAGCAAAGATCAAGATACAGAAATTGTGCACGAGTCATAGACGTCGAACAGGCAACAAAAACAAGGGAAATGTAATCCACTGGCGGGAGAAAAAAACTGCTCTATTAGATGAATTGCCTCATAGTTTATACCAGATGTGGCAGCATATAAAGATGCAGCGCAGTTGACTAAAGCACGAAAATAAAGCACATGTTTCAGAAAATGTCATTACTAGGGCCCGGAGTTTTAGGTTTTAACCTTATCCCCCCCCCCCCAAAAGAGCGTTTTTGACATCTAAAATAACCTAAGTAACTGCTTTCCATTTTTGAAGCGAAGAATGTTAATTTCCGATTTTCAAAGTTAATTTGGAAGGTCATATTCGAGAGTAAATTAATTAAACAAGTGAAATGCGCCCTTAAATGACACGTATCTCAGTAAAGGAAAAGAGGTATGGGTAACTCAGTCTGACCGAGCTTCGAATTCTACTCCTCCGAAGCTTTTCGGTCAAGGTTATCTTTAAAGCCCCAACACGTATACAATTTTGTTGTTCAAAGAGAAAGTATAGTATACCACAGAAAAGAAAGTCTCCGGGGGTTGAGACCCAGGGAGTTGGTAAAGGTTCCTACACACTTCCTCTGTAATTTGACACACCATGTCAATTCAGTTACAGACCATTCACTTCTGACCGCTCGTGCTTTTGTGAATGAACCTTCACGGTTACAGAGTGACCAGGGCGCATGGTTTTTGAACCTTCACGGTTACAGAGTGACCAGGGCGCATGGTTTTTGAATCTTCACGGTTATAGAGTGAATAGGGCCCATGGTTTTTGAATCTTCACGGTTATAGAGTGAATAGGGCCCATGGTTTTTTTTAACGGTTCTGCTCTTTGTGTAGCATGGGTTCTGTCACACACATTCGCTGTCCTTGTCCCACTGTGTAAGGGGTCGCATTCCTTTCAGGGACTTACTTTGTGTTGGTGGACCGTACTTTACCTCTTCCACCTGAGCCGATACTTACGCACTGGGGAACTCGACTGTCTGCTGCCGTTTACTATGCCGAGTACTTAAAGGACCTTAAAACTGTAAATGAATTAGATGAAACAAAAACTTGCTTCATTGCCGAGGCTAAGAGATAACTCGAGTGCTCCACTCTTGCAGCTTCCCTTGCTTATATTAACCGCAATTTGGTTTTGTACCAGAAGCTGTTCTCCGGTTCGAAAGTACAACTTTGCCACTGAAAGATGCTCTATTATGTGTTTCAAATGGGAAGGGTTCTGGAGTCCAGCTAATCGGATGCCGGGTCGCACTCAGCGTTGCCAGCTTGTTACCCCACTCCTTTTATATTTCCCTCTCTCGTGCACACTCATACAACATGCAGGTCTGCTTGGCGCTAGATGTAGGGGTAAGCAAATTCTATTTTACAAACTTTTACAATGATGCAGTTGCCAAAATCAAAATTGGAAAAAAACATTTTCGCAAATTATGTATATTTTAAATACTATAATTATAATTATAGTTTATGAATTACCTGCTTTTCTAATCCAAATGCGGGACACAATTGTTTTACCTATACTTCAGCAGTAAGCCGTTGAGTATTTTTTAAATCGAGCTGATTGTTACATTCCTCATTGCCCAATTTTTTTGAAGAACGTGCACACCTTAAAAACAATACTTCGAGCCTGACTTCGCAATAATTGCCTTTTTGACTCGCCACTAAATTCACCGCAAGAAGCCATTGCACTATTTAACTCTTACTCTACTGTTGTGTAAAGAACAACTGAATGATATTGATCTGAACTCTCCAGAGTAAATAAACACTTCGTATCCAGCATTCACTCATAAACATAAGCATACAGCATTCCACAGGCTAACAGGAAATGAAGTGTTTGCTCTTTCTCGAATTTAACACCTTGACTTATTCACAGTAATTCTTTTATCACGTCATGTCAGTAGTTTAAATTTCAGTTCTGAGTAATGAAAAGTATATGTACATACATAAACGCCAACCACTTTGAACTGAGATTACGAACCATTCATAAGCAAAGATATAATGTGACCAGGCACGTTCTGCCAGGGCAGCAGAAAATTTATTGTTTCCTCTCGCTCGAATTGGCTTATTCAAAGTAATTCTTTTATCACGTCATGCCAAACATTTACGTTTCAATTCTGAGTAATTAAAAATCAACCAATCATGATATTCATACAGTGCTCATGTCGCGATTTATTGTTATAATACATGTAATAGTGTTTTATTCATTTGTATGAGAAAAACTATTTGAGCTAAAATTATGAGGTTTTCATGGTTATGTTAAATACATTACTCTCTACCTTCCACATGGATCAGTTTTGGCGAAATCTGAATTTTTGTCTTAGCGCGAATAGTGTTTCATTCAGATTGGTTAGGTTGGCGCTCGTCACACACCTCTTAGCGGGAGTGCAATACGACAACACCGCAGGACTCCGATTGGTTGCTCACCTAGTAGCGCTCAAGGACAAACACCTTACCATTTGAAACACATAATTGATATCATTGACAATGTTACGCGAGAACGAATACCTGGACCAGTGAAGGTGCATGGTCTTCGAAGTTGCAGGTTTTAAAGACGTGAAAATCATGAACAGGGAAGCTACCCCTAGAACCTGCTGCACTGGCATCAATGATCTACGTTCCAGTGACATGTTCTGTTGTAAAATAAATTCCGTCATACAAGAGTACATTGCGTGACAGTAGGAAATCGTTTACCCCAGAAATTTTGGGTATGTATGTAACTATCTACTGCAATGGCAAAAAAAAAAAAAAAAAAAAAAAAAAAAAAAAAAAAAAAAAAAATAGACGGCAAACAGTGAACTCTATTTTGTGCGTCCTTTGATTTATATCTGTGACAAAGTTCATGAATAAATCTTAAAAATAAGTAGCAGAAAAGGAAAATGATAAGTACATGTACTGATAAACAAAACATTTTAAAAATCGATTTTAATTAAAAAAAACTAAAAAAACTGTTTTAAACATAGAAGAAACCTTAAAAAAGGGGGGGGGGGCATTCTACTTACAAATCCGGACCCTAGTCATTACAAACAGGCATTCTCAATACATCTCAGGCGATTGATCAAAATCGAATACTACTAGAGAAATATTCTGTTTAATTTGCAATGTGTATACCTCTTTTAGAGGTTTGAGTACGTCAACATAAGGCACATTAGCATAACCTTTCCATACCAGATGTCCATCGAGGAACAAAGAGAAAAAAATAGTGTGGCTACGTGAAACCTGTCTTCACCCATAGTAATTAAAGAAAGAGAGGGTCTCCGCGCAAATGTCACTCAAATGCAATTAGAGATGCCTTGTTTATTTGATGTAATATTGTCACATGATCCAGGTAATTTTGTTTAATTATGTCACAGAAAATATTTCCAATTTAACAAGTCATTTCAAATACACAGATCATTTTCTTCTTATCTGTTTCAGTGAGTGAAACCGCAAAAGATTTTATGATTATTTTCTGAATTTGAAAAATGTGTCCCATTCCTGGTTGAAAATATCGTATAGGTTTTGTTGGATGTACATTTTTAGACCATAGCCAGTCCTTCCCTTCTAGTCGTATACCCACCCAATCGTGGATAGGTCTGAGTAAGCTAGCATCGCTGAACGTTTGGTTGATGGACTTGTGCTACAGTTCAGTTACTAAAATATGGAACCGTCGTTGACGATACGAGCATATCTTTGGATTTCTAACCCTGTTTGCACGGCGTTTTTTTGGCTCCATCCGTGCGGTTTATCGTGCTTTATCATAAGCTAACAAGAAATAGAGATGAAATATTTGTCTGGATATTACGTTATCTGAAATTACAATTGATGTGGTAAGCTTGGTGGCACAAACTTCCCAGAGGCTGTTTCAAGCAATTCAAGCTATAACTTAAAAAAAAAAAAAAAAAAAAGATGAAGGAATACGATTATTAATTTATTAAATACAACCAATGCTTATTTTTCTGTCTTTAAATTCTGCGTTTAGCGGCTGTTCCTAATATTACAAATGTTAGTGTAAGAAAATCGCAAATTACAGATTACAAGTTACTAATATGTTTCATATAACCTTGCCCCGCTGACATGTATCACTCCGCGTGCAACTACTTTCCCCCTCATCCTAATTGGCTAATGCTTTCGCGCCATGGACCACAGGTGTTGCCTTCCTGTCACATTTAAACCTGCAGTAAACGTCATAATAATTGCCGGTAAGATAGATAAAATCATACAAATAAGAATATGAAGGCATGCAAAAGTAATGAAGTTTATAATTAAACTGAACTAATGGCTTCATTGCCAAAGCCTAGCATTTGAAAACAGCAACAACATTATGAAACTGAGCAAGCTGAAACTGAATGAATGAGCAATGAAACTGAAACAAGTTTATAATGAAAGGCCTTCGGCCTTTTCCACTGGGATTTTTTTAAAACCAGCACACATACCTTGCAAAAATGCTTGTCTTTCAGTCTTAAAAGTCGTGTCACGCCATACTTGCCGTGTGTCCTTCATTCACCCAAGTCTCGTGAAGGTAGTATATTTTGCGATTTTTATTCTGGTACAATCTGATTGTCCTTAAATAACGTCTTCGCCACACAGCAATATCGCCCCTGTAGTGGTAAGTTTTCCTGTTGTCTCAATTTCATGTCGCGATGTTCCTACGCATCTAACACTCCTGTAACTTCAGAGCACAGCTGTTCGACTTCTCTCACTGACAAAGATGGATTCTTCTCTGTGAGTGCATTAAACACATGCACCACAATTCTTTTCTCGCCGCTTTGTAAAGGTTTTCCCTTGCGATGCTTAAGCGAAAAACTGGCGCTAGACTCTGCCATTACACATATAAGTACACGCGCAATAACCGATCAATAAAATAATTTAGCTCTTGCACTCGGCACAACACACCTTCGAATGGCGAGATATGACTAATCCAGTTGTAAACAAGGTCAGTGATAAGTCATATAAACAAATGTGTCATCACTACCGGTAAAGAACGTGCTATCGTGCCATGTGAAAGGCGGGCTTAGAGCAAAGGAACCTCCTCCTTACTTCGTTTAAGAATTAACATGCATTTCAGATAAATTAACTTTTTTGCGTAATATATTTAATTAAAACAGTTACGAAAATATAAATTTGACAATTCTCTTCCAATATATAAAGATATATCACCATGTTAAATAACGAACTAATGTTTACCGCACAACAGTCTATACTACAATAGCAGCCAATGAGAGGTGATAAGGTCACGTGACCGTTAAGAGATACAAGGCAAACATGTGAAACAAGGATTAGTAGATACTTTGTTTTCATAAAGCTCACATTAAAAACACTAACACTGAAGTTCAAGTAAATGTTAAAATTTACTAGTGTGGTCACTATTATATTTCAAATTTCTAATCACCTATCTACAAAGCAGGAGTGCTGTTTTTGCTGAAGTTACACAGAATGCTAATACCTGCTTCAAGTATAGCACGTGTTCCGTGCCTCCTCATAAGAAAAATCCCCAAGCACCTTTGCACCGATTTAGAAGAAAACTCCAGTAATACCTTCATTATGCGTCATTTATATGTGTAAGTAAAATGGTAATTATGTAGTAGCCGATCGTGTAACAAAAGACATTTTTTGTTTATCGTTAAGGCATGGATGTACTTTCCTGTTTGTGTGTGATCTTGTACTTGTGTAAAACGCATTAGTGGTTGTCAGTATTTTGCAGTATTATAAAATTCAACAATATTAAGGCAAGGCTACACTGAAAATTTAGCCACAGAATTAGAGTATCATTTTAAAGTTGCATGCAAATTTTTATGTTGCTACACCAAATAGTTACTTAATTATAAATTATTTTTTGAAAAAAAATTACGGTAAAAATTCAATAGGTTCTACGCGTGAAAAGTTTGAGCTTTTAAGTTGAATGTTTCTGTTTGGCTAGTACAGAGTAATTTTAAAAGACCCACATTCTTATTTTTTGGAATATTCTTGTAGCATTATTTCTGAAATGTTTTACATGTGTTAGCTCTCAAAATTTTGAAAAATATTAACCTTTTTTATTCCTTAACACCATATAATTTTCAAAACATAAAAAAGGGGAATGTGAAGTTTCTTATTTACATATTATGGATCTATTTCGTAATTTTCACCAAGTTAAATGAAAAACTTTTGACGTTTGAGGTATTTTGTATACTGAAAAGTGTTAGAAAAATTTTCTTAGAAAATTAGTTTTAAAGTAATGATTGTTACTTTTAACGATTGTTAAATACCTCTTTAAATTGTCACGTGATTGCCTAAAATGGTGCAAAAGATAAAAATTACATGCCATCTTTGACGTTTGAGGTATTTTGTATACTGAAAAGTGTTAGACAAATTTTCTCAGATAATTAGTTTTAAAGTAATGATTGTTTCTTTTAGCGATTGTTAAATATCTCTTTAAATTGTCACGTGATGGCCTGAGATGGTGCAAAAGATAAAAATCGCATGTCATCTACAAGCCATAAGCTACCAAAAAATGCCAAAAAAGAAAATTCCATGAATTTGAGTGCAGCCTTGCCTTAATATTATCTGTTTTTAACAGGAAATATACTAGATGAAATGGGTGCCAGTTTATAGGTATCACTTCAAACATCGAAAACTAATTGGCTCAAAAAATTATCATGAGCACAGTCGATACTGGGCTGTAGATAAAACCGTGCTGCTGCGTGAAACGTCTCATGATGACCTGAAAGTTGGAGTGAGGTGTGATAAGTGCTAGATGCTATACTCTATCTCACGCTAGCTTAATCCTGCTGTAAGCAATAAGGCGGAGCTGACTCAATTCGCCACGTGTTAGACGATACATGCACCCACATAAGTTTTGCAACAATAGCAGTATATATAGCAGCGCTAACTTCTGCACAATAAATAGAGTTGCGTTGCACATTAACTCATTAAATCCATGAGTTGGTTCATTTCTGAAAAGATAATCCTGAACTTTACTGCGTATAGCACTTTTCGTAAAATCGTAGTATTTCCCCACGCGCTGTTTGCATTTACGCGATTTTCCCGGTTGTTCTTAAGAGTTCCGGGTGCTTGCTGTTCCATTCTAACATTATGTACACACCGTGGAAACACCAAGGAGATCATCAGTTTCTTCCTCAATGTTTTTATAGACGATTCCGGGTTTCTTTCTTTAAGCACCGCGAAACAATGCGCGATCATTCGCATCTCGCCACTTTAAAGGTTTGCCTTGATTTGTCTTTCATTTCGTCTGAAGAACCGGCCTGCTCCATGATGAAAATCTTACTGGTTTTAAATTGCATACAGATAAGTGTTCTTGAGTTTGTGAGGCACGTGAGATGTACAGGAAATAGAGTGTTATGTATCAGAAGCAACTCCACACTATAAACAATAACATCTTAATCAGCATTCAACTCGATACAGACCTCGTGAGAGAGCTGCCTGGTATAGCAATGCAAAAATATTAATAGTAGCACTGTCCTTTAGTAATTGTTAAATAAAATAAGTTCACAGTGTGTATAATTTCACCTTTCTTCTGTCTAATCTGTATATATTATACAGAACACATCTTTGTGATATGTGAAGCAGAAATATAAAATGTGGGGCTATTACGTTTATAAGAATAGAAACATTTGCATACTTTTCTCTCTCCGAAATCAGCTCGCACAGAGCAGTGATCAGAAAACTGCTTACAATACTGTACTTACAGGTTTGTCGCACGCATGCAAATAAAAGAAAACGCCCATTAACTTCGCTAAACCAATCAACAGCTTAACCGTTTTCTGTTCCAATATTTCTGTCTGCATCTCTCTTCCCACCCAGATGTTTACAGCAGGATTATACTAGGTTGAGACAGATTATAGAAGAATAAAGGGCCTATGTTTAATGAAACAATGATCTATGCTGCCTGTTTGTGAGAAAGGTTTTAGTGCGCCTCAGCTTATTTCTCCGGCGTCTTTCACTTCTGTCCCACCTTGGAAGAACGAACGAGTGGGTTACCACAAATTTTAATGATCTTGTATTTACATATTTGGATAGATGAACGTTTGAGACGAGATTGCTCATATCAGTCAACTTGTATCAAGCATGTTTCGCCCTTAATTTTATAAGGAATGTTTTGACAGGCTCTATTAATGGAGGGCACCTATTGAGAACATTCCTTAATAAGCAGTACCTAAATATATCAGACCGCTCATTATTGCCGATTGCGCGTAAGATATTGGTGTGTTTTCGAACCTGAGGAGATGTAGCTAAAGTCTCTTAAAACTAGTTCCATAACATTCATATTTATAATATTTAGCTACTTAATGTAGTGGATAGATACTATGCATCACTATTCAGAATTACAATTAATCCTTGTTTGCTCCCTTTCATAGCTGAGGCATCGTCAGTAGCAATACTAACGACCTCAACGTGTACCAAAGCTCTATATACCAACTTGTTTAATAGCACATCCTTGAAGTTATATGCCCGCCTCGGTAGCGTGGATGGTAGCCTAACGTTCAAGAGGACCCGAGTTCGAATCTCGGCCAGGGTGAGTTAACTGGATAAGGCTTCTCCCGGGTTTTTCCTTATCCTAAGAGACGAACGTCGGGTAACTCTAAGCTCTGTGGACCCTGGGCTCATTTGAGCATCATTTCATCCATTCCACTCATCGTCCGATATGACTAAACGTTGGAGGATGTAAATTAAAAAAATAAAAACCTTGAAGTTATCTTTTAATGTTACCTAGTCTAAGAATTTTCTTTACTTCTAAGTTATTTAACACAAAACGAACACATATGGCAGGTTGTTTATCCTTAATGCCGTATATTCGTCTGAAGACTGAGCAGTTATTTAATTCTGTTTGTAAATTATTTTCTACTTCACTGATGGCATAAATTCGTCTTTCCATTCAAACATCTTAAATATACCTATTCAAATGACAAGAAGTAACTTTGTATAATCTTTACTCGCATTCTTGGGGGGAAGAAATCGCATTTATTTTTAATGTTTAACCCGTTAAAGGCTACTTGTTGGACTTGCTGTTGTTAGGGAACAGGTTTCATCAAAGCTTTGTCCCAAACTAGGGGTGAGGCAGGGTGGTTTTCCCACTTATATGTTTCAAATGGGAAGGCGTTTGTCCTTGAGCACTACTAGGTGAGCAACCAATCGGAGTACTGCGGTGTTGTATTGTATTTCCCCTAAGTGGTGCGTGACGAGCGCCAAACTAATCAATCTCTAATAAATACTATTCGCGCTAAGACAAAAATTCATATTTTGCAAAAGCTGATCTACGAGGAAGGAGAGAGTAATGTATTTAACATAACCGTAAAAACCCTATATTTTTAGCTCAAATAGTTTTCGTGATACAAATAAATAAATAAAGTAGATACCATTATATTATAACAATGCATTGCGACGTAAGCACTGTAGTGAATATCACTATTGGTTGGCATATATGCGTGAATGCATGTTTAAAATTATTCAGAACTGAAATGTAGGCACTTGACATGACGTGGTAAAAGAAATATGAACTTTGAATAAGCCAAGGTGTTTGTTCAATTCGATGAGAGGAAACAACATACTTCTTGCTAGTCTGGCAGAACCTGCAACATGATATCTTTGTTTATGAATGGTTCGTAATCTCGTTTTACTCTAGAGCAGAGAGTTCAGAGCTGTATTATTCAGTTGCTCTTCCATGAAAAAGTGTATCAGCTGGATCAATGAAACACGATACATCTTCCGCCTTTCTACTGCCAGAACAATCCAATTGAGTTAATGTTGCAAACAGAAATAATATTTTTTAACTGACTGACGTTGAACGACTTACGAAGAAATTGACAAGGAACATAAGATTGGGAAAACTGCGTGAGACATCAGATAAACTACAAGATGACTTTTGGAAAGAAATGGCACGTAAGGAGATTTTGGAACTATTATCATAAATTTGCAGTACTTAGACGATGAACACAATGACAATGAGGGATTATCTCTTAACATAAGTAACATTCACAGCTATACGGATGCACCACTGTATTTTCGTTGGATTAGAAAAATAAGTAATTCATAAACTTGAATTAATTTTAAACTAAATATTTAAACCATTTGCTTAATATACGAATATCCATGTTGCAACTATGGCAATTTGAACAATTGCATTATTATAAAACTTTGGAAAATTCAGTTTGCGTTCCTTACAGCTAGCGCAAAGAACACTCGCAAGTGTGCGAGAGAAAGGGAAATATAAAAGGAGTGGGGATAACGAGATGGCAACGCTGAAGGCACTAACGCATCTGATTCGCTACAGTCGAGAACCCTTCCCAGTTGAAACACACAATAGGTTGCCATCGTCCTTATCCTTGTCATATTATTCTTATAACGAGACAACACTGCTAAATCTACTGTAGAAACTACTTGTAGCATTCCAACAATGAATTTAAAACCAGCACTACAGTTATTTTTGAGTTTGCAGCCTTTCTATGAACCATTAGCACTATTTTATAAGGGTGATTGAAAGCTCTGAATTTTGCTTTTAAAATCTTTGCACTTCCCTCTGTGTAGTGATGTTGAATAAGTTTAAAAGTTTACGCTATGTTTAAAATAAAACCGCGCGAGTTGGCGCCACTGTAACGTATCATATTCTGGAGGTCCCGCTTTTAAAATCGCCCGGTCGACCAACCCGACCGCAGAGTTATTTTTTCCTTACCAAAGGTTTTCATCGGTCACAAGACGAATATTGCTTTGAATGTTTTGTTTACTGAAGCTTCCTATCACTTCTTTGGGCTGTCATTCATCCTGGATATGCTATGATCCAAGGCTTTCTTGCTTTTAGTCCATGGCGATGTAAGTCCTACAAGGAGCGGGCTTTGATTTTTTTTAAATAAAAATCTGAAACATGTTCCTTTTTCCTAAATGTACTTTCTCAATGAAATAGCTACAACACTCGAGAGCAACTTTGTGAAATATTTTGAAGATGTTTTACACCCAAAATTTTATGGAATTTAAATGTAACATACAATCAAAATCTTCAAGTGGAATAATCCAATTAATAAAAAATTGCCATTTTGCCCTTGGATAATATTCGTGCACATTTTGCTATAATAGTTTTAACCATGCAGCCATGTAACTATGTTCAACAGGTCGCATGGCTAACAAGGTTAAGGAAAATTAAAGAAAAATTTTAGAATATTTAATGATACAGCATTTTGGGCGACTTTTATTAAAGTTTGTAAACATCTAATTGGATGATGCCAAGAGAGGTGCAATGGCCAATCATACGTAGAAATGCGAATGCCTTTGTTGACCTTGGTTTAAAAATAATTGATAAACATCGAAGTTGGCCAAGTTTTGAGACGTAAACCACTATTTGCTTTTTCTACAACTCAAGCTCGTTTTCACTGGTGAAAGAAAGCATGTCGCTATTTCAGCAATAACTATGCTGTAGTATGTTGTTTAAAAATATTGCTCCGTCATTAATAAACCCGTAGGCTGTCACATCCAGCCGTTATGATTCCGGACAGAATGTTTAAAGATAGAGTACTCTGAAAAATTACACACAGTCACGCACGCATGTGTATTGGTAGAGTGGACATATAGGTACAGAGAGTGCCGAAAGAGTAATGTAAGTATGTTTCCTTCAAATCGACATTAAGGCCTGCCTTTTTAGATGTATCTACATGGGATATTTCTGTCCCTTGTGCCTGATGCTCGAAAATGAGGTGCCTTTAATAGGAACACTGTCATTAGGGCAGTGGTTTCCAAACCTTTCCTTTTGGCGCCACTCATTTTAGATGCGTTCGATAATGAGGACCAATTATTACCATGGTCTGGTCCTGTGTCTACGCATGAAACACATCATCAACCGCTACCAGCACCGAGATTATTGTTTTGCGAGTTGTTTACCTTTAAGAACAACAGTTCATAAATAAAACCTCGGCACAAATAGCCACTACAAGTTCAAAAGAGGCACTAATACTCACACAATCAGTATGATTATCATCGAAATAAACAATCATTTATTCATTTACCACTTAAGGATATGCATGGCTGAAATTTCATGAACATTTTAAAAAAAATCACCTCTTTTTAGTCTATAAAATAGTGTAAGCCTTCCTGAATGCAAAGAAAGCTTAAATAGCATCCGCAAGCCATTTTTAAATGCTCTAATCTAATTTGAAAGTTACGTGAATGCTAGTGTTAGATATGAATTCTAATTCTTTATCCTTAGTTTTCTAGCTAGTTTTCTATTTCAGCATTTTTCATAATTTAAAATGCTCCTTGCGTCGCAGTTTTAGTGTTAGCCTAATGAAACTTGCTACACACGTTCAGAGACACAGTGAATAGAAATTGTCCTGGGTGTTATTGTGAGATGCATTTTAAGCACACTTCCTTTACGTCAAAACACACAAATTTCAAATTATGAACGAAAAAAGCCATATTCATAGCTTTAAAAATGCCTCAAGCCTTAAGTTATTGAGATACTAAGAAACCTTGGGCAAATTCAAAAAATGGATGTATTGGGAACCTATTGTTACAATATTAGACCAAAATTTAAGTTATTTTGTCGCAAGGGACCTTTTAAGTGACGTAACCAAAAATAAATAAATTTGACCATATTTTCCAAACTATCAAAGTGAAATTGACAAAATATGGGCTGTATCATATTTTCACTGAGTTACATCTGTGGTATGAATCTTAAAAAGCTAGCGTTATTAGTTCAGGATTTCAAATTTTCAGTCATAGGTATCCTTAAAATATATTTGATATACAGAACAGTATAGAACCATCAAATACATATCCCATACACCATATGTAGTAAATTCCACGTATTCGCCTAACGTAATAGCCCAAGGTGGGCCTTAGCCTGCCGCTAGGCAGAGGTGGGCGATCATCCAACCGATACGGGGAGATGTGGTCAGAATCTCTGCACCCCCACCCGAAAAGTTAGTTTTTTAGACCAGGGTTCGCTACCTAGCGTAGCTCCTCAATTTCTTCACGATGCTGAGTGGGCACCGATTCGCCTTAGCCCACTACGCCACAACGCAGGACACATACTCACTTAAGGAACTCTAATCTGTAAGCGTATCTCCTTAAATGTTCATCCTCCAGTCGCTTTTTATTTTACGAAAATCCTATTATCAGTTTTTAAGAAGTTTATCTCTCGAATAAGTTAATCCATGCAGTAAATGACCACCACTGACAAAAATAACGAAATTATATAAGCACAGCAGTTGATAAAAGTTCTCCATAGAAATAAACAAAAGTCACATAATTCTTAAACTACGGAAAATCACACATATTAGGAATGGACAGTAATTACCGTGGCGGTTATGGAAGTAATGGAGATAGTAGTGATGCATTAACTTTACAAAAGTAACTATACAAACTAAGTAGTTACCCCATAATGGTTACCAAAGTATTCAAGACTCATCAGCGCTGAGTGGCATAATTCACTAGTTAGTTATTGGTTATCGAAAAATTACTTCAACTTGTAACACAGTATTAATGTCCTATGAAATACACGTGGCATTTGTCGGTGTAATATATCTAATATCTGGCAGAAAAGCAACCCTACTAAATATATATCTAAGTTATTTACATCTTTGGTGAGGGTAGACAAATTGTGTCTGCAAGTTTCTTCTTTAGTGTATTAATATAGCCTTTCAAAATGTCATACTTCTGACCTCGATTTGCATGAATGTGATATTCTCATTTACTCACGACTGTTCCCATCTGCACGCACTGACAGAAGCGCACTTACGGCCCGAATAGCTTAGTTAAGAGGGAGAACAACACAAAGGAATTCATCTTGGAGAGAGAATGCATTTTGCGATTTTAAACCACTTCAGTAATCAAGAGTTGGCGCACCTAAAGGAAGTTCCTTTTAGATCGCATAAATACCAAAGTCAGCTTGTATCGATATAGTGCATACTGATAGGTAGTTACAAATAATCGTTACTGCTACCTATAATGTAATGCAACTGCAAAAGCGATAATCATGAAAGCATTAACTTTACTAATCGTCATATCTGACCGTAATGCACTGTAATTGCGACTGTGATAACTAATCTGCTACATATAACGTTGCCCCGCTGACATGTATCACTCCAGGTGCAACTACCTTCCCCCTCACCCTAATTGGCTAATGCTTTCGCGCCATAGGCCATAGGCGGTGCCTTCCCGTCACATATAAACCTGCAGTAAACGTCATCATAATTGCCAGGAAGATAGATAAAATCATACAAATAAGGATATGAAGGCATGTAAAAATACAAATTTATAATGAAACTGAGCAAGTTGGAACTGAATGAATGAGCAGTGAAACTGAAACAAATTTATAATGAAAGGCCTTCAGCCTTTTCCACTGGGATTTTTTGAAACCAGCACACATACCTTGCAAAAATGCTTGTCTTTTTCAGTCTTAAAAGTCGTGTCACGCCATACTTGTCGTGTGTCTTTCATTCACCCAAGTCTCATGAAAGGAGTATATTTTGCGATTTGTATCCCGGTACAGTCTGATTGTCTTTAAATAACGTCTTCGCCACACAGCAATATCGCCCCTGGAGTAGAAAGTTTTCCTGTTGTCTCAATCTCACGTCGCGATGTTCCTACGCATCTAACACTCACACCTGTAATTTCAGGGTACTGCTGTTCGACTTCACTCACTGACAAAGACGGATTCTTTTCTGTGAGTGCATTAAACACATGCACCACAATTCTTTTTTTCGCCGCTTTGTAAAGGTTTTCCCTTGCGATGCTTCAGCGAAAAGCTGGTGGTATACTCTTGCCATTATACATATAATAAGTACACGCGCAATAAACGATCAATAAAATAATTTAGCTGTCGCACTCGGCACAACACACCTTCGAATGGCGATATATGACTAATCCAGTTCAAAACAAGGTCAGTGAAAAAGTCATATAAACAAATATGTCATCACTACCGCTAAATCACGTGCTATCGTGCCATGTGAAAGACGGGTTGAGAGAAAAGGAACCTCCTCTTTACTTAGTTTAAGAATTAACATGCATTTCAAGTAAATCAACTCTTTTGCGTAGTATATTTAATTCAAACAGTTACGAAAATATAAATTTGACAATTCTCTTCCAACATCTACAGATACATCACCATGTTAAATAACGAACTAATTTTTACCGGACAACAGTCTATACTACAATAGCAGCCAATGTAGAGGGGATTAGCTCACGTCGCCGTTAAGAGATACGGGGCAAGCTTATTTTAAACAAGGATTAGGCAGGAACTTTGGACACCAAAACATTGGAACGAGGCGGGTGCAGGTTTCGAGACACTGACCTATGGAACCTCGCGATCCACCGCTGTCCTGATGTACAATCACGTTCCGAGGGAGGATCTGAGGTGAGACTTCGAATATTGAAATGTGTGCTGCTTTAGGGGCGGTAGAAAAAGTTTGTGAAAAAAATAAACGAAGTCCCTGATGATACGAATACTAATTGTGTTAAGTAAAAAACTTCAACGGGATCTTAAAAACAATCCATCGTATTCGAAACGGTGTGAAGTGCGAAATTGTTTAAATAGCAACACAGATTTAAATATAAACTGTTTCAAGTATGCTCCAATCACATCATGCAATGTAGAGAGAACATTCTCTCAATACAAAGATATTTTGTCAGATAATAGAACAAGTTTACACAACAGTCTATAACAGTCTATTTTTATAATATACAAATTCTGAACGACAAAATTACAAAAAAAAAAAAAAAAAAAAAAAATACTGTCTTATTTTTTAAATTTGAATGTCATTTGCGCCAAAATTTAATGGAATTTTATTGGTTATTTTTTCTTTGATTTTTGGGTCAACTTGTGAGCCCTAGTTATAACCGTAACAGGAAAACAACTGTCACATTCCTGCTGTAAAATTAGTACATTTAACTCCAGTAAGCATGGCACATTCAAGCATAAAAATCCTACAATTGTATGCAGAACAAAATGAGCAAATAGAAATTACACATGCGATATTGTACGAGGGCTGTTCAATAAAGAACGATCATAATTCTCTTACGGTCATAATTTTTCGCACTAAAATTCAATCTTATTATATTCTGTTAGCTTAATGTGAAACAAACACGCCGTAGTACTTTCATTGTTGGTACTCCTGATTCCCGTCTGTGAGAACGAGGCAAGTTCAGATATGTTCAGTATCGCCTACCGCTGCGATGGAGGTAACACGCGAGGAACAATATGTGGCTTTGAAATCCTGTTTCGTCTCAACAAATTTTCAGTTGAGCTCTATACAATGATACAGGAGGCCTATGGAGAGTCTGTTCTTCTCTACAATACAGCTCGAAAGTGGTTTAAAATGTTTAAAGAGGAGAGGCGATCAATTTTAAAGGAAGGTGAGTCCGGTACTCCAGTTTCTGCTCTTACGGAAGAAAACATCAGCTCCGCTGCTGGCATTGTGAGAGAGGATCGAAGATTTACTTTAAGATCACTTTCTGAAATACTGAACATTTTATTGGGTGCCAGCCACACGTTGGTGGCAGAAACATTACGCATGAGACGTGTTTGTGCGCGATGGGTTCCAAGACTATTGATTCCCTAATAAAAGGAACGTTAAAGTTGATGTTAGAGGAAGATCCGGAGTTTCTTTCAAACGTATTCACTGCTGATGAAACTTGGTTACATCATTTTGATCCTGAGAGCAAACAGCAAAGCTCAGTGTGAAAATCTCCTTCATCACCAACCCCCGAAGAAGCAAAAGTGATTGCTTCTGCTGCAAAGCTAGTCATCTTATTCTTTGATATTCATGGAATGGTTTATCAGCTTGTTGTACCTGCACACACATCAGTAACTGGACAATACCACAGGGATGTCCTGAAAGTCCATATCAGGCACAAAAGACCACATTTCCGTGAAGCAGGCTGGATGCTGCGCACGATAATGCGCGCCCGCATATTGCCAATGTTGCTGAATATCTGGCAAAAACCAACGTGAAGTGCATGCCTTACCCTGCTTATAGTCCGGCTTTAGCCCCATGTGACTTTTGTCTATTCCCTAACCTGAAGAAACGTCTTCGTGGGAGACATTATCCATCATCAGAAGCAGTAGTGATGGCTGCGGAGGCGATTTTGAAGGATCTCTCAAAAATATTTTCCAGCATGTCTAAAGAATGGCAGAAACGCTAGGACAAGTGCATCACATTCAGGGGAGACCATTTTGGGAAGGACTATCAAAATTATGAGGATGAGCGGAGGTACGTTGTCAAAAGAAAAATTTTGATGTTTCTTTATTGAACAGCCCTCCTATCTTTCTGTATGAAGTAACCACGCAAAGCACTGTTTATGATCACAAGTTTAAGAAATCTGCTTAATTTCTGTATAATTGATTGCTTGTATTAATGAAATAATTTTGACCTATCTTTGTGTATAAACCGGGATTCAGTAGTAACTGGATCCCGAATTCAATGCTGCTGGAGTATTCATTGTGAAATAACTGTGACTGCAAATGTTATTCCTTCATATAGAGCTACATAGCCATTCTGTCTGTGGATATTGTTCAGCTGTAAGATCCACTCTTTGCGTTGCTAAATTAAAATTATTAAAACTGACTTGTAAATGTATTTGATACTGTCGCAAATTCTCTGATGAATATATAATGGGCCGTAATTTAATCAATTTTATACCTAAACTTGGGTCATATCGAATGTGTAAATATGAAGCACACCTTTGGGTGGTTCTATACTGATGGGCAAATGGCTATTAACTCCTGAAGTGATAATAGTATTTTCATTGTGTACACAGGACAGAGCAGCTGTGCATATGACACATATTTGTCGAAACCATATCGAGTATACTGATATATCAGAGACGAATACACTTTTGAAGTCCTTAGCTGAATAATAAGTAATAATTAATAAGCAATAAATAATAAATACTAATAATTTCTCTCCCACGACATCACAGAGCACCGTGTTAGGGGATTTGGGTTGTACTTAGCCCCGAAAAGTCGGGGTGAGGGAATCCGAAGTACTGAGTCGGATAGAGGAACCAGGGTTGAGCGACCACCCCTACGCATGGAATGAGAGCCAGAGAAGAGAATGGCAGTAAGAGGATGAATAGGAAAGAGGGTGATGATGGAGCAATTTTTTGTTGGTAATTTACGTCCTCGAACGTTGTCATATTGGACGATGAATGGAATGGGTGAAATGAAGCTCAAATGAGCCCAGGGTCCATAGAGCTTAGAGATACCTGACATTCGTCTTTCAGGATAAGGGAAAACACTGGAAAAAACCTTATCCGGATAACTCGCCCTGACCGAGATTCGTACTCGGGACCTCTTGAACGTGAGGCAGACACGCTACCATCTACGCTACAGAGGCGGGCATGATGATGGAGCAAGTGGTAGAATGATGGCGGGGGAAACTGGAGATCCGGAGGAAATGTGCCCCGGCGCCGTGTTGTCAATAATAATAATAATAATAATAATAATAATAATAATAATAATAATAATAATAATAATAATAATAATAATAATAATAATAATAATAATAATAATAATAATAATAATAATAATAATAATAATAATAATAATAATAATAGCTCGGAGTCTGATTACATCTTTTAAAATTGCGTAATATACAGTGCTAATCTGTACTAAATCCTTATTGGGTCTCAGATCTCCAGAATCGCGTTTTTAGATTTTTTTGTTTCTCATTTTATGCTACTTTTTAGTTTAAGAGCATTTTTAGTTCATATTTTCCTGCCATTGTGTGTTTATTTAGTTGCATTTACACTTATGATGTGGATATTATTGGCAGTTTACATTAATATAACGTTTCAAACGTAAAAGTCACTGTTCAATCGAGGAAGAAAAATAAGTTTGTTCATTTTTTACTCATACATTTTAGAGGGGTGGAAAAACGCATTTTAACCCCCAGCCCAGAGAGGGTTGCCTGTGACAGGACTACAGTTCGGCCGCTCTGTCTCCGGCTGTGACATTTCTCGAGAGGGGGAAGCAGGCTGTTGCCAGTTCTTTAGCGGGAACTTCAAGCAGAGGAGAAATGCGTATTTTAAATATTTCACGTATTTGCATATTTCACGAACCAGTAGCCATATTATTATAATAGCGATAATTATAAGACTTACGACCACTAAAAATTGGAATTCACGCACGCAAAATATAGCAAAGAAAGTTCACCAACGCAAGCAGCTAAAGTCACGTGGCTCAAACAAATTTAAGCTGCCAAAACGGTGTTGGGTTCAGAAGCCACGCCTAGCAGCGACAATGCTATTTGGCGCTAGCAGACAGTTTTAACTTCCTGACCACATCACCGGATATAGAGACGCCCAGTACTACCAACAGATGCAGTTAGTGTGTGTGAAAGGTGTGAACGAAATGTTCGAATAGAGTGGTGTTGTAATAAATATCTTACATAATGAAATTGCAATTTGGATTTCAATGTTTTTCATTCTAAAGATAATTTTGAGGATATGCTTTCAATTTCTCATTACTGTATGTTGGTACTATTATCCTTCCCCCTCCACCTCTTGCAGTCGCAAAACGTCAGAGCCGGAGATACAACGGTCGGACTGTAGTTATTGAAGGGGAGCAGGGATTTTTACAAATTTCAGTTTGTCTGAAACTAAAGGACAGGCAGGTTTTCCAACTTTGGCGTGCCAGCGATCTGTAGCCCTTGTTATGCATTTTGTACTATCTAGCAACTTAAAGTAGTTAATGCGTCGATTTTTGAATATCTACCTACTTAAAAACAGTTTTTTTTTTCATATTCTGTTACGTCATAGCTTTCTAAATTATTCACGGCTGCTACAGCAGCAGCACCAGCACTGTATAGCAATGATGCCCATGTATAAATTATTACGTTATTAACCTACTTTTTCTTTTAAAAGAAATTAAATATCGCTTTAGACCACTTTTTGTAATTACGTAATTTTTTAAGATTGTCATTTTACAGGTCAGTTTTCATACATTTCAGGTCATCAAAATTCGGGTCTTGATTATGTAGAGTAATGTTTTTGTATATTATTATTATTATTATTATTATTATTATTATTATTATTATTATTATTATTATTATTATTATTATTATTATTATTATTATTATTATTATTATTATTATTATTATTATTATTATTATTATTATTATTATTATTACAGCAGCGATGATAAGCAAATTTGATGTTCTGTGATGTGAAGTGTATTGTAATTTTGGAATGGGGGCTTTAGGGGAGGAGGTGTATTCTGTGAAAGTACTTTTTTTTATGTTGGGAGTTACGTCATTGTTAGTATCACCAAATGTTTCGTTGATTTCTCTAAACCTTGTTATTAAGCTGCAGTCTATATGATTCGGACAAAACTTGCTACATTGGGATTGGAGTCTCAAAAATAAGCTATCCTACTGCTTTTCAAAATTTCGTATGCCCTTAATTTCAACTATTGCTTTTCAACCTCTAACATGCAAAGCAAACTCTTTGGTTATCTATATAAACTATAGGACTCGTAAAGGCCCAAACAAGATTATAAGAAACTAGACCTGTACCTATTTCGACCACTTACATAGGAACCTCAACTTTTTTGTGAAGGGGGGGGGGGTAACTGTTATACAATTGGAACGGACTATCGAGGTTATCTTGAAGCTTCCGACAACTGCTCTATCCTCATTTTCTATCCTATAGCCTTTCGAGTTACTTAAAACCTATTACGATTAAACCGTGGGTAACCGAAACGGCAGATGGGGGGGATGAAGAAAGTCAGTAGTGAATGAAAATGGCTCAAATTCTCTATCAACTTTGCAACGACAATTGCCCTTATTCTTTGCCACATCCTTAAATTCAAATATACGTAGGCACACTTGTAGTTGATCCTCGCATCCTTACCCCACATACCACGAAATATTGTGTCGTTATAGATGTTAAGTGCTTGCACACGCATTCAGTGTTAGCGACAATGTGTCAGTAGACAGGAGAGAAGAAACAAATCATTAGAGGCAAGATGTCTACAAATTCGTATTGATCTTAACAAGTTAAGGTCATTAATAGCTGTTTTACGTCCTCGAAATTTAAGGATGAATGAAATGATGCTCAAATGAGCTCAGGCTCCATAGAGCTTAAGAGTTACCCGACATCGATCTTCAGGATAAGTGGAAATCCCGGGAAAAATTCCTTATCCAGATAAATCGCCCTGAAGATATTGATACTCGGGACCTCTTGAACGTGAGGTAGACACGGTATCATCTACGCTGCGGAGGCGGGCTCGTTTTGTCTTTGGGTTGCGTTTTGTGAAAGAAAGCAGTAAATCAACGGATATACCTAATGTTTATGAAATTTTGACCAAGCAAACGTTGCGAGAAGAAAGTACATAATAAACTTACTGGTTCTACACATTTGTAAACACTAGAATAATATTTTAATAATATAATGGTACTTTAGATTTTTTTTTTTTTTTTTTTTTTTTTTTTTTGTAATTTACGTCCTCCAACGTTGTCGTATCGGATGAGAATGGAATGGGAGAGATGATGCTCAAATGAGCCTAGGGACCATAGAGCTTAGGGTTACACGACATTCGTCTTTCAGGATAAGGGAAACCCCGTAAAATTCGTATCCAGGTAACTCACCCTGACCGAGATTCGAACTCGGGACCTCTTGAATGTGTTATATATAATGGTGCTTTATTAAACATTATCCCATGCAGTTTGAATAATTGTTGCCTTTTCGCTGCTTAATATGTTGACTGTCGATTATTAAAAAAAAAAGTATTCGAACTATTTCTGCTTACTTTAGTTTGGTTCAACGTGTTTCTGTTGCTGCTTGTACTTTGAAACGCTACCCATTCCATAGTTTGAAGATGTTATGCTGAAATTTGCATCATTTGAGGAATATGAGCAAAATGTTGAATGCTTGCACTTTAGGTACGTCTGATTATCGACAGCTCACGACTTTCAAACATACTCAACCTGATTTTCATTTCCTTACCTCCGTTCAGTACGAGGTAAGAGCTGTTTGCTACATATAGCCAAAAGCGCGATATAATGGATGGTATTGTGATAAAATGTTCAGTTGTCTGTTTTTAATGTTGCTACTAATAGTCCGTTACAAGTTGAATACAACTTTACGTTGAGCTCCAATAGAATTAACCTCGAAACTTTGCTAAGGTCTCTAGTAAACATCTGTTAGGCACTTTGCCTGGAGGCTTTCATCGCCACATTTCCTTTTTCAAATACTTCAGTTATACGAGTCCATCTCCTGTGATGCCTCATGCACTAAGGGCGAGCATTAAATATTATTCAAAAGAAATACAGGGTGAAAGGGTAGAGCCAGACTGAAAAATTCAATGCCATAGCCGGGATTTGAACCACGGATCTTCTGGTTTCCGTCCAGCCGCTCTAACCATTTGAGCTACTATGGCCAACGTGCCGACATGACATTAAATTCTCCAACTGACTCGTGTTTTTTTTCGGTAAACCACATAGGAGTTCTCATAAACACATGAGACAACTACCTTAATGGCGACTTACTATGCTGTAAGTACTTTAAGGCCCGGGCTCTGTAGTTCGGACCACTATTAGGTACAATTAATGGAACTTAATTGTTCTTTCACACTAGCCGTGTGTAGGACGCACTATGAAAGGGTAGAGCCAGACTGAAAAATTCAGACTGAAATACAGGATGTTTCAAAACGACACCGAACGTATAGAAGTAGTTGCTCAGCTTGTATGTGTCACACATATAGATAGCTTTTACGGCCAATAGAGCTGCATAAAAATGATCCAGAATGAGAGTGGGTTAGGCAGTGACAGGAACAACGACGCGTGCCTCACGCTGTCGGAGTTAGCAGGTATAGATCACACGCCGTGCACCTTGCTGTAGCTGTTTGTAAACATACCGGCATACATTGCAATAGCTTGCTGGCTAATGTTAAGAATTTCCTTGGCTTATGAAACCGCAATAAAGAAGCTATTGCTTAATTATCGCTTATAAGTGTTTAACGTGTTCCAAAATTCCATTATAGCTATCCGTGATGGCAAATAACCTGGTG
The DNA here is from genome assembly GCA_030765055.1 of Mantis religiosa. Taxonomy (NCBI): domain Eukaryota; kingdom Metazoa; phylum Arthropoda; class Insecta; order Mantodea; family Mantidae; genus Mantis; species Mantis religiosa. The sequence goes on along the minus strand of CM060950.1, from coordinate 30,458,906 downwards.
GACATATGCAACTTATACCTTTTAGAGGGAAGTTAATGTTAGTAAGGTTGCGGATGGAAGCATTAAATGATAAACAGAACAGAAAACACCAAAGAATTGTAGATAAATTAACCAACAGTAAATGGCATATATAATGAGACGAGCATTTTATTTCACGTGTTTAATAATACTAAATAAAGCATTTGTAACGAAAAGGAAGCTGTGGATATTTACAGTAAGTGGTTGAAAGCATTGTACAATTAAGATCATAACAAAATGCTCTGAAGCTAAGGAAATAAATGTTATCATTGATGTAACTGTTTCTACAATTCATATTTTTAATGTAACTAAATTAATCGTGCGTTCGTTGAACTCCCTTAAGCTTTACCATCCATCAGAAACATGTCCGTCATTTCGGCGTTAAGTGCAGATATTAGAGTGCACTGACCCGAAGTCGGATCAGCGTGGGCGTTTGTAGCCAATTGCAAATTACTTTATTGGAAATCAGGTGCCAACCAACGCATGTTAGTTTAATCCCCAATGTGTACCGTACCGGTGAATACAGAGCTGATTTTTGGCTGTAGTTTTCCTTCTCAGCTTTTGTGTGACGCTGATTGTTCTAGTAATGCTGAAAGTTACAGCAGCTGAAAAGGTACTGATAAACCGAGGGGGAACAGTAGCATTCGGAGACAAGGAGAGCGGGAGACCCAAAACATCTGCCTGATACTTCTCCATCACAAAATTAAGATTAATTCTCAGACAATACGAGCTTTAACGAAGATTTTCAATGTGCAGTACTTGTCCTGAAAGTATTGTGCTAGTAAGGAACGTCATTGCAACGCAGATTGAGTAAATCAAACATGATGTATCACAATAGTCTGTTCTGATTTTATCCACTCAACCTTTTGGCTACCTAAGGTATACAAAAATTCCTATTGAGATTTTCACTTCTTGAGGTCCTCTGAATCCAAAGGAATGAACATTATGAATGAACACTAAACACATTTTGTAGAGCATACAATTATCTATGGAATGTAATAAAACGCATTGCCAAAATATTTTATTTTGCACTCAAAACTTCACTTAAAAATAAATACTAGACCTGTGAGCCAACGGATTATCTTTCAATACAATGGCGATAAGTGTATCTTTACAAAACCAGGAAGGCATTTGGAAAACACAAGAAGTCTAGTATTTTCAGTTTCGGGTTTCTGCAAAATACTTTTTGCACGATTGTTCACTATTTTCGATGACAGTGAATGATAGAAATGCATGCGCAAAAACAAATGAATCACCCGCAGCAGTATCAAGGTCGGCCGCGCTAGTCTCGACGAACTGGTGATCGATAGTCATGTCCGATACTGTTGACCAGACCAATCATTTGCGTCAAAAGAGTTCTATTTAAATGCCACACGAGTTGAATCGTAAGTTAAATTTAAAAATAAGGTAAAGTAAAGATGCTAGATGATTTAGGTGGTAACATTTATCTATAAAATACGATCCTAGCATGTCTGCAACGATAATGCAAAACGCACGTAATGCAAGGGTTTTAAATGTCCCATACGTAATATTACGATCAAAGAAATTCTTCAGCAATAGTTAATAGAAGGTTTTTGGTAAAGTCTGCCATGATGGTGGATCTTAAAATTAAATATAACACTTCAGACATACATAAAGTTGAAACACCTCTAGTTGCTGACAAATATTTTTTTGCGAATAGATTAGACAGAGCTGTCAGAAAGAAATGTTATAGCTAGCAAGTATACTATATAACAAGTGGCACATGTAGTACTTAAAATAATTAGCTTTTACCTTAATTGAATACACTTATAGTATAGGTTCTCATTACTAACACCTTCGTAAAAGCAATATCTGAGCGGGGCTGTTTCCTTATGATGCTGCATATTCCATGATTAGTAAAAAATGTTGAAAATGATATGTCTCCATATATAATTAGGTAGTAGTGTTACTAATATTCCTTAATACTAATTATTGTAAATTTTATTCATCCAAAGTTTCTGCTGCTTACATAAAAAGATATCAAATTCTTCTGACAAATTAAAACAAATATAAACATATACTCTGTCAATATAATAGTTGAATGAATTTATTAAACTTTATTATATGTATAAATTCCTATACATTTACAATTTGATAATCTATATACTGGTACATATCTCTAATTACCTATCAAATTACAACTCTTTATTGAGTTGCTGAATTTCCTTGGGCGCATAGACTCTAATACCATGGTTTTTGAACTAAAGGAACCTGTTTACCACTTTTGGTCCTCAATCTACATTATCATGATTATCTTTGTTACTAAGTTTTCTTAAACATTTATTTCTCACTAAACCTAACTACTTTCCTATTTCCAATACATTGTTACTCAGTAACCTTTTAACTAAAATTTCACTAGATAACATAGTCCACTTCTTTTTGAGTACTTTTCCTCTCCAATTCTTTGTTTCCTCACATTCTATCAATAAATGACACAAACTGTTTGTTCTTGTATTACACATTATGCACTTTCCTTGTTCTTCTCTCTCCCTTAATCCTTTTAACCTTCCCCTCCTGTTCTGGCCCATGCAAAGCATTTCTTGTAATTTTGTCACAAATATCCACATTTTTCTCTTTCTCAATTCTATTTTATCTCTTTATAGGTACATAGTGAGATTTTGGAAGTTAATCTACCCATTATATCCCGCCTTTCTATGTCTTATATCCTCATTTTAACTCTTTTCTAGAAATTTTTTGCTACAAAATAATTAAATCCTACCTCTGTAATCGCACCTATTCTGTGAAATGTGAATATGCACATTCAAAAGCACATGTAATCAAATCCGGTGTTCCTCGGGGAAGGGTTCTTGGGCCGCTGCTATATATCATATATACTTCTGAATTCCTTGCACTTGAAAATTTGACTATTGCACATTATGCTGACGTTATTGCAATCCTGAGCAAAGGCACCAGTGAATCAGCAGCCAGAAAACGTAATAGTTTCTATTAAGACATAGAAGTCTGGTGCAAATGATGGAGAGTTGAGTCCTTCAAATTCACGTACAAAAGAAACGTAACAGACCTTCCGGTTATATTAAACGCCACGCGAATGGTCACATCTCAAACTGTCAGATATCTTGGCCTAATTTTAGACAACAGATGCACCTAGAACGACCAAATCACTAATTTATTACAGAAAATAACACATCGTATTCGCCTTCTGAAGCCAATCATAAAAAAAAAAAAAAAAAAAAATCATCTCTAGCTCTGCAGAAGAAGCTGTTGTTACACACTTCTCTCATTTGACCTTTTTGGTAGTATAATTCTGCAGCATGGCCATCTCTTTCATAACACACACAAAAAGAATTCAAACCCAACAAAACAGATATTCACGAATCATAACTAATGCATAGTGGTACATTGGTAACACTTCTCCATAGTGACTTAGTTGTTCCGGGGGTATCTGCAGTCGGAGAGAGCTATAAAGGACTGTACGGGTATACATACTAATCCTTTGTTACGACAGATACAAACAAATCCTACGCCAAATCGAGACAGAAGAAGATGAAAAGACCTAATATCATAACCTTAAAGACTATTGGAATTATCGATGGGTAACAACCCTTATAGGTACTGCTAGAGACTTAGCTCTGTGTGTTTGTGGGGAGAGGAGCGCGGTGAAGAGGGAAGTAACCTGGTGACGTGTGGCAATACTTGCATAAACAGAAAGTATCACTTGATAGTGTTATTGTTATTGTTCCTTACATGAACATCAGTGGCGGTGCAGAGAAACTCGGCCGCGCCGTGGCTTAGTAGTTAGACCGCTTGGCCCTCAACAAGGCGGCCCGAGTTCGATCCCAGGCGACCACAAAGTGAGATTTGTGGTGGACAACACCGCGCTGGTGCGGGTTTTCTCTGGGACCTCCGGTTTCCCCCGCCATCTCATTCCACAGGTGCTCCATCTTCATCTCATGTATCATCAGTGTCATCGCCTGCGGTGCCGTATGTAGTAAAGGTGGGCGTTAAACACTACACATTTCATTTCATTTCATTTGCAAAGAAACTCCGTGCGATTGTTAAGCACAAGATACATTTTCCTTGGGTCACAATATCTTTGATAAGTCTTAAAAACTATTGGCTTCATGTGGAGAAAATGTGGAAGCAAACAGAAGAATTGAATCGAGAAACCTAGAATTCTATGTGGCATGAGTATCTTGTAAACCTATTAAAGTTTTGTAGAAATCTGGTAGAAACTTTTTAGTTGCCGAAAGCTACAAAGCAGACACTCAGTTCACTGTGCTACGATTCATGCTGGAGGGAAGAAGGGGTTTGTGAATGTAGCAAAACTGCTGTATAAAGCAGGAAGCACCAGTGGGGATTATGACCAAATGAACTACCAAAGTGGTTGAAGTGGTTGAAAAACAGAAAGATTTATTCCACACATACGACTCTCTTTAGTTATCATTTTGGACATTGAATCTTTTCTGAAAAGGACCCAAATATTCTACCGAGAAAGAGATAGTGAATTTCTTGCAAAACGTGGCAATAAACGAATAGATGAGGAAAGGAAATTTATTCCCCTTGTGGAAGTCCATCGCCCGAGAAAAAAAAGTAAGAATAAAAGTCGAGGAAACAGAAGCTGAATATTGAAAAGACCAGAAAAAAAACACGCACGGACGGCATCGTGTCGAGTGTTACAGATTACATCATTGTGAATACAGCAACAGATGATAGGTCCACCATAGTGACAAATATTTCCATTAGCACGACCGCTGTGATGTGAAAGTGAATTCATTACAATGGCTATGAAAGTCTGTATGATTCTTCTTAATTTTTGTCAGTATTACGGGTTTTGAATTAAGTTAAATTTAAATGTACACTAGAGTAAAAAGGTCATACTTAAATAGTGTCATCCTACATGACACTAATAGCGCCAGTTACTGTGGTTTTGACATTTATTTGCACTGTTTAGCTTATGCATTCATTAAAAAAAAAAAAAAAACTGAAACGCCACTGTCTATCTGGCCGTTAGCACTCCTCTCGCCTCTCTAGTGCCATTATTATTCAAAAGTAAACTTCAGTACGTTCCTCACAGACACATAGAGCTGGGACTCCTGCAGTACAGGTTTCATGTTATTTAATATGCTATAGGTAATTTGGCAAAACTATGTTGTACAAGCTATGTACAGAATTTTCATAAATAAATTAAAAGAAAAGCAATTACATCAGTAAACAGCATCGTGACCAAGTATTAAAATAATAAGTGTGATTGAGCAATTTGATTGTTGTGAAACCCGAATTAAGTTGCATTGATTTCAGGAAGATAACGTAATCTTGTTCACACGATGGCAATCAAAGGTAATTAATACGTTTTTCAACATCTATTTCCAACTAGCACCTAGCCCGATTATTATATCGCAACTAGCATCGATCGCGGTTGTGTTAATGTAGCACTGCGGTTCGCGGTGAAACCCAAACCGCATCACCCTCATACCGCGTCTCTCTACTTTGGAACATTCCTTCTTTGGAAATTGTTCAACAATCTACCCAGCATTAGCGCTGATGACTTAGCTACTCTGCATAGTACAAACACATTTATGCCCAATTTCACCAACAGATGTTAAAATCGACGTTAACAAATGTAACTTAACAATTGTAACAGCGCTAACAAAGCTGTTAAATTTCTTGCATTTCACCAACCTGTTTTCTGAAAATGTTTACAAACACGTGTTAACGGCAATAAACTTGTAAATATTACAGCTATAGAAGACTAAGGACGAGTCATATTATTTTCTGAACGTACTGCGATGTGCTTTTGTTTTCATTTTCACCTGCACACAGCTAAAAAAATGGCGGATAAACAAAATCGTAAACAAAAGCCGTGAAACAAATTTCTCATCGATGGAGAAAGAATTAATTGAATTGGTGACGAAGTGTAAGGATATCGTGTAAAATAGGAGGACGGATGCGGTGAATGTAAAAGAGAAAGATGTCACGTGGCAAAACAATTAGAAACGAATTTAATTCAAATGTATGTGTCATTAATAGAAACACGAAACATCTTCAATATTATGTAAATTTAAAACAAGGTACGAAGAAGTACAAGTGACGAGTGGCTTGAACATTTCAAGACGGGAGGTGGACAGTGTATTATCCACATAATTCATAATTTAAGATGACCATGGTGGTGTACTGCAACGCTAAGTAAGGTATGTTTTGGCTAATGGGTACAGTAACTTATTTTTTAATTGATAGAGTCAACATGAAAAATTCATTGCCATGGCCGGGATTTGAACCGCGGATCCTCTGGTTTCCGTCCAGTCGCTCTAACCCAATGAGCTACCATGGCCAACTTGCCGTCACGACATTAAATTCTCCATTTGACTCATGTTTTCCCGATAAATCACTAGGGGCTCTCGCATCCGAGATACACCGGTTGTGGCGACGTACTATCGTAAGTACTTGAATCCCAGGTTTCATTATTTGACTCTTATTATTTATCAAAAACCTTAGCCTGTATACGGCTAGTGTAAAGAAATGATTAATTTCCATCAATTAACTTAAATTATTTTTAATACTTTATAAAATTGAAAATGACCTGATTAATTTTGAATTTATTTATTACTAGTAGCAATAATTGCATTGTTTACTAAAAAGTTAATTTTAAAATGTGGTTATTCCAACGTTATATTCATTATTTGTCTGTGACAGTTATTAATTTATTATTATGAAAGAAATTGTTAATTTTTATTAGGTCATTTTTTTTACATTCTATGTGCATTTTTTATATTTTAAGGGCATTTTATAGCTCATTTTTAGAGAATTTTGGGCCCTTCTAATCACAGTTGTTCAAGCATGAATGATAATATAAAATACAACTTAAATAAAGAACAACGTTGAAATAAGTTCATTATACGAAGCATTTAAAATCAGTTGGCATCTTATGGGTGTAGTTTTACAAAAAATTCTTTCAACATATTTCCTAAGGTTTTATTTTAGTCTCTTGTTTGTTTAATGTTTTCAGGTATATTAAAAGAACTAAGCTTAAGATTAATGGGTGATTCGTCATATTTGAACAAATTATGTTTCGTTGTTACATGTTGCTATTCCCTGTGTCATTCGCTTTTAAATCACACATGTTTTGTATCTGGGGGCAAGGTTTTGAGATTTTTTTAGTAATTGGGTGTTGCTTACGATGTCAGAATCGTAATTTTGAAAAAAAGAAGAAAAAACTACTGCATTATTAAAATACCAATACAGAAAACTAGCATATAGACATTCTTTCACACCGTTGAGTGTTTCAGAAAAAAATTAGAAACCTTTAAATATAATTCTGTAACACTATCTTAAATGGTCGAATTGTCATGTACGTATTTAGTAATTTAGCAAAAACCATTCTCTCACAATTTCTGCTGAAAATTTGGACAAGACTGGTTACAAACGAGATCGTATGGAACGTTTTAATGCGTAAAACTAGGAGAAATAATAGTTGAAGTTAATACAGGCTATTAGGTGGTGTATTTTTGGACATAACTAATGTTTGGATTCTTTGAGCATTTTAACCAAATTTTAGCCTTGGGTACCCATAGCACATTAGAAGATGTTTGTGAATATAGACAAGTCCAATGGACTTTATGACCCATAAAAAAGATTATGAATCCATCTTTGAGCGCCATTTACACCAAATTTGCACATAATATAACTTTGATATTATGTCACTCTCAAAGAGAGATGTCAACTTCAACGGAGAAGAAAACGCTTTATCTGAATCCATAACGGACTGTACCTGACTAATGTGTCAACTATTATTATCTTAGTCTAATGGTCATTATTTACGGCGTTTAAAGTTTACACCTTATAATCACAATTTACCTTATTTGTCAATAAATACCCTTAATAGTAGCTTGAAGTCCTTGCTTTTAATGGTTAACCTGTCGTCTTCGTGGTGCTAACAGGTTTTCGTGTAGACTGGAACATTCCACTGCGGTGCAGGGATCGAACAGGTTAAGCAGCGTGCACTATAGCACGATTTAAAGGGACGTTGCATCCAGATGGATGAAGCACTCTTAATTTTCTTAAAATTTGCTGTTGACAATAGGATTATGCGCTATATGTTATAGTGACCGCGCTTAAAGGATCCCCAGGGGACTGGCTTTGTACGGAAAAACTGTTCTCACCCCTAACCACAATGTCATAAACATCTTAGGTTACAGTTACTGGGTTGGATGGGGTGAAGAATGTTAGGCTCGTGTTTATAGCTGAAAATACCCAGGGTTGCCGTTGTTTAAAATAACGTTTATAAGGAAAAAAACTTCAAGGTGATTTCATTGTACGAAATAGTCATTTGGTTTACTTATTGATATTTTCAAATAACTTTTAAACAATTAATGTATCCTATAATACATAATGTTACAATGCCTTATAACATAACTGAAAAGAGATATATTACCTATGCTGTTATGGTATTAGTATTTAAATTACTTACAAGAACTAAATGCGTATTATTATCATAATATTCAAGGAAAGCTTAGTAAAACATTCCGATACCTTGTTGTAGGACCATCAGTACAATTTTTAAAGGGTTTAATTGCATCAGTATGCATAAAGAATTTGGAGGGATATTTACATACTTCAAAATTAAAGAAGCACTTTGGATGTTCTGGTAGTTAGTAATTTATAAGCAAAGACTGCACGTTAGAGATTTGTTTATTCCAACTGTGAGCCAATTTATCCTAAAACATTTTCGTTTATTCTATGGCAGCTACAGGTGAAGAATCAAATCTCAGTTGATCTAACAAAGCAGTAAATACCTCAAATGTAAGAAAAAAGAACTAAGGAATTAAAAACTAGTAAGGAAAATCTATTACTCTCTTTAAATGCTGGAAGCTTTTTACAAGTATGTCTTCTAATTGTACAAGTTTGAATAAAGTTAAGCAGTGTGGGGGGGGGGGTGACTTCTGTTAAACACAATTTAAATAAATAATCATGTACATTCCGCATAATAATTAATTATGTCATAAACACTTTAAAACTCGAGAAAGGTTAGAAATACTGTTTAGGTATATATTACAAGTATGTATGTTAGCATATCCGAGGGAAATTCACAAACATGTCCTAAAAAAGGTAGACATTGTCAGACGATCGTCAGTCAATATTTAAAAGTAAAATATAAATGTATTTTCCAATGGATATTTATTTGCTAATAAAAGAAATCTTTAGTTGTCTTTTTTTTTTTTAATCTTTAGTTTCGTACAAATAAATGCATAAGTTCCCCTGAGAATAATAATTATTTTTGTGTCTGAACATAGTAACAAAATAAATACACATTCTGTTTCTGTGGCAAACAGAGAATGTGGTGATATAAAATTTGAGGGGATATAAACAAAAGCAATACATTCGTCAAAACTCAAAAATAAGTGAGAAAAGAAATATCATTTTCAGCAGAATGCTACACAATGAGAAGGTCCCTTTAAGATCGTAGCTTTGCTAGTAATTTTGATCAGAAAACAAATGACAATGTTTTTAGTATGTAAAACGAATATAAGAAGACATGTATTGTGAATTAGATGCAATGTCAGATTAGCTAGTAATGCAATTTCTCTGAAGGACACAAGAAAAATATTGCGACAGTGCTTAACTTGGTGAATGAATTGAGAAGGACCACCCCATATGGTTGAGGTTGGAAGACCTTATAATTGCTTCCATTTTAGGATGTACGGTCAGAAGTGAAAGCTCTGTGTCCGCTTTGGTGTCGCATGGGACTCAATGAACGCGGCTACCTAAAATATTGAAATTTGAGCAGAAAAAGTCACAACGATTAGACCAATAAATTAAGATTTAAAACTGTTGGGGAATAACAAATACATCCTCATTACATCTTTATAAAAGGCTAAACATTTTAACTTTAAATGCTCAAAACTAATTAGTTATGTTTTGTGGGTAAAAATGAAAGAAAGCTATGGTTTCTGATAAAGCATATTTCTACATTTTTTAAAAAAATTTCTCAAGTAGCGCTGCCTTAAACTGGATTTCAAATAGGACGTCTCTCGGTAATTTTACTGCAGCTAGAAGGATTCCCTAAAAGATGAATGTTCTATTTGCTGGCAATGTGCAAGTTACACAATAAACTGGATAACCGAATGTTTTTATTAAACTTGGGGTTTGCTTACCAAGCTTTCCAGCAATGCGCATTCTTCTATTCTGATTGCATTAAAAACAATTTTCACGTTTACTTGAGACTAGCATATGCTTTCGTATGCAATCTACACTCGCAAAATTGGGTTTTATGGCGATTGATTTGGGCGTTGGAAATTGCTGTGTAAGCTACGTTTATAGATTAAGCAAGAAATAAAGAGTATTTAATGTTACTAGTTAGCTCAGACATTATTAGGATCTACTTTAAACGTTTACTGAGTGTCATAATTACCGAAACAGTAGAATGCAGTTGGTCTGAAAGGCGCACTAGGTTGAAGCCGAAGTTTTGTGATGCAAGAATAAGGGATTCAATCACCTACCGGGTCAACTGATAAAATTTGAAGGACTTGTTTGGAGCAATATGTCTTTTTGTCTAAGCTAATCTGCGGTCAACGACGTTGCTGATGCTGCTAATACTACAGCATTTACTGTAGTTACAATTGTCCTATTCTTACGGACGGTAGCGTATGTAATTCGTATTCAGGTGGTCATGAGTTCGATCCCAATCTGCCGCGTACTCTGACGTGTGACTTAGATGAATGCTGCGGTAATCATCCTCAAAGCTTTCCTGCCCACTATTTCCCGTTCCAATCATTCCCTTATCCATTTTAGGGTGTATGACGAAGCGACGGTGTTCGACGAGTTACTGTTGGACAGTGGATGTACTGTTTGCCCACTACAAGAAGGCACGGCAGGGGAATGTGCAACGTAATCACATTTCTTCTCTTTATGCTCGCCTTCCGGATATGCTATGGATGCTAGGTTCAGAGTGTTGGCACATAACTCACCCGTGCATTATATCTGTCACTGCAGTTACTGAAAGGAGCATTGGGTTACTCACGTGCACTCTCATACACTCATTTCGTAGTAAACAGATCAACTACCAGATCAGATAAACGGTTCGGCCTCTTCTCCCATTCGTTCCCCTTTTTTGTGGTGGGCAGACAGTACGCTCTTCGGAGGTTTCTTTTCCCTGGCGTCGCTCCGGCCCGGTCCTTTTTGGAATGCATCTTCGCAGTGGGCACCGTCGGAAACGGGAGTGTCTGAAAAATGGTGTTGGGCGGCATCGGATGCTTTCGTACTGCAAACGATAGGGACCCCGATCGTGCTTGCACCTGTCATTCGAACCTGGTCGCCCTTCGGACGTTTCCGTTCAACCTCCCGTATCTACTGGTCTTCGTGCCCCATTGTGTGTCGGCTGTGCGGGGACTCCTCAGTTTTCTATTTACCTTTACGTTTTTATTCTTTATGGGATTGGTGTCGAAACCAAGCTGTTTCCAAGTAAGAGGTAGCATTGCTTCAGGATAAACGTCTCCACACGCGATATATATTCACAAAGGAAATCGAGCATTAACGGAGGTTTTCTACTCACTGTGCACTAAAGCCCTGGATGTTATTTTCAGCACAAACCCATGGCTTTTGCAACGATCTAAGTTAGGAGTTATGATAGTGTCATAATGATTTGAAATTTGTTTACGTTTTCCACCTTTTCCCCGATTGGTGCATTCATAAAAAACTTCTTCCAATTAGAAGCAACTTGACAGAAATCTGTTACACACTAATCAAATACGAACCCAATTTTACTTTTTTATCCTGTTAAAATCAGGCCGTTTTTGAGTATTAACATAGGTATGTAATTCTTGCTTTGAAGTTTCCATAAGATTTATAGGATTTCATTACGGGGATTCGGTACGTAGGCCACCATGCTCGGCCCATTGTTCCTATGCCCCCTATGTTCTTATCCACCCCCGGGAGGAAGGATGAGGCGAAGGAGACAGGGGGCGGCCAATCCAAGAAGCCCCAACAGTACAGAGGACAGGGTCCCTACAGTTTACTTGGATAGAGATTCCCCCGACAGGCCAGAGCAACGTACTCGCTCCCCTAAAGCGGGACGGCAACGAGCCCAGCAGCCGAGCCCTAAAGGTCACAGGCAGGCGATCCGAGCCCCAAAGTTCCCTGGCTGGTGGTCCCGAAATGGTCCCCGCAGAGGAGCGGAGACAGGCAACCGACCTACCGGAGGAGGAAGTATACTCCTCCACAGGAGAGAAAGTCTCTGAGGGATGAGACGCGGGGGGTTTGGAGAAGCTTCCCACACGCTCCCTGTGTAGGTTTGACACCCCATGTCAGTATAGTTACAGACCATCCAAAAACATTCTGACGGCTTCTACTTTTGTGAATGAATCTTCTCGGTTTTAGTGTACAGAATAAATAGGGCGCGTGTTTTTAACGGTTCTACTCCTTGTGTAGCATGCGTTCCCTGTCACACACATTCGCTGTCCTTGTACCACTGTATAAGAGAGCACATTCCTTACAGGGACCTTCTTTGCGTTGCTGGACTGTAGTTTTCCTCAGAGCATATCATCCTGCCAGATGCACCGCCGAGACACCCGCCGACACTTCTACCCTGAAATAGACCACCAGATGAGAGATATGAAATAATGGAGATGAAATGGAGGGATAGGAAATTCAGAGATGTAATTAACCTACCCAGCATTGGCCTAGCGACCCGGGAAAACCTCGAAAAAAACCATAAGAGTTATAAATAACAGTACCGTTTTCTGCAGACAATTGAATCCATTGTTTTAATATTCATGGAAGTTAAAATATCGATGTGATAGTATGAAATATTTCAGAAATAGTTTCGCCCCCTGAGATATTCGTCTAAAATGGAAACTATTTAAAATATCAGTGATATTTACACCGCTGTTCTGAACATCACGAGAAAAGATCAGTCGACTCGTTACGTGTGAAGTGAGTTCCAAACAGTTGTGGTTTATTGTTGTGAACCCTTTCGCAACTCACATTTACTTTCTGCCGTCCTTTTAAAGTCTCTTGTTGCTAAGGAAACATATCATGCCATGTGGTGCTGGCTGGCTGTATATAGCCAGAAGGTTTTTGCTGCGTGCCCACCCGTTAAGGGTTTTACCGCAGGTAAGGTGTTCGAAACGGGATTTTGTAGGATGGATATGGTGTAGGTTTTGAGGTTGATGAATTTTGTGAGCATTACAATTATTGTATCTTCGGGATGAAAGGACAGGATGCAATACCCAGCACCCTGGTGTTTTTAATTTAGTTTTGGGTTAGGGAGAATTTTGTTGCCAAACAACTTAGGAGATTATGTAGAGCTCAGCTTTAGCTGCTGTTAGGATTAGCTCCTGGGTTATCTTGGGTGCCCGCAAGCCATGCGGGGGACCCGATATTGTCTAGAACGGTGTCTAGTGGAGTCAAGAATGCATATGACGAAGTTCTTTGAACAGTAGCCAATCAAAGCTGCTCAACGCTTGGCCCAATGTAGTATATACAAGATTTGCTTCATCGAATGTTCTGCACTCGAAGTCTTCATTGATGTCTTGACCGATTGTATCACGCTTATTTGGCTACAATATTGTGCACCAACTTGAAAGAAAGGCGGGTGGGGGTAGATTTAGAAAAAGAAAAAGAAAAATTGATTGAAATTAATATTCTTTCATCTGTTTTAGGTACCCTTGATGCTCAAATGTGAAATTTGCATGTCCTTAGATGTAGATCAGAAGAGCAGCACAAACTAACAGTACGGCGTCGACGCTAATGTAACCTTGGGTGTTGCTGGCATCTTTGGAATGGATGTAACTATAACTATCATGTAACATGACAATAAAATTAAATAAACTTTCTAATATTGAATAGTACTTTTTTGTAGTGTTAGATGTAGTTCAGGAAGATAACTTTTCAGCAAAATTGATCCAAAAATGGAACTTCCCTGTAGTTAGTGGTACAGATTTTTGTTGTAATGCAATATATATTATTGTATATAAAGTATAATTTAACAACGGATAACGTGGAACAGATATTACTGCCCTGTAAGATTCTAATACTGATCTAAGAGAAAGAATTGCAGAAATATTGAATAATATGAATTCCAAATAGAAATGCAGCACATTAAATAGTATTGAATACAAATTTTAATGATTTCTGCGCTAATGAAATATAAAAAATACACAACGATTTGATTCTGCAGAAAAACAATTTTCAAACATTGTTTTTATTTCTCTTGTGTACTTATATTCTAAGTGGTACGAAAAATATATGAGCAAGAAGTGAAATTCACTATTATAACCAGACATCGAAGCCAGTACACCTTTAAAGGGATATGAAGTTGAGTCTCGCAGTATATAGCTACTGACGTCACGCAGGGATAGTCCGGCCCGCAACACGTAGCTTTAGTTTTATTATTATTATTATTATTATTATTATTATTATTATTATTATTATTATTATTATTATTATTATTATTATTATTATTATTATTATTATTATTATTGTAATTTTACGTCCAACGTTGTCATATCGGACGATGAATGGAATGGGTGAAATGATGCTCAAATGAGCCCAGGGTCCATAGAGCTTAATTACCCGACATCCACCTTTCAGGATAAGGGAAAACCCCGGAAACACCTTATCCAGGTAACTCACCCTGACCGAGATTCGATCTCGGGACCTCTTCAACGTGGAGGCATACTCGCTACCACCAGGCTACCGAGGCGGGCTCAGGTAGCTTTAGTTTCATTACAACTACCGCTCGCCAAGCAGGTAGATCTGTCTTCCAGGGAGTGCAAGGTGTTTGACATATCTTAATAGCATTACTTTTACAACAATTATTGGGCAATCTCCATTTTATGAATAAAAACTTTTTGGTATTATCAACAACCATTAAACAGCTTGAACAATATAATTTCGAGCTGTCTAAAAGCAGCCGAGGAGGTCTCTGCAAAAATTAACAATATACAGAATGCACCACCTACCAAACGAGAAAAAAATGAATTTTCCAGTATTCAACACAAAAATACCAAATTTTCAGTACTGCGTAATATAAGAAATAAATTACGTATTGGACAAACATATGAAAATAATTTGTACGACTCACATGCACCATTAACGTCCTGTGACATTGAACGAAATTTCTTCCAATATTGTCGCGAACCCGTTATGTACGATAGCGCGCCTAGTGTACACAAAAAGCCGGCAGATAACGATAGCGCCAATAAATAACAGAGGGATAGTGTATCACGGAGGTAAAGGACTTGCCGGCATAGATTAAGTTACGCTTCTGGAAGGTGATAAAATATTCGGGTTCTTTATTATTCCGGAAATATCTAGAATTATCAATGAGGTATTTAAGAAGGCGACGACGCGCCTAGAGGCAGTCGCGAGTCGTGAGTAAACAGTAAACAGCTGTGTACAAATGTTGTGTAACGAGAGCTGATTGTTGTCATCGACCTTGGTAGACGGTGTATATGTGATGTAATGTTGTTACGTGAGAATTGAACAGTGTATTTCTACGGAAATAAAGAACATTTAGAATTTCGGCAAATTGGACTTTTAATTCTACGAACCCACAAAGTCACAACATTTTTATATTGTTTCAGTGAGTGACGCAGAAAATTCACATTCAACAATTTACGAATAAGCATGGTTGTTCACTGTAATTCCAAGCAATGAGGAGGATGTCATATTATTGTAACGGAGGTTACACTTTGTATCCTTACCGTACTGTACAAACACCGCGCTTTGGTATACTTGTTGACACAGACGTTTGTTGATGTCTCGCTGGGACTTGTATAGTACATGTGCGCGTACATTGATTGCTAAGGTGTACGGGATCCGATGTCTGATTATTACTATAGTGGTATTCAAGTACGTTTCTGCATTTCGTAACAGTCACCTGGACAACACCAACGAATTACTCCAGTTTTACAAATGGTCAAGTTTGTATTCCAGAAAAAAAAAAAAAAAATAGATAAAATGTGAAGTATGGAGGTGAAGGAAAAGGCTGCTGGTGAGAACGAAACATCTCATTGTGAATTAATAATGTAATAAAGCTTTGCATTTATTCCTCCTGCAAGAGGAAAATACAGAGGATAAAAATTCAGAAATCGGTGCAGAGTTCAAGCCAATATCTGTTAGTTGCAATGGATGCTGAGAAGCGGTTTATATTTCGTAATTCGTGCATTCCAAGTCTAGGTTAGTTTTGAATATACAAGCTGTCGCAAGTCCGAAACTACACTTTATGTATAAATTATCGTGCTTCTGTTAGTAAGGACTTAAGAGTTGACCTTTAGGGTACCACAAGATTTCAATTTTTTTAAAAGACGTATGGCAGGTAATATAAGCATGTTTACTGCAACTCCACGAAGCACACCTGTGTCCTACCAAAATAGAGTTGGCAGGTTTGTTTTCATGAGGTGGCATCGTAAATCTCTGAATAAATGTCATTATCTTACAGCCATCTATATATTTATTAGTGTTGGGAAATGTGAATCGAAATGGCGTGCAGCACTTAAAACATAACTGCATGGTTCAGAGTCTACATAAACGGCTAATGCATTTTTTCGCCACATTTGAGAATGTAATTATTTCAAAGTTTCTGCATTAACGTCCTTCTATGCATAATATCTTTTAAGGGTACCTATGACTGAAAATTTGAAATCCTGAACTAATAACGCTAGCATTTTAAGATTTATACCACAGATGTAACTTCGTGCTCAAATTTTGTCCATTTAACTTTCATAGTTTGGAAAATATGGTTAAATATATTTATTTATTTTTGGTTACGTCAACTGAAAAGTCCCTTGCAACAAAATAACTTAAGTTTTGGTCTAACATTTTGACAAGACGTTCCCAATACATCCATTTTTTGAATTTGCCCTACGTTTCTCTGTGTCTCAACAACTTTAGGTTCCAGAAAATTTTAAAGCTATGAATATGGCTTTTTTTGCCCAAAATTTGAAATTGTTGTGTTTTGAAGTAAAGAAAGTGTGCTTAAAATGCATCTCACGATAATACTCAGGGCAATTTCTATTCACTGTCTCTGTGAACGTGTGTAGCAAGTTTGATTAGTCTAACAGTAAAACTGCGACCTAAGGAGCATTTTAAATGATGAAAAATGATGAAATTTTCAATAGCGAGAAAACAAGGATAAAGAATTGCATTCACGCAACTTTTAAACTAGATTAGAGCATTTAAAAATTACTTGCGGATGCTATCCAAGCAATCTTTGGCCCACCTTGGTAGCGTGGTGGTAGCGTGTTTGCCTGACGTTCAAGAGGTCCCGAGTTCGAATCTCGGTCAGGGTGAGTTACCTGGATAAGGTTTTTCCCGGGGTTTGCCCTTATCCTGAAAGACGAATGTCTGTTAACTCCAAGCTCTATGGACCCTGGGCTCATTTGAGCATCATTTCACCCATTCCACTCATTGTCCGATATGACTTAACGTTGGAGGATGTAAATCACTAAAAAGAAGCATTCTTCGGATTCAGGAAGGCTTACATTATTTTTAGACTAAAAAGTGGAAAAGGTGATTTTTTGAAAATGTTCATGAAACGTCTGTCATACATATCCTTAAGACTACATTGTTTCTGTAAGGCGCACATATCAAAGGGCACATTGTGTTTGAGGAACAGAAAACAGGATTTTATATTAAACATCGTATTAAATTCGCACGACTCTTTGTCCTGTATCGTTTTATTACTGAGCATATAAACTTCTCATAAAAGCATGTTTTTGTACCTATCTCATTTTATCGGAGTCAAATCTTTGTAAATTCGAAGAGAGAAGCTCTGTATATACTGGCAGTATCGTTGAAGACTTCACCAATTTAATAATAATTGAATGTGCAGAAGTGGAAGTCCTTTATAATACCCTATAAAGTCGGCCGCCTCCTTTGACGAACCCTTATAATCGTTTTACAACCCCGGCCCTCCTCCCAGTCCTTTCTGCAAGGTTGCCACCTTTCTCAATACGTCATGGGTGTCGTACGAGGTTTCGTCTAAATAAATTATCTTATGTCCATCACTGCGAAACTTAGTTTTGACAAATATATATATATATATATATATATATATATATATATATATATATATATATAGAGCCAAGCTCTAGGCCGCGCCGTGGCTCAGTGGTTAGACCGCTTGGCTCTCACCAAGGCGGCCCGGGTTCGATCCCAGTTGACCGCAAAATAAGATTTGTGGTGGACAACACGGCGCTGGGGTGGGTTTTCTCCGGGATCTCCGGTTTCCCCCGTCATCTCATTCCACCGGTGCTCCATCTTAATCTCATGTATCATCAGTGTCATCGCCTGCGGTGCCCTATGTAGTAAAATCGGGCGTTAAACACTACACATTTGCCAAGCTACAATTCTACTGGATTCCATATTAACCCTTATCTTATTCAAAGTGCGGTATTTGAAGCCCAGCTCCTTTAGGAGGCCGCGCAAAGTGCAGTGCCCATAAGGAAAATCACAAATTTCTTGCAAATGTGCAACAAATTCGTCTAAGGTGGGCGCTCTCCTTTTTGCATAGAATGTATAAATTTCTTGGCGAATCAAATCGCATGTGAAATTATCGAAACGTTCGAGAAACGTTTGCTTTGGTTTTCACACTTGATCGTCGTCTTTGGTATTCCTTTCGTCACAATTTTTCTTACTGTATTTCTGTGAATACCCAGAATTTATCAGGTTCATTGCAAAACCCCTTACTAAGATTATTTTTCAGCACATGTTCAAAACAAGCGCTTGAGTTTTCTTAGAAATAATTCCCGTTATAACTTTGTTTTTTGAAGCTTCTCCAGGAACATACCTCGGCCCAGCAACACTTTCCAATTCATTCACACTGTTGTCTTCACTTTGATTATTTCCACGTGACTGAAAGTTATCTACTACTTCATTTGCTGCATTTCCCTCCCACGGTCCCCGAATCGTGACACACAACGAATTTCTGCACGTAATGGAACATCAACTGGAAGTTAGAACTTCGGCAACTGAGACTCCACGTGGAGTAAACATGCAACTGTCATTTCCAGAAAATCAGGGTTGCTATTGGTCCTCAACGACAGTGTTCCATTTCTGAAGTGTGGAGATCGATTTGTGACGGTCATTACTGGGCGGTAGGGTACCTTTCCTTTGAGACGCAACTGCACTTGCGTTGACTAGACAGACTTTAACTAAACCAAAAATCGGTCTCATCTTGCCTGAAAACTATCCGCATGGGCAAGAGGGGAAAAAAGTCCCTGACGCAACAGCCTTAGGAGGGGCCAAGGTCTGCCGGTCTCACGCCCACTTACGCAGGGCAGAGGCGGGCGATCATCCAACCGATATGGGGAGATGTGGTCAGCATCTCGGTATGTGGTCAGCCGGAACGTTGGTTTTCGTAACCAGGGCCGCTTGCCTAGCCTAAGCGCCTCACTCCTCACGATGCTGTGTGGGCACTGGTTCCATACCCGGTACTTAAAATGTGCACGCCATACGTGGGATCGAACCCGGGCCGCTTTCCGTGGCCAGGGACCAAGGCATGCTTCCTTATGAGCAACAGAAAACTGCTAGATAAATTTGATAGACTGCATTTACTTTGGAAGACATTAAATTTTTCGATCACACTCAGTATATTTCTTGATAGTACCATTGTCCAATTTGTATAATTAAACCTAGAAATTGAAATTATAGACTGTTTCAACATATATGCAACAATGTATATTATTTGGCTTTGATATAGAGAAAACCTACGACACAAACCAAATCACAGTGAATATGATGGCTTTCTTACACAATTTTCTTGGCTGACATAAGTCTAAGCTAATGGAATATCTCGGATGCTTGATGTAACGAAAGGCACTCCAAAAGGATCTTTTGTAAGTGTCTACTTTCGACAGCTATAAGTGACATCACAGCTTGTATTAAGTTGCCAGTTAAACCTTGTTTCTTTGCAGAACACCTAGTATCTTTTGTAAAAATTAAAATACAAACCTATTCAAGAATAATACAGTCCTTTCAATAAAAGGCCAGCGTTTACTGGATTGTGATTTTCAACAGGAAATAAAACAGAATGTGTTATTTTCTATAGAGAGAAATAAGCTCTTATTATCCTGAAATTTGTGTATCTTAAGCCATGAAGATGGCTGCCAAACAAGTTTCTCATCTATGCAAATACATATTCCTGGAAGTAAATGAATTATCCCAGCCGAAACATCGTCCCGTTGCTTTCTGTACCGGAATATAATATACCTCCGAGAATGCGAAAAGGAATCTCTCTAAATATATGAATAAAAACATTTTAAATGTTTCTTCTTGGAATTCAAGATTTTTATTATACATCTGGAAGTTCTGCTTATCAGAAATCGATACTTAGATGCCTTTGTATAATAAACATGGAACCAGCAGTCTCATTCACCAACAAATATTAAAGGAAATCCAAGAAAAATACACCAAACGTGAACATATTTATACTGATGGATCCAAAGTGCAGGATGTTAATGAAGTACCCCGAAATAACTTCAGCGATTGTCGACGTGACTAATACAGGTTGTTTCAAAACGACGTCGTGCGATTATAGCATTTGAATAGTTTATAAATTAACTATTATGTGGAAATTAATTGTTCTTTGACACTAGCCGTGTGTAGGCCAAAGTATGGAAAGATTGAGTCAGACTGAAAAATTCAATGCTGTAGCCGGTATTTGAACCACGGATCTTCTGGTTGCCGTTCAGCCGCTCTAACCATTGAGCTACTATGGCCAACGTGCCGATATGAAATTAAATTCTTTAACTGACTCGTGTTTTTCCTCGGTAAACCACTTAAGAGTTCTCATAAACACATGAGACAACTACCGTAATGGCGACTTTAAGTACTTACACGATGTAGTAAGTAGAATCGAACTCGGGACCCCTCGCAGGTCAGGTAGGTACTCTAGCGACTTAGCTACGGGGCCAGCCGTATTTTTCTTTCTCGCAAATACATGGAAAGGTAATGGATTAACTTCAATTACACTTATCTTGACAAGGAACAGAATTGTTTTAATCCTTTCTTGTGTTACGAAATACGAGGGCTGTTCAATAAAGAATAATCACAATTTTTTTGACGATGTACCTTAACTCATCCTCATAATTTTGATTGTTCTTCTCAAAATAGTCTCCCCTAAATGCGATGCACTTGTCCCAGCGTTTCTGCCAGTCTTCAAAGACATGCTGGAAACCATTTTTGAGAGATCCTTCAAAATTGCCTCCGCAGTCTTCACCACTGCTTCTGATGATGGATAATGCCTCCCACGAAGGCATTTCTTCAAGTTATGGAATAGAAAAATGTCACATGGGGCTGACTTCGGACTATAGGGAGGGTGAGGTATGCACTTCACGTTGATTTTTGCAAAATATTCAGCAACATTGGCAATATGCGGCCGCGCATTATCATGGTGCAGCATCCAGCTTGCTTCACGGAAATGTGGTCTTTTGCGCCTGATATGGACTTGCAATGTTTTCAGGACATCCTTGTAGTATTGTCCAGTTACTGATGTGTGTGCAGGTACAACATGCTGATAAACCATGGCATGAATATCAAAGAAAGATGTGACCATAGATTTCCCTGCAGAAGCAACCACTTTTGCTTTTTTGGGGGGTTGGTGATGAAGTAGGTTTGCACACCGAGCTTTGCTGTTTGCTCTCAGGATCAAAATGATGTAGGCAAGTTTCATCAGCAGTGATTATGCTTGAAAGAAGGTCCGGATCTTCCTCTAACATCAACTTTAACTGCATGTTACCTCCATTGCAGCGGTAGGCGATACTGAAGATGTCTGAACTTGCCTGCTTCTCACAGGCGGGAACCAGGAGTACCAACAATGAAACTACTACGGCGTGTTTGTTTCACATTAAGCTAACAGAATATAATAAGATTGAATTTTAGTGCGAAAAATTATGACCGTAAAAAAATTATGATCATTCTTTATTGAACAGCCCTTGTAATTTTAATACTTTAAACGTTGTCGTTTCTGACGCATCATGATTTTCGTTTACGCACATTTTGAAACTTTATTTTAATATAGTTTAATCAAGAGACTCTCAGCCCGCCTCGGTAGCGTAGATGGTAGCGTGTCTGCCTCACGTTCAAGAGGTCCCGAATTCGAATCTCGGTTAGGACGAGTTACCTGGATAATGCTTTTTCCGAGGTTTTCCCTTCTCCTGATAGACGAATGTCAGATAACTCTAAGCTTCATGGAGCTCGGACTCATTTGAGCATAATATCACCCCCTTCATTCATCGTCCGGTATGACTTAACGTTGGAGAACGTAAATTAAAAAAAAAAATAAGTAAAGACTATCTGAATTAACCAACAGTGTGATGCAAGCAGAACTGAAGTAGTAAATATCCGGATCTGATAAAAACAAGCGTGATGTTTACAACGAGGAAGCTGTTACTGTTGATCTATTTTAAAATCACTATCAGCCAAAGGGCCTTGAGTACTAAGCTAATATTTTCTCGGTATATGATTGATTATGGAATCAATGTTGAGAAGAACTTCTTAGTTGAACCTTGAAGCTGCAAGCTATCAAGGATCTTTTGTTAATGTACACATCGATCTCAAGGATGTACACAAATTCATAAGTTAATCTTGAGCACCTTTCTTTTTCCCATCGCTTTATTGAGGTTGAAAATGTTTTGAGAATTGCTGATAACCCTGGTAGGCGATAAGAAATAAAAGAAAGAAGGAATAAAATTCCGGTTGGATGCTGTTAAGTATATGCTGCTGATCCATTTCAGATTGAGCAGTGTCTGGATTTCGAGGACATGTCAACTCTTAACTGTTGCGTCATACACATTGCTAAATTTATACAAAAATTTACCATGGAACCCAGATTATGAAAATGCAAGTCTATTATATGGTCATTTGATATCGTTTTCTATGCCTAATATATGCTTAATAGCCCTACTTGTATCTTTGTATATCCGTGTTATAATTAGACAGACATCGCAACAGCAGTAAAAGCGGAACCTGTTTCTGTCACATGGTTTACTCCACGTGGCGAAGATATTCTGATGTATGTGGTGGCAACAAAATCTTACTTTAGCCACCGAAGGTTGCGCTCGTCTGACGCATTCAGATACAATGGAATATCTTCCCCGCGTTGGGTGAATCACGCGATACGAGCTGGTTTCGCTTTACTGCTGTGAACACCATATTTGTAATGTCAGACTAATTATAAATTTGACCATAAGCAATAAGTGACTTAGTTAAAATATGCGAAAACAGAATTCAAATGTTTGTTCGGGATAATTAACTCTTTGCGATAAAAAAATAACATGGGGTTGATTGCATGATGTCGCTTTGTGGAAGTCTTAAACTTGCAACATGAAATATTTTCGAAAATGGCGTAACATTACGAGGATATTTAATACAAGATGTGTATTTTGAGTTCATTTTCCGTTTAGTACGCTTTTGTCTTTATATATATATATATATATATATATATATATATATATATATATATAAGAATTAGGCGTGAAAACATAGGTTGGTAGCATTATTCAAAGCTAATGCTGGTGTAAAGGCATGGGTGGACGTTAGTGTAAGGTTAGATAATCCGGATTATTATGGACGAAACGATCATAGGTATAAAATTAAGGGTAGAAGATGCAGAACCGATGTAGGAAAATTTTCTTTTGTTAATAGAACCATTGAAGAATGGAATGAATTGCCTGTAGCAGTCTTTCAGGGCTGTCCCCTGTCGATGAAGAAATTTAGAAAACATCTAGATAGTTTATAGTTTAACTTTTAAATTATAATGGTATATAATATTTAAATAGAGAAGTAATTAGATATGTTTTAAGTGACTAAAGTAAAATAATATCATGTTTGTATTGTTTATTGTGTTATTGTTGTAAATCTAGTATTTGTAATTTGATCTGTATTCTTAACTCTGCCACCGGGTAGTGCCCAATTGCAGTGAATAAATAAATAAATACATACATACATACATACATACATACATACATACATACATACATACATACATACATACATACATACATACATACATACATACATACATACATACATACATACATACATACATACATACATACATATATTTCCATTTATACAAAATTGCCTTTAACTGCAATGGTCATATCAGCGGCCGTTCTCTTTCGGAACCTATCGAAGATGTTAACTCTTATTCGTTGGGGTTTTTAAAACATTACATCATGTACATATTCGCATTTTCATTCATACTTCCATACTCTGGGGGATATGAGGAATTATCTTGGTCAGAAACATCCCCACAGCCGGGAATCAAACCCGGAACCCCTGGCACGGAAGCCAGGTGCTCTACCGAATGAGCTACGACACCAGCCTTGTCTATCTTGTATGGTTCCCTAAGGTAGCTACAAAATAGGAATGGACATACGGCGGGGCTAGGCGTGGCTGTTCTGTGGCTACTAGCCAATGCGGTGCGTGCAACGTTGTACACATACTGGCTCGCTTTGCTGAAGCATGCGGCTAATTTCTTTGCGCGCTCTAAAGATACCAATTAAAGAATTATTTTTCCTTTCCCATGTTACAGAGCTATTTTTTCTGAGGATGACTGTCCAAACCCCATGTCTGTAGCACACCTGGTTTCGGAGATATGGAAAGATAAGGCGCCTGACTAGAAAGAAAAGAATTATTAATTGTCAGTGAAGAAAAGCACACAGGTGCTATGCTACAGTTGCATTTTGTACCCTGTATTCAGAAAAGTGACGATCTTTTAAGAGCGCACACGTGCTTTTCAAAGTTAGTAAATATACCGCTTAGCAAGCCTAGTACTGATGCGCCTAGCAGAAACTGGGAAACAGCTAATAAGAGTTTACATAAATAGGCTATAAATATTCTTGTTAATGTAGACATTTTCGAAAGTACAAATTTCGCTCAGAATCGAGAATTAATGTTACAAGCTTGTCACGTGAGTGCTCATTCCGCGACGAACATTGTTAAAGAAGGCAAACAGTTTACAGAATTTTTCATATTTAGATCTCCAGGGAAACATCGAGCAGCTAAAAATGCTGCTACCAACTTAGACAATTTTCAAAAGAGTGTTTCACATAGAAAAATTTATGATTTATATGACAAGGGTGAATATCCAACTGCCAAAAGGCTGACCAATTTAATGTGGGAAGAAAATAGAATATATTGATTCTGTATCTTCTATGCATGATATTCTGAAATCTCTTGGGTTCAAATATAGGAGAACCAATGATGGTCGGGAATTTCTGCTTGAAAGAAGCGATATTGTTGCTGCAAGACTAAAATCTCTGCGCACAATGCCTAACATTAGTACATGAGATTCATGACGCAAAAATGCTTCATAAATACACATTCATATCTTCCGTATTTTTTAAGTATTTTAATGAAACAAAACTTGGTTTAAAGCCCTTTACAGACAGGACACAAATATGGCATCATTAGAATAGAAACTATATTTACAAATCGTTGAAACGACACTATTTTGTTTCACTGTAGCAAACACTTTAATTCGTAGAGTGCATATAATTTGAGTCATTTTGTTTTGTGTGTATATAAGCGATAACTATGTAAGGGAACTGTTTTCCAGTTCAAGGTTTTAAGGTTCAGATTATGCAATAACCATTGTGTATATTCTCATACACATGCTGAAATATTAAGCGAACTTCTCTGTCAGCTTCTGTGTCACTGTACATCTCAGCATCTGTATGATACTTGCTAAGTTGAGACAAAGACAGATATATCTTCCATCTCTGTCGCCCGCTTGCCGTGGAACTGGCAACACCAAGACAGAAGGACAAACTTATTGGCTCAACCCATGTTCATTCTTATTTTGTAGCTACTCTAGTTATATATTACAACACGACATTGCTTTGGGGAGTATCGACCTTCAGTGACAGCGCTACGTTCGTTCGTTATCTCGTTTAAATAAGAGCAAAATATTAGTAACCTAGCGTACAGTATGTGACGAAATACAAATAGGGCGCTTGGGAGTGTTTCTGATATGAAGGTTCAGCTAATTATTATATACGCAAATGTAAAGCAACACTGCAGCCGCCCGTTTGTCGCTGGACACATTGATTCCGAATCTTTCTTCTCTCTCCTTGTTACAGTATTCAATCACGTTATATAAGATTTCTAACGCCTGCCAATGTATGACACGTTGCTGTCTAGAAGACATGATTGCATCTGAACACTGTACACACACACTGGGATAGCTGTGTATACGATAAGCTCACGTAAACATCTTTGTTGTTCGCATATTTTCCGGTTCGCTTACATGCTTTGCCATGTAGTATGTAGGGCTACTCACTGAAAAATATTATAAGGTAATGAAGGTATTTTCAAAATTATTTGTGTTTTATCGAAACCATTAGAGCCACATTTAGAAAATTCAACACAAAGAAATTTTATTTCACGTAAAGGGCAACTGACTGATCTTAAATACCAAATTTTATATCTATTCCAACTTCTGGCTTTTGAGTTAGGATGCACATACACGCGCGCGCGGCTATTTCCTTTGGAATCTCAATACCGAATTCCAAGGTGTAATACGGAGGCGTGTGCGTGTTCCTTATGTATACTGCATATGGACTGTACTGTTATCGCTCGCGCATATAAACAGCTGCAGGTAGGTACAGCCTGACCATGACAACCGCCTCACGGCGAGAACAAACAACAGTCCCGTTATATTACATCTTGACCTTTCGCCTGCATAGACTTGCAAGGAAATGCTTCACTAGTAGAGTACTAAGTTACGTTGTTTTCGATATTTGCAAATATGATGGCCTTGCTGAACATGTGACGTCATTCATACTATGCGTCCAGCTAACTTGTATCACATGCTAGCACACTTTCCTCCCGCCTTTAATCATAAGTATTCTGTAAAGAAAAGTCGCCACAGGTTCACAACTAAAAACCAGGTTCCAGACTCTTATGGCCCAACTTTTAATTGTTGTATCATAAATGTTTATCGTGGGTCCCAGATTATGAGAATCGCATTTTGGGTCATTATTGGTCATGCTGTCCTGCGTCGTGGCGTAGTGCGCTAAGGCAGCATGCTTTGGTCCCTGGCCACGGAAAGTGGCCCGGGTTCGATCTCACCTATGGGGTGCTGATTTTAAGTCTCGGGCATAGGACCGGTGCCCAGTCAGCATCATAAGGAAAGTGGGAAGCTTACGCTAGGTAAGCGGCCCTGGTCACGAAACTAACATTCCGGCTGGGGGATGCCGAGATGCTGACCACATGTCCTCCCCGTATCGGTTGGATAATCACCCACCTCTGCCGTGCGGAAGTGGTGGTGAGATCGGCAGTCGGGTTGGTAGGACTTGGCCCTCTTAGGGCTGTCGCGCCAGTGGTCTTTTTATTGGTCATGCTGCCCTTTGGTAGTTTTATTGCTCTTTTTTATTTTACATAATATCTCCTTTTCTTATTATCTTGGGACGCCTTTAGTCATTTTCTTGCATTTACCTTGAGCACCTATATACTCGCATTTCTTTTCAACATTCAGATTACAGATCAGACGGTTGAGCACCTGCCTGCTGTTTGAGGGTTCTCAATTCGATTCCCAAATTGGGGGGGGGGGGATCTTTCTGTAGTCAAGAGTCTGGAAGTAGGAAGTCATTGCGTGATTGTGTGTGATCTAATGCACAAAATCCAAAAACAAACCAGCCTTGTATACGAGTTAACACCAATACCAATAGGCAGTGTGTTTCAAAACTAATGGGGCTGCCGATATGATCATTGCAAAACATGTATTTCTAGTTAATGGTTTGTCTGGAAAGGGTTGCTTGTGGCTAGAGGGGTAATATAGGGCAGTTTACTCTTTCGCGCTAATAAGTGCACGTTGTGATTATTGCTCTGTTGTGTTGGAGTGTGAAATCCATTCGGCGAGAATTGTCTATACTCAGAGAACTCAGTGTTAATTTTATAGTTAACCCTTTATTTGGCAAATGATTTTGCCACATATGCCGTTCTTGCTATACTTGCTAAACCGTTTTTTTTGTTGTTTTTTTGTTTTTGTAATTTACGTCCTCCAACGTTAAGTCATATCGGACGATGAATGGAATGGGTGAAATAATGAGGGCGAAGTGGATGAAAGGAAAGATGATAATGGAGCAATTGGTGGAATGATGGTGGGGGAAACCGGAGGTCCCGGAGAAAACCCGCCCCACCGTCATGTTTTTTGTGTATAATTATACGTTCTCCAACGTTGTCATATCGGACGGTGAATAAAGTGGGTGAAATGATGCTCAAATGTGTCCAGGGTCCATGGAACTTAGTCTTTAAGGATAAGGGAAAACCCCGGAAAAGTCTTATCCAGGTAACTCACCCTGACCGAGATTCGAACTCGGGACCTCTTGAACGTGAGGCAGACACGCTATCATCTACGCTACCGAGGAGGGCCCAGCGCCGTGTTGTCCAGCACAAATCTCACTTTGATTTTTTAGTTATTTTTTACAATTCGTTTCAAATATTTGTGTAATATCTTGCAAATGTGACCAAATATGCCTGTTTTGGGTGCATGTTTTCTTGGTATACGTGCATTGCATAAAATGCACATGATATATACATTCTCTAGTAGGCATCATTTGCCATTTAAAATAACAAAATATTTTATAGTCGTTTTTTTGTCATCAGGATAATTTGTTTTAAAGAAGATATACATTTCATTTGTTATGCAAATATCTTAAAATGCCTTATTTTAATCAAAATTGTTAGCCAGTTTTTGAGAAAATCAGGAAAGTTTCATAAATGATGGGCAGTTGGAGGTGAGGGGAGTGTCTTGAAAAAATTTCTGTATAGAATTTTTTTGATAAAATGTTTCGTCGACTTATTGATGGTAAGGGGCTGTGAAAGTAAACATGTATGTCCATGCACTGTTACGTAATGCACTTAAGCCCACAAATCCGATGTGAGTTGTCTAACTTTTTACGTTGTATATGGCCAAATCTTGGTTTCCTCCTTGGGGTGCACTTTCTTAAATGTAAATGGTACGATTGAAATATGCAGGTCGCCGTTGCAAAACACTGCTTCCTTATGCTTGAACATGCTCTGCTCATTTGGTTATTCAAACCTGTCCTACGAATGACAATTCGAAAGTAGAAATTGAATTCGCTATTGTAATTAACACTAGAACCTGAATGCAAACATGGTCTGGACTGCTCTACTGGACAGTACTTTGTGGAGTGCTAGTAGAGGATTTTAGACAGATGGTCCGTATTCGTGTAGTGATTAGTGTTACTTTCCAGAACGGTATAAATATTATCCAGTCTAAATTTGTCGAACGTGTTATCCATTGCAAGTTGACCGATCGTTGACGTTCTTCTGTTTCATACATCTCAGAATGTGCACACTTGAGCATCTCTTAGGTATAATCTCAGGTTGTAAGTGCTACACCCTTGACAATAGACGAAAATGGCACAATATGAAAGGCGGCAGTTGAGGTGCTACTTAATTAATCAAGTGGAAAACCCCACAATTGTGGTGCCTGCTGATTTAAAAAAAATTGACAAGACATTAAGGGAATTTATTTTGTTCAAGCTTTCTTTTTTTCCGGAAAAAAACTATACGAGTGTCGGCTGATAATTCCTGAGCCTCGGATAGAGATGGCGCCACTGGGCTAGTTTGAGGTTTAACATTATGTAGACTAGCTTGTATCCATAGTTACAGATCAGTAGCTTGTTTAGTTCTTGAATGACAGCGTTTTAAACAAGACAAGTGGAGAGGCTTCGCAAAAATGGAGGATTTGGAAAAACAAAGCAGTGATTAAATACTTCCAGTTGAAAGGCTTTACACCTAAAGAAATCCAGGAGCAAATTAACAGTACAATGAAAGACTCTGCCCCTTCATATCAATTACTAAAAGGCAGGCTGGAAAGTTTAAACAGGTACTTACGAGCACTAGTGATGAGCCTCGCTCTGGACGGCCTGTGGAAGTTCCAACTCCAGAGATCATTGAAGACCGCAGATTAAATTTGTCTGAGATGGCAGTGGCTGTAAACATATCAAAAGATCGTGTATGTAATATTTTAAGTAGTGTTTTGGGCTTTCCAAGGTCTTTGGAAGATGGCTGCCGCGTTTGACATCTGATCAAAAGTAAAGAAAAGCTGTTTCTGTTCAGAATTTAGAGTTTTACCGTAAAGATCCCAATGAATTTTTGAGACGGCTGATTAACATGGATGAAATTTGGATATACTACACTCCAGAAAGTAAATCAGTCAAAACAGTGGATTGCGCCAGCTGAACCAACTCCATAAAAAAGGCAAGGTCAATTTTGTCAGCTAACAAAAGTTATGACGAGTGTTTCTGGGATGCACAGGGAATTATTTTTATTCATTACTTGGAAAAGGATAAAAGTATCGCTGGTGACTAAAACGCAAGCTTACTGCAACGTTTGAGTGATGAGGTGGAAAAGACCTCATTTGGCAAAGAAAAAAAATTTTTTCCCCTCCATGACAAAGCTCCGGCCCATCGTTTAGTTATTACAATGGGAAACATGTTCGAATCAAAGTTCGAATTACTTTAAACATCCACCGTATTCGCTAGATCTAGCACCCGGTGACTACCACCTGTTCCCGAACATCAAAAGATGTCTTGGAGGACGAAGATTTCACAGCAATGCTCAGGTTATTGAAGCGGTAAACAGTTATTTTGAGGACTATGGTAAGTTTCACTACAGAGTTGATTTAATTAAATTAGGACACCGATATGACAAATTTATTAGCCTTTCTGGAGATTATGTTGAGAAATAAAGGTAAAATGCTTTACATTTTTCTTTATTGTGAGGTCCGGGGCTTTATCAGCCGACACTCGTGTATTCGGGTTACAATAAGGTAAAGTAAGGTAACAAAGTGAAGCTCACAGAATGTAAGCTGCACTTATGAAGTTTTTTCAACGTTTTGTAATGTAAGAAAAATAAGTAATATAATAAAATAATAAATAGCTAATAATAATAATAATAATAATAATAATAATAATAATAATAATAATAATAAAGCACTCCTAGATGGGGTTTTCAGCCAGGTACCTTAAGAGCAGGCACGTATTTAGAAGTTAGTTTCTGGGGGGGGGGGGGGAGTCCAAAAAATCTACGTTGAATTATTTGCTTTTAATAAATTAATCAAGGATGTGTTTTTATCATGTTAGTAAAAAATAAAAACACATTTAATATATTATATTCACATGACTTTCTCTACCCAGCTTCTACAAATTGTTCTTAGGAAAGTTTGTTTTTGTCTTGTGTCTTTGGATAAAGTCTGTAGAAAGGCCTTGCACATTGCACATTTCTTGTTCTTATATCTGTCATAAAGTGATATAAGCAATAATCAGATATTTAAAAAGCGAACCACTGATTGATGCATTTGAAGTATTAGTTCTCCTTGAATGAAAAAAAAGGAAGTTAGCAGTTAAAAATTACATACCTTTAAGTAAGTATCTGGGAATTCTAATCAACATCATTTGTGTATTTTAGCGAGTTCTACAGCTGCTGTGCAGTAACTTTTTGTTTGTCTTAAATAACTTCATGTCTGCCTGACAATGAATAGAGACGTTAAGATGAGAAGCTTGAATAAAGGTTTTCGATTTATTTTAAAATAAGTTTTATTTCAAATATTTATTTAAAGTTTGAAATGATAGTTCATTTGGGGGGGTCCGGACCCCCTGGACCCCCCGTTAAATACGTACCTGCTTAAGAGTGACCGAAACGCAAACTATGTGTTTTAATGAATGATGATGACGATAGTTGACACTACAGACCATGTAGGCCCTTGGCCTCCCTAACCACCCTCTTCAATTCTACTAGGTCCTCTGCTTTTCTTCTCCAGCCTTTAACCCCCAACTTTCTCAAGCCATCTTCTATATCATCTACCCATCTTTTTCTGGGTCTTCCTCTTCTCCTTCTCCCATCATGCTTTCCTATGGTTATCTTCTTAACTACACTGTTTTCCGGCATTCTGTGCACATGGCCAATCAACCTTATTCTTCCTTGTTTAATTTTAACTACTATATTTGGTTGTCCGCCTGTAGATAAATTGCCGATCAATGTAGTTACCCTTAAATTGAAAAGAAAAGGTTGCTGAGTTCGAGAGGTTTGCATGGTTTTTCCATACCCAACGATTCCAAAGCATTTTACTGTTTCTATCACGTACAGAGTGGGTAGAGAAGATGAAAATTTGAGATACCTCAAATTTTACAAAAAAAAAAAAAAAAAAAAAAAAACACGAATATTAGAGAAAGTTCTGGTTGCGCAAGTAAATGTTCCATACAAATGTCCTGTTTGCCAACATTAAGTCCCTGACAGGAATGTGCTATCCGTACAAAGTGCAACAAGGACAGTGATAGTGTGTGACAGAACCCATGCTACACAAGGAGTAGAACCGTTATTTAAAAAAAAAAAGAAGGAAAAGAGACATGCCCTATAAAGTCTGTCTACTCAACGCGTGTGCAGTTCGGACTCAAAGGAAACTGACCCTACCGCCCACTAATGACCGTCATAAATCTATCTCCACACTTCAGAAATGGAACACTGTCGTTGAGGACCAATAGCAAACCTGATTTTCTTGAAATGACAGTCGCATGTTTACTCCACGTGGAGTCTCAGTTGCCAAAGTTCCAACTTCCAGATGATCAGTTTCATTACGTGCAGAAATTCGTTGTATGTCACGATGTGGAGACCGTGGGAGGGAAATGCAGTGGTAAATGCAAATAAAGTAGTAGATAACTTTCAGTCAAGTAGTGAAGACAATAGTGTGAATGAATTGTAAAGTGTTGCTGGGCCGAGTTATGTTACTGGAAAAGCCTCAAAAAACATTTATAACGGGAACTGTTTCTAAGCAAATTCAAGAACTTGTTTTGAACACACATAAATATGTGCTGACAAATAATCTTGGTAAGGGGTCGTGCAATGAACCTGATGATAAATTCTGGGTATTCACATAAATACAGTAAGAAATATTGTGACGAAAGGAATACCAAAGACGCTGATCAAGTATGAAAACAAAAGGAAACGTAGGCCACGCCGTGGCTCAGTGGTTAGACCGCTTGGCTCTCACCAAGGCGGCCCGGGTTCGATCCCAGGCGACCGCAAAGTTTGATTTGTGGTGGACAACACGGCGTTGGGGCGGGTTTTCTCCGGGACCTCCGGTGTCCCCCGCCATCTCATTCCACTGGTGCTCCATCTTCATCTCATGCATCATCAGTGTCACCGCCTGCGGTGCCGTATGTAGTAAAAGCGGGCGTTAAACACTACACATTTCACACACAAAAGGAAACGTTTCTCTAAAGTGGATACTTTCACATGCGATTTAATTCGTCGAGAAATTTATAGATTACATGCAAAAGAGAGATGTAGCTTGTGTGTGTGTGTGTGTGTGTGTGTGTGTGTGTGTGTGTGTGTGTGTGTGTGTGTGTGTGTGTGTGTCAAAACTAAGGAAGTTTCGCAGTAATGGACATAAGATAATTTAATTAGACGAGACTTCGTACGATACCCATGACGTATCGAGAAAGGTCTGGGAGAAGGAGGGTCGGCGTTGTAAAACGATTATAAGGGTTCGTCAAAGGAGTCGGCCGACGTGCACACGAGTTAACTAAACAGACTTTACACTCATTAAACTAAAACCGAGAAGATTTATTCACAAAAGTAGAAGGCTTCAGAATGTTTTTGAATAGGTTGTAACTGAACTGACCTGAGTGTCATAAAATGCTACCAGTCACTTTACTGGAACAATGTCCAACACCACCCCCCTGCACCCCATTCCCTTGGTACTTTCAATGCTGTGGCAAACTTTTCAAGAAAATATCCCACCTGTGAACTATGCGCTATATGGAAAACTATCTAACAATTCCCCTAACCATTTTGATTAAAATACCACATAAAGATTACATGACAAATGTTTTAGTTTTAGTTTTCTGCGAATAGCAGGTGAAGTCCTTTTAGTGGGGAAAGTAAACGAATTAGGAAGCATTGCAGCAGGTGTTCACTTCAGTTCGCAGGAAAATTAAACTGAGCGTTGTGTCACTGGTAAAGTCTGTTTCAAAATAAAATGTACTATATGAAAGACTATGTTGTAAATAAATGCGTTGTAAAGGGACATTCAGGGTGGTATAACATTTATTTTTCAGTTGCACTCTACCTTAAGTTTTCAATGGTTTATGCAATTGCATGGTTGAATGTCGTTTGAGTTTTAGAGCATATTTATGGACCCAAATGTGGTATCACATATCAAAACATTCTTTACCAATAACTAAATAAACTACAAGTATTTATTTTCAGAAATAAAAGTACATAGACATAAAACTGCGACAATTCCTGCATCACTTGCACTCCTAGAACTGCTCCAAGAAGCGGCTAATCTGCTTTAACTGCAGAAGCAGATTGTAAGTGCTTCATCAATTAAAGCTGCACATGTCCTCTTTGTGAACCAGAAAGAAGGCGTTCAGCCCCTTCTGTAGGGGAAAGATATTTTTTTTCCAGCCATCGCCAAGTTCCCATAGCGCGAAATTCAGTGTCTTCCAACAACTCGAATTTACTGCATGGAAATTATTATTATTATTATTATTATTATTATTATTATTATTATTATTATTATTATTATTATTATTATTATTATTGCTCCACACGTCCTCCAACTTTGTCATATCGGAGGATGAATGAAATGGGTGAAATGATGCTCAAATGAGCCCAGAATCCATAGAGCTTAGAGTTACCCGACATTAGTCTTTCAGGTTAAGGGAAAACCCAGGAAAAGACGTTATCCAGGTAACTCACCCTGACCGAGATTCGAACTTGAGACCTCTTGAACGCGAGGCAGACACGCTACCACCACGCTACCTAGGCGGGCGCACGGCTGTGATACACAGTTTACAGATACGTGTGTGTAGTATTTAACGCCCGCTTTTACTACATACGGCACCGTAGGCGGTGACACTGATGATACATGAGATGAAGATGGAGCACCGGTGGAATGAGATGGCGGGGGAAACCGGAGGTCCCGGAGAAAACCCGCCCCAGCGCCGTGTTGTCCACCACAAATCTCACTTTGCGGTCGCCTGGGATCGAACCCGGGCCGCCTTGGTGAGAGCTAAGCGGTCTAACCATTGAGCCACGGCGCGGCCCATTTACAGATACAGTAAGAAATACAATTATAGCTCTAATAAATGTAGCTGGGAAGGAATGCCGAGTCCCCTAAAAGACTTAAGTGCATTTTTTTTTTAATTTACGTCCTACAAAGTTAGGTCATATTGGACGATGAATGAAATGGGTGAAATGATGTTCAAATGAGTCCGGGGTCCATGGAGCTTAGAGTTACCCGACATTTGTCTATCAGGATAAGGGAAAACCCCGGAAAAACCTTATCCAGGTAACTCGTCCTGACCGAGATTCGAACTCAGGACCTCTTGAACGTGAGGCAGACACGCTACAATCTACGCTACCGAGGCGGGCACTTAAGTGCATTATTGGGTACTGAAAGTAAAGATACAGGTACCACACTATTGCCCATTTCACAAACAAAAGTGTTAAAATTCTTGCATTTCACCAACTTGTTTTCTGAAAATGTTAACAAACACGTGTTAACGCCGAGATACTTGTAAATATTACAGATATAAAAGGCTGTAGATGAATCGTATTATTTTCTGAATGTACTGCGATGCGCTTTTGTTTTTATTATCGTATACACACAGCTGAAAAAAATGTTGGGTGAATAAAATCAGAAGGGAAGCCGTGGGACAAGTTTCCCATTAATCGAGAAAGAAGTTACTACTAAATATAAGGATATTTTGAGAAAAAAGAGCACGGTTGCCGTAAATGTGAAAGAGAAAGGTGTGACGTGGGAAAAGATTGGAAGTGAGTTTAATTCGAATGCAGATGTCGCAACAAGTACGAAGCGATTTCGTCAATATTACGTTAATTTAAAAACGAGGTGCGAAAGACAGAAGTGACGAGACTTGTTTCAAGACGGAAGGTGGACAGTGTATTATCTTCAGTATTCAGTAAATTATAAAATCGCAAAGTTATTAATAGTTGAAGCAGAGACGAGATCGGCCTGTTTCTATTCGGTGCATGTTCTAACCTCTCTTATACTTCCTCAGTAACCTTCATAACTTGTTTCGCAGGTCTATACCTCCGTAGAAAATCTTCTGATAGCTTCTCAAAATCATTTCTCCTCATAAGCCGTTCTCTATTAGGAGTGCAATTTAGACGGTGTAAATATAGCGTATTGACATCTAAAGGTGGGTTTACGCCCGCCATCTTGACAGTTCTATAACTGTTAACGACTTAACAACAGAAATATGGCTTGTTAGTTGAACAAGAGATTTAACGTGAGTATTACGCTAACGCTTGTTAGTGAAATGCAATTTTTGTTATAACTATCACTAAACAGATTAACAGCCGTGTTAAGTCTCAACATATGATGGTAAAATCGGGCATATGTGTCCTTATAGGCAAGCGCGGCTTTAGTTCAGGGGTGCTCAATTGTGCAGAGCACACTTCCCTCCCCTACACAGGTTGTTTTCCCCCACACCAGTGACCAAGGCAGCGAGAGACAGAGGTAGCAGCCAGTGGCGTTGCTACTAACGTTTAGCGTATATTTGTTCTAGGTGGAGCCAGATCACACAAACTGGAAGAAATTAAAGCATCCGTTAAATATGGCCCTACTGTTGAAAATGTGGTACAGCTTTCTTATAAACTGGTGGAACTTATTGGGAAAAAAATGAAACCAGTTAGTGAAGGCAAATTTATCAAGCAAAGTTTGCTAGTTGCTACAAAGGAATTTAGTCGATTTATTTGCATCAGTCAGTCGCTCTCGGGGTACAGTAACGAGATGCATAGAAGAATAATTGTGTTGTGATTTTGAAGGGCAACTAAAGGACAAAATAAGGTCATTAAAATGTTTTTCTCTAGTCCTGGACGAATCGGTGGACACATCTGACGAGGCGCGTTTAATTCTATTTCTGGGGGGAGTTGATAATGAATTAAATATCTTATTTATGGCAAAACTGCGACTGTGGGAAGGACAACTGGTAGTTGCAGATTTATATCATTTCTCTCGCTTGCGTTCCGTGCTTACAATAAACGTCATACTTCTGGAAAAGTGTGTAGAACTTCTAAAGCAACTACATCACACATTCCCTTCGCAATTTGAAGATATAAAAATAAATTTGAGACAAACATCCAATTATTTTGACTCCTTTGAAGTTTCCTTGTAATGAGGCCCCACACGAGCTACAAATGGAACAACTTTTACTGCAAAATTTCACGACAGTAAAATGTTCTGAGAAGGAAGGATGGGAATTGTTTAAATCTTTGCCCTGTAGTGATTATCAGAGATTGCCCGCCTCGGTAGCGTAGATGGTAGCGTGTCTGCCTCACGTTCAAGAGGTCCCGAGTTCGAATCTCTGTTAGGGTGAGTTACCTGGATAAGGATTTTTCCGGGGTTTTCCCTTGTCCTGAAAGACGAATATCAGGTAATTCTAAGTTCTATGGACCCCAGACCCCCTTTCATCCATCGTCCGATATGGCTTAACGTTGGAGGACGTAAATTACAACAAAAAAGTCGCTGGCTCTACATATATCTGCGAACAAACCTTTTCAAAGATGAACTATATTAAAAGTGAGTATCGCAGCAAGATAGAGACGATCGCATTGCTTATCTTTTGAGACTGTGCACTTCGTCTTTTGCACCATATACTGCAGACCTTGTAAAACATAACTTGTGCCACAGACTTCATCCTAAGAAACATTAGTTAGTAAGGAGTAAACTATGAGTGCGAACGCTTATGATTTCCTATATGTCAGAATGATAGCGCAGTTCCGCAACTGGAACTCGGTAACCACAGGTAAACGCGCGATTCTATCGCAGCGGGTGGAAAGAGGTGATTTCAAGTCCCCTTTCCTGCTTTAACTGAGCATCCCAGATTTAGTTGAAGCTCACAACATTTGTACGGCGTCCCAGTTCAAAGTGTACAGCCCCAGATTCTCCAAGAAGATAAAGGATTTGCGAGTTGTACTACAGACGTGCTCTCGGTGTCGGCCATTCCTAATGCTCGGTGAAGCTGTGCATTACAGATGTACATATAATCGCTTTCATAATTAAATCTAATCGCAAACCCCAGCAGTAAGTCGAAACCAACTCTTATCACAAGATTTACTTCACGTGAGTAGATATTCTGTTGGCTCTGATTGACTTAATGTAGATATGTATTTATTCCTTATGGATGAAGGTAGGTGGCAACAAACTCTACTCCAGCCAGTGAAAGATATGGCCATGAATAAGCGATGGATGTTAATAGGAGAGGCACAACTCCATAAAGCATTGGCAACAAGCGGGAGTGGTCAGAGAATGCTCTTGTACAACAGCAGAATACATTGAATTCGTAGAGAGGGTTTCCAATTTAGAATCAGATATAGCTTATAGAGGGAAGAATGTCAGATTTAGTTCAGTGTCGATATGAGTGTGACAGATATTTTAGTGCTCTATCAGAGGGCAATTATGGGACCTCCGTCTCGTGGAGGCAAATATTTTTTGGAGTATGAGGTCTGCGTGAGGTAAAGTCTGTCTACTCAACGCGTGTGCAGTTCGAACTCAAAGGAAACTGACCCCACCGCACACTAATGACCGTCATAAATCTATCTCCACACTTCAGAAATGGAACACTGTCGTTGAGGACCAATAGCAGCCCTGATTTTCTTGAAATGACAGTCGCATGTTTACTCCACGTGGAGTCTCAGTTTTCAAAGTTCCAACTTCCAGTTGATCTGTTTCATTACGTGCAGAAATTCGTTGTGTGTCATGATGTGGAGACCGTGGGAGGGAAATGCAGTGGTAAATGCAAATGAAGTAGTAGATAACTTTCAGTCAAGTAAAAATAATTAGTGAAGACAATAGTGTGAATGAATTGAAAAGTGTTGCTGGGCCGAGTTACATTACTGGAAAAGCTCAAAAACAAAGTTATAACGGGAACTGTTTCTAAGCAAATTCAAGCGCTTGTTTTGAACACATATAAATATGTGCTGAAAAATAATCTTGGTAATGGGTCGTGCAGTGAACCTGATAAATTCTGGGTATTCACAGAAATACAGTAAGAAATATTGTGACGAAAGGAATACCAAGTATCAAGTATGAAAACAAAAGGAAACGTTTCTCTAAAGTGGATAATTTCACATGCGATTTAATTCGTCGAGAAATTTATAGATTACATGCAAAAGAGAGAGCGCCCACCTTAGACGAATTGGTTGCACATTTGCAAGAAATTTGTGATTTTCCTATGGGCACTGCACTTTGCGCGGTCTCCTAAAGGAGCTGGGTTTCAAATACCGCACTTTGAATAAGATTAGGGTTGTTATGGAATCAAGTAGAATTTTAGCTTGTGTGTGTGTGTGTGTGCGTGCGTGCGTGCGTGCGTGCGTGCGAGCGTGCTTGTGTCAAAACTAAGGAAGTTTCGCAGTAATGAACATAAGATAATTTAATTAGACGGAACCTCGTACGATACTCATGACGTATCGAGAAAGGTGGCAACCTTGCAAAAAGGTCTGAGAGAAGGAGGGCCGGGGTTGTAAACCGATTATAAGGGTTCGTCAAAGGAGTCGGCCGACGTGCACACGAGTTAACTAAACAGACTTTACTGTATACCTGGTCACTTGTGGGCAATGCACCAGTGGGACAAAACCGATGAGCCATGGACCACGAGGATATTTATTCATGCATTGCCATTGTTTGCTTGTGCTAAGGCCATATTCGAGCTGGGAAAACTATTTCTGTTAAACGAGTTGTGTTGGACTTGCTTATAGCACATTTCTGCTGCACAGTTGCCTGTATATTGTGAACTGCGTTCTCTGTCAAGTAGAACTTCTGACGAATTTTGTGTACACGCGATTCCCAACTCCGCTTCCCCCCAAAAAAGATGAGTGATTAATTAATATTCCAGCTATTTCAAAGTAACGTGGAACAGAGATTTATTTGATCATACATTAAGGACATTATCCAACTCTACATTGTATTTTCTTTCAACTCTTCCATGTTTAAAAGTGAAATGGTCAGTGACTAATTAGACATTGAGTTCTTTACATTTTGCTCCGTCATGTGAGTTTCACGAGATACGTGTAGCTTTTCTTGCGAAACAGCTGTGGTGGGTTGAATCTTAAATAAAAGTTTGATCTTCATAAGCATATTCACAAATATGTTATTTG
This sequence comes from Mantis religiosa, assembly GCA_030765055.1. Lineage (NCBI taxonomy): Eukaryota > Metazoa > Arthropoda > Insecta > Mantodea > Mantidae > Mantis > Mantis religiosa. Next base: position 30,418,751 of record CM060950.1, on the reverse strand, counting down.
TTGGAGCATAATATTCCAACGTAAAAAAATGCGGTGTTAAAACAAATATAAAAAAGCAAAATTGAACTGTAAGTAAAAGTATACTTTAAAACATTACTACAGTTTGTTCACTATGTGTATACATTAGACACGAACCCAGGTAGGTCTGCCTTGAAGTATAATAAACGTTCTCATCATTAAAAGGACATATGTGTTCGATATAACATGCAACACAATAGTCATTTGCAACCCTCTAATCTGAATAGGAAATTAGTTCGTTACCTTCCAGGTCCTCCTTTATTTATCATCTCCTAGATGTATCGTATATTTTTCCATAACAGATGCAACAACTCCCTCCAATTTCCAATGTTTTTTGTTCTCGAATCACATTCTGTACACACGCGATCCACTTATCCAGTGATAGAACACGGAATGCTCCATCAACTAACGCACGCATGTCTTGCAGTTTGAAGGTCGTGTTATTTCTGACGACATAACCCTTCACCTGACTCCACACCATCTCTATCAGCTTTAAATAACAAGGAGACAGTCCGAATACAGCGTGACCCCGCAAGTTTGGCCATTTCGTCAATTTCGTACGTATTTTTCGTACTGTTTAGCATGATATTTTAGCAATGTCAGATATTTCGGCGTAACACGACCGCCATATTTGGCGGTGATTTAGGGAAAATTTTGTCAAACAAAGATCTGAATACTTCTCGCCATTCATTTCCTAGTGATAGTCTCCGGTTGTTTTGGATACGAACACAAGCTTGCAATGCTCGACAAAGCCATTCACTTCCTGTACGCAGGTCGCGCTTATCCTTCCCCAGTGGATTTTAAGCCCTGTACTCAAAACTCGACTGAAATGCCTGTTTCCTTGATTTTAGTTGTCAGTCCACGCTTTTCTTGTATGTCTCTCGTAAATCTACGACTCCACCAAATAGTATATATTCTACGTTTTTCGGAGTTTATTCGTTTTACGCAGAACATTTCCCCGCACCAAAAAAAAAAAAAAAAAAAAAAAATCTGTCCAAAATAACATTCTTTTTATGGTATAAAGGTCAAAACCACTCTCCAGGAGCAGTTTGTGGGGGGAAGTTCAGAAGGTCGGGATCAGATTTAACTACGAGCAGCAGTTTAAGGTGGGAGGGTCATTGTTAACAAGGAACTGGTGAACTTTTCGGCGGAATGCTGACCTCTTAAATTCGTCACAAACATCATCCAGCATTTGTCTGGCATGTGGTGTCTTCCCGGTAGTTCTAACGTCGCCAAATATGCGTTTTTCTGTGCTGCATGTGCTGTAAATACTAGAAACCGACACATCGCTGAACTCGGATGTAATTCATAGATTGCAAAAGCACGAAACAAATAAATCGATTTATTGCCCCTTCAAATGTTTATTCCAAAGAGTCTTCGAAGTTCAATGAAGTTTAACATGTCTAATGTCAAACTCAAATTTTGCTCTCGAGCTACTCGTATTTTAATTTTAATCACGTGTAACCTTTTTGAACTATGACTTTCAATATTATAGAAATTGGTAAACTCAATCGCAAGATACCTTAACTTTGTAGATATGAATCATTTCTGCATGTTATTTATAAGATTATTAAAGATTTTGAGGTTTAAGGATGTTTAAGAATTGTAGCTGGCAGAAAATTGAAATTTGGGAATTTTATTCATGTGTTACGTACAATATAACGTTCGTTTTCAGTAATTACGTTTTTAAAGTTTCTTAGTTTCAGATAAATCTTTTACAAAGTGAAATTGCTTTTACAAAGCTGCCCTTAGTAGCTGTTTCGAAAGTATTGAAATATTTAATTTTGACTTTCTTCTCAATATACTTCAAATAAGTGTAGTAATACTGTACTCCACCGAATATTAGAGACCGATATATCATGTGAAATATACTTTTGACACCCTGAATTTTAATAATAATAATAATAATAATAATAATAATAATAATAATAATAATAATAATAATAATAATAATAATAATAATAATAATAATAATAATAATAATAATAATAATAATTATCTTTCAATTTTCTCTTTTTACTTCATACCTTTTGAAGTCAAATGGAATGGGCTACAAGTTGTTAGGTATACTTGGTGGTTTCGTAAACCATAAACTGGAGGTGTCAGGAGTAACTTCTCCAATATCAAAGTGCACTGTGCAAAAAACGCAGAAGAAATTGAAACCCTAGGCACCAAATACATCTTTGTTTTACCATTGTTCTCTATACCATTACTGAAATATTGTATAAAACATAGTTGAGAATTTTACCAACTTTTTCTGATAAATAGGAAAACATCTTCAAATTCATCACGCTGACCCACTTCCTCAGTTGGAAATCCAAATTACAATTGCGTCAATCCTTACCATTACAATCTAGTTATTGCAGGTGCGCGCAGTCCTCCGAAACATGTTTACTACTCAGTTTCCATTTGTATTGGTAACTTTATGCTTATTTATTTACCATCTTTACAGTATGTGGGATTACTTCCTTGAGTACTACAGATATTTATTTGAACAGCAGCTCGGGTTATACAGCTGGTATGTTCAACAATTAGCACTGTGGTCTGTTGACTTTCAAACAAGAGGCTAAACCCATCGTGTTGTTGGGTGTTACGTGTTAACCGTTCCACTCCAAGAGCGGAAGGTCAAGGTTTCACCCGAAGGGAACAGGTTGCAAACAAAAGCACATCGGCATGTATGTTTTTGTTCTCACTCGTGACTAGGATCACTCCCGAATCCTGCATTATCAACACGTTACTAAACAATTCTTCCTTAAAGGTATATGATGGAGTTTCGTCCGAACATTTTAGCTTGTAGAGAAAAACTTAGAAATAGTGACACGAGCTTAAGAATTCATTAGTTATGCTTCTTAAATGTTCGGCAGTTTCCCAGTTGGGTATGCATTAAACAATTTGGTGGCATCGTTTAATGACTTCCAAAGACAGACTACTTCTTGAATCGAGAATTAGAACAAGTAGTACACATCAATTCCACCCACAAAACATAATTTGAAATCTCCCATTAGAACATGTTACGAAAATAATGCACAAACTAATACTGAAATATCTAAACCGCGGCTGTGAAGTCTCTAAATGACATTAGAACAACTAAACGTACATAAGAACTTTTCTTGATAACTACTTAGACTTCAGAATATTTTTTCATAGATTTTTAAAAATTTTAAACACTTCCTGAACTCGTTTCATTTTCAAGAATAGTTATGAAATTTTTAAGCTACTTCCTAATTTATAAGATTTCTTATTCTTTACTACATTTTTCTAGTCAATTTTCATCAGTTGGAACAACGGAATGAATGGACTTGTCTTTCTTTGTTTCTTTTTGTTTTTTTCTTTCTTCCTTTCTTTTTTTAATTTGAGTCACTAAAGTTGAATTTATAGAAACTGCTTCAAGATAAAAGAATAGGAAAATGTTGGAATATTCACTAAAATCCATCCAGTTTGAATCAAAGCAACGCGTACAGAGGCAGACATAAGTATTCGAACGTAAACACATTTATTATATTATTTTAAAGCTACACAGAGTAAGCATACGTAAATACAACTGGTACAAAATAAACTTGAGTGTTCCATTAAACATATAAACTCATAAATAGCAACTGAAACTAATTTGCACTACAAGGAGAAATAAAACGGTTACTCTACATCTGAACATAAGTATTCGAACAGAAAAGAGCTAGTATTTAGTTATCATCCCCTTTCTTTGAATTACTGCTGATAAACGTTTGGGCATTGTCTGCATGTGTTGTTTAGTGACTGCAGAGTCCATATTTCTCCACTGTGTTTGAAGAAGTTCTTTCAGATGGTCCTTGCTTCTGATGTGATGCTTCCTCACACGCACCTCGAGTTCCTTCCAAATGTTCTCTGTAGGATCTAAATCTGGAGATTGGGGCGGTGTCTTTAAAGTGTGAGGACTGTTGTACACGATACAAAGCCTTACAATTTCAGCAGCTTTCGGATCGTTGTCTTGCTGGAAGTAATAATCATGCCCTAATCCCAGCTTCTCTGCACACTTTTCAAGATTGTTTTCAAGAATCCTCTTGTATTCAAATTTGTACATGATCCCATCTATAAACACCAGTTCCCCAAAGCCAGATGAAGCTATACAGCCCCATACCATCACACTACTGCCACCATGTTTCAATGTAGCTACCGTGTTCTTAGGTTCCCATTCTGTATTTCGCAGTATCCACACTTTAGGACGTCCATCATTCTTGTATAAGCAGAATTTGCTCTCGTCCAACCAGAGAAACTTGTCCCAGAATTCTGTTGGTTTCACTGCATACTGTTCAGCAAATTCTGTACGCTTTTTCTTATTCACCTTATTAAAATAGGGTTTCTTCCTAGGAACGCGAGCATTGTACCCAGTACTATTTAGAACATGTTCAACTGTTCTAGTATGAACGACAGTGCCAGAATATTGGCAGTGACTCTCTAATTCTGCTTCACCATTTTTATTATTTGCCTCCTGTCTCTGGTGGTGAGCTTAGAAGGAGTGCCATTTCTAGGTTTATTTACAACAGTATTTGTCTGTTTGAAGCGATGAATTATGCATAACAGTGTAGTTTTGTTTCTGTTAATGGTTTTGACAATTTTAGAGAGAGATTTGTTTTGTTTGTACACATTTTTCACGATATTCCTCTCTGCCACCGTTGCCTCCTTACCTTTACGTCCCATATTACCTGTGAGTTCACAATCGGCTGAATAACTTTGAGCACACTGTCTCGAGGCATAGCATAAACACAACTGTTTGTGGTAGGGGCGTGTAGGGTACGTCCAAACACCTTTCTCTTTGTTCGATTGGGTATGTTCGAATGCTTATGTCCTCCAATAAGAGGGACAATAGAATAAATACAGTACAGATTGTGCAGTAAATACATGCAAAGTGATATTTTAAATATTGTTACCGAGACATTAAAGGTTAATGTTTACATGTTTAACAATCCAGCGCTGTCAAATAAATATTACAGTATTTATAGTACGTGCAATGTTTCATGTTATAGTATTTTAATACTTCTGTTGGCCTCTGTACACAGTTCCTTTTAATTCCCTACAGGAATGGTTTCTTCGAATGTTTTCTTTCGTTGAACAGCTCATTTCTGATTTCAATGAACAAGTACGTTGAAATATCCTGTTTTAAGTTGCCCACGTTTTAGCTATTTGTTACATAATTAGTTGAAATTGTGCTTGGTATTTTACCGAAGCTTTTGATAGTTTAGTCCCCTTTAGATGCAAAAATAGTTCACTATATGAAATCCAGTTATGCGAAATTTTATTCCCCAAGGACGACGTTACAGTTTTAGACAACGTTCATAAAGCGCAACACCGATTAAATAACCGCATGACAAATTCCAAGGCCATTTTTATCGTTTTAATTTTCTTTCTTCAAATTTTCCGTTCTTCAAAGTGTATCTTGCTCATAAAAGTAGAGACAGAACCCGAAGAACTTCCTCAGTGAACTTCAAAGTATGCTTAAAATATCAGATTGGAATTTTTATACCTTGATTTATTTATTTTGCTTTTAAGCTCAGCAACAGTGCTTCGTTTTTATTATTTCTTTGCAATATGAAACATTTAAAAAGGAAAAGCTATGCGTAAAAATTTCTATCGGGAAATTTTCGCTCTTAGAAAAGACGCGTTCTAAAAATATTTCATTTCAATGTGTGAGAGGAAATATGATTTTAATTAGTAAACCTTATATGTTAATATTAAATACAATTTCACATTGAATTGAAACTCTTGAGCATATATTCTGGAAACATTTGTATAAAATTACCTAATTTAATAACTTCACAAAGTCACTTTTAAGATTTCTATCCTCGATAATACTGTTAGCTCTTTTATAATTAAAAAAACTGATGTTAGATTCACGTGATTTTTGTTCTTCTATCTATATTTTATTTTTATGTACCTTCAAACATTTCCAGAACCGGTTTGATTTTAGGTTTCATTGTAGGTACAAAGGAGATACAGCAAATGGAATCTACAGACAAATATTTAAATTTGGTCGTTCTTTCCACAACATTGCGAGAAACAATGTGTTAGTATCACATAAAAAGACTTAAGCAATGACAAATTCAAACCAGTAACAGTCGTTATCTCGGAAGTGGTTGATACTAAAGTAGAAGTTAGTGAAAATAGTATTTTACACACATCTAAATATTTGTGTGTTTATAGAATTTTCTCTGTATCTTTTTTAAAATTAACGTCCTCCAACTTTGTCACAGCGGACGATAAATGAAATGGGTGAAATGATGCTCAAATGAGTCAAGGGTCATTCCTGACTTTCATCTTTCAGGATAAGGGAAAACCCCGCAAAAAACTTACACAGATAACTCGCCCTGGCCGAGAGTCGAACTCCGAACCTCTTGAACGTGAGACAATTTTCCTCTCTTCACAGTATTCATTTCGAATAAAGAGGACTTAATAGACTATTTGAAAAGTTAAGATATAGATTCTATTTTCCCTCTAAATATTCCTTGGTATTTTAATCACAATTGCAGAGGAATTCATGGAAAATAATAGGAAAAATATTCCATGTAATGCTAGTTTGGTGTGGAGGATTTTCTGAAAAATCTATCTGTAGGCTATTTGCAAGATGTTTAAATACCAAGTTTAGTATTTAGGCAAAATTTGGTTTTTGAGATCATGCTGTTACACACATACAAGGCCTTATTTCTGAAATAGTCTTTTTTTTAATTCGTGGATCTCAAAACTTGCATTTCCAGTAAAATTTCGGTTTTGACTTTTTTTGAAATGTAATACTACAGGTAAGCAGTGGAGAAAGTAAAAGGGTTTCTCTTAGTTACGACGAGGAGGTAACATTTACACAGTTGGAGGGGCGAACCTGTTTTATCTACGTATACCACTTGCACACTGTAATGAACTTAGCCACAGGGCTGATGATGCTCAAACTGAGAGGCGCTTGTAATCATTACACCACTGTCGAGCTTCATTTCCTTCCTCGGACCCTGCGTCTATCGATTCAAGATTGGAAACACATAGTGCTATTCCAAACTCGGAAACACTTTCTGTCTGCGACTACCGACACGGGAAATACGTTCTTTTTTTTAAACTTCAGAACTATTTTGCTACTTAGGGCTTGAATATTGAAATTATCCGTGTATTCGGTTTTAAATCTTATTTTTCTGACTGTCATGTTAAAACACTTTTTATTTCAACCCCAAAAAATATTATTTTTATATTTATTATTTTAAATGTATTTTTAAAATATTTAAAAAGAAATCATCTTAAGCTGTTGAAGTGTTGTGAAGTGAACTAAATTAAATAACCAGTGGAAGAAAAACGTATGATAATGAGTTATGAAGAGGAGAGAATCAATAATGTTATTAGAAGTTTAAACTTATTTGAAATAATATTTGAGTGTTAGGTTGCTTAAATTAAGTTTTAAAAGAGAAATTGCAAAATTAATTCAATATGAAATGATTATATTGGTCGTTGAGAATGAAGTGGAAAGTGTCATTTTGAGCCAGGACGGACGTGAAAGAACACGACGCAAGTTTTATGATGTGAAAAGTTACAAAAATATATCTCATTCAATATTGTATAATCGAAGGACATTGATAAAGTTATTTACCAATCTGTGTTTTGAAGCATTTTGTAAACCATCGTACAGGATTAAAAAATTTATATATTTATTTATTTATTATACAATTTTGTGATTCCTATTTTACCCAAAAGTATATTAGGAATATAGTTTACAAATTTATGAATATAATACCTACAATTTACAAAAAAAAAAAAAAAAAAAAAAAAAAAGCAAATACAATATCAAGCTGACAAACAGTAAACACCAAGCTGAATCCTTCAGCTCAAGAAATTTTTTTTTTGAGAAAGCAATCAAATATTGATAAGTTTTTTAATTCATCAAAACATGTGTAAGTGGCTTTGAAAATTTGTAACCTAAGGATTGAAGCAATAATTCAAGTTCGTATCTTTCAAAATGGAAAAAGGGGCAATCAGATAAAATGTGAGGGGCATCTTGAAGATGATTTAAACAAATGCAATCAAAAGTGGATTTGATTTTTAATCGAAATAAGTAAGCTGAAAATTTGGCATGTCCAGTTGAGAATTGAGTCAGAACATAGTTAGGATTAACGAATTTACATTTATGTCTGTCAGAAACAGTTTGAAAATATAAATCCTTAGTCAAAACACCATAAACACTTTCTAACCAGTATTCATTCCAGTCGTTGATGATAATCTCCTTTAATGTTTGCCTCGCATAAGAAATAGGGCATAGAGTGTAAAATTTCTGGAAGATCTGAAGTCGCAGCTCATCTGCACGTTCATTTCCGGCAATCCCTACGTGTCCTCTCATTAAAAGGTTGGAGTATCTTTAAAAGAAGCTAAATCATTTTTCAATTATTTAGCAAATTAGTGCCTGCAGATTTCTGTCCGAGACCATACCTTAGGTATATTATTTCTATACATCGACTGTAGCAGCTACGGGGATGGTCGTGAGAAATTACTTCATCCCAAAACATCAAATCGGAAAATCGGATCCAAATTCGTCCCAACCCGAGGCTTAGATTAAATTGATTTGCGTTCAGTACGTTCACTTGTAGCCAGAAAAGGCTGTGAACATTGAACATGTCTAGAGGTATAAAGTTTAATAGCATATATATGTACAAAAGTTAACTTGAGACACATATTATAGTATACAGGCAATATGAGACAACAATATGGAAAACAAAGCAGGGATAATTATATATGATACAAAATGAAAAACTTTTAAACCAGCTTACACTTGGCTTATGCCAGCACGTCTCAACCTTTTTGCAATGGACACCATTATTGTTATTTATTAAATACATATTCATTAAACATAAACTTTCAACTTGCATCAAATATTTATTAGTAATGATTTGTCATTGGAACAGTTAGATACTACTTACAGAGCTACAGAAGCATTATCAGGATAATTTGTCATTCAGATAATCTTGTACAGAATAAAAAGGTTTTGAGCAAAGGTACTCTCTAACAGCTTTTTTAAAAGCACCGAAATTATCAACTTTTTCTTTAAGAAAATTAGGAAGTGCGCCAAATATGTTGATAGTTTCATAATGCACACCTTTCTGAAAGAGAGAAAGTTTAGCACTGGGATAATGGATATTATACTTTTGTCTAGTGTTTATTTTGTGAATTACATTATTTGTTGCAAGTAAGGCACGATTGCATACAAAGAATTTTATGATCGAAAACATATACATGCAAGGAAGCGTTAATATCTTCAATCTTGTAAAAAGATCTTTACAGGAGCATCTGGTGTGGGTGTTAGTAATGATTCTTATAACCCTCTTTTGCATAAGAAATATTTTTTTTTTTTTTTTTTTTTTTTTTTTTTTTTTTTACTTTCTACTGAGTTGCCCCAAAATAATTTTCCGTATTCCATAATAGAGTTAAAGTATGCATAATATACTAATTTAAGTGTGTCAATAGAACTCACATTAACCAGCTCTCGGACAGCATAACAGGCAGAGCTGAGTTTAGGTAAGATATAATTTATGTGAGCTTTCCAATTTAAACATCTGTCCACTTGAAGGCCCAGAAATTTTATGCTGCCAATTTCTTCTAATAACATATCATTAATCCCGATTTCTATTTGAGTATGTGACGTAAGACAGGTTATAAATTTGACCACTTTTGTTTTGTTTAGATTCACAGATAATTTGTTCGCTTTAAACCAGCATGACATACAGTTCAAAACATAATTCATGTTAATTATCCACTCGTTTAAATTTGTACTGGTCACCACGAGGAGAAGAACAAGAATCATCCCTTAGCCATTGAATTCGCTACAATATAGAGACTAAGAATGCCAGATTTCCTTCCTTGTTTTCAGAAAACATAAGATAAGGCAAAATACCTTATTTCATATAGTGGACTATATTTGTCTGCACTTCTATCGCTTTATTTGGATGCACAAATTCTCGCTGAGGAATTAAACTTGGCAAAAGGAAGTATTTTGCATGCATGAAGATATAAAAAAAGTTAAATAATAATTAAATTCACAATACTCTTAAGATAATTAAAAAGCGCTAATCTGTTGGATTATGAATTGCCATAACTTGTGAATGATTACTCGTCTTCCTTTTTTCTACGGTTATCGGAAAGATAGATATGACAATTTTATGCTTCTTTATATTCATATTCAGTATTCACCTCGTTATCTGTCGCATCACTTAAGCCATCTGTTATCCCAAGCACTGACACGGAACTAAAGGCCATTTCCTTGGAATGATAAACAACTCGTCGTTCTGACAACCAATGTGCAGAACAGCATGCTTTGTGCCAAGATCGTCACAGTTTAGCAAAAAAGTGTTCGCTTCAATCCATATTACATAAATCAACATAACTGTCTGATGTTATTTCAAACCGCACGATATAAAGTATTGCACGGTCACTAAAGTTTTGATCATGGTGTGCGATTGTGATCAGGGTCAGTATTGTAATGACATAAAAAGTTTAAAACATTGACAATAAAATGATTATATATTTCAATTTATTTCATAAAATTGGGACTTAATTTGTTAAAATTACGGTAAAATATCTATAAATTAATTTAAAGATCGGTATGACAGCTATAAAAGTAGAAAAGAAATAATGCTAATGAGAATTTAAAAATTAATAAAACATCTTTGAGGAATCTGAGGAAAAAAAAATTAAGAATCGAATTAGAAGCGGGTCTTACGGAAGTGTGACATTAGGTCTTCTCAGATTATAGTTTTTTTTTTTTTTTTTTTTTTTTTTTTTTTTTTTTTTTTTTTTTTGCAAATTAAGAAGACTCATACGAACACGATAAATATAAGTACAATAAAAACCTGACTGTACGCACTTATTAATGCGAAAAAGGGCAAATTGTCTGATCCATAATGGTATAGGATGTCATAATTGGATTATACCTGCTTCCCTACACCAAGCAGTTCAATACGGACTAACCATTAAATCGAAACTTAATTTGGCCAAGAAATACGAGCAAAGGATGTACAAAGTTATTCATATTTTTCAGCAGAATAGTGGACTTTCTGATTATTGAAAACTTAACCCTTATTTAAAATGGCAATAATATACAACCAAATGTAAATGTAAGAAAATGACTCATGGCGCTGATGGCATGAAAGTAACAGGATTATTACGTAAAAGATCTTAACAGTGTGCACAATAAGTGTGCACGGCAATGCCCAACCTTGTCTATCTCCTAATGACGTCTTGTCGCTCTACCCCACGTCCTCCGTCTTCTGAGTGAATTCCGTGAGTAGGGGAAGAGGTACAAATGTGGAATAGGGGTAGTAATATGTAATACCATGATTTCACGTCTGTAAGTGCTGAACTATAGTGAGCTTCTTGTAAACTACGTTAAGGAACTTCAGACTGTTTTGCAATACGTCCATATTGCAGTTGGCAGCCATTGCAAATGAGTGGAGCTCTTAGAAAGAATTAAGTAGGAAGAAAAGTTGTTGCAGGTTGGTTATTTTCAATTGCATTATTGTTATAGTACATAAATTTTTAATATATTTTCTACGCTGACATTTAGTTAACACATTATCTTGTAAAATGGCATGATTGCCGTCCCCGTAAAATTATTTTAAGATGTTATTTGAACATCTGAATTTTAAGATTGTTGTCACTAATATGGAATACTGCTATTGAAAACATGTTTTATATTATGATATTGCTTCAGAAATGAAGATTAACACATCTCCTCGAGGCCGAAAGCAGTGGGATGAGTCTGCTATGCAGCAAGCAATCACAAGTGTCAAGAGTAAAGAATGCGCCAAAATGGTTTGAAGTTCTCAGGGCCACTCTATTTAGGCTAGTAAAATGAAATGTATACTAGTGTGCACGTCGGCCGCTGCCTTTGAGAACCTTTATAGTCGTTTTACAACACTGACCCTCCTTCTCCCAGACCTTTCTGCTAGGTTGCCACCTTTCTCGATACGTCATGGGTATCGTACGAGGTTTCGTCTAAATAGTCTTATGTCCATTACTGCAAAACTTCCTTAGTTTTGATGGTATATATATATATATATATATATATATATATATATATATATATATAATCAAAACTAAGGAAGATATATCGTATTGCGAAACTTCCTTAGTTTTGACAAATATATATATCGCCAAGCTACAATTCTACTAGATTCCATAATAACCCTTATCTTATTTAAAATGCGGTATTTGAAACCCAGCTCCTTTAGGAGACCGCGCAAAGTGCAGTCGCAAATGTGCAACCAATTCGTCTAAGGTGGACGCTCTCCGTTTTTCATAGAATCTATAAATTTCTCGACGAATTAAATCGCATGTGAAATTATCTACTTTAGAGAAACGTTTCGTTTTGTTTTCACACTTGATCGGCGTCTTTGGTATTCTTTTCGTCACAATATTTCTTACTGTATTTCTGTGAATACCCGGAATTTACCAGGTTCATTGCTCGACTACTTGCCAAGATTATTTGTCAGCACATATTTATATGTGTTCAAAACAAGCGCTTGAATTTGCTTAGAAACAGTTCCCGTTATAACTTTGTTTTTTGAGGCTTTTCCAGTAATATAACTCGGCCCAGTTATTCACACTATTGTCATCACTTTGATTATTTTCACTTGACTGAAAGTTATCTACTACTTCATTTGCATTCACCACTGCATTTCCTTCCCACGGTCTCCACATCGTGACACACAACGAATTTCTGCACGTAATGAAACAGATCAACTGGAAGTTGGAACTTTGGCAACTGAGACTCCACGTGGAGTAGACATGCGACTGTCACTTCGAGAAAATCAGGGTTGCTATTGGACCTCAATGACAGTGTTCCATTTCTGAACTGTGGAGATAGATTTATGACGGCCATTAGTGGGCGGGAGAGTAGTTTCCTTTGAGTCTGAACTGCACACCCGTTCACTAGACAGACTTTACCAGCTGATTTTGCCACAAAGAGCAAACTTGGGCGAAAAACTGTTCTATCTCCCGAACAGGAACTACGGTTGATTGGATATAACATGACAACGGAGAATAAATTCTTTGGGCATACCCGAAAGTATCTCCAGCGTATGGCATTTCAGTGTGCCAAAAGCAATGACATCCCCATTCCATTTTTGGGCGAACGGGCTGGAGGAGGATGGTTACTCCACTTCTTGAAGCGGCACAAAACGAATATTTCGTTGCGAAAACCCATAGCAACCTGCTTAGGAAAATTTTCTCAGGAGAAGGCAGGGGAAGAATGTGGGCACACAGTGAATGTGCAGGTTATGATAAAGGAGAAATCGGTGTGTGATTTTTGCGGGATATTTTGTGATTTTTATTTTTGTTTTCCTGGAGTGATTTTTATATTTTATAGTGTCTCCTTTAATGATGTATTCTTAATGTTCCATTACTTGATTTAACCCAAACAGATTTCAAACAAATGGACTATTCCATATTTGTACCCCAAAATCTTAAGAGCCAAAAGTGTCAAATTTCGTGTTTACCCTAGTTTATAAATGTTCCTAAAGTAATATGTATTCCAAAACCTAGGAACCATTAAAATACGTTCCAAGCTATGTGGTAAAGGTATTTTATTTGATTAATATGAAAAATAGAAAAATGTATTAGCCAAAAACAAAATGGTATTCCATATATGTACCCTTTCCCCTACGTCATAGCTCGAAGCAAAGAGATGGAGGCAAATCCGCCTTCCCCTCTTCACATAATTTTGAATATCACTGAGTGCATTTTCATAAATAAGGAATTATATACCTACCGATAGTATCTGTAACTGTAAGATATGTGGTAATTCAGCAGATTCCAGTCCCTACCGGAGAAACTCTTATGCATAACAACTCATGACTCTCCGTGATTACGTTCATTTAATTTAGGAACCTTTTTTTTACATTCCAAGTAGCGTATGTCAGCAATCCAGGATATCACGTGATTTCAAAGTTTGTTAGCAATATAAGAAGCTAGTAACAAAAGTATTTTTTCATCGTAAGTGAAGCTTTTCAGGTGTGCTCTCTCCCAATTGGGTTGTATCCTCTCTCCCGATGACCTTTGACATTGTACTCCATTTTATTATTTGGGTGAGGGATAGGGTTTGCATTTCGTTGTTTAGTTGGGGTATAGGCGAGCAGTGGCTCACATTCTATAATTTCTCTCAAACTAGAGCAATCCTGTTTTAAACATATGGCATACGAGAAACACAGAGAAATAGTTTCACCTTTGGTCTCCTGATTCGTGGAGGAAAATTCATGGATGTTTATAGAGGTGATTTGAAACTTAAAATGTCATACTTCTTATCAAACTGAAGCAATACATACAATATTGCTTGTAAAGTTGCAGAAAAAATAAATAAAATACATTGGTAAATATCATCTTACTCCAGTTGACGGCGTATAATTTATATCACGCTTATAATTTTTTTTAATTTACGTCCTCCAACGTTAAGTCATATCGGACGGTGAATGAAATGGGTGAAATGATGCTCAAATGAGTCCGGGGTCCATGGCGCTTAGTTACCCGACATTCGTCTTTCAGGATAAGGGAAAACCCCGGAAAACCCCTTATCCAAGTAACTCGCCCTTACCGAGATTCGAACTCGGGACCTCTTGAACGTAAGGCAGACACGCTACCATCTACGCTACCGAGGCGGGCCTTATTTATTTTAGGTAAATTGTTATAGATAATTTGCAGGTAGAAGTTTCATTGGGCTGAAATGTTAAATTATTTATATATTGCGCACAGTTTCAGTTATGTACTTATATCTTTTTATTTTTTAGCATTCTTCGTTTTCAGCAGCTTCCAGTTGGGGAAGCTGATTTTGGTAATGATTATTCTGTGAAACGTCGTGTACGTAGCAGCAACTTTTTATGTTGCAAAATAGGAATCTTCCCAAAAGTCAACCAAACTATTGTGGAGTGCAGCTCAATGTAAGCAGTGCTCCAGCCACTATACTCGTGTGTTGCAAACAGCAAACAAAAAGGGGAGGGGTGCAATTCGCTTGGCGCGCGGTCACAAGAATGCCCGTATCCGGTTTAGATTAAAATAACTCTGCTGATATGCATTTTAGAGAGAAAGAGGGACAGATATTCGAATATGATGGGGTCTAAGAAAATAATTGAATTATCCAAGGATTGAATTGAAATGAATGCTTTTCTGTAACATGGATTACAAAGTCAATAGATTGTGTTGTACGGTAATACGAAAAAATACAGTGCAGTGTTAACGGCAGTGCACCATGATAGGACTAACGATGTTGTGTTATCATTCTAATCCAGGTTCGCCGTGAGCCTGTCACGTATAAGGAATTGCTAGCACGAACGTGTTTTGTACGAGATGCATAAGCCTTGTAGTGATATACTGAAACCTGAGCCTATTTAAACTCCTCTATCGGTGTACTGCTTCTACAAATACCTCTCAGAGCCAGTTCACACCCTGGGAAGTATACCATTGGCACGTCTCTCGCTTCTCCAAAGCTGTATCAATTTTAGAATAAAAGTATACCTATTTCCATAAGAAACTTCGCCTCCACTCTGCCCTGGGCATCGTTCCGAAGATTTTCACTTCGTATTGAACATAGTTGTGTTGGAACAAAAGAATATAGCTACATTGTTTACATAGTAAACTTGAGGGACGTTCGAATTACAGAAAATTATCAAGTATTAGAAAAGTTCCAACTACCCAAGTTTTAATGTATAATGAGAGATCTCTAATATTTAAAAGATGTGCTACAGTAATCTTGAATTTAAAAAGTAGAGTGATAGGAACTTTGTGTGTGATAATATTAGTCCACAAGAAGAGTTATTGACTGCCCGATATTCACAGTGATGTTTACAGTGGGGAGGGTTCATTCTGAAGGGATGAGTATTGCCGCAGCGGCAGCCAGTCTTTTGTTTGATCCAGCAGGATAATAGCCTCGTGTTCGATAATGTACGCCCGGGCCGGCTGGTTCCAGGTTAAACGCTAAGATCCGCGCCGCCATACGACAAAAGGAACCATTTGCATATTCGCAATAGCAAGGATGCTGTTTTCATAGAAGCTAATCAACTGTTCTTTCGTGGATAAGGATGCTCTTAGCAGCTCTTTCTTAGCAGCGAGGAATATATTCTCAAATTAGCAGGCATTGTGATTATGCAGAAAAGTATGGAAATGCAGGACAAAAACTAACAGGCCGAGAAAGTTAATCACATTAAGTAACGTGAAAAATGTAACTTCAGTATCCACTGCTCAAATATATGCTTCGCCTACTTCATAAAGGTATTACATTAAAGTTCGTTGTGAATAAAAACAGTTACTTCGTTGTATATAAAAAAATGAGTAGTAAAGAGACTTTCTGGGTGGCACAAAATTTTTCAGTGACAACATTTCGTGAGTTTGAGCAAATTTATGGACACGGGATGTGTTGGGCTTGCTTAGCGCAGTTCTGCTTTTTTTTTTCCTTCTTTTTTTTTTTTTTTTTTTTTTAAATTACGTCCTCCAAGGTTAAGTCATATCGGACGATGAATGGAATGGGTGCCCAGGGTCCATAGAGCTTAGAGTTACCCGACATTCGTCTTTGGGGATAAGAGAAAACCCTGGAAAAACCTTATCCAGGTAACTCACCCTGACCGAGGTTCTGCTGCATCAGCTGCCTCTATTATGAATTTTATTCTCGGTCAAGTAGAAATTCCCAATCCCCCACTTTTTTACAGAAAGGTGAATGACATAATTCAAGCATTAAGGAATTTGATAATATATTAAGGAAATTATCCAACTCTATATTGTGGTTACTTTCAACTCTTCCAAGGTCAAAAGTGAAATGGTCAGTGATTGATTAGACATTAAATTCTTTACATTTTTCTCCGTCATGGGGGTTTCACGATATACGTGTAAAACATTTCTTGCGAAATAACTGTGGCAGGTTCAACTTTAAAGAAAAGTTTATGCTTGATCTTCATAAGCACATTAAAACTGTAATTATCTTTTGTAGTAGATGATATTCAGTTGTAAAAAATTATGCTGTAAAAAGGATGATGAGGAAGCAATATTAAACACCTGAAGAAGGCCATGGAGTTTGCATTGGCCGAAAGCTCGACCTTTATTAACCTGACACGGCTGATCACCCACGAAGCCTTGATTAGTAATATTAAACTCAATAAGTGAAAGTATGGTTAATTAACGGAAATTAATCAGACTAAGGTCTTTGATAGATAGTCAACATGAAAAATGCAATGCCGTGGCCTGGATTTGAACTACGAATCTCCACATTGGAGAATTTAATATCGTGACGGCAAGTTGGCCAACGGATTAGAGCGACTGGACGGAAACCAGCAGATCCGTGGTTCAAATCCCGGCCATGGCATTGAACTTTTCATGTTGACTATCTATCAAAGTGAAAGTATGGTTTAAAACATTGCTAAGGTTATTCTTGCAAGCATAAAACCAATTAAGTTGATATATCTATCATTTTTAAACGTATGTTCCAATGTTTCTTAAATGTTCTATCGATTTCTTGAAAGGTTTATAGCATACTTAATGTCTTTAAATTATTTTCATGTCAACTTATAATTTTGCTCTGTTTAATCATAAACATTGTACATTTTTTTTAATTTGTATGACTTCAAAGTTACAGAAATGTCTATATCCCATGATCTCTTAATTTTGTAGATACGTATTCAGCATGTTCTTAATAGTATTGTTAAATATTAACTTTTTTAAGTATTGTAACTGACTGGAAAATTGAAATGTTAGGTATTACTTGTATCCATATCTAGACTGTCTGTTGCTGCTTTCTTTCTTTTGTAGTCCTAATCATTACTGCAGAGTAACTCACTCCCAGAGTGACACTCTTGTATTTCTCGCATAATTCAGCAATATTAAATGCACCTTTGTCGCAGGAGCAGTGCATTCTTTCACACACTGCTATTGCACATTGCTGAAGGCAAAAATGGATGACATCAGCTTTTGTGAACTGCATACACATAACCAGCAAAATAATACTTGTGAGAATATTATCAGAAGCTACCCGGGAAAGTGAGTTAAAAGCAGATTGTGTAAGTGACGGGCGGATATATCCCTACAGCATAATCGGGTAATATTTCTGCGTCTCAATACTATGACTTGAATTGTTTATAGCTCATGACATGTCATTGTTTAATTGTTGCATTGCTAACGTGGACATACTTATTATGGCTTCGAGGTTATGCAAATGCATATTTATGTAGTCAAGATTTGCTCATTTTATGGCATTCTGTATTTTTATGGTAGTTTTCCCTGATTTTACATCATTAGTCATTGACTGGTGTAAAATTCGTTGATTCCCTGCTCCCATTCAGTAGTAATTGATTCATATTTAATTTAAGCAAATAAGAGACCACAAAATATTTTCGCCACAAGCAGTAAGTCACGTAATGGAATTGGTTCTGCTTTACTGCTCTGAAAACCTTAGTTGCGTTTATACCATCAACCTCTTATGGATCCACCTCTGTGGCTTAGGTGGTAGCGTGTCTGCGTTATGTTCAGGAGCCCCCGAGTTGGTATTTCAGTCAGGGTGACTTATCTGGATACGTTTCTTTTTCCCTTCAAAGTTTTCCCTTATCCTGAATGATGCATGTCGTATAACTCTTAAGTTCCATGAACCCTAGGCTCATTTGAGCTTTTCGCACATTTCATTCATCGACCGATATGACTTAACGTTGGAGGATGTAAATTAAAGAAAAGAAGCCATTGTCAGGAAACCTGAACTACCTAAAGCTCAGTTAATGGCTGATATAGGCATACCTGATGCTGGATCCATTCAGAAGTGTGTACTGTCCAGCAACGCAAAGAAGATCCCTGAAGGGAATGTGCCAACCTTACACAGTGGGACAAGGACAGCGGATATGTGGCAGAGAACGCCTGCTACACAAGGAGCAGAACCGTTAAAAAGCATGCGCTCTAATCACTCTGTACACTAAAACCGAGAAGATTCATTCACAAATTAGAAGCCATCAGAATGTTTTTGAATGGTCTGTAACTGTACTGACATGGGGTGTCATAAACCTGTCCAGGGAGGGTGTGGGAACCTTCTGCAATCCCGCTGCGTCTCAGGGCCCGGAGACTTTCTCTCCTGTGGAGGACAGTAGTTTTCATTACACATTAGACTGTAGTGTTGACATTTTTTACCAGATCGCTAGAGCTAATCTCTTTACCCTCATAGCGATAAAATTGTTATTGGTGCTATTTTAATCAAACTCATTAGAAAACTCCATTTCGTGTAATCTTTTCCACACCCTAACACTACAAAAATAATGGAAGCCTATTGAACTCCCGCCAAACCTGAGCATACATTAGGGTTGCCAGATTTCCAAGGGAAAAAACGGAGTGACTCGTTTAACATTTTTTAAACTAAGAAAGATAAATTAGCAAACACATATGCTGAATACATAAACATTAAATTATGCACATTATTAACCTTCCAAGTGCTCTTCAATCTGACATGCCACATTTAATTGTACGTGCTATTGTCATATTCTTGTTTATTGTTCAAATTAACGAGATAATTTGAAAGTTTATTTCCAACTCCAGCATTACATTTTGCCTTGTTTAGTTGCCCCTTATAACGTTCATGTTGCCTCAAATCACTTTGTCCACCATGTGAGATGCTGAAATGTTTCCTGCAAGTGGTACAAAATGCCCGATTTTTGTCCGATGCCGGCTTTACCCACGGAAATATATCTTCTCATTTCTTGAGGTATGTTTGATGATGTTTTGCCTTCAATTTCTACCGTGGAGGAGTCTGATGGGTCGTCTTCACCCTCAAACATTTTCCAACTATCGTTGTACACGATCACCAACAATTTAGGCTTAGCTTCCAACAACCACGCTTAAAATAGATTTACAGCATAGAGTAGAACGGTAACGGAAGTGGAACTGAAAGCAACTGAAAGACAAAATCAGATAAACATTAAATTCGCTTATTATCGCTGGTAGAAACGTTCTGCTCTGCTACTACATGACGGCACACACATGTACCTGCGTTGTTTTAGAAGGAACGTCTGTTGCCAACATTCGCGAAATGAAACAAAAAGTGCCAAGATTACATAAACTTCGAGAATATTTAAGCCATTATATATAATTCAATAATTTGCAGTACTCCGGGTAAATAATAAACGAAGAAACAAAATTTGGAAGAAAAAACTGAGGTTTCCGAGAAAAAAGGAGCAATTGGCAACCCTAACATGCCCGCCTCGGTAGCGTAGATGGTAGCATGTCTGCCTCACGTTCAAGAGGTCCCGGGTTTGAATCTCGGTCAGGGTGAGTTACCTGGATAAGGTTTGTTCCGGGGTTTTCCGTTATCTTTACAGACGAATGTCGGGTAGCTCTAAGCTCCATGGACACTGGACACATTTGAGCATTTCACCCATTTCATTGACCGTCCGATATGACTTAATGTTGGAGGACGTAAAATTTAAAAAAAAAAAAAAAATTAAAAAAACCTAGCACACATGAACATGCAGTGCTAACTTTCCCAGAAAATAAATTATTCGGAATAAAATTTTAACCGGAGTAGTGTTTGAAGTTAATTTTCCTAGTCCCCTTATTTCTAGACGGTTCTACTAAGAAGACTTGATTTTAGGGAAAAGAACCAAAGTTTATAAAATAGACAAAGCACTGAAATATTTATTTGAGCTGCTATAATGAGAGCAGAAGCACATATTCCAAAGATGATTTATGCACTCAATCTTATTAGTGTTTCCATTGACGAAGTTTATATTTAATATGCTCTTGACCATTTTAAAGACCAGGGTCCTTTTCCCTCCCAAAAATATAAACCAAAATTTTCCTTTTTCTATTATAAAACGCTGTAAAATGTTTCCTAGGAGGGTTTCATTGGACGAGCCTATTTCGAGAAATAACAAAATAAAATTGAAAACTCACCAAACACTGTTCACTTCGATTAGTATACTATTCGCCACTTTCTTAAGACTTGGACGCTATCTTTAAGGCTGTGGATGTCTTTATTGGCAAGTAGCTTCATGGAGATGTTAATAAAGAACCTTAAATAATATTAATGTTTTAAAATGTGTTCAATATTAAATTACGATGGCATATTCATCCAGCTGATGAACATTCTGCTAGTGATAGGTTAGGACGCTGTTTATGCTGATGAGGGGTGGAAGCCATCCAGTCTTGGACGTCAGATACGGTTGCCAAGTCGAATGGTGGGAGATAAAGCCGCTTGGGATGCAGCCCATTATAATTAATGGGAGTCAGACAACAGAGAAACTGATGGATCTTCTCCCATAGGAGAAGGCAAAGAATATTACTCCGACTACGTTTTTCACGATTGAGCATATACTTGTTCGTAAGATTCGTTCGACACCGAACATATAGAAGTAGTTGCACAGCTTCTATGTGACACATATAGATAGTTTTTACCGCCAATAGAGCCACATAAAAAATTGCCCCAGAATGAGTGTGGATTAGGCAGTTACAGGAACAACGACGCGTGCCTCGCGCTGTCTGAGTTTGCAGGTATGTCACAGGTCGTGTCGCATGCTGCAGCTGTTTGTAAACATACCGGTATACTCCTCAGTAGCTTGCTACTATTAAGAACTTCTTTAGGTTATGAAACCGTAGTAAAGAAGCTATTGCTTAATTATTGCCTTATGACTGTTTAACGCGTTCGAAAATTATGTTATTGCAGTCCATGATGGCAAATAAGCTGGTGAACATATGCAACTTATACCTTTTAGAGGGAAGTTAATGTTAGTGAGGTTGCGGATGGAAGCATTAAATGATAAGCAGAACAGAAAACAACATCAAAGAATTGTAGATAAATTAACCTAAACTAAATGTCTTATGCAATGAGACGAGCATTTTATTTCATGTGTTTGATAATATTAAATAAAGTATTTTTAACTGATAAGGAAGCTATTGATATTTGCAGTAAGTGGTTGAAAGTATTGTACAATTAAGATCATAACAAAATGCTCTGAAGTTAAACGACCAAATGTTATCATTGATGTAACTATTTTTACAATTCATATTTTTAATGCAACTAAAATAATCGTGCGTTCGTTGAACTCCCTTTAGCTCTTCCATCCATCAAAACCATATCCGTCATTTCGGGTTTCGTATAGCGCTCCATATTGCTTGGATTTGCTATCTAAGTATGCGCAAAATCCTCCCTGTTAGGACGGAATGTGTAGTTTTACACTGAAGAGCAACCTTGCAACTGTCAGAGTTAATAGTCGACTTTTACACAAATGACTTTCCTTTGCCCCATTACCTGAAAGGTAGGCTAGGGTCACTGATAAAGAGCAAGGAGTAATGGTTTTGTTTTCGTGGCCGGTGCGTCGCAATAACAACTTTCTTGGTTCGCACACCAGTGGTTCGTGCGCTGCCTAATCACAAAATCATGTAACATTTAATGCTGCGCAAAATTATACCTAACAGAACTTGAAAGCTACGACACCGAAATTCGGACTAGTTAAGTTATGAACTACGCAACGGCTATAATAGCTCGGTGTCGTTTTTTGTAATTTTACGTCCTCCAACGTTAAATCATATCGGACGGTGAATGAGATTCGTGAAATGATGCTCAAATGTGTCCAGGGTCCATGGAGCTTAGAGCTACCCGAAATTCGCCCTTAAGGATAAGGGAAAACCCCAGAAAACCCTACCCAGGTAGCTCACCCTGACCGAAATTCGAACTGGGGACCTCTTGAACGTGAGGCAGACATCTACGCTACCGAGGCGATCTTGGTGTCGTTTTGAAACACCTGTATATATATGCACTTGTTAGTGATTGAACTATAGTAATGTCATTCATTTCTGATCGAATAAATGTTGCTAAGTAAATAGTCATATTTTCACTATTTTTAGAAGTAGTTTTTCTTGTGCAGTTTCTATCTCCTGCCTTCGTTTGAATTGCTCAATTTTCGAAATTGCTGTCACTGTGAATTCCTACAGATTATTTAATTGGTAAACTTGTTTATTCAGTTGCAGGCTCTTGGTTACTCACCCCGACTTACTCAGTCAATTGTCAATAGTCTGCTGGCGTCTGTTTATCTACTAACTTGCAGACAGTGACTATACTCAGTCAACTGTCAACAGTCTGCCGGGGCATACACGCCTACATCACCATAGAAGTTTATAGTTTTTTTTTCTTTTATTATTTTGACGATGGACCAAGATAACATGTTTAACCACGCCAACCAATATCATTGTTACACAGACCCAAGTCTGTACAAAATAGGAGGGAAAACATTATCTCGTAATTTTGAAATAATTTTAATACTAACTGAAACTTTGTAGGAATTCAATTAACTTCTGATTTTGTAGCAACTCACATATAGAAATATTACTAACCTCGACTTTGTAAAAATTCAGATTCCCGTCGGAATTACACCTCACATTTTGTTTATCATGGAGAACGGTAAGAAATCTCCTTCCTCCATTATGTTGTTCAAATTCGCAATTTTAACTTAACCCTCGTAATCAGTGAGTTTGTGTAGCCTATTATACTATGAGCAGTTAGATATTTTAGTCTACCCTTCATGATTTGGGCCTCCAAATACATACAGAGGCCGACAGAAGTACTCGAATAATATAACATGTATCATTGCACGTGCTATAAATACTGAAATATTCATTTTGGCAGCGTTGAATTGTAAAACTTGTAAACATTAACCTTTTGTGTCTCGGAAACAATATTTAAAATATCACTTTGCATGCATTACACAATTTGTACTGTATTTATTCTTTTGTCCCTCGTTTTGGAGGACATAAGTATTCGAACGTACCCAATCGAACAGAATGAAAGGTTGTTGGACGTACCCTACACGCCCCTACCACATAGCAGTAATGTTTATGCTATGCCTCGAGACAGTGTGCTCAAAGTTATTCCGCCGATTGTGAACTCACAGGTAATATGGGATGTAAAGGTAAGGAGACAACGGTGGCAGAGAGGAATATCGTGAAAAAATATGTACAAACAAAACAAATTTCTCTCTGGAATTGCCAAAACCATTAACAGAAGCAAAACTACAGCAAAACTGCATTATACAACTTTTCAGACAAATACTGTTGTAAATAGACCTAGAAATGGTGCTCCTTCTAAACTCTGCCCCAGACACAGAAGGCAAATAATAAAAATGGTGAAGCAGAATCCGAGAGTCACAGCATCTGAGATTAGAAGATGCCTTGAGCAATATTCTGGCACTGTGGTTCACACCAGAACAGTTGTACGGGTTTTAAATAGTACTGGGTACAATGCTTAGGATGAAAGGCGTTCCTAGGAAGAAACTATATGTTAATAAGGTGAATAAGAAAAGGCGTATAGAATTTGCTAAACAGTATGTGGTGAAACCAACAGAATTCTGGGGTAAGGTTCTCTGGTTGCACGAGAGCAAATTCTGCTTATACAAGAGTGATGGACGTCTTAAAGTGTGGAGACTGCCAAATACAGAATGGGAACCTAAGAACATGGTAGCTACAGTGAAACATGGTGGCAGTAGTGTGATGGTGTGGGGCTGTATCGCTTCATCTGGCTTTGGGAAACTGGTGTTTATAGATGGGATTATGTACAAATTTGAATGCAAGAGGATTCTTGAAAACAATCTTAAGAGTGCAGAGAAGCTGGGATTAGGGTATGATTATTACTTCCAGCTGGACAATGATCCGCAGCATACTGCTAGAATTGTAAGGCTTTGGATCATGTACAACACTCCTCACACTTTGAAGACACTGTCCCAGTCTCCAGATTTAAATCCTATAGAGAACATCTGGAAGGAACTCGAGGAGAATGTGTGGAAGCATCACATCAGAAGCAAGGAACATCTGAAAGAACTTCTTCAAACAGAGTGGAGAAATATGGACTCTGCAGTCACTAAACAACACATGCACACGGTGCCCAAAGATTATCAGCAGTAATTAAAAACGGGGATGATAACTAAATACTAGCTGTTTCTGTTTCTCTTTTCGAATACTTAAGTCCAGATGTAAAGTGACCGTTTTATTTCTGCTTGTAGTGCAAATTAGTTTCAGTTGCTATTATGAGTTTATATGTTTAATGGAAGACTCAAGTTTATTTTGTACCAGCTGTGTTTACGTATGCTTACTCTGCGTAGCTCTAAAATATTATAAGTAATAAATATGTTTACGTTCGAATACTTATGTCGGCCTGTGTACCTCGGTTTAATGAATCGTGTCGGTCGTAGTTTTTGTACTATAGTTAAGAAAACAGTATTAGAGTACAGTAGCGATGGTTCATGGAATTATATTTCGACTAATGGTAAAGTACTCTAATGCAGATAGTGTGACGTAGTGTGTCATGTTGCGTTTCAGTTCATTGATTTTATTGTGTGAAAAGTTTCCTTTTAGTCATTTATAATTATGCATATGCAAATTATGTCCATTTCAAACAAGTTTCTCCAATGTCAGCCGTAGTAGTACGCAGCACGTGTTTTAAGTACTGGCACAGACGCTGTAAAAATTACATTGAAGTAGGAGGGGACTACTTTGAAAAATATCATGTAAACATTGAATTACAATAATAAACATCTGTGAAAAAAATCAGTATGTCTTTGCTGATCAGCCCTCGTATGACAAAAATGTTTGTTTTAAAACTGAACACACCAGTGCATCAACATATGCACGAAGAACCGATACGTTTCAGGAATAGCTGGTGTAAATTCAGGGTTATGCAACATCAGTGCTCTTAATGTCTCAATCGCATCAACTTCAACATTGGAATTGTCTGATAATAGTTCCAATAGTACGAGGACTGTTCAATAAAGAATGATCATAATTTTTTACGGTCATAATTTTTCGCACTAAAATTAAGTCTTATTATATTCTGTTAGCTTACTGTGAAACAAATACGCCGTAGTAGTTTCATTGTTGGTGCTCCTGGTTCCCGCCTGTGAGAACCAGGCAAGTTTAGACATGTTCAGTATCGCCTACCGCTGCAATGGAGGTAACACGCGAGGAACAATATGCGGCTTTGAAATTCTGCTTTCGTCTCAACAAATCTTCAGTTGAGGCCTATACAATGATACAGGAGGTCTATGGAGAGTCTGTTCTTCCCTACAGCACAGCTCGAAAGTGATTTAAAATGTTTAAAAAGAGGAGACAATTTCAAAGAAAGGTGGACCCGGTGCTGCAGTTACTGCTCTTACGGAAGAAAACATCAACAGTGCTGCTGCCATTGTGAGAAAGGATCGACGAATTACCTTAAAATCACTTTCTGAAATACTGAACATTTCACTGGGTGTCACCCACACGTTGGGAACAGAAACCTTACTTAAGAGACGTGTTTGTGCGCGATGGTTTTCTAGACTGTTGATTCCCGAACAAAAGGACATTCACATGCAGGTGAACATGCAGTTAAACTTGATATTAGAGGAAGATCCGGAGTTTCTTTCAAACGTAATCACTGCTGATTAAACTTGGGTACATCATTTTGATCCTGAGAGCAAACAGCAAAGCTCAGTGTGGAAATCTCCTTCATCACCAACCTCCAAAAAGAGTAAAAGTGGTTACTTCAGCTGAGAAAGTTATGGTAATGTCATTCTTTGATATTCATGGAATGGTTTATCAGCATGTTGTACCTGCACACACATCAGTAACTGGACAATACTACAGGGATGTCCTGAAAACATTGCAAGTCCATATCAGGCGCAAAAGACCACATTTCCGTGAAGCAGGCTGGATGCTGCACCACGATAATGTACGGCCGCATATTGCCAATGTTGTTGCTGAATATCTTACAAAAATCAACGTGAAGTGCATCCCTCACCCTCCCTATAGTCCGGATTTAGCCCCATGTGACTTTTTTCTATTCCTTAACTTGAAGAAACGCCTTAGTGAATGCCCAGAAGTACTTCAACAAAGAAACACATTAAGAGAAGGCATTAGGAGAAAAGGAGGAAGCTGGCCAGCGACTACACAACTTGTATCCAAATATCTGAGAGGTTTCCAACCATTGTGCAGCTCAATAGAACTGTGAAGTGCAGTGCAGTGTAAAAACCAAGAGTTAAAGTTGTGACATTGAGAGTGACATCTACATGGATTACAAGAACAATAATAGGAACAATAAGGACATAAAGACCGAATCAAGAAACAAATTGAATACCAAAGAATACAAAGCATTTAATATTACTTGTAATGAAGCATGCTGTTAATAAATCTTAAACACACACACACACACACACACACACACACACACACACACACACACACACACACACACACACACACACACACACACACACACGTTCGGGAGACCACCTCTTAGCTCATCAACTGAGACAGTGGGGAGGAGATGGTTGCAAAAATAAAGGAATCTTCAGATGACAAGCAACATTTAACCATAATTTGCAATGAAACAGATTCTGCAAGTCACTGCTTATTTGCTGTTTTAGTCAAAACACAGGATGCTTCATTTCCTCAAGAAATCTTAGACTATGCATTTATAGACTCTTCTCAGACTATCCTGAAAATGTTAGAAGCATTTTCAACTGTTTGTGAAAATGTACAATACTGTTTTAACAGGTTCAACATTCTACACGATAAAATATTTTTAATTATTGAAAGGAATCATGGGGATCATTTGTTGCATGCTTTTTGTTGCGCTCACACATTCAATATTTTACAAAAAGATTTTAAATGGATTTCACTGAATAGTAGCTAAAACCAGAAACAGTGTTCACTTGTCCAGGAAAATAAAACAAGTATCGCTCATATCTAAATGAAAATCATGGTGAAGAATAGATTCCTTTGTACGCAGAACCAGTTCTAACAAGGTGCGGTAGTTGGTTTAAAAGCGTCCCTGTAGCAAATTGATTGAAAGAGGTAGAAACTGTACGATTTTGTAGCTTAGTACAAGCACAGGCTGCTTTCGTTCATTAAAATAGTAAATTTATTGCAAACGTAATTTTAGATTTAGAAGCGAGTGAATATCCTTGCAGTCACGTTATTGTATCTAAAGTAAATGACCTGAACTAAATATTGAATATTGCAATTGGCAATGTGGGGGAACCAGCAGGCGCAAAAATTAACTTCAGTTGGATTTAAAGACTGAAATACAAGATTTGAACTTGTCAGTAAACTTGTTCTTCAGAAAATAAAAAAATACGAGTTACGTGGTTCTCACTGATTGTTTGTAAATTTCAATGAATTATTCAAAGCAGCAAATATTGTACACATAAACGTTAGAAAGGACTAAAACAATTAGTTACTTCAAGGGCATAAAGGTACTGATTGCAGTGTAGCATTTCTTACTTTAAAAGAAATACGAGGGCTGTTCAATAAAGAATGATCACATTTTTGTAAACGTACCTATACTCGGCCTCATAATTTTGATGGTCCTTCTCAAAAATCTCCCCTGAGTGCGATGCACTTGTCCCAGCGTTTCTGCCAGTCTTCAAAGACATGCTGGAAACTATTTTTTCAGAGATCCTTCAAAATCGCCTCCGCAGCCTTCACCACTGCTTCTGATGATGGATAATGCCTCCCACGAAAAAGATTGGCGACCAGTATAGTTGCCACATTAGCCGTTTGGTGGTGCAAGCTCTTTGATATCAGCTGTTGATACATTTTAGGTTAGACATTTAGACATTAGACATCTTTAGACATTCCTCAAGTGCACCTTCAGAAAGTTTATCTGTACTTCCCAATACCAGAGCACTCTTTCACGCCTACTGACAGAAGTTTTGGTAATATTGAGAAGAAACGATCATTGGATAAACTCTTAGACTCTTCCACATGGGCGGGGGAAAAAGGCGTTTCTTCAAGTTAGGGAATAGAAAAAAGACCCTCCAGACTATAGGGAGGGTGAGGGATGCACTTCACGTTCATTTTTGCAAGATATTCAGCAACAAACTTGGCAATACGCGGCCGCGCATTATCGTGATGCAGCATCCAGCCTGCTTTATGGAAATGTGGTCTTTTGCGCCTGATATGGACTTGCAATGTTTTTAGGACATCCCTGTAGTATTGTCCAGTTACTGATGTGTGTGCAGGTACAATATGCTGATAAACCATTCCATGAATTGTGGAAACGTAGAGTCAGACTGAAAAATTCAATGCCGTAGCCGGGATTTGAACCTGGGATCTTCTGAGCTCCGTTCAGCCGCTCTAACCATTGAGCTACTATGGCCAACATGCCGATAGATCCGTGGTTCAAATCCCGGCTATGGCATTGAATTTTTCAGTCTGACTCTACGTTTCCACAATTTAGCCTACACACGGTCAGTGTGAAAGAACAATTAATTTCTATTCTATGAATATCAGAAAATGAGATGATCATAACTTTCCCAGCAGAAGCAACCAGTTTTGCTTTTTGGGGGTTGGTGATGAAGGAAATTTCCAACTGAGCTTTGCTGTTTGCTCTCAGGTTCAAAATGATGTAGCCAAGTTTCATCAGCAGTGATTACGTTTGAAAGAAACTGCGAATCTTCCTCTAACATCAACTTTAACTGCATATTACCTCCATTGCAGCGGTAGGCGATACTGAACATGTCTGAACTTATCTGGTTCTCACAAGCGGGAACCAGGAGTACCAACAATGAAACTACCACGGCGTGTTTGTTTCACATTAAGCTAACATAATATAATAAGATTGAATTTTAGTGCGAAAAATATGTCCGTAAAAAATTATTATCATTCTTTATTCAACAGCCCTTCGTACTAACGATGCTAAACATGAAAATCTTATGTTTACCTCTCACTTGTTCGTAAAGAGGCACTCTACCTGACACCTGTTGGACGTATTGAGAACACTAAATTTGTGCAGCAGATATTGTAAAACAGACGCCGAATACCTACTGCGTTTATACTACTATTTTGCCGAACTGGGGTTTGTTGCGTGCATTTTGAGTTTAGGTCCTACCCGACGTTATAACCACGTGGACCCAGTACTCCATTTTATAAAGGCTGACAACTTAACTAAGGTGTTCACAGCATTAAAGTGAAACCAGATCCTATTACGTTATTTACTTCACCTGATACCCCTGATCTTAGGTATTGATATTTTCACCAGATAGAAGCTCTGCTTTTGAAGTGTTATATAGTGCCCGTATTCACCACATTAGACACTATAGACGGTTACTGGTGATACTAAATCGATCAATTGGTAAAGGCAATTTGGGAAGAAAACTTTCCGGGCCTAAATTTTGGTCATCTCTCCGATATTTGTCAGTAATGAGAACCAAGGGGTAAGTCAGAAAAGAAACCTCAATGAAGGAGTACAGACTTGGCGGAATTTGAACCGCAGTACTCCCGTTCACGATTGTACCATAATGACTATGGGCACCCGTGTTGTCATTTGTATTCATCTGAACAAATAGAAGTAGCAGTTTTATCAGAAAAATGCAGCATACGAGGCTCGACATATCCGCCATGAACAGAATCAGAAATCTACTGCTGTAGCAAAGTTTTTAAATGTTATCCATATCGGTCTTTGCAACATTGTTATTTATACAACCTTAATTTTAGTTTCCTAGCTAAAAGACAGTTGGAAACGTTAAGTGAAACAGTTATTTTCTTCTACTTTTTCTACAACCCACGTACGTGTATATTTTTCTCGATTAGAACTGTTACCCAGCTGTTTCCTCTCTTTTCTAACAGGGAAGCTATTTGCTTCAAGCTTTCTAATAATAACCTATAAACTGTGAATTTGTTAGGAACGATGAAACAAGTTTATTTATTATTTTTATACGAGGGCTGTTCAATAAAGAATGAAATATCTCTTCTTTTTTTTTTTTTTGACAACGTACCTGTACTCATCCTCATAATTTTGATATTCCTTCTCAAAATAGTCTCCCCTGAATGATATGCACTTGTGCCAGCGTTTCTGCCAGTCTTCAAAGACATGCTGGAAACCATTTTTGAGAGATCCTTCAAAATCGCCTCCGTAGCCTTCACCACTGCTTCTGATGATGGATAATGCCTCCCACGAAGGCGTTTCTTCAAGTTAGGGAATAGAAAATAGTCACATGGAGCTAAATCCGGACTATAGGGAGGGTGAGTGATGCACTTCACGTTGGTTTTTGTCAGATATTCAGCAACGACATTGGCAATATGTAGCCGCGCATTATCGTGGTGCAGCATCCAGTCTGCTTCACGAAAATGTGGTCTTTTCCTCCTGATATGGACTTGCAATGTTTTCAGGACATCCCTGTAATATTGTCCAGTTACTGATGTGTGTGCAGGTTCAACATGCTCATAAACCATTCCATGAATATCAAAGAAAGAGATGACCATAACTTTCCCAGCAGAGCAACCACTTTTGCTTTTTTGGGGGGTTGGTGATGAAGTAGGTTTCCACACTGAGCTTTGCTGTTTGCTCTCAGCATCAAAATGATGTAGCCAAGTTTCATTAGCAGTGATTACGTTTGAAACTCCGTATCTTCCTCTAACATCAACTTTTACTGTATGTTGCCTCCATTTTAACGGTGGGCGATACTGAACAGGTCGGAACTTGCCTGGTTCTCACAGGCGGGAACCAGGAATACCAACAATGAAACTACTACGGCGTGTTTGTTTCACATTAAGCTAACAGAATATAATATGGTTGAATTTTAGTGCGCAAAATTATGTCCGTAAAAAAAATATGATCATTGTTTATTGAACAGTCCTCGTAAATTGAACTTGATGAACATAAGCGACATCGTTTGAGCAAATAACAGATAAACACATGCTTTTCCGTATATTGTAATGTACACCACAATAAACATATATAACAAATACCAATAGATAGCTTGAAATACCGTTCTCACTATAGATACATCATACCAAACAATGTTGAACTGAGCTGCTAATGCTATTACTGCGTATAAACGCGTGCTAGGCTACCGGAGGGGAAAGTCATTTAACCCGATACCTGCTGCGAGTCAAATCCGGTTTCGTTAGTCGCATCATTCAAGATAAAATGTATTCTATGATTGAAAATAGAAAACCAGAAAGTTAAGCGGCTTTTAGAGTATGGAGTAAGATTTTAAAGGATGTACTTCCAACTAAACTCTTTCGTGTTTTTATACTCGAAAACGGCTCTACATTTTTTCACTCTCAACTCTATTTGAATTTTCAAGAAATTACATGTGAAGTAGTTTCGGGTTTTAGTTTTGTGTGACAAAGAAACCCTCAATAGAGCGAGGAAAAAATTAATGCAGGCGAACTAAAAATCTTGTTAAAATATGGTTATAGGGCAAAGGATTTATGGCATTAATGAACTCCTGAGTATTCTTAATCCTTCATCCTCTTTGTATAAGAGAGAGAAATCACTTCTTAAACCGGAGAGATCTCAATTAATATATTAGTTGTTTTAGCCTTTTACTTCTGTCTTTCATGGATTTTTGAAAAAGCTCTTGGCAACATTACGGTTTACTTTGCAGATCAGTGACAATTTCCGTTGGAGGGATAGTTCACGTTTGCTCAGAGCAGAAGCTGTGGCGCTGTCTGAAAGTGGCTGAATCTGCATTACAGGAATATCAACATTTGTTTGTGGTATTCAGTCCTCAGGACAGTTCGAGTGTGTGTATAGAGCACATTGAACCAGAGTAACTCGAGCCGTAACGTTTACTTTGTTTGAATGGAAGAATGACAGCAAACGAATATTTGAAACATTATCCACATAGAAAGTTTACCTACTCATCTGAGTGTTCGAAAACAAATGCATGTTGGAAGTTCAGTTTTGCTATTTATGGATCACTGCAAGTCAAATGAGGTATACGATCCGCAGCCGTTGAGGAACTTATGCTACCTCCTTTCTTCCCCTCCCCCCCCCCAAACCTAAATTTCACCCGTCACTCTACAAACCCCTTATTCCTGTCATTACGTGGTTAAGTCCCCTTTCTAGAACGGCGGCGAAATGAGGTATACATTTCATATGAGAGACCAAATCTACTATATCTACCTGCATTTGAACTTTCAAGAAAAGAAATTGACGACCGACCGGAAGAGTAAGATTCCTTTCACTTACACACAGAAATATCTGGATCGAGTGCTAGATCATAGCAGCGCAAGAGTCCAACGGTTGCAACGTCTTAATCTCAAGGACATTACAAATTATAGAGAAGTAAACTAGTGAGTGATGAAGCTGTTATGTGTTTCAAATGGGAAGAGTTCTCGCCTGTAGCGACTCAGATGCGTTAGTCTTCAGCGTTGCCATCTCGTTATCCCCAATTCTTTTATATATCCCTCTCCCTCTCTCTCTCTCTCTCTCTCTCTCTCTCTCTCTCTCTCTCTCTCTCTCTCTCTCTCTCTCGCACACTTGTGAGTGTTCTTGGCGCTAGACGTAAGGGAACACAAACTGAATTTTCGAAAGTTTTATAATAATGCAGTTGTTAAAATCACAATAATTATAAAATGGATATTCGTATACTACGCAAATGGTTTAAATATTTAGTTTAAAATTAATTAAAGTTCATGAATTACTTATTTTTCTAATCCAACGAAAATACAGCGGTGCATCCGTATATCTGTGAATGTTACTTACGCTAAGAGATAATTCGTCATTGGCATTGTCTTCATGGTCTAAGTACCGCAAATTTATGATAATAGTTCAAAAATCTCGTTACGTGCAATTTCATTCCAAAAGTCGTCTTCTTGTAGTTTATCTGATGTCTCGCGCAGTTTTCCCAGTCTTGTGTTGCTTGTCAATTTCTTTGTGAATAAGTCATTCAGCGTCAGTCAGTTTAAAAATATTATTTCTGTTTGCAATATAATTTGAGCCCACATTAACTCAATTGGATTGTTCTGGCAGTAGTAAGGGGGAAGGTGGATCTCATCTTATTGATCCAGCTTGATACACTTTTTTTATGGAAGAGTAACTGAATAATATATATCTGAACTCTGCTCTAGAGTAAATAGAGATTACGAACCATTCATAAACAAAGATATAATGTGACCAGACACGTGCATCCAGACGAGCAAGAAGTGTATCGTTTCCTCTCATCGAATTTAACAAACACCTTGGCTTATTCAAAGTACATATTTCTTTTATCGCATCATGTCAAATTTTAACGTTCCAGTTCTGGGTAATTTCAAATATGTGGAAACGTAGAGTCAGACTGAAAAATTCAATGCCATAGCCGGGATTTAAACTACGGATCTTCTGGTTTCCGTCCAGCCGCACTACCATTGTGCTACTATGGCCAACGTGCCGATATGACATTAAATTCTCCAACTGACTCGTATTTTTCCCTGTAAACCACTTAGGAGTTCTCATACACACATGAGACAACTACCTTAATGGCGACTTACACACTGCCAGTGTGAAAGAATAATTAATTCCCATTAATTAACCTAATAGTGGTTTACTATATAAAGCCCGGGCCTTAAAGTACTTACAATATGTAAGTCGCCATTAAGGTAGTTGTCTCATGTGTGTATGAGAACTCCTAAGTGGTTTACCGGGAAAAATACGAGTCAGTTGGAGAATTTAATGTCATATCGGCACGTTGGCCATAGTAGCACAATGGTAGTGCGGCTGGACGGAAACCAGAAGATCCGTGGTTCAAATCCCGGCTATGGCATTGAATTTTTCAGTCTGACTCTACGTTTCCACAATTTAGCTTACACACTGCCAGTGTGAAAGAATAATTAATTTCCAATTTCAAATATGTTCACGCATATATACCAACCAATAATGATATTCATTACAGTGCTTTCGTCGCAATGCATTGTTATAATATAATGATATCTACTGTATTTATTTGGATTAGGAAAAATATTTGAGCTAAAAATAACGGGTTTTAATGATTTCATGCATCAGTTTCTGCAAAATATGAATTTTTGTCTTAGCGCGGATAGTATTTATTAAAGATTAATTAGGTTGGCGCTCGTCACACACCACATAGGGCTGATGCAGTAGGAAAACAACGCAGGACACCGATTGGTTGCTCACCTAGTAGTGCTCAAGGACAAACATAATCCCATTTGAAACACATAATAGGCATTTAATAAAGTCTAGGTGACAGAATATGTAGACTAGTTGTCCTGTCATATACGTCAATAATAATATTATAGAGTATTTGATACAGATTACCTCCATAAAAGTCGCAGAACGTTTTTATTTCCTGCTAAAATAACTCGAAGACTGGAGTTGGTATTGTAATTTTTCATTCATCCTTTCGCTTAGAATCAACTCTGTTTATATGTATTAACATATTTCTAGCGATTATTAAATACGATTAACATGAAGTGCTTACGTATACATTGGGATATTACCTATCTGCCCAGTATTGCCCTGGCAATGACAACCTAATTTCCGCTATCTTCACTCCGTATTTTATGCCAGTTTATAAGAGTTTTATGGTAAATCTTCCCCTTTGTCCCTTATACTTGTAATTTTCTACAGCTCCGGATATTCCTAATAGTGATATCGGATAAAAATCTTCCGATATTCACGCAAAAGGATGTGGAACTTCCGCGGAAGTTGGACTTCCTTCACTTCCTGCCGATAGTTTTCCAAGTTCAACGTAACCTAAGAAATGCCAATTGACTGTGGAACTGTCATTGATCGGGATGATGGTGTAAGTTATTATATAATTACATTGGTGAAATTTTAAACTTTCATACTTCTCTTTAATTCCATGATTATTTCATAATATAAGGAATGTTCTACATAATCTAGGAATCCTAATATTTACAACGAGAAAGTGGCGAAGGTGTAAATTCCACACACTCGGGCCACTGACTCCTGTGGAAAAGATAATTATAGTCTACGGCCACAAAAGATAATTTTTCCATTGTTAATTAAGATACATAGCTTACCGATTTCTAGCGTTAAAATGTCCTTACACAATTATTTAGGCTTCGTTAACGAATGTGATTACCTGCAACATAAGCATAACGGAAATAAAACGAATCTTTCTTACACGAGGTTCATGAAAATATTTAGGCATTTGTTTCATATCGTTATTAACACATTAGATTCTCTTTAACTGTCTTAATTGTAAATCGTGGCCATGTACATATTATGAAAGGGTAGAGCAGGCTGAAAAATTTAATGCCATAGCCGGGATTTGAACCACGGATCTTCTGGCCTCCGTCTAGCCGCTATATCCATAGTGCACTTTCATAGTGCGTCCTACACACGGCTAGTGTGAAATAACAATTTCCATTAATTGTACCTAATAGTGGTCCGAACTATAAAGCCCGGGCCTTAAAGTACTTACAGTATAGTAAGTCGCCATCAAGGTAGTTGTCTCATATGTTTATGAGAACTCCTAGTGGTTTACCGGAAAAACACGAGTCAGTTGGAGAACTTAATGTCAATTCGGCACGTTGGCCATAGTAGCTCAATGGATAGAGCGGCTGGACGGAGACCAGAAGATCCGTGGTTCAAATCCCGGCTATGGCATTGAATTTTTCAGCCTGGCTCTACCCTTTCATAGTGCGTCCTACACACGGTTAGTGTGAAAGAACAATTAATTTCCATGTACATATTGTGACTTTGTGGGTTCGTAAAATTCAGTCCAGTTTGCGGACATTCAAAATTCTCTTTATTTGCATAGAAAGACACTTTTGTTCAACCCAGAGCATCAGAACGACGTAACATACACAAACGTACTCCTCAATATCGTCTGCCACACGTCCACAAACAAAAGAATTCACTTTCAGATCACTACACACTGCACGCGTACGATTATCAGTTTTCGACAATCTCTATCTCTCTCTCTCTCTCTCTCTCTCTCTCTCTCTCTCTCTCTCTCTCTCTCTCTCTCTCTCTCTCTCTCTCGCTCTCGCTCACTGTACAGTTCAAATGCCCACAGAATAAACATCTCACTAGCGACTCCATTCACTCACTAGCAGCCCAGCTGCACGACTCACTGGCAAGAGCTCTCACTACCCAACTCACCCACAACCACTACTCAATTTGTACGACGGGAATAATTTCTAAAAAGGTGATTTACTCAACTGACAACGGCGTAATGTCAAACATATCATCACCATCAGTAACGCTTCACTGAAAAGATGTCTTAGTCATTGTCGCTATTATTGTATACAAATCATCAACCTCGAGCTTCGTTTTTCAATATTCCATTCCTTTTCCCATTAATTGTAAGTTCTTTTAGTCTTCTGTTAAAAAAGCATATGTGATTAAGGGATAACTTTACGTATTAAACAAATTCTGTAATTATAGGTAGTATATGGTAATACAAATAATTTTCTGAAGTGTGATCAATCTGTACAAATAGGCCATTGCATATAAACGCATTATTTGAATACATCAAAAGTGCTAAGCTATACAAACTTATCTGTTTATAATTTTAGATATTATTACTGCAATTAATAATAAAACATAATCTCTTGTTTAATAATGATGAATCTGAATGAAAAATATAAATAAAAAACGTCATATTCATAGTTTTGTTTTAAATGACATATAAAATAAATCTCCCCCACCCCCGACATAGTTACTGAATACAAAACACGCCACGAAAATGAAAGATAAACAAAGTTCCACTGACTTAATTCAATGTAACTGTAGAATTAACGTGCTATACGTACAATCCCAGACAGCTGATCAGTAGTATCTACTGAGGAATCACAAAAGGATTTTGATTCCGCGATGTTCCTCCTTGTCACAATATTCAATCACGTTATATACGATTTCTCGCGCGTGACGAAGTATGACACGTTGCTGTCTAGAAGACAAGATTGTATCTGAACTGAGTATACAATACACTGGACTCGCCCGTGTACTGCCATAACTTGACCAAAACATCTGTTTGGAATATTTTCCGGTACGCCTCCTTGTTTTGCCATGTAGTACCTTATGGTAGTAATGTTACTTCTGGCAGTCGGTTGCAGTGTTCTTTGAAGTATAAGGAACTCTGCAATAAATGTTGTGGAGCTGATAACGTGGATTTGAACTATGTAATAACTTATTCTTATGTCCCGGCCTGCAGCGTTGTTTCAAGACACTCCAGCAGTGAAGTTAGCAGGTTCAAGCCGGGGTCAGTGTGCGAGGGGGAAATTGCAGCAGCATATTAAATGTAAAACTTGTTGACTTCAACATCATGGAAGGGAACTCAAGAGGTAACTGAAAATCTCGTTAGGGATGTCTGAAGATACGCCAGATAAATGTGGTACGGGAAACGTAGGTATACCGAACTAACAAACCTTCCACCCAGGAGAGGAGATACTTTCCAACTTCCTCCGATCGATTTCAACTCTAGAAACTTGCATCTGGAATACAGAATTATTGGCGATGTTAATGGAAGCACGTGCGCGCCGTTTTCTACCTTAAGAATGGCAACAAAACCTATACGTGGAAATAGTACTGTTTATCACGCGTAGAGTCCGTTTTTAGATTTATGCACAGCTATAGTTTGGAAAAGGAAAATTTTGGTACTCGACCAATGGGTCATTGTGATCTCTTGGAAGGAGCACGGCTAGACAGGTACGTTCCTATTGTCATGGACAGACTCGAGTGGGAGGATTTTAATGTCCCTATCCCCGTGGACAGGTTCGGGTAGAGGAACAATTTAACCGTGAACATTTTTGCTATTCTCGTGGACACTTATGGGCAAAGAATAACCGAAGGTTCCTCCTTTCCTTACAGACAGTTTCGTGCAGGAAAGCACGTTACTCTTCTCGCCAACAGCTTCGGTCAGAGGCTTTCCTCAATTTCCCTCGCATCCTCATGGATAGGTTCGGCAGACGATCCTCTAAATTTTTCTCCCATTCTCAAGGACAGTTTTAGTTGGGTCAGTACTATAAACACAGACAGGTTTGTGCAAAAGGTACTGTGCCAACGGTCGGTATGAGCAAGTAGGTGGCTAATTATAAGCAAAAAGGTGATTTAAAATGAAGTCTTTTAAAAGCGTTACTCGTTAATTTTATGGAAACGGCGCATGCGCACTCGTACGTGTGTACACGCCCCTTACAAAGTTAAATGCTCGAAGTGTTTTCTAAATGTAGTAAAGCCTGCAAGATACTGTGTTTTATATTTTAATGCGTATTTCTTGCACTTAAGAATTCAGTAGTCGCCAGAATCATGTGTCTATATCTGTACATATAGGATAATGGACAATTGAAAAGTAATGGTGAAATGCTGAACAGAAATGCATAGCGCCAATACAAGGATTAGATCAGTAAGCAGAGAAACTATATTTGCTAAAAGTTGACACAAAGCATTTATTTCTTAATGGATATGCACGACGAAGAAAAGGTTAACTTCGCAGTTCACACAAAAAGCCCAAATTTCAGTTAAAATAACTGTTTTAAATTTTATCACTGCCCTGAAATTGAACTTATTTTCAACTAAGAGAAAACAGAATAGTAACCCGGAACTCATGCTATAAAAGCCTGCAAGCGGGCCAGAGCCTGCCAACCCGACTGCCGGCCTCACGCCTACATACGCAAGGCAGAGGTGGGAGATCATTCAATCGATACGGGAAGGAGATGAGGTCAGCATCACGGCACCCCCAGCCGGAAAGTTGGCTTTCTAGACCAGGGTTCGCTACCTAGCGTAGTTTCTCAATTTTCTCACTATGCTGAGATTTTGCACCCAAAACAAAATAATACATATGTTAAAATAAAACGTAAAATCTTATAAAGGTATGAAAGGGACACCCGTTGTTTTGGTATTAGATTAGATTAGATTAGATTGATTTGCGTTCAGTAGGTTCACTTGTGGCCAGAAAAGGCTGTGAACATTGATCATGTCCAGAGGTATAAAGTTTAATAGCATATATATGTACAAAAGTTAACATAAGACACATATTATAGTATACAGGCAATATAAACAAAAATATGGAAAACAAAGCAGGGATAATTATATATGATACAAAATGAAACACTTTTTAAACCAGCTTTCACTTGGCTTATGCCAGTACGTCTCTTATTAAATACATATACATTAAAAATAAACTTTCAACTTGCATCAAATATTAATTGGTAATGATTTATCATTGGAACAATTAGATACTACTTATAGAGCTACAGAAGCATTATCAGGATAATTTGTCATTCAGATAATCTTGTACAGAATAAAAAGATTTTGAGCAAAGGTACTCTCTAACAGCTTTTTTTAAAAGCACCGAAATTATCAATTTTTTCTTTAAGAACATTAGGAAGTGCGCCGAATATTTTGATAGTTTCATAATGCACACCTTTCTGGAAGCAAGAAAGTTTTGCACTGGGATAATGGATATTATACTTTTGTCTAGTGTTTATTTTGTGAATTACATTATTTGTTGCAAATAAGGCACGATTGCATACAAAGAATTTTAGGATCGAGAATATATACATGCAAGGAAGCGTTAATATCTTCAATCTTCTAAACAGATCTTTACAGGAGCATCTGGTGTGGGTGTTACTAATGATTCTTATAGCCCTCTTTTGCATAAGAAATGTTTTTTTTTTTTTTAATTTCTAGTGAGTTGCTCCAAAATAATATTCCATAATAGAGTTAAAGTATGAATAATATACTAATTTAAGTGTGTCAATAGAACTCACATCAACCAGCTCTCGGATAGCATAACAGGCAGAGCTAAGTAGACAAATGGAATTTCGTCATCGCAAAGGCAAAATCTGTAATGGCTAGTTGTGTAGCGTGAAGTTGTCTCAGAACATGGAAATGGAAAATACTAACAATATCTGAATAAGACATGCACGTTGTTACTACTGTGACCTACCGGTGAAGGTTTTCCTTGTTCAAACGAGCTCTCCCTTTTCGTTGTCATCGCCCACCTCTTGCTTGAGAGCTGAATGTGACGCAAAAGGATATAAAGGCTTTAGTGGGCGTAAGGGTTTCCATTGAAGAAATGGAGACTTTGGTAACAGGACTTGCACATCGATAGCCATATCTATACATTCGTCAAATGCCATTTGCGTCACTATCATCCACTGTCACGTTAATTGGCATGTACCGTGCATGGGTACAAGGAAATTGGAACTGCTGTAAGTAGGAAAAGGGTACCATAAGGTATTCAATAAGATGGTTTCAGGAGTTCATACAATAAGAACTGAAAACACGATCTAAGACAGCTCAGCCAAAAACGTTGTCTGCAGAGGATGTACGTCCATTTTAGCATATCATAAACAAAATTTGTTCAGCTACAGTTGTTTAAGAGAGTAGCGGTGAATTTATTAATAAATTGACAACTTCATAAAGAAGGTATTCACTGTTGAAATACAGCAAAGAAACCTCAAAATAATGCAGTTGTTGAAGTCACAATTGCAACATAAATATTCGTATCTAACGCAAATGTTTTAAATATGTAGTTTAAAGTTAATTACAGTTTATGAATTATTTATTTTTCAAGTCCAGCGAAAATACCAGCGGTGCATCCGTATAGTTGTGTATGTTACTTATGTTAAGAGACAATTCGTCATTGTCATTTACTTCATCGTGCGAGTACTGCAAATTTAGGATGATAGATTCCAAAATTTCGTTACGTGCTATTTCTTTCCAAAAGTCGTCGTCTTGTAGTTTATCTGATGTCTCACGCAGTTTTCCCAATCTTGTTGCGTTCCTTGTCAATTTCTTCGTGAATAAGTCATTCAACATCAGTCAGTTTAAAAATATTATTTGTGTTTGCAACACAATTTGAGCTCATATTAACTCGATTGCATTGTTCTAGCAGTAGTAAGGGGGAGGGGAGTGGATCACGTCTCATTGATTTAGCTGATACACTTTTTCATGGAAGAAAAACTGAATAAAGATGCTTTGAACTCTCTCTTCATAAACAAAGATATGTGACCAGACATGTTCTGCCACACTTGCAAGAAGTGTATTGTGTCCCCTCATCGAATTTAACAAACACCTTGGCTTATTCAAAGTACATATTTCTTTTACCACGTCATGTCAAATGTTTACGTTTCAGTTCTGAGTAATTTTAAATATACGTTCACGCATACATGCCAACCAGTAATGATATTCATTACAGTGCTTACGTCGCAATGCGTGTTATACGATAATGGTATTTATTTATTTGTATTAGGAAAACTATTTGAGCTAAAATATGGGGGTTTTTACGGTTATGTTAAATACATTACTCTCTCCTTCCTCATGGATTAGTTTTTGTAAAATCTGAATTTTTGTCTTAGCGCGGATAGTATTTATTAGAGATTGATTAGTTTGCCGCTGGTCACACTCCAGTTACGGGGAATGCAATACGACAACACTGCAGGATTCCGATTGGTTGCTCACCTAGTAGCGCTTAAGGACAAACACCTTCCCATTTGAAACACATTATAGTTAAGTTAATCCCATACAGTAATCAAATTCCTTATTGCACTTTGATTTTAATTATTATTTGTTAAAAGTATTTCACTTAAGGTGGTTTCTAATCATTTGATGCCAGATGAGTGCGCATTCTTTCATCACACACGCACACAATTAGTATTTGCGGAAAATAGTTGGTAAACTAAACGTAAGCGCCACAATCTTTAAGCAATTACATCAAGATTTCTATGTTGGAAGCACAATTCTTTCTCTTTTCGTGTGAGGTGTTTTTTTTTTCTTTTTTTTTTTTTTGCGGCTACCAGTTTCTTCTGGTCACCAACTGTATCATCTTATTTTAAATCTCTCGTTTTCGGGTGTGGTTCAGAGTGAAATAAATACAATTTTGGAGAAGTCCAATTTTGTAACAAAATAGTTTAATTGGATTACATTTTACTTGATTTTTTAATCTGGATTACATTTTACGTGAACTTTCTTTCCTAGTCAATCATTGCAGCTTACATCCAGCATATCGATAAATTCTTACTTCTTTAATAAAAAGATTCCATTAATTACATATAACTCCTTACTCCTGCACTAATTAGATTACAGAACACATAACTCGTTATGAAGATTATTGATTTTCTTTTCTCTAACAGCCGTTCATTTTTTATATTGTCCTTACATGGCCCACTAATACTCAGATCAGAAAACAAAACTCATTTCAAACGAAAAAACTCCCGTTACAACTTTGAAAAGTTCTGTTATTATTGGTTCTAATCGGAAATTGTAAATGTTCTCTATATATAAAACTATGATATTTTTAAGTTGCGGGTGGGTGTTCGGTCTGCTCGAAGGTATTCGATGTTATTTCCTATGCATTGAGCTAATATCGGCAGCTTGAGGGTTTCAAATTCCGTAATATTTACATTCATTTTGTGATGCGAACACTCCGGTTAAAGGACCCTAAACATGTGAGAGGAGTAGGCGGGAGAAAACTGTGTGTGTTTGTGTAAAATAATTTGTATTATATCGTAACCTAAAGCTCTTGTTTTATTTTAGACACTATTATCACACACCTCGCTAAATAGTAAACTAAAAAATGGCAGAAAAATATTAATTAGAATGATACTTCAGTAAAATGATGGTTCTCAGAAACAGGAAGAAAATTAAGACTGCCCTCAAAGGTTTACCTCTGTCGACGGAAAGGTTTCTCTTCAGGGCTCATCGGTTGTCAGATTTACACAGTTCTACCACGATACGCTTCGTCTTCCGTCCACTCGCCTCATTAATCGATCACTCGTCTCATTTCCTTTGTGCTGAAACGTAAGGATATGGAATGCTAGGATGATTTGTGGTATTATTTAATCCATCCGAGCATTTGCTTACCAAACAAGGAAACTTACTCGGTTAGTCGCCGATCCAGCAGATACCTGCCTTCATATTTACCGGCAGGTCATCTCATTCGCTGTCAGTGTTTAATAAGAACGCGATTGATTTTAGTAAGTGAAGTAACGTCTGAAATTTATCAATATTTGACAAAACGCGAAAACATAATTTTAAAAAAAGTAATGTCAGGCTCGTGCCACCTTTTATTTCAGAAGTGCTGCTGTTCTTAAGCATATGTATGAATGAAATTTCATGAACATTTTCAAAAAATCAGCCTTTCCTCTTTTTAGTGTATAAAATAGTGTAAGCTTTCCTGAATCCAAAGAATGCTTAGATAGCATCTGCAAGCCATTTTTAAATGCTCTAATTTAGTTTGAATGTTACGTGAATACTAGTGTTGGGTATGAATTCTAATTCTTTATCCTTGTTTTCTCGCTATTGAAAATTTCAGCATTTTCCCTCATTTAAAATGCTCCTTGCGTCGCAGTTTTAGTATTAGACTAATGAATAGAAACACAGTGAATAGAAATTTGCTTGGGTTTTGTTGTGAGATGCATTTAAGCACACTTACTTTACTTCAAAACACAAAAATTACAAATTTTGGGCCAAAGAAACCATATTCATAACTTTAAAAAAATTTTGGAGCCTAAAGTTATTGAGACACAAATAAACTTTAAGGCAAATTAAAAAAAAATGGATGTATTGAGAACCTGTTGTTAAAATATTAGATCAAAATTTAAGTTATTTTGTCGCTAGGGACCTTTTAGGTGACGTAACCAAAAATAAATAAATTTGACCATATTTTCCAAACTATCAAAGTGAAATTGACAAAATTTGGGCTGTATCATATTTGCACTAAGTTACGTCTGTTGTATAAATCTTAAAAAGCTAGCGTTAGTAGTTCAGGATTTCAAATGTTCAGTCATATGTATCCTTAAATCAGTCATTGAGCAGTGGCCTCTCTCACTTGGCGGTACAAAACTACATTAGTCCTTTCTCTGCGATACATATCAGGTAATTCGCACGCGCAGTGGACTTTAATTACACACCCCCCATGTAAGCGAACCAGTTCTGACAGCCCATCGACCGGGAGTGTAGGTGAAGGGATGGATTATTAAATCGCAATTGCCTGTTCGTAGTGTGTCGTACCACATTGACACCAAATAAATCGGCTCAAGACCCGACACCACGTAAATGGTTTATATTTTCAGTTAAATCAGAATCGGACATATTTTTAGTTTCCGACAACGCACGTGATTGTTTAATCACTCTAC
Source organism: Mantis religiosa (assembly GCA_030765055.1). NCBI lineage: Eukaryota > Metazoa > Arthropoda > Insecta > Mantodea > Mantidae > Mantis > Mantis religiosa. Next base: position 30,373,934 of record CM060950.1, on the reverse strand, counting down.
CTTTATTATTCCTTCCCTTCGCTGTGTTCATCTAGTTTCTCTGGAGTAGCCATTGTGTCACAGTAGCAGAAATAAATCAGACGGAATTCGCTTGGCGGGGCTTGCTCTATAATTTAGACACTTCATAGTGTCTTTACACAGGTCTCGAAATAGCTTCCCCACAGCATTAGAACATCAATTTTAAAAATGTTAGCAGTCAAATCAAGGGATATAAATTTCTCATTCAATATGCCGAATAGTTTGTATTCAGGCGTTCTAATAGTTTTAAAATGTTAGAAAATTGCATCGATGTTGACACCTTCACAAAATTATCTTACGAACATTTAATGGAGCACATTTTGGGGTACAATGCCTGTGTAAATGAAAGGACAGAGGACGTATTAATGCTTTTCTGAAATATTTGTGTTAACGTCCCAACTTTTAAGTATCTATTTGGGGAAGGGGAGTATTATCGGGTATTACTTACACAAAATTACATTACTTAATATAATAATTTTAAACAGCTGACATGAAAACGTTAAAAACTCGGAACAGCTTATAAACTAATGGAATAAACAAGTAGTAAAAATGGGAGAATGTAATATCGTTTCTTCTGGATATATTAGTTTGTTCCCTTCTATATAAACAGGCAGCTTATAAAACTTGTTCATGTATCCCCAAAATTGAAAATTGAACCACCATACAAGCTATGCCATGGATTCGCGTCAACCGATGTAACTCCAGAAGAATCTGGTGGTTTGGAGCAAAAATGGATTACAAAGCAACACTAAAGCAGAAATCACCTGTAACTAGCGTGCGTACTGTATGCCCATGACAAGAAGGCTATAGGGGTATGAAGGGCAGAGGAGCTTGAACTGTTTACCTGCTCCGGTAACGGATCTGTTAATAAGCGTATGATAATGCATACGAGTCACCCATGCTGCCAGATCTATAATGTATGTTGCAATAAATGCAGCGATAGGTATTATGTATGGATGAGTTATGTGACAACACTTGTTTATTTTAAACGAATCTTCTATCCTTGTCATACTAGGAAGGGGAGCATATACACCGTGTAGACAGCTAAAGTGTTAACGATACACACTCCTCTAGCTTGCCTTCTTGTCCTGGGCAATCAGTAGAAGTGGATGTTTGAGAAGCTAGTTGCTTCTAAAAACGGATAGGTTTGTGGGCCACCATTGGAAGTGCTTCATTTTAAGAGCGAAATCCACGATATTAATTATCCTTGAGGGATCATCAAAGCCAATTTGTAGAAACACACGTTTCCTTATTGGATTCTTTATCTACTCACAGACAATTCACAGAGAGCAGTGTCTTTTACCCCAAATATTCTAAAATCTGGAGCGCAGTCTTATACAATAATGCCTAATCTTTTGCAAAAGAAAGGAGGTGCGGATTTGTCTTCACCTACTCTTCGCCCAGCAACAACACATTCGTAGGACTTAAACATTGCTGTGCAATGTTTGGTTACTTGTAGGCTTGAAGGGGAAATGCTTATTGCACAAAATGGAGGTGGACTGAAAAGACAGAGTGAGATCATTAGTTCATAAGAGGGCACCAGTGGTTTAACAATATTTGCTTGTTATTAAAGTAACTCGATCGTAGAGCTTCGCGCAATAGTTGCTATAAAACAACAAATGAGCACTACAGCAATTTCAAAAATATGCAGTAAATAGCCCAGGGGAAAATAGTTTGTCGCAGTGTGACGTCAGCTACGTCAGCTCTAACCGCCAAATATGCCCCCGAACGAAAGGCAGGTTAGCGTGTGACGTCACCGCGCTGATTTCTGCTGCCCAAGAGGAAGTAAACAGTTTGATGTGTTGGGGTTCTGACAGCGTACGAAAGACAGGAAACGTATGGTGTATTAATAATAAGTACAACTTACATCTCGAGTGTTATATTAATGCTGACAGTTTTAATTACACAATTGATCACAGTATATAAACAATTACATTTTGGCTCTGTGCTATGAGAAAATATATGAAACCTCAACTCGTAGTTTATCTGAAGATCAGGCATGTTATAAAGTGCCCGCCTCGGTAGCGTAGATGGTAGCATGTCTGCCTCACGTTCAAGAGGTCCTGAGTTCGAACCTCGGTCAGGGTGAGTTACCTGAATAAGGTTTTTTCCCTTATCCTCAAAGACGAATGTTGGGTAACTCTAAGCTATGGACCTTGGGCTCATTTGAGCATCATTTCACTCATTTCATTCACCGTCCGATATGACTTGACGTTGGAGGACGTAAATTACAACAAAAAATGTTATAAAGTAAATAAAATAAAACAAAGTAATTTTCTCTGCTAATTAGAAGAGACCCATTCAGAACTAAATTACGTGGACATTTTGCGACACTTTCTGTTCCATGTTCAACTAGTTTATCAATGTCAGGACGTAATGCCTGAGAAATTTGTAATCAAAGGCTGCATGTTAGATTGTGATCCGACAAGGTACTTCGGGGTTTGAACTTAGCTAATTTCATAACCGAAAAAGAAATTGTTCGCCACATGTCGAGTCATACATACACAATGTCCATGCAACAAGAGAATACCACCTCGGAAAACTAGTTTGGGGGACATCCTTGTAAAAATCAACCAAGTATTTCTTGTTGATATATTTGTCCTTCAGTAAATCGTCACGTTGTAAATTTTAACAGTTCCATTTGTTACGTGGCTGCTACATTGTTGTCATCGAGTGCACTACACCTGACTTAACTCTCAGATTCTGTACTCACAGTGTCATTTATATAGGCAACTTGGTACTACACGGCTCTTGCCTGAAGTCACACGCACTACAGGCCTCGCTCCCGGCTGAAATACCTCACAACCCTCGAAGCTGTCTTCCTCTGAAATAGCCACTGCTACTAATGATAAGCATTACAGAAAATTCATTTACTTACTATTTAGATATGCATTTTGTTACATGTCAGATAAGTGTGGATATAGCAAATATTCATATCTAGGTATTAGCTTTAACTAAATGAAGTATAAACTGTAAATATATTCTTAAATTTGCACTCCCGGTATATAGTCAGCAATAACTCATTGGCTCAAACAGTTAAGCGGTATAAATTTGTGATATACACCAACTTTTATGGTGCTCCAGTAAGCAAAAAATATGCCCATATATTAAAAACCTACAATTCTAAACAAAAGGACAGAATTGGCAAATAGCTTGTCGCTACTTTAAAAGAATACTAGGGTAAATTATGCTAATTATATTCTATTTATAAACATCTGTATGGAGCAGGTAGAGTAAGACTGAAATAGTCAATACCATAGTTGGGATTTGAACCACGGATCTCCAGGCCTCCGTCTCTTAACCAGTGAACTACCATGGCCAACATGCCAGCATGACATTAACCACAAGGAATTCTGATATACAATAAGATACGCACCGGTGTATAGTCGCATTGCGACCTTCATCTTTTATAGGCTGGGGTACAGATTGTTGCTACACCGCTTCCATCCACTAGGAATCTATTGATATACAAATTGAGCCAAACAATATATAACCAACGCGGAGTAAATCACGTGTTAGGAGTTGGTTTTGCTTTATTGCTGTGAAAACGTGCAAGTCCAGTTATAAAATGGATTACCTACACATCGATGTTGTAATTTGTGGTTTCGCCGGATATTATGAAAACAAAAGCAAAACTATATAGAGTACGTGGCTCAGAAATACTGGTATCAAAATGGTTTAGCAGCTGTCAGGTCGCCAGGTGTACGCACAAGGTGTGTAGGTAAAAGAAGAGGGCAGTGGGGCCCCATTTCCCAGGTAAATTGCTCCGCAGACTGCTATTGTGTTTCCGCGCCAGAACACATACAGAGGCCGACAAAAGTATTCGAACGTAAACATACTTATTACTTATATTATTTTAAAGCTATGCTGAGTAAGCATACGTAAATACAACACAAACACAAAATAAACTTGAGTCTTCCATTAAACATATAAACTCATAAATAGCAACTGAAACTAATTTGCACTACAAGGAGAAATAAAACGTTTACTTTACATGTGGACATAAGTATTCGAACAGAGAACAGCTACTATTTAGTTATCCATTTTCTCTGAATTACTGCTCACAATCGTTTGGGCATTGTCTGTACGTGTTGTTTAGTGACTGCAGAGTCCATATTTCTCCACTCTGTTTGAAGAAGTTCTTTGAGATAGTCTTTGCTTCTGATGTGATGCTTCCTCACACGCTCTTCGAGTTCCTTCCAGATGTTCTCTATAGGATTTAAATCTGGAGATTGGGGCGGTGTCTTTAAAGTGTGAGGACTGTTGTACGCGATCGAAAACCTTACAGTTTCAGCAGTATGCTTCGGATCATTGCCCTGCTGGAAGTAATAATCATGCCCTAATCCCAGCTTCTCTGCACTCTTTTTAAGATTGTTTTCAAGAATCCTCATGTATTAAAATTTGTCCGTGATCCCATCTATGAACACCAGTTCCCCAAAGCCAGATGAAGCTATACAGCCCCCATACCATCACACTACTGCCACCATGTTTCACTGTAGCTACCATGTTCTTAGGTTCCCATTCTGTATTTGGCAGTTTCCACACTTTAAGACGTCCATCACTCTTGTATAAGCAAAATTTGCTTTCGTCCGACCAGAGAACCTTATTCCAGAATTCTGTTGTTTTCACGGCATACTGTTTAGCAAATTCTATACGCTTTTTCTTATTCACCTTATTAAATTATGGTTTCTTCCTAGGAACGCGGGCATTGTACCCAGTACTATTTAAAACATGTTTAACTGTTCTGGTGTGAACCACAGTGCCAGAATATTGCTCAAGGCATCTTCTAATCTCAGATGCAGTGACTCGGATTCTGCTTCACCATTTTTATTATTTGCCTACTCTCTCTGGTGGTGAGTTTAGTAGTAGCGCCATTTCTAGGTTTATTTACAACAATATTCGTCTGTTTGAAGCATTGAATTATACAGAACACTGTAGTTCTGCTTCTGTTAATGGTTTTGGCAATTTTAGAGAGAGATTTGTTTTGTTTGTACATATTTATCACGATATTCCTTGGTTATCTCCTTGCCTTTATGTCCCATATTACCTGTGAGTTCACAATCGGCTGAATAAATTTGAGCACACTCTCTTGAGGCATAGCATAAACACAACTGCTATGTGGTAGGGGCGTGTAGGGTACGTCCAACCACCTTTCTCTCTGTTTGATTGGCTACGTTCGAATACTTATGTCCTCCAAAAAGAGGGACAATAGAATAAATACAGTACAGATTGTGTAATAAACACATGTAAAGTGATATTTTAAATATCGTTTCCGAGACACAAAAGTTAATGTTTATAACCTTTCAACGCTACCAAATAAATATTACAGTACTTATAGTACATGCAATGTTACTTGTTATATTATTCGAATACTTCTGTTGACCTCTGCACTTCAGAGAATAGAAGTAAGGAATGAACTGTTTCACTCAGTTTTCTGGTTTTAAATTATGACTATTTTATAGATTATGTAGGTAAAACTTATTCTAACCTTGTTAATTGATTTTTCTTTTACAAAAACTGCATGGAGGCTAAGTTTGTAGCAGTAGAATCATTTAATCGCATAGGTATGCCATAAAGTTTTATTTTGCGCAACTTTAATTAAGGAAATAAGGCATTTTTAGGGCGAAAATAACTCGGAGACAGAGGAAAGAGATAACTCTAAAGCAAAAGGATCTGATTATATACAAGGATGTAACACAATTTTCAAGGTGTTCAATCACGTCAATCTTTTAAATGCATTTTGTTTTGATTTTTTTTTCTCTCTTTTAATATAATCTTCAAGGTTTGTCATGTGGCTAGAATATGGTGAATAAAATGTGCGGTTTAGTCCAAGAGTTCGGAATAAGTGATCACAATGCTTTAAAGCAGTGTATGTAATTCCAAATGGAAGTAATGTGAGGAAATGCTGGATGGGCGAAGTATGGGACATTTTAGAAATACATTGGGGTGGATAAACCACGGAAATTTGGAGATCAATGTAAAATAGGGTCTTTGTAGGCAAGTGGGCAAATGATTGGGGATAGTAAGGCAAGAGATTTGGGCTGTTTTAAGAGAAAAGGGTTCTTTAAAATTAAATGGAATAATTTAAGGTTTGGGTTAGGGGGTAACATAAATTTAGGAGGAAAAAATTGTATTGATACGGTTAAGGACACGCTTTTAAAAGTTTGAGAAGAAATGAAATGTATTGTGTTTAACATCGGCTTTTACTACATACGGCACCGCAGGCGGTGACATTGATGACACATGAGATGAAGATGGAGCACCGGTGGAATGAGATGGCGGGAGAAACCGGAGGACCCGAAGAAAACCCACCCCAGTGCCGTATTGTCCATCACAAGTCTCGCTTTGTGGTCGCCTGGGATCGAATCCGGGCCGAACTCATTGTTATGTAATGAGGTGAAGAAATGCAGGGGTGGTGTATAGGAAGTATGTAAGTTGGGTCAATTTACAGAAAGAAATTATAGCATTTGTAATTTTAAATTATATGGGCAAAACAGAAACATAACAATGAGAGAATGTTTAGGAAAAGTAAGGGAGAAGTGGATTAAAGCGTTTATTAAAGATGAGATAATTTGATTTCTATAAATCGATAAAATAATTCAGTAGTTGGAATATAAATAGTATGGCATTTTTTCCCCACAGAAAACCCTATGGGTTTTTGTAAGCAAGCCCAGTAGGTATAGATGGATGTCAAGACTTATTAGAGTATAGGGTACCGCGGTAGCTCAGTGGTTTCATAGTGACTCGTTTGATTCGATTCCCGTCTCTGGGATGCAGATTTTAGAACGGCCCTCTGCAAGCCTTCACCTTAAACTAGCTCACTGAAGTACTCCCAAAGTCCAACATGGTTAAGAGTCCACGGTAAAAACTGCAGGTCCTCATTCCGTTGCCATCACTAAGGGGCGGATTCCTATGACGTGCCATTTATTGGGCCTTACAAGTCACATTTTTCACTTTTTCAACTCTTTGGTTATATTTATGCTTATTTCCATTGTCATAGTTTGGGGATTGTTATAGTGTAGTCAGCAGCCGATAAGAAATAAAATAAAACAACATTTTGTATGAATAGAAGTTGCCAGCAGCACTGCCCACTTGTTTTTTTAAGGTTCCTTTAGCAGGTAGCAAACGTTCGTACAGGACAAAGAAGTCAACCTTGTATGTTTGAATCTCACTCTTACCTGTTTGTTTGTTGACAGGTTTAAGACCGTTCCTTCCACTTTGCCACCCCCATCTCCACCAGCTTTCTCAAAGTTTCTTGTACATTCTATTGAGAACTCAGTTTGATGTCATCATACCTAAAAGTACGTGTTCTAAAATTTTAAAATTAAGATATTTTGTTTGGAGAGAAGTTTTTTAGTACTGGCGATGTTATTTTGTATTGTAAATATTGTGAAGTGAAGGTTTCGGCAAAAAAGCTATTTTATGTACAACATATTAAAACCATATGCATCAGAAGTGTTTTGTAACAGCGTTCTCCATGGAAATTAGGCAGCGGCTGATGTTTGAGGCAGCTTCTACTTCAACTGCAGCTTCTGCGAATACCCGTTCAGAATTTTAACTTCTAAATGGTAACTTCAAATACTCCCGTAGAAAAATTAATCAGTGTATATCACTAAAGGCCGGAGGCGCATGCGTTTTTCCGTAGGTATACTGCACATGTACTGTACTGTAATCGGTCGCGTGTGCACAGAACTGCAGGTAGGTGTAGCCTTTTTTTATGTAATTTACGTTCTCCAACGGTAGGTCATATCGTACGATACATGACTTGGATGAAATGATGCTCAAATGAGTTCGGTGTCCATGGAGCTTAAAGCTACCCGACATTCGTCTTTCACGATAAGGGAAAACCCCGGAAAAACCTTATCCAGGTAACTCTCCCTAACCGAGATTCGAACTCGGGACCTCTTGAACATGAGACATACGCTACTATCTACACTACCGAGGCGGGCTAGGTGTAGCCTGGACATGACAGTGGCGTCACTGCCAGATGAACCACCAGTCGCGTTATACTATACCTTGACCTTGCGTCTGGATGCACTTGAAAAGTAATGCTTCACTAGTTTGCAGAATACTTACGTTGTTTTGACGTTTGCACATTTGATAGTCGTGCTGTACATCTGACGTCATTCATACTTTGTGTAAAGCTAACTTGTTTGGCATTCAGGCGTACATCTCTCCGGCCTTTACTCATCATGCTACCGTTTGAGGAAGCGGATTTGTATGGTGGGCACCACATGTTCATATGGGCTGTGTTAGAGACGCTGACGATGTTTTGTTACATTATAAATATAGGCTTAGCACGTCAGTTGTAATTCTAAAAATCTTTCGTTTACCTAATGTATTGGGGATGAAATTAAATATAATGCTATAGCTAAAGCGGAGAAATTTATAAGTCTACTTTTAGAGAACTAAAATCAGAGAGTACAATGTAAAAATAAGTTTATAGAATCTATATTGCTGCTCCATTATTTAAGAACAGTTGACGAAATTTTCGTCCTCCCCCCCCCCCCCCCCCCCCCCTCTTCTCCGACTTCTTGATTACATGAGGCAACACTTCTCGTAACTGCTTGTATGCAGAAAAGGCTGGTAAGGAGGGATAAGTAATTTTCTTGGCACGAACGGCTTCATTTTAGGTTCAACATTGTAACGGGATTTTAATTTATGATCTTCTTCTTCCAATAAGAATCACGCCAACTTCTTTGTAATATCCAAGTCAAGTTTTAATCTAATAAGAGTCATGAGATCTTTCTAAGGTGTGGACGCGGATTTTTGGTGAAAATAAAGTTTAGATGAGTCCAATTTTGTTATATATTATTTAATTATATAATATAAACTACGATTCACTCTTTTATATTATAAATATTGAATAACACTTTTCGAATCTTATTAATTTTTCTTTACAATTATAATGATCGTAACATCTTAAGTCAACTTCCTCGTTCTCCAGCAAGACACAAGATTCTCACACTTTTCTAGATTATTGATTTTCTTGTCCCCATAGTGATTCCCACTTTATTTTGTGATTGGCCGATTCACTGACACGTCATCACACCACGTGATACCACTACTACTTCGGCCAATCACACAACTACATACATTTTTATATATTTATTATTCCTTCGAACATTACTAAAAAAATACTGTTACAAATGCCCTTCTTCGAAATATATGGAAAATAACCAAATAAAGGAATTAACAATTAACAATCTGTTTCCATATATTTCGAAGAACAGCCCCAATTAACAATTTTGTTTACACCAATATTACACAACATCAATACAACATACATAAAATATAATAATATACCTACATTGGATAAAATATAATAAATGAACATTTAACAACAATTTCACATTATTACACAAACATAAAACACAACAATAAATTAACATTAATTAAAATACAACAATATATTGATGTTTAACAATTTTTTTTTTTTATTATTATTATTTAACACACACATAGTATATATTCAATATTGTTTCAATTACTGTCAATGCTTTTGAAAGGTTTCATTAATGTCTTATGATATCTTCCCACAATCTTATTATTCGAATCTTGCAATTCATAAGTGTGATCTCCAAATTTGGTTACTACTCTATACGGGCCTTTATAAATTAAGTTCATTCTCCAATACACTTTTCGTCTAGCATCTGAGATGTTAAATGTCTTCACTAAAACCATATCATTTATTTCAGGATCCCATTTGGCCTTTCTTCTTTGTACTTTCTTTAATCTTTTTTCAGATTTTTCTAGTATTCTTTTAAATGCTTCAGCGCATTTCTCTTCATCATTTAGCACATTTGTTTTCTCCTCAAAAGTCGTTGGTACATTTAATATAAGAGGTTCAGGAGGTTTTCCAGTCATTAGCTCTATTGGAGCGAATCTTGTAGTAGCGTTTGGGGTGTTATTTATTATCTTTTCTATGACAGTACAATATTTATACCAACACCGGTGATTTGAATGACACAGTATTCGAAAATAAAAAGTTAAGTCTCGCATCACTCTCTCACAAGGATTTCCTTGTGGATAATAAACCGAAGAATTATAAATTTTGATATTGTTTTTCTTCATCTCGGATGTAAACAATTTACTTCGATGAACTGTGGCGTTGTCTGAAAGTATGGCTTTTATTTGCCCATATTCTGGTATCCACCCCTTTAAAATTTTATTGACACATGTTTTACTCTTAATATTTTGAACAGGGTAAATTTTCACAAATTTAGTAAAAATGTCAAACATCACAAAAATGTATTTACAATTATATTGACTAGCCGGCATCTCCCCGTGTGCATCGATCGCAACTAATTCATTCTTTTTATCTCTGATGATGGTCTGAGGTTCAAAATCATATTTGATGTTTATAGGTTTAGCTCTTTGGCACAGTTCACACGTTGAAATTAATTTCCGTACTTTCCTATCAATGTGCTTTATATATAGCTGTTCTTTGATGGTCATGGAAGTTTTCTCGCATCCAGAATGAGCTAGGTGGTGATGAAATGAAGTGATTACACTTTCTTCTAAACTACTGGGAACTATAACCTTCCATTTTTTTATCACATCTCCATGTAATTTATAAAGTACACCATTTTTCTTGGCTATGGTGCAATTCGCAGCATCTTCAACTGCTGGAGCCTGTCGCAACAATGCAGATAATTTCGAATCATTTTGTTGAATTTCCGAGATATTTTTAAATTTTAGAGTAAGATTTCTATCGCATGTAAAATTTAACTCGAAAAGTTTTATCTCATGTTGAGATTGTGACAATGTCTCTGGAATTTCTCCATGCATTTTCTGTCTCGACAACAAATCACTAAATATATTATTCTTTCCTGAGATGTGCCGAACCTCAATATCATAGGAAGTAATTTCATGTATGTAACGAGATATTTTAGAGCTAGTTAGTTTACATTTTTTTATAAATGATAGACTAATATGGTCAGTATATACAATGACTTTAGTATTGTACACATATTGCCTAAATTTTTGCAAAGCAAAATATATAGCTCCTATTTCTAACTCCGTAATACAAGTGTTAGATTCATTTTGGTTCAAAACTCTTGAAGCAGTGGCAATTACATGATTATTCCCATCCAAATCAGTTTGAGTTAATACTGCTGCATAAGCATGGATACTAGCATCTGAATAGATGTTAAAGGGTTGGTTTCTAATAGGTCTTTCCAAAAGAATGGCGTTTTTAAATAACTCTTTAATGTTTTGAAAAGACTGTTGGTGTTTTTCTGTCCACTTCCAGACTGAATTCTTCTTCAAAAGTTCTCTCAAAGGACTAAGCTCCTTGGCATAATTTACCACAAACTTACTTTCATACTGTAGTATGCCAATAAATCTTCTTAGTTGTTTAATATTCTTTGGTGGTGGAATAGATTCAATGGATTTTATTCTATCTGGATTTGGTGCCATACCTTTTTCGGATATTATGTACCCTAAAAATTCAATTTCTTTGGCAATAAAACTTGATTTATCCAAATTTATAGTCATACCACTTTCAGAAAATTTTGTAAATATGTAATTCAGATGAGATATATGTTCGTCGAAATCTTGATCAAAGATAAGAAAATCGTCTATATATTGAATAGCAAACTTCTCAATTGTATCTCCAAAAATATTATATAAGGCTCGAAGTAATGCACTTCCACTTGTTGACAATCCAAAACCGCATGTTTTGAACTGGTAAATTCTCCCTCCAAAATTAAACGCAGTATATTTTCTAACTGATTCATCCAGGGGAATCTGCCAATATGAGGACACCAAATCTAATTTCGAAAAATATTTTCCACGCTCTAACTTAGATAGCACTTCATCCACTCCAAGAGGCCTAAAATGGTCTGGTTGGGTTAATGAATTAATTTTTCTTGCATCAATTGTCATACGCAATGAGCCATCTGATTTATGAACCCAACATAGAGGATGTAAGTAAGGTGAGTTAGAAATTTCTATTATTCCATTTTCTAACATTTTATTTATCACCTCTGATGCTTGCTGTCTTATAGCTATGGGTAAAGGTCTGCTTTTATGTGTATACGGAGCAGTATCATTCACTTTAAATGTGTGAGTATATTTGTTACACAGTCCAGGTTTTGAACTAAAGGCTTTTCTGTTCTTTAATATACATAATTTCAGCTGTTCTTTTCCCGCTTGATCTAGATTGTATGTGTTTTCTAACTTTACTTGTAATATTCTCTGGAATTCTATTTCTTCCTCCACTTGGCTTCCGCCATTCTTATCTTGTATTGTATATAATTGGCAACAATGCTTTTCAAGGTCAGTTACATTATTTTGCAATCCATCAATAATTAAACTCTTCCCACAATTTTCATTTTCCTCGTATTCAATATTACCATTTTCTTGCAAAAGTATATCTTCTACAAAAAACCTTTCATTATTTATATTATCCATATTCACTTCTTTTCTTCCATCCTTCTTCCAATAATTTTATTACTAATAAATCATTTTCTGTCTTAACCTTCATTTCATGCATTTCGAAATTCAATACACTTTGCCATTCATATAATAAATCATTACCCACAATTACATCTCTTGCCAAATGTGGAATTACCAACGCAATGAAATTGAAATTCCATTCACCTATTCGCCCCTTAATTAATACTTGATATTTAATCCTATCCTTTTTCTTCCCAATTGCAGTACTGCAGTAAACGTTACACACATTTAAATATTCCACTTTATAGTTAGCTAACAGATTTTTAAACAATTCCTCACTTATCACAGTAGAACTGGCTCCAGTATCAATTAAGGCTGTATATTCTTTATCCCATAGGTAAATAATTATCTGAGGTGGGTTAACTAATTCCTTATTTTTCTGCAAGAGAGTGAGCTTATTTCCGTTATCTTCAACTTTCAATTCGCCCTGTGTCATCCTCACCGAACCACTTTCCAGAGCACAAAATGATTTGGTTTTTAGTTTTCCGTCTCCCTCTGATTATTACTTTCATTGTTGGTTAGGTTGGTACTATCGTTTATATTCACATCATTCTCTGTGCTTTGTGTATTTTCGACTCTTTCATTTTGATTACTTCTTTCAAATCTCACACCCCTAAAATCTCTTTGATTTGCACTAAATAAACTAGTACCTCTACCCCTATTAAAGTTACTTATTCGCTGATTATTTCCTCGATAAAATCTTACATGGTTTATGTGATCATTTCTTCCAATTCTCGTCGACTGATTGTTATGATAATTCCTTTGCACATTATTTTGAACTCCCTTTCCTGTTCCGGGAATTACAGATTCATAAGTTCGTCTAGGATCATAACCTCTTCCTTCAAATCTTTGATTTCTCACGGGTGCCCCGCCCCAATTTAAACTCGTCCTATTATTCCTATTATTTGTAGGTTGTGATTCCTGTCGATTTCTTCCTCGCTCAATATGGACGTTATTATAGTTACCATCACAGGATGTAGTATCATTAATGAGGTTATGTGCTTCAAATTCGGATAATAATTCAATCATATCAGAGAAATCGATAGGCCTAGCCACAATTAAATGATTTCTGATATGTGGTGGATAATGACGTATTAGCATGTTGACAATTTCTGTCTCAGAAATTTCGGGATTGATCAACTTACTTTTGTTTGCTAATTTTAAGAAATATTCAGTCATAGAAATCCCTTTTTTAAACTCAAACCTACCCGTTGCTAACTCAACTTTTATTCTTCTTTGTCTCTCAGGTCCCCAAAATCTATTTATAAACAGATTTCTGAAAGTACTATATGTTTCATGTGAAGCCAAAGTTAACCTTAACCACTCAAGAGCATTTTTCTTCAAACAACGTTTTACTATTACCGTCCGAAATTCATTGGGAATTCTCTTAATACGGAAATATTCTTCCAATTCCCTAAGAAATACTTTTGGATTATCACCTGATTCCTCATCAAAACTTGGTGGACTAATATCATTTAGTGAATAATGTACACATTCATTTTGACCTAGACTGTGGAGTTGTGTGTGTGAGGACATGTTTTGTGTGTTTCTGTGATAGTTAATATCATTATCTGGACTCACAAAATCACTACATTCACTTACTACATCACTAGACTTCTGATGATTGCTTAATTCACCTGGTAAGTCACAATCGTTTATATTTGTAATTCTAGACATTTCTTTCCCGTTATTTACTTTTCTAGCCTGTAATGCAATTACAACTTGTGTCAGTTTTCCTAAGTTATCCTTTTCTTTTTCAAAATGTTCTTTTACCTCTTTAATTTGCAAAATTACTTCTTCTTTTGCTTTACTTATCTCATCAATTTGTAACTTTATTTCCTCTTGGTGTATCTTACTTTCATCATGTTGTAATTGCATTTCAGAACAAATTACATGGATTCTTTGTTCTACTTTATCTCCTAATTCTTCTCTTTGTTTTTGTGTTATTTCTGCCTGTTGTATCCTAAATGTTTCTAGCTCTTTGTTTAATTCCATTCTTATTTCTTGTTTCACAATGTCCTGACCTAACCTAGTTTCCTGAATTATCTCTCTCAACTCATTGACTTCCTTTCTATTCTCATCCTTATTAATCTCTATGATCTGCATGAGCCTTTCCATATTATCCCTACACTCTTTTCTCCCTTCTCTAATCTCCTGTGAAATTTCAGATTTTAATTCCTGTTTTAGCTTCTGTAATAAATTAATTTCTAAGTTACTCACATTTTGTGCTAGTTCCTGTCTTACTCCTACATCTAAATCATTCATTTTCTTAGTTAAATCATTTACATTTTGTTCTGTTTTAGAATCTAAATTACTCATTTCTGATTTTACATCTTTCATTCTAGAATCTAAATTACTCATTTCAGATTTAACATCTCCTATTTCTGATTTTACATCTCTCATTCTAAAATCTAAATTCTTTGCATTTTGTTCTATTTTAGAATCTAAATTACTCATTTCTGATTTTAAATCATTTGCATTTTGTTCTATTTTAGAATCTAAATTACTTATTTCTGATTTTACATCATTTGCATTTTGTTCTATTTTAGAATCTAAATTACTTATTTCTGATTTTACATCATTTGCATTTTGTTCTATTTTAGAATCTAAATTACTCATTTCTGATTTTAAATCATTTGCATTTTGTTCTATTTTAGAATCTAAATTACTTAACATTCTTGTTATTCTTTCCAACATTGACTCATTATCTATGCTTAATCTTGCATCCTCCCTATTCATTCCTACACTATCAGTAACTTCTCCTTCCACTATTATTTCTTTTCTACTCGCCATCTTTTTAACTATTTTCTGATTTCTTAACAACATAAATCTACTACTACTATTATTATTATTATTATTATTTTTTTTTTTTTAAATTTCACTCACTTAAACCAGTTCTCGTTTTCTTCTTTCTTCTCTCTTCTTTCTTCTTTCCTTTTAAATTCCCACGGAGCTGCACGATGCACGATCTCCTCTTCTTTATCCTATTCGAGCCCCACGTTGGGCGCCATTTGTAACGGGATTTTAATTTATGATCTTCTTCTTCCAATAAGAATCACGCCAACTTCTTTGTAATATCCAAGTCAAGTTTTAATCTAATAAGAGTCATGAGATCTTTCTAAGGTGTGGACGCGGATTTTTGGTGAAAATAAAGTTTAGATGAGTCCAATTTTGTTATATATTATTTAATTATATAATATAAACTACGATTCACTCTTTTATATTATAAATATTGAATAACACTTTTCGAATCTTATTAATTTTTCTTTACAATTATAATGATCGTAACATCTTAAGTCAACTTCCTCGTTCTCCAGCAAGACACAAGATTCTCACACTTTTCTAGATTATTGATTTTCTTGTCCCCATAGTGATTCCCACTTTATTTTGTGATTGGCCGATTCACTGACACGTCATCACACCACGTGATACCACTACTACTTCGGCCAATCACACAACTACATACATTTTTATATATTTATTATTCCTTCGAACATTACTAAAAAAATACTGTTACAACATCATTTGTGATTCCAAATTTCAGATTTCGGGACATCTGTTTTGGCCATCTCTCCAAAATGCCGGATAGAATCCAACATGGTTTTCCAAAATCGAAAATGAGAAAATTAATGGAAATTAATTGTTCTTTCACACTAGCCGTGTGTAGGACCCACTATGAAAGAGTAGAGCCAGACTGAAAAATTCAATGTCATAGCCGGGATTTGAACCAAGGATCTCCTGGTCTCCGTCCAGCCGCTCTATCCCATTGAGCTACTATGGCCAACGTGCCAACATGACATTAAAGTCTCCAACTGACTCGTGTTTCGGCAAACCACTAGGAGTTCTCATAAACAAATGAGACAACTATCTTAATGGTGACTTACTATGCTGTAAGTACTTTAAGGCCCGGGCTTTATAGTTCGGACCACCATTAGGTACAATTAATGGAAATTAATTGTTCTTTCACACCAGCCGTGTGTAGGACGCACTATGAAAGAGTAGAGCCGGACTGAAAAATTCAAAGTACTTAAAGTACTTACAGCATAGTCAGTCGCCATTGAGGTAGTTGTCTCATTTGTTTATGAGAACTGGTGGTTTACCGGGAGAAACAAAAGTCAGTTGGAGAATTTAATGTCATGTTGGCACGTTGGCCATAGTAGCTCAATGGGTTAGAGCGGCTGGACGGAGACCAGAAGATCCGTGGTTCAAATCCCGGCTATGGCATTGAATTCTTCAGTCTGGCCCTACTCTTTCATAGTGCGTCCGGCACACGGCTAGTGTGAAAGAACAATTAATTTCCATTAATTGTACCTAATAGTGATCCGAACTGTAAAGCCCGGGCCTTAAAGTACTTACAGCATAGTCATGTTGGCACGTTGGCCATAGTAGCTCAATGGGTTAGAGCGGCTGGACGGAGACCAAAATATCCGTGGTTCAAATCCTGGCTATGGCATCGAATTTTTCAGTCTGGCTCTACTCTTTCAATGAGAAAATTGTTCACATTTCTGGAATGTGAGTATTTACGTTGGGCTACACATTGCTGCCATAACTCTTGATTATGATAGACAACTGAAACGAAAATGTATGTACAAATGTGAATGAAATTTAATCTAATAATACACAGTGATGTTACACGGCACTGCTAACGTTGACGTTATATTTAGGGCAGGGTAAGACAGGTAGTGGCGGTGTGACGTCAGCTTCTTAAGCCCCCGAACGAAAGGCAGGTTAGCGTGTGACGTCACCGCGCTGACTTCTGCTGCCCAAGAGGAAGGAGTTCGATGTGTCGGGGTTCCGACAGCGTAGGAAAGACAGGAAAGGTATCGGGTATTAATAATATGTACAACTTACATCTTGGGTGTTGTAATATTAATGCTGACTGCTTTAATTACACAATTGGTCACAGTTTATAAACAATTATATTTTAGTTTTGTGCTATGAGAAAGTATATAAAACTTCAACTCATAGTTTATCTGAAGGTCAGGCATGTTATATAGTAAATAAAAAAAAAAAAAAAATGAATTTTCTCTGCAAATTAGAGGAGACCCATCCAGAAGAAAATTTCGTGGACATTTTTCGACACTTTGTTTCGTTTTTCTTTAACTAGTTTATCAATGTCAGGACGTAATTGTTTGCGGAAATCTGTAATCGAAGGCTGCATGCTAGATTGTGATACGACAAGGTACTCATCAGATAAATTTTATCTTGTGATTTATAATTTCCATAAAATGGGTTATTACAAAGATGTGGAGAATAGCATTTGCTTTGTTTCCAATAATTACTAATAGCAACTTTAAAGTGGTCTCTAATGGTCACGTTTTCAATTATGCGCTGTTGTAGTTCATAACAGTTGCTGTTCCCCGATGTATTTACACAGTGATAAGTTTTCTGCTTCCTGAACTTATGATTTCTCCATTCAACCAGCACAAGAATGATTAAAACGAAACGTACTGCTTCATGAACTCCATAGTAGGGCTTACATCGTGAGGCTCAGTCATGGAAATAAATATTCATACAGTACTGTAATGGAAATTGATAACTGATATTTCCATAGTAAATTAAACGACAGCGCTACGATTTTGAGTAGGAAGCCACTCCATTAAATAAACAGTGTCATGGTAACAAAGATTTGCGTATTAAACAAACGTGCATCAAGGAAATAAATGATACTCCAATTCTAGAGGTATTTGACAGGGAAAAAAGTATTCATAAACCACGAGAAACGTAAACACAGAAACCATCAACGAACCGCTTGCAGCAAGCAAGGTACACCTTCTGCTTCTTGGTTCTGATACGCAATGAATGCCGGGCCGCAAAAGTAAAGGAAAGACTGTAGAGGAAAGACTGATAGTTATCTCCCAATATAAAAAGGAAATATCATTTTCAGACATTGCTGAAATTATTGGAAGAAGCCGGGCAACTGTGCAGTCCATAATAACACGATATATACAGATACTCCAAAAGTGTTCGTTTAATGATCTCACATAGAATATAACAAGCACAATCAGAAAAATATAGATAAGAAACGAACAGTAACTATTTCCTTACATCGGTTGATATCTATATTTTAAAATAAAACACAATTTGAGTTCATATATTGCTTAATTAGTGCACAGCTCTACGTTATTTAAAATCATGTTCCATTTGATGCCAATCAAATATTCGTCTAGTAAAGAAGATCCCAGGTATGGTGCCTCGATGACACATACCGCTTCCCTTTTCTTATGTAGTCGTGTTTTATCCACTGTCGTTGACAGTTTCATCTGTTTTCAAAGCCGTCGATTGTTAATTAAGTAATATGGGTCGAAAACGTCGTGAAACTACAAAAGAAGAGAGGGAAATTTGCATCAAGTTATTTATAAAGGAAAATATTTTCAAGAAATTAGAGAAACCATGGGAAGACCTACCAGTACAGTGAGGACTATTATATACAGGTTTGTTCAAAACAAAAGTTACGAAAATCAATCAAGAAGTGGTCGTCCTGCAGTTCTATCCGAGAGGGAGAAACGGCAGTTAACTATAGAAGCCAGGAAAAATACTAAACAAAGTGCTCCAAAACACGCTATTGCAGTTCAAACACACACAGGAAAGTCCGTTTCAGCACAAACTATAAGAAACGTGCTTTATGAAGCTGAGTATGGAGACCGAACAGCCCGTAGAAAACCACACATCAGTAAAATCAACAGAAAGGAGCGAGTAGCTTTTGCAAAAGAACATAAATACGATGGATTTGATTTCTGGAGGAGCGTTGTCTTACTGGCGAGACTCAATTTGAGCTCTTTAAGTCAAAAGGGCGAATAATAGTGTGGAGAAAAAAGAACTGTGAGCTCGAGGAGAAAAATATAACGGTTTCAGTTAAACATGGAGGCGGTTCAGTACTTGTCTGGGGCTGCATGAGTGCAAATGGTGTGGGGATTTGTATTTTATTGATGGGATTATGAACCACAAGGTTTATATAAACATCCTAAAAACACATCTGTTCAGAAGTGTGACTAATATGGGTCTTTCTGAGGATTATATTATCACACAAGACAATGATACAAAACACACAGCTCTAGATGTAAGGCTATGGTTGCTGTAGAATACTCAACGATGGATGCCGACACCACCGCAATCCCCAGGCATGAATCCAATAGAGAATTTGTGGAGTATGCTGGACAAAAATATTAGGAATCATCATATATTTAATATAAAGGATGTAAAGAACGCTCTACTAGAGGAATGGCGTAAAATTACGGTGGAAACAATACAATCTTTGGTGAAATCCATGCCAAGGAGAATACAAGATATTATAAAGAGGAATGGAGGGCGCACTAAGTACTAACCGTAACATTCTACACCACTTTCAGTATGCAGACGAATACTTATTTTGCATCCTATATTGTATATCTTTACTTTTGAATGTTTAACTATGTTTATGTGAATAGATACTATGTGTTTCTTTATTGTAGTCTCTTTTTCACTAATAAATAAATAAGGCAGTGTCCTTGTTGTACTTATTCTGATGATTTTCCACTATCTATACATTCTGAAACATAAACGCATGCATTAGACGAATACTTTTTGGAGTAACTGAATAGAAAAATTCTATCATTAACAGCGAAAGAAGAGGGCGACCACAGAAGCTAACGCAAAGGGAAAAGAATATGTTGATACGAATGATTAAAGAAAAAAGATCCTAAATTGTCTGTCTATGTTAATGATCAATTCGGAAAGGAAATAACACAAAGGGCTTCTCGCTATGTTCTAAACAGGTCAGGCTATGGAGCTAGGGTTCCTAGAAAGAAAGCATAGAGAGACTCCCATAAATAATTGGACAA
Source organism: Mantis religiosa (assembly GCA_030765055.1). Taxonomy (NCBI): domain Eukaryota; kingdom Metazoa; phylum Arthropoda; class Insecta; order Mantodea; family Mantidae; genus Mantis; species Mantis religiosa. The sequence goes on along the minus strand of CM060950.1, from coordinate 30,353,634 downwards.
AGCAGAGTACTACGTTTAGAAATTAAAAATCAACATTTGATGTCCTCTTTTGTTGAAATTAATGATAATCGACAGTTACCATGGTTCGTTCTTGTAAGAAAATAAATGTTATTTCACACAAAATATAATGGGTGCTTTTTTAAGAATTAAAATGAAATATGGCGTTTTGTGGCCCTCAAAAGTAATCGGACATAACTTGTGTGTGATCAACATATGACTTAGTACTTTATGATTCTCCCTCTTCTTTTCACTATTTATCGCAATCTATTCGGCAAGATGTGAACCAGGTTTTCCAGGTAAACTGTAGAAAGTTTGCTCCATTTCTCTTGCAACCTCTCCTTCAAGTGCTGCTTGGAGGTGATGGGGTCCTCCGCACGGCCTTCTCCAGTTTATCCCATACTGCTTCTATGGGCTTAAGATCCAGGGACTGAGGGGGTGGATGCAGTACATGAGGACAATTGTAAAGTAACCATTGCTACACAATGTGGTACGTATGCTTCGGATCATTATCCTGATAAAATGAGAAGCTGTCCAAAATGCGCATCATTGCCGCACTTTGTGTTAAATTTGGCTGTAATAGTCTAAGATAGACTTCCTTGTTCATGGTTGTGTCTATGAACACCAGCTTTCCCACTCCCGTAGAGGAAATACAGCCCCATACCATTACACTCCCTCCGCCGTGTTTGACTGGGCCTTGTAAATTGCGCCCTTCCAGCTCCGTGTTTTTGCTTTCCTCCACACAACCACCCTGCCATCGGAACCAGCAAGGTTGTATTTGCTCTCGTCACAAAATATAACTTGGTCCCACCTATCGGTTGTATTGTTAACAAAGTCTTTGGCAAATTGTAATGGCTTCCTTTTATTCTTGCTGGAAATGTATGGCTTTTTAAAATCTTGTTTTCGCATGACCCTTTTGACCGTTTCAGGGCTAACTGTCAGTCCCAGTTCCTCCTGAATCTCAGTACAAATCACCGGAGCACTTATGTACACGCGGATTCCGTTTTACCTTCCGCATAATAAGACTCCTGTCTATCGTAGGAAGTTTTGGTCGCCCAGGCTTCGCTCGAGATTTAATTCTGTCTTCATAATTATACCGGTGAATTGCGTCACTAACTGTACTTTTGCTAAGATTCACAATCTCTGCTATTTCCCGGTATGTTTGGTTCTTTTCATAGTGACAGTTCACTGTCTCTGTTCCAAGGTACTCTGCTTACCTCTGGGCCCCATACTATGCTCTTGCCTTCTTCTTGGTACACAGTTGACGTACTTCTACGATGCTTTCTGTGTACTGATAGACTTCACCGACTCGTTTGTATTGCATTTCATTTGTGCTGTCCGATTCTTTTTGTGTCGTAAACTCATGATGTAAACACGGTTTAAAGGGAACCTCTTAGTTTAGCCACATTTTCAATCTCTGAAATGGATATTCATAGCTAATAATTTTTGCTTAACACAAGGAGAACTTTGAGATCGATACACATAATCTATCCTGTTTTATAGAGCACTGTATAGTGAAATGCAAAGTCTGTCCGATTATTCATGGGAATCAGTGTACATAAGCAAGAAGAGCAATAAATTGAGACCTGAATTTGCTCGAAAGCATCTAAGCAAGAAAACGAGATTCTGGGACAAGGTACTGTTCACAGATGAAAGTAAATTTAATGTATTTGTAAGTGATGCCAGAATTTTGGTGTGTTGAAGACCAAATACTGAGCTTGAACCCAAGAACCTTCAAGCCACAGTGAAGCATGGTGGAGTAGAAAATATGGTATGGGGATGTATGGCTACATCTGGTGTTGGGAACTTGTTTTTGTTAAAGGTTAACATGGATAGATTTCAATGTTAATATGCAAAAGAGCGTTCATAAGTTGAGTTTAGGCACAGATTACTACTTTCATTAAGACAATGACCCTTAGCATACAGCTGAAATTGTTCGTTTGTGGTTTTTGTAGAATACTACCCAAGTTCTCAAGTTTCCAGCACAGATTGCAGATCTTAACCCAGTTGAACATCTTTGGGATACCTGTGAAATAATGGTCCGAAAGCATGTAAGAAAAACACGAGTCAGTTGGAGAATGTAATGTCATATCGGCACTTTGGCCATAGTAGCTAAATGGTTAGAGCGGCTGGACGGAGACCAGAGGATCCGTGATTCAAATTCCGGCAATGGCATTGCATTTTTCAGTCTGACTCTACCTTTACATACTTTAGCCTACACACGGCCAGTGTGAAAGGACAATTAATTTCCGTTAATTGGCCTAATAGGGTTATCTATAAAGCCAGGGTCTTAAAGTACTAACATGTTGTAAGTCACCATTAAGGTGGTTGTCTCATCTGTTTATGAGAACTCCTAAGTAGTTTACCGGGAAAAATACGAGTCATTTGGAGAATTTAATGTCATATCGGCACGTTGGCCATAGTAGCTCAATGGTTAGAGTGGCTGGACGGAGACCAGAAGAGCCGTGATTCAAATCCCAGCAATGGCATTGAATTTTTCAGCCTGACTCTACCTTTACATATTATATATGCCTTTTGTGTGAATATTACTTCTTCGATTTAATATTTGCCGACAGGACTGCTTGTTCTTTTGAAAGTTAACATGACTTACATTTGCTTTATTGAATGCAGGCAAGGAGAAATAAGACGTGTACGTTACATTAACCGTTGACAAAATGGGTATACAGACATTCTGAAGCTAATAAAAAGTAAACGTTTACATTTTATAGAAATGCTGAAGCAAATAGAAACGTGGTGAAAAGCAATTTTGCAGTTCTGTATTACAGGATGTATTTCGTTTATTAACAGATCTCAATGTATAAACTCCGAAACGTATACGCTACGCTGCACAAACTGTTTTGAATTTGATGTTCATTCTGAAACTAATCCAACTAATCAGAGGCACAGCATACTGGCATTCAGTGACAACGTCACGCGAGCTTCTGTCATCAAATATGCATTACAATTTACAGCCTAGTTGACACGATATGATATTGTCGGAACGTGTACATTAATAAACATACAGGAAAACATAACCCCCTTTCATTATGCATTGCAATTATAAAAGCGGAGTGAATATGGCCGTTTTTAATTCCAATGATAAGACTTCATTCCTAACGCTTGCTAAACCCTATGAAAGATTAAAGAAGTTTCCTTTATAGTGAAAATGTGCCAACATTTTCGTCAGTCCAGAAAATGTACTTTAACGATGAGTGGTTACGTAGTTGACTGCAAGTCTAAAATCTTAAAAAGCTAGTGTTATTAGTTCAGGATGTCAAATTTTCAGTCATAGGTATCCTTAACGTACCAGTTATAAACGATTATCTGTACAAAATTCTTTCCAAACCTAAAATACTTTATAGGTTATTTTCAGAAAATTCAAGATATGCGTTTTCTTTGTCTTGCAACTATCTTTAATGTATAATATTTCCCATGTTTTAGAAAATAAACCATTTCGAAAAACGTTTCATCCAAAGGGTGGTTCGAAGTGGACAATTCTTTTGAAAATTTCATCACTGCATCTTTGGAAGATACTAAAATGCCAAATGTGGTATTAGATATGCTGTTCGCGTGCGCTTCAGAATAATTTTCTGGTGACCTTTCGGTACCGAAACTGCCAGCTGTGTATGTGGTAGGTAAACATTTGAAATTCTTCCTCGTAATCAAATGTACCATTAAAATAACAGGGCACAGGGTAATAGCACGCAAGTGGCATTTATCCATTTTATAGAACGCAAAACTTGGCAGTAAACCAAAGTAGTACTGCATTTTTTTAATTCGGAGTTTTGTAGTCTAATGCTACAGTAAGTTTTGCAGTTACACGTGTGTATGTTTTATGTCAAATATAAAATTATCTTAAGGTTTTCAGCGCAATATAATGATAAATATGTGGTACGTCCAGAAAGTAAGTTCTGTTTGGTAATAAAATTAAATTGTGTACAAATACAGAAAAATTATTTATTGCACAAAATTCCACAACTCTTAAACTACTTTTCCACATAACTGCCGAAATTTTGCAGGCATTTGTCATAGCGAGGCACAAGTTTTTGTATACCTTCTTCATAGAAGTTTGCCGCCTGTGTCTTCAACCAGCTGGAAACATTTTCTTTCAGCTCTTCGTCATTGTTGAAGTGTTGACCGCCAAGAAAGATTTGAGATGCAAAAACAGATGAAAGTCCCTAGGAGCGAGGTCAGGACCGTACTGGGGGTGGTCAAGCACGTCCCAGCCAAATCCCTATAGAATGTTTTTCGTCGCATTTGCAGTGTGTGGTCGTGCGTTGTCCTGAAGAAACACAACACCTGTTGACAGCATTCCTCGGCGCTTATTCTGTACTGCGTGGTGCAATTTCCTAAGTGTCTCGCAATAAGCATCTGCTTTCATTGTTTGACCACGGGGTAAGAAATCAATGAGTAAGATGCCTTGCCTGTCGGACTCGAGGGGGAAGTGTTTCCCGATTCCCGCGTACCAGCCAGCATAGCTAGTAGGTGTGCTAGATCACCAGACGGCCCCACCGAGGTTCGGTAGCCTTCCTATTTTGGTGTAGGCGCGCATAAGTGCTAGCCTTGCCATTTTGGTGTTGGTGCGCGTAAGTGGCGTATCCACTTCCATCCCGTCTTGAGTCCACAGGACCAGATGGGGGGGGGGCTTGGTAAAGTATAAGGTCTTGACCTACGGAAAGCCCCACGGAGGCGTCGGGCGCCCTTTTGGGACATCTCGGTAACTCCCTGGTCCAAGGAGGACCAGGTCCTTGTCCTACGGGTCCAGGACTAATGGGAGTAGAACCTCGGGGTTAATGTCCCAGAGCACCGTGTACATCATTTTTCAGGTGCCAAGATTTGTTTCGGCTTAACCTTTGCTGGGGATGAGGTGTGCCTCCATTTCAATGATTGACGCTTACTTTCAGGGGTGTCGTAAGAAACCCAAGTTTCAGCTCCTGGGACTATGTGTCAGAAATTCTTCGCTGCCTTCATCATAACGGGTCAAAAACTGAAGTGCACTACCCATCCGTTTTGTTTTGAGTTGCTCAGTAAGAATCTTTGGCACCCAACGTGAGCAAAGTTTACGAAATTTCAGTTTTTCAGTAACAACTTGCTGAACTAGTGATCGTGAGATTTGGGGAAATTCCATAGCGAGAGCACTAATTGTAAACTTCCGGTTTTCCTGGATCTTTTCATCAATCGCGTGGATCAGTTCTTCTGTAACCAAAGATGGACGCCCACATCGTTCTTCATCGTGCACTTCACTACTTCCTTCATTGAACTGTCGGACCCATCTTCTCACCATTGTATCACTCATCGCCTTTTGTCCACAAACATCGCAAATTGGCCGATAAATTTCAATTGGTTTCGCTTTCCTAGCATTCAGAAAACGAATCACAGATCTGATTCCACAAGCGGCTGGATTTTCAATCAACATCGACATTGTAAACAAGCACAACAAAGCGTACGTGGCTGACAGCGACCTCACAATGGCACACGTTTCTTCTCCTTGATACATAGCGTCTACCGCGCATGTGCGGAACTGCGATCGCAGCGCTGCAGCGGAGATAAATTGAAAGATAGCTTACTTTCTTGACGCCCCTTGTATATTCCAAAAGTGACATTTCATTTTACGTACCAGTTTATCCCGGACTTACCTGAATTTACGGCAGCCGGCTCTAAATCGTAGTAATTATCGCGGTACCTACTTCATGTGCCTATGGAAGGCAACGGTATTTGCAGTTCAGTCTAATGTCGTTTGGTATGAGGTATAATTGGAGCAGAGTTATGGGAAGCTGCCTGTCTGTTTCACTTGCTGTAGTTACTGTGTATACTTATAAACTTGTATTTGTAAGTTTTGCTCCCACGGATTTGCATGCGGACTATCTGTTTCAATTTACACTAAAATTACTTTGTTTCCGCTCCTATAGAAAGTTGGTGTCTGACAAAGTAAAACATAAACAGCTAACAGTTCTGACATGTATCCCTCCGCGAGCTACTGCCTTCCCCTTTATCCTGATTGTGTTACGTTTTCGGCGCCGTAGGCGGTGCAGTGTACGCACTGGCGGCTCGTGTCGAAAAATAACAGATTGCTGCGGAAAAAAGTTATGAAAAATGAAGTTCATGCGCCGATGTTTCTTTATGATATAAACAAAATTTCTACTTCCTTTCGCTTTTTGCTCAATTTTTAGATCGGATATTGCTCGCCCTAGCATTTTATTCTAGTCCTTTCTTCTAATGATTGCCTTGAAAAGGCAGTTTTCAGAAGTTCATTAACCGTGTTCATTATTTATTGGTTAAGTTTTCGTAATATTAAATTACTCTTACACTGAGTAAAGTAGATTTATAACACGTTTCACACTCACACACAAAATAAAGAAACTGATATCAGCCATTAAATAACGTTACACAAAGAAATGCTTGGATGCTATGCAAACATGCGAACTACATGCACTTGTTATGGGGGATTCCCGTTATGGTCTCGAGAATGGAGTATCGTGCCAGCATGATAGGTGCATCACAAACAATCTGCCCTACGATTTAATAACCATTAGGTATTGGATCTCTTTACGTAAGAAGGATGAAATTAGCTTCTAGAACTAAAATATAAAGCAATGATAGATTGTTAAATGATATTCAATGCATATTCAAATTCTAAAGCTAAAACTATGAGTGTTTGAGGGCCTGCTTTATCGTGCAGCGAATGATCACCGCGCAACACCCAGCTGCAGCACCCATTTGTGCGAAAATCTAGGGAACTTAGAGCATCAGGGAGGCAAGAAGGGAATGTTGTACGCATGCGCAATAACTGATTACCGAGCTTGTTGGCTCTCTGCACGTTGACGTTACGGATGCGTTCCATAGTTACGCAGGTGTTTTCCATGTATCAAAGAGTTCATTATTGGTTGTACTCTATTGCTTGTACTTATAATAATGCATTGTCATTTAATGGTCTTTTAAAATTTCTACAGTGTGATTTATAAAACAGAAAAGAGCGTGCTGCACCACTGCAGCACGTAAGGACAAGCCGCCCAGGTGTACGACAGATCCAGTTCAAAGCAAGGTCAACGATAAGTTATACAAACAAATATACCAGTAAACGCATCTGCTATCGTAATCCCGAGAGGCAGGTTTGAATCAAAGAATCCTCTGTTTTGTTTAAGAATTAATATGCATTCCAGATAAATTAACACTGTTGCGTAATATATTTAATTCGTGTGGTTATGGAGACATAAACTTGACAATTCTCATGTGACGTATTAAGATACATCATATAACGGACTCATTTTTACCACCCAACAGTCACGACAGCAGCCAATGAGAGGTGATTAGGTCACGTGAGCGTTAATAGATACAGGGTAACCTTTTTTTTTTTAACAAACTTAGGCACCAAGTTAGGCACTGTGTGGAAAGAATCCAAGATAGTGACTGTCAAAATTTAAAATCCCCACGGGGAAGCTTAAAGATTCAGTTACTGCAACACTCATACCATTTACAAATTAAAGGCAGTGTCGGACGTGCGTTTTTCGAACATTTCCACAAATATACCTCGAGTGTTCAACGCTGCCAGGATCGTATAAACGCACAGTGAGAATTTGGACATTCTTTCCCATCGGAAACCGCCTCTCTAAACACCCTTGGATGTTCTTTCACCAATGAGCAGTATAAAAACATTTCGTGGAAGTACCTGTGATTCTCGTTTCCTATATGTTTATAACAGAATGGTTTTAGTTTTAGACCGGCGGTACTAGATGCATGCAAAAGAAATGCGATACACAGTGATCCATTTAAACCTGAACCATTTCAATAGGCCATAACCTTTGAACCAATAATAGAGCACACGTACAGCTTTGGCAGAATATAATACGCAATTGGGAGATTACAGTGCACTATTTACATCTCAGAGAAAATGTTGGAAGTGTCCTCCACCAGCATCTACACATCTTTGAACCCGTCTCACCATATTTTCTGAAGTTTTACGGAGAGTATCCTTGCCAATGTTACTTATTTCGGTTCGAATGCATTCCTTGAGAACATCAGTTGTCCGTGGCCTATTCTTGTAAAGTTTGTTTAGTGAACGCGTGTGCAGATTGCACCCCAAAGGGAACTCACCCTCCCGCCCACTAATGACCGTCATAAATCTATCCCCACACTTCAGAAATGGAACACTGTCGTTGAGGACCAATAGCAACCCTGATTTTCTCGAAGTGACAGTCGCATGCCTACTCCACGTGGAGTCTCAGTTGCCAAAGTTCCAACTTCCAGTTGATCTGTTTCTTTACGTGCAGAAATTCGTTGTGTGTCACGATGTGGAGACCGTGAGAGGGAAATACAGTGGTGAATGCAAAGGAAGTAGTAGCTAACTTTCAGTCAAGTGAAAATAATCAAGATGATGAAAATAGTGTGAATAACTGGGCCGAGTTATATTACTGGAAAAGCCTTAAAAAAAAAAAAAAAAAAAAAAAGTTTTAACGGGAACTGTTTCTAAGAAAATTCAAGCGCTTGTTCTGAACACACATAAATATGTGCTGACAAATAATCTTGGTAAGGAGTCGTGCAATGAACCTGATGATAAATTCTGGGTCTTCACAGAAATACAGCAAGAAATATTGTGACGAAAGTAATACCAAAGACGCCGAACTAGTGTGAAAACAAAAGGAAACGTTTCTCTAAAGTAGATAATTTCACATGCGATTTAATTCGTCGAGAAATTTATAGATTCTAAGCAAAAGGGAGAGCACCCGCCTTAGACGAATTGGTTGCACATTTGCAAGAAATTTGTGATTTTCCTTATGGGCACTGCACTTTGCGCGGTCTCCTAAAGGAGCTGGGTTTCAAATACCGCACTTTGAATAAGTTAAGGGTTATTATGGAATCAAGCAGAATTGTAGCTTGGCGATATGGCGATATATATATTTGTCAAAACTAAGGAAGTTTTGCAGTAATGGACATAAGATAATTTATTTAGACGAAACCTCGTACGATACTCATGATATATCGAGAAAGGTGGCAACCTTGCAGAAAGGTCTGGGGGGGGGGGGTCTGTGTTGTAAAACGATTATAAGGGTTCGTCAAAGGCAGCGGCCAAAGTGCACACGAGTTAAATGTCTATTTTTTAATTACCCTCACAAAAAAGAAAAAAAAAATCCGGTGTGGTTAGGTCAGGGGATCTGGGGGAGGGGCCACAGATGTTTTGAGATATGCGATTATCAAAGAAACGGTTACAATTTCCATGGTGTCATTAGATGTATGGCACGTTGCTCCATCTTGCTGGAAATAACCTCAATTCGATATCATATCCGTAAAACTTCAGAGAATATGGTGAGACGGGTGCAAACAGTGACCAGTGCTGGTGGAGGACACTTCCAACATTTTCTCTAAGATGTAAACAGTGTAATGAATCTCCCAATTGTGTATTATATTCTTATATGAATCGCACTATATAAAAGTAATTCCTAATACATACACCGACAAATTGGGAGTAGTGGAGTAGATAAAATGTTGCAGAAATGAAGGGCATTCGTGTGTTTACGGACTAAATGCTAGCATTTCAGAATTTTTTCCATACTTTTTATAACATGAACACTTTCATAGGTTTTGTAAAAGCCGGAGCTTTTTAAATAGCAAAGTTGTAATATCTTTGAATTATATGCTTGGAAACATCTGAGACCTTTGCTTTTTTGTAGAAAATCCTTTATAATCTTTTAGCTTGTATTTACAGTTGACAAAAATAAGTTTCATATGATATCTCATTCACAAAGGCAGTCACACGAGTACAAAAGCGGGCTGGGAAAGATCTGATCCTTGTGTAAAATAATGAACACAGACATCCAATAATCCATCACTCCCGGTTATACAACGCGTGGGCTGACAAATCAATAGCATGTGTGTGTAGGTGCCGATTAAAAGCGGCAGCATAAAGCCTCTTTGGTAAATTGCGGGGCTCGGAGTATTTAAACAGAAACCAACAGGTGAAAATTGTCAGTAATAAGTTCTGTTTATTTGAGAATAAATGTTCGAACTTTCCTACTTCCTAATTTTTATTTGTGATATCTACTGTTGAGAAATATATGCAAACATGTTTTTTATTCAAAGGTCATATCTCAACGAAACTTGCAAATATACATATATCTGCATACATGGGTCATTCAAAAATTAGTGGCAACTCTGCCTGCATTTGGTGCTAACAGTTTTAAATCATGTAAGCTGATAACAATGAACAATAAGAGCATCTGATGTTTGTTACCTGTGACTTTGAAGACAATTTTATTTAATAAGACGTTTTTAATAAGTTATCTTGTAGGCTGTTATCTTAGTGCCCTAGATATGTTTAGTACATACGAACAAAGATGCTTCATTGAAATTCAGGTTGTAAGAGGTATCAATGCTCGACAATGCCATACAGAATAATTGGAAGTAATGGACAGACTTTACCATATCGTAGCATGGCTAGGTGGGCGAATTCATGTCGTAGAGGAAGTGAAGACGTTCATCAGAAACGCGGAGCTGGCAGTGGTTTTTGCATGTTTGTGCATGTTTCTTAGTTTTTGTGCAAAATTTAACCAGTTTTTGTGTCAGGATAACTGGATAATAGCATTTTTGAAAAAGGCACATCTCTTTTTTCAACCCTCCTTAATTTATTGCGCTTAGAACCATTAGGCTTGCCATTGCGAACAGCTTTCAACCTGTTCCATCCTGTTCCTGTTATTGTAAAGAAAGAGACAATTAGAGGGTAAACTTGCTTTTTGCTTCTTAACATTCTTGGGGAAGGTAGTTTCTGTCCCAAGTCGCTAAATGCAAAGGCTTTAGGCAAAGAGCTTTAAACGTATTTCCGTCATTGTAAAAGGGACAACTGGAGGGTAAATGCTTGTCTCTTTGTTTGCTTCTTAACATTCTTGGAAGACGCAGTTTCTATTCCATCGGATTGATATATTGACCTTGGAATCATTAGGCTCAGTGCGAAGAGCTTTCCTTCTTATTACATAATACGTATATGTGTATGTAATTTCATTTCCTTATTTAACCGTGTTTTTATTGTTTTCTTTTGTTTTACTGTTTGTTTTCTGTGGTTTCACACATATACTTTATACACATTAACACCCATGCTCAAGGTGGGACTGGAACCCACGATACTATCCGCTATGAAACGCTAGACACACGCTCTAGCGACCATGGCTACGAGGGCCAGCTATTTAAACCTATGCCAGTCTCGTAAAGAAAGAGGTAACTACGTAGTAAACGATTTTTTTTTTCTGTGAAACTGACCAAGGTTAACGCATGGGGACGTCCTGTAACATTAAGTCATCTTGGACGATGAATGAAATAACGTTTATGACTACCGAGCGGGATGGCTCAGGCGGTTTGGTGTGGCCCGCATTCGGGAGGACCGGGTTCTATTCCCGTGGCCGAGCTACCTGACCTATGGGGTTTTCCAGGGGGTTTCCCAGGTCGCTAGGCGAATGCTGGGTAGGTTAATTACGAGGCATGTTTTTTTAAGTCAGTGCCGTTTTGGAATTTAAAAAAAAGACGTGCATAGATATCGCAATAAGTTTATTTTTACATGAAAGCCTGTACCTTAATCTACTTTTCTACATAATTTCAGTGAATATTGAGGCACTTGTCATAACGTGGCACCAGTTTTTGAATACCCTCCTCATAAAGTTTTGCCGCTTGACGTGTTAACCACTGTATCACAACTGTTGTGACTGCGTTATCGTCTTGAAAACGCTGACCGCCCAGATGTTTCTTCAAATGCAGGAACAAATGGTAGTCGCTGGGCGCCAGATCAGGAATGTATGGGGGATGATCTAGAGTTTCCTATTGAAAAGATTTTATGAGATCTTTGTTCCGATTAGCCACATGTGGACGGGCATGGTCGTGCAGCAAAACGATACCATTACTCAAATTGCCACGTCTTTTGTTCTGGATTGCATGGCGCAAATTGTTCAATGTCTCACAATAAGACGCTGCATTGTCTCATTACGAGGCAGAAACTCCACTAGCAATATTCCTTTTCTGTCCCAAAAAACTGTGCACGTGATTTTCCGGGCAGAAATTGTTCGCCTAAACTTCACTTTTGTGGATGATGATGAATGTCGCCATTGTTTCGGTTCTGGTGTGACGTAGACCACCCATGTTTCGTCACCAGTAACAATTTGGTCTAAAAAATCTTCGCCTTCATTGTGGTACCGCTCAAGGAAAGTCAGTTCACTGCCTAAACTTTGGATTTTGTGCAAATTCGTCAACATTTTCGGAACCCAACGTGAACACAAGTTCCGGTACTTCAAGTTCTCGGTCACAATGCGATACAGAACACTGCGAGAATATTGAGGAAAATAGTCGCACAATGATGAAATTGTTAAGCATCTGTTTTCTCTCACCTTTTCGTCCACTTTCTGCACCAAATCTTCAGTAACGACCGAAGGACGCCTACTCCGTGCTTCATCATGCACATTTGTGCGGCCATCTTTAAATGCTCTCACCCATTTCCTTACCATTCCATCACTCATAATGTTTTGTCCGTAAACTTCACAGATCTCACGATGAATATTGATCGGTTTTACGCCTTTAGCACTAAGAAATTGTATAACAGCCCGTACTTCACAATCGGCGGGACTCACGATTGTCGGAGGCATCTTAAACACTCAGTAACCAACGTATACAATGAAGAATCAGACTGTAATGGCGTCAGTGCGTAGGCAAGAGATGTAAGTAACCAGCGCACATGCGCGGAACGCCGACCGTAGCGCGGCGGCGGCGGAATCGTAAAACGGTACTGACTTAAAAAACATGCCTCGTACATCCCCCGAATTTCCTGTCCGTCCATTTCATCTCCATTATCATTTCATATCATCTCTCATCTCGTGGTTTCTTTCATGGTAGAAGTGTCGACGGGAGTATCGACGGTGCATGGCGGGATGATATCCTCTGAGGAAAACGCTTTCCCCTCTGGAGGGACGGATTTTTATTTCCGAGCCGGCCTAGTGGTCCGATTCAGAAGCGTGGCAGGTGGGGTGCCGGTTGTGCAAGACTGCGTGGAATACTCTGCTCTGGGGAGGCTGCCGGTATCCGAACCGACCTCGTGACTGTTTCGGCGCCACGGCAGGTGGGATGAGTGTAGTACCCACCCCCAGGGAATTTCTATCTGGTAAAGCGTAGGGACCGCGCTCTCTGTACTGTAGTGACTCCTTGGGGCCGGTCGCCCCTCTGTCTCCTCTCGCCTCATCCTTCCTCCCTGGGGTGCCACGCTTGAGAGCATACGTAGAAAAGACCATTCTGGTAAAGGTGCTGAATCCCCTACGAACAATCCAATCCGATGTTCATGACTCCAGAGTCCATAGAGCTTCGAGTTACCAGACATTCATCTACCATGATAAGGGAAAACGCCTAAAAAAATACGTTCTGATAACTCACCCTCAGCGAGATTAGAATTCGGAACCTCTTGAAAGTGAAGCAGACACGCTACCATCTACGCTACCGTGACGGGCTGTGTGTTAAAGTTGGCAACAACTCCAAGCGTATATTTTATTTAATGATTGCACAACCGTCACGGTTTTAGCTGTTTTGTTTTTGGATTGTGCGGTGGTGTATTGTGCAGCGCACAGTTTGTGTTACTGTTTTGTCGTAACAATGTTTAGAAAGTGCTGGATTACTAGGAAAAATACAAGTCAGTTGAACAATTTAATATCATGCTGGCATGTTGCCATGGTAGCACAGTGGTTAAGAACAACCGTGCGGAAACCAGGAGATCCGTGGTTCAAATCCGGACCATGGCATTGAATTTGTTCATCCTCACTACACCTATCCAAAAATGTAGGGCTATGGACTACTAAGTGTAGGACTATTTATTATTGGCGAGCTTTAAGTTTTTCTGCCTTACTTCTTGTGATGTGGAGAGAGGCTTGTCCATCTAAAACTGTTTTTATTGAAAGGATAAATCCATTACTGGCAGAAAAAAATCGAAAAAATAATTTTCATATTGTTTCTTAAAGGAAGAAGACAGACATTAGCTAATACTGTGCCAGTTGCAATAAATGTGCATAGATATACAGTAATTAGAGTAGTTTTTAATTATTACCTTTTATTATCACCAAAATTCGACATTTGATAGTGCATATTTGGGTGCATATTTTGGTAATTTTCGTGGATATTTGCAGGTTTTTAGTGCATATGTTTCTCAGCACTAGTGATATCGCACGCATCAGGCGATTATGCAGCTCCTTGCACGTGAGCCCAGGCAGTGTCTCCCTTCAAAATATTCAGAAAGTCCAAAACTTATTTAAGAATTGCTATAAAGGCGTCCAGGCGACCACAAAGTGAGATTTGTGATGGACAACACGGCGCTGGGGCGGGTTTTCTCCGGGGCCTCCGGTTTCCCCCGCCATCTCATTCCACCTGTGCTCCATCTTCATCTCATGTGTCATCAGTGTCACCGCCTGCGGTGCCGTATGCAGTAAAAGCGGGCGTTAAACACTACACACACTATAAAAGCGCTTTGTCCTGCGCCGTGGCGTAGCGGGCAGCATGCCTTGGTCCCTGGCCACGGAAAGCAGCCGGGGTTCGATCCCTGCCATGGGGTGGGGATTTTAGGTCCCGGGTATAGGACCGGTGCCCACTCAGCATCGTGAGGAAACTGAGGAGCTTACGCTAGGTAAGCGGCCCTGGTCACGGAAACCAACATTCCGGCTGGGGGATGCCGAGATCCTGACCACATCTCCTCCCCGTATCGGTTGTATGATCGTCCACCTCTGCCGTGCGTAAGTGGGCGTGAGGCCGGCAGTCGGATTGGTTGGCCTTGGCCCTCTAAGGGCTGTCGCGCCATGGGTTTATTATTTTATCTTTTATAAAAGCGCGTATTTTTCCATGCTGACGCAGATGATCATAAAACTAGGTTATATGCATATATACAAAAGATAATAAAATCCGTTATCAATTTTTTGTCTAATTTTTGCGTAAAATGAATATTTCTTACTTAAATTGTAATTACATCATGTTAAGTATCTCTTATCTTAAATCAATTAAACAATTTTAAAATTACCTTTTGTAGATGATACAGTAGAAACACGCGTATGTCCTTTGCGTGTAAAACGTGTCCTTATGAATTTCATAAAGAAGGTATGTGAACTGGCTAAGTATATCTGTTAACGCCAGTAAATATATCGTTTGTCAACCGAAGGAAAGCAATATCTTGTCTATGTGCATAGAAAAGTAGTTTTCTAATCCAGGGATAGAGAATTGATAAATAATTACATATTTGGGTGAAAACAGTGGCGTAACGCTCTCCAGAATGGATTCACCTTACACGTAAATGCATATATTACTAGATTTTCAAAGGTCATATTCTGGGAATTTACTGGCCAGTAGTAGGTTACTGTCCATACGTCTTACTTCCTAAATTTTTCATGCTTGGCCATTACCGGAAATATTTTGGGCTCCGAAGAAAGGTCAACAAATTTCGTTTGACAGCTTCCTTCAGAAGTAGTACTTGATGGCTGTTTACAAATGCAGGTTTGTGGACCAGTTAATTATTTAAAGTACGGATCGTACTATTCGTTTGAGAAAGTGCTGAATAAATCACAAATTCATTTCTGTAATAAGTTTTGTAGGATTAGCCGACCTCTATAAGAGGTATTTGTTTGCGTGATTTGAGGCGGTACATAAAGTAAAACTTCTATCACTTACAGCAAGTCACTTTCCAAAATATGTAAATACGTAATATATTTATAACTGGGGTGCCATTAAATTAGATGCAAATAAACGTAATCTCCAAAAATCACTACAGGGCAAAGATTTAAATAATTCCAATCTTTCTTTCTCAGAGCATTTTACTGTCGTGGAATTTTGCAGTAAACGTAGTTCCATTTGTAGCTCGTGTGGGGCCTCACTACATGGAATCTCAAATTTGTTTTTATATCTTCAAATTGCGAAGGGAATGTGTGATGTAGTTGCTTTAGAAGTTCTGCATACTTTTCCACAAGTATGACGTTCATTGTGAACACGGAACGTAAGCAACAGAAATGATATAAATCTGCAACTACCAGTTGTCCTTCCCATAGTCGCAACTGTGCCATAAATAAGATATTTATTTCATTATCAACTCCCTTCAGAAATACAATTAAACACGCCTCGTCAGATCTGTCCACCGATTCGTGCAGGGCTACAGAAAAACCTGTTAATGACCTTATTCTGTCCTTTAATTGCCCTTCAAAATCACAGCACAATTCTCCTTCTATGCGTCTCGTTATTTTACCTCTAGAGAGACTGACTGCTGCATATAAATTGACTAAATCGTGACAAAATTCTTTCGGAGCAACTAGCAAGCATTGCTTGATAAATTTGCCTTCACTAAATGGTTTCATATTTTTGTCCAATAAGTTCCGCCAGCATATAAGAAAGCTGTACCACATTTTCAACATTAGGGTCATATTTAACGGATGCTTTCATTTCTTCCAGTTTTTGTGATCTGGCTTCACCCAGAACAAAGTTACGCTAAACGTTATTAGCAACGCCACTGGCTGCTACCTCTGTCTCTCGCTGCCTTGGTCAGTGGTGTGGGGAAAACAAACATGTAGGGGAAGGAAGCGTGTGCTGTACAATTGAGCATCCCTGATTTACAATAAGGATTTGAGTGTTAATTCTTTCTCTGTTTATTTTCCTTGTATGGAGAACTTAAACGTGGGCGGCTGGGTTCTGATGTCTTTCAAGGAGAGATAGATGAGTAGTCAGTCCAAAGTCTATGAGAGTGAAGAATATGATGAGGGGGGAAGTGGATGAAATATGTGCTGATGGAGCATTCAATGAAATGAAGGGGAACCCGGAGAACCCGGAGAAAGCTCGCCCAGACGCAGCTTTGCCCACCAAAAGTCCTTATACACGGTCTGACCTCCGACCACGGCGCCACCTGAATCTTATTTGACATATTTTTATATCCTAAAGTACAATTTACTGAACTAGTCAGATGTACATGTTTCAAAAAGTATTAGCAAAACATTTTATTACAGATTATTGTCGTAATTATAGCAGTATATTAATTTTCACTGCCCTGTTTACCTAACTAATTAACAAAATACTTTTGAAACTGAAGGTCATGTGAAGTACAAACGTGTCATCAAGAGGAACATTTTAAAAGTACAAAAACAAAGCAACTTAGTTTACAAAATCAAATGTTAAATTTCGAGCACAATTTGACATTTTCTGTTTGATCACTTTTAAATGCTTAGAAGAACAAAACCTCTAAAAATGATAACGCTACAATGTTTGAGATACTTTTCCCTTAACACTTTGAAAAAGATTTTCCTGAAATGTTCAAAATTCAGTATTGATTACTCTTAAGGTTTCTATATAAAGATATAGACCATTTTCGAGTAAATAAGGGCATCAATATATTGCTGATGCAACTGCTTCAGTAGACAGAAAAGAGTTCCAAATTCCACCCCTTTGCTGCAGCAGCAGCAGCCGCCGCCGAACTTGCATTTGTTTTCGCGTAGCCATTTGGTCATCTTTGCTGTACTATATGCTGGATTGTATTAACTACCAGCTGCTGGTATATCCCAAGGTTTATCAATATATCGTACTTGGCTTTTATTTCTATTTACGAAATGTTCGAACAACCAGTTTCGGACATCCCTCTTAACGGCATGGGGAGTGTTAGGAGAGGTGCGTTATGCTTTGTTAGGTTCTTTGAAATTTCTTAATGATGTGATTAAAATTTGAAGGGTTCTCTATTCAAGATTAAAAATAGCAAAACATGTAAGTTTTGATGAGGATGAACATTATAAGGTTTCTACTTAGTTATATGAGATGATGTGTCTGCTGCTTAATAAATGAGGCACAGAATACTTAAGTTCGAAACTTTAAACTTTAAAACACAAGAAAAGTATTTTTAATAAAATTTTAATGTAATAGATGGTATAGAATAGCTACAAAATAAGAATGAACATGGGGTACAGCCAATGAAGTGTTCGCGTTCTTTTTGCCTTGCCAGGTATACAGCCAGCAGGCGACAGAGATAGCAGATGTGTCTGTCTTTGTCTCACGGTATCCCTCTAGCAGTGAGCTACTCGTATGTACAGATTCTGACAGCAAAGTTTGCTTAATATTTCCGCATATGTGTGAAAACATATACAGTGATTTCGCATGATGGCATAAACTGAAGCTTAAGACTTTGAACGTGAGAACGGTTCGCCTATGCAGCATCGTTCACATGCATACAAAACGAAATGAACACAAATTAGATGCGTTCCACGAAAGAATGTCGTTTGCAACAGTGAAACAAAGTACTGACATTTCAACGATTTATGAACATAGTCTCTACTTTAATGCTGCCGAAATTGTATACTGCCTGTAATGTACTTTAAACTAATGTTTGTTTCATTAAAATAGTTAATAAACACGGAAGATACCAGTGTTTATTAGAATGTTGCTCTATGTTTTCCAGGAGACCTAAATATGGGAACTTCTCTTAATTTGGTGATCTGTTTGCCTTCTTTAACAATGTTCGTCACAGTATGAACACTCACGTAATAAGCCTGTGCCGTTAATTCGGGGTTTTGAGCGAAATTAGTACTTTCGAAAATGTCTTTAATTGACAATTGTTTGAAGAAAGAATACACATGAAAAATAATATTTATAGCCTGCTTATGTAATATCTTACGAGTTGTCTCGCAGCCAATACTAGAACTAGGTATGCTAAGCGACATATTTTCTAACTTCGAAAAGCACGTCTACACTCTTATAAGATCACCACTTTACTGAATGCAAGGTACAAATTGCAACCGCAGCAGAGCACGTGTGTGTTTTTCTTCACTGACAGTTCATGTTTCCTTTCTTCCTAGTCAGTCGTCTTATCTGTTCATATCTCCGAAACCAGATATCGTATAAACATGGGGGTTGGACAGCCTTCCTCAGAAAAAATAGCTCTGTGACATAGGATAAATAAAATATCTTTTGAGCGCGCAAAGAAATTATCCGTACGGTTCGGCCAAGCGAGCCAGTATGCGTACTTAACTGTACAACGTTGCACTCACCTTATTGGCTAGACTACGAGAGACCAGCCACGCCTAGCTCCGCGTTATGTTTATTCCTATTTTGTAGCTACTTTAATTTCATATTAAAAACTGGTATATAGAATTTAATTAGTTTTGAAGTATTTATTTCTGATGGAAAATATACAGTAGACTTTCGAAACTAAACGAAATGACCATACGTATTTCTTACACAAACAGAATCTGTATTTTAAAATTAGGGTGTGGATTTCAAAACAGGTCTTGAGTTCAGTCCTCTAAAGGACTAAAATGCGTTTGAACATCACGGAATTAATAAAATGCACCAACATATAGGGAGAGCGGAAGCTATCGTCTGAGTAGAGTACTCGATGAGGCGAATTCAGCTGCTTTTGGGTTCGCCATTTTGCATTCATCTCAGGCTGGAGCTTCTTTATCGATTAGCAGAACAAAAACAAAACATTAGAGCCCCCTTAGAAAATGTGAGCAAGTACTTGTTTGGATATTGTCACTTTACGGTTTTGCAATTACCGATGCAAAGAATAGTCGAAAGCCAATTACAGCGGAATATTATGAAATTGTTTGCCAAAATTGGGAGGCTTGCACATGCATTTTACATAAAACATAAATAGCTGAACACTTTCAAATATCGAAAGTTAGCTTTGCTGCAATATAGCTTACCTATGCAACGCTTTTTTTTTGTGAAGGATTTTAATTTTTTTAATTATTTTGAACTACATAAGATATTTGATAAGAGGCTTTGAGACATAGTAGTCAAACATTACTTGCGTATCTCGACAGTGGCGTTGTTGCTTATTTAAATTGATAAACAGGCAGCAAAATGTTAGTTATATGCAAAGATGCGGCAGGAAGATAATCTAAAACATTTCCATCTAATGCTAATCTTTACATGAAAATGTTGTCGCCCGCCTTGGTAGCGTGGTGGTAGTATGTCTTCCTCACGTTCAACAGGTCCCGAGTTCGAATCTCCGTCAGGGTGAGTTACCTGGATAAGCTTTTTTCGGGGGTTTCCCTTATCCTGTAAGACGAATGTCGGTTAACTGTAAGCTCCAAGGACCCCGGACTCATTTGAGCATCATTTCATCCATTCCATTCATCGTCCGATATGACGTAGGGTTGCAGGACGTAAATTACAACAAAAAATGTCGTTAGCGTTTGTTTTTTCAGGAATGGTGCTAATGAATTGCAATTAAATACTGTACGGTGAATTTCCTGACAATAAACATTGAGACTCTCTCCATACAGAACGGATTGTGTATGTTTGTATAATCTGTAAACTAGAATACAAGAAGACACTTAGGGCAGGGGAAGACAGGTAGTAGCTTAATCCAGTATATCCATAACGACCTTTATCTTATTCAAAGTGCGGTATTTGAAACCCAGCTCCTTTAGGAGACCGCGCAAAGTGCAGTGCCCATAAAGAAAATCACAAATTTCTTGCAAATGTGCAACCAATTCGTCTAAGGTGGGCGCTCTCCCTTTTGCATAGAATCTATAAATTTCTCGGCGAATCAAATCGCATATGAAATTATCTACTTTAGAGAAAAGTTTCTTTTTGTTTTCACACTTGATCGGCGTCTTCAGTATTCCTTTCGTCAAAATTTATCTTACTGTATTTCTGTGAATACCCAGAATTTATCAGGTTCATTGCACGACCCCTTACCAAGATTATTTGTCAGCACATATTTCTGTGTTCAAAACAAGCGCTTGAATTTTCTTAGAAGGAGTTCCCCTTATAACTTTGTTTTTTAAAGCTTCTCCAGTAACTTAACTCGGCCCAGCAACACTTTCCAATTCAATCACACTATTGTCATCACTTTGATTATTTTCACTTGACTGAAAGTTATCTACTACTTCATTTGCATTCACCACTGCATTTCCCTCCTACGGTCTCCACATCGTGACACACAACGAATTTCTGCACATAATGAAACAGATCAACTGGAAGTGTGAACTTTTGCAACTGAGACTCCACGTGGAGTAAACGTGCAACTGTCACTTCGAGAAAATCAGGGTTGCTATTGTTCCTCAACGACAGTGTTCCATTTCTGAAGTGTGGGGATCGATTTGTGACGATCATTAGTGGGCGGTAGGGTCCGTTTCCTTTGAGACGCAACTGCACTCGCGTTGACTAGAAAGACTTAGACGTGGTGCGGGAGAGAACTCTCACCATCTACAAGAAACTTGACTCTCATCTAAACAACTGGTGAACACCCTTGGCCGTTACGACCACAGGGTTCTTCGCCATAAACCGAGTTATCGGCTGCCCAACGACGCTTTGGGCGACCTTGCCTGAACAGGGCTACTTTTCCGTTCATACCAGTACCCCCAAGCCCAGAAATGGGCCTGGTAAAACCCACACCTTTACCTTGATTCCTTTCCCTCTAGCCTGTCAAGCGGACTGTGCCCAGATGCCTCACAGGCAGGCGGAAGGGCGCAGCCAGCACTGGGCGTAAACATCCCTCGTAGGCGGCTTGCGCCCTCAAATGTTATAACACTGCCCAAGACAACCGCCTGTGACAAACGATATCCTTTTATACTGCCCAGATAAAGCTGCACTAGGCAGCTAGGTGCTGCGCAGACCAGGTAAACATGGACGACTCGACTCTTCTGCTGGTCTGCTAGTGTTCCGTCCGATACCGGGTGACTTTCCCCTACTGTACTAAAATGCCGACCCCTTTAAAACACACAATTTAATTAAAACATTTTTGGTACCATCAATTTCTGAGATATCCGTTATTATTGGTTTGGTTCTTTTCGGTACTTGAAAGTGGTTTCATTTAGTTACTTCTCACAGTGTCTCGGAAAGAGTATAGAATTTTTTGACCAGCATATAGGAACCCGATTTTGAACATTCGGCTATCGCTTCGGTTTCCGCTATCCTCGTATCTACAACGAAATGTGGAGTTAAACTTATCTCTGCAAATGTTCATCTGGATAACATGAAGTAGAAAGTAAGGTAAGGTTTTGTACTGTCCAGCAACGCAAAGAAGATCGCTGAAAGCAATGTGCTGTCTTACACAGTGGGACAAGGACAGCGAATGTGTGTGGCAGAGAACGTCTGCTACACAGGGAGCATAACCGTTAAATCACGCGTCCTATTCACTCTGTGTACTAAAACCGAGAAGACTCATTCACAAAAGTAGAAGCTGTCAGAATGTTTTTAATGGTCTGTAGCTGTACTGGCATGGGGTGTCATAAACCTGTCCAGGGAGGGTGTGGGAACCTTCGCCAACCCCCATGCATCTCAGGCCTCGGAGACTTACTCTCCTGTGGAGGACAGTAAGAATAGTTGGTAGAAAATGAAATGTGTAGTGTTTTACGCCCGCTTTTACTACATGCTGTACCGCTGGAGGTGACACTGATACATGAGATGAAGATGGAGCTCCGGGGGAAACAGGAGATCCCGGAGAAAACCACACATCTCAGTTTGCGGTCGCCTGGGATCGAACCCGGGCCACCTTGGTGAGAGACTAGCGGTTTAACCACTATGGCGCGGCCATAATTTGTAGAAAGTATATCAAGAAGCCGATAATGGGTAGAGGAACAGATGTGAATGAAACATTCGTATTTAATAAAACAGGACTGTTCATTATTAACTTGACAAAATGCATTATTGTGGGCAAATGTTTATTGAAGGTAAAATACAAGTGTTTTTAAAGTAAGTGCCGATTAAACCTGGAGAGATGAGGAATGTAAGCAAGATTTTTAGCGAGCAAGCGGAAAACTTTCTTCTAGTTTACTTCTGAAGAAATGTAAAATGAAATCCCCAACTTTGTGAACATAATTCGAATTTGAAGACCTCTCTAAACGTAAAGCAAGGAACTGATATATCCATGTATAAGAAGCTGTATTGTCTGTTAAAATAGGAATTGGTATGGTACAGAGTTATTAGAATTTAGTTTTGATGATTGAAAATAGTATAAAAATATAATTTCATATTGCTGAATAAACTTTTAAGTGTCTGCTTTTTGTCTATCGGTAGTTGAAGCATGCCTCATTTTCGGGGTATAATAGCTTAAGCACCACAAACCAAGAACGGGGGGATATTTAAATGGGCATTTTGGAGTGTGAGAGTGTCTTTATTACAGTATTTCTCGCAAGGTGATTTAAGGATATGTATGACTGAAATTTCGTGAACATTTTCAAAATATCACCCTTGTATTTTTTTAGTCTGTAAAATAGTGTAAGCCTTCCTGAATGCAAAAAATGCTTAGATAGACATCGCAAGACAATTTTAAATGCTCTAATCGGTTTTGAAAGTTACGTGAATGCTAGGGTTAGATATGAATTATAATTTTTTATCCTTGTTTTGTAGCTATTGAAAATTTCATCATTTTCATCATTTAATATGTACCTTGCGTCGCATTTTTAGTGTTAGACTAATTAAACTTGCTACACACGTTCATAGAGACACAGTGAATAAAAATTGCTCTGAGTTTTATTGTGCGGTGCATTTTAAGCACACTTTCTATTTATAGCTTTAAAAATTTCTAGAGCCTAAAGTTTTTGAGACACAGAGAAACCTAGAGTAAATTCAAAAAACTGATGTATTGGGAACCTGTTGTTTAAATATTAGACCAAAATTTAAGTTATAACTAAAAGTTATTTCCGGGCTGTTATGCCGTGGTCTGCTGAAGTTGGATTTTCCAGACGTTTCGTCCAATACTATGGTGGACATCTTCAGTGGCGTGGTCGTGGTCGTAGTCTCCTCGGAGAAGTTCCAGTAGCTTCTGACTACTCTAGCTACTCGAACTTCTCAGAGGAGACTACGACCACGACCACGCCACTGAAGATGTCCACCATAGTATTGGACGAAACGTCTGGAAAATCCAACTCCAGCAGACCACGGCATAACAGCCCGGAAACAACTCTTAGTTATATTGACTCCGGCCGTGAAAGCCTACGCTCACTTAAAATTTAAGTTATTTTGTCGTAGGGGACTTCTTAGGTAACGTAACCAAAAACAAATAAATTTGACCATAGTTTCCAAACTATCAAAGTGAAATTGATAAAATTTGGGCTGTATCATATTTGCAATATGTTACATCATTGATATAGATCTTAAAAAGCTAGCGTTATTAGTTTAGGATTTCAAATTTTAGACAGGTATCCTTAATTGGAGCGGCCCGGGTTCAATCCCACCCATATGGTGGGGATTTTAGGTCCCGGGTATAGGACCGGTGCCCACTCAGCATCGTGAGGAAAGTGAGGAGCTTACGCTAGGTAAGCGGCCCTGGTCACGGAAACCAACATTCCGGCTGGGGGATGCCGAGATGCTGACCACATCTCCTCCGCGTATCGGTTGGATGATCGTCCACCTCTGCCGTGTGTAAGTGGGCGTGAGTCCGGCAGTCGGGTTGGTAGGCCTTGGCCCTCTAAGGGCTGTCGCGCCATGGGTTATTTATTATTTATTATCCTTAATTGGACTACTTACACCACAATGGGAGAATAAAATGGTTTTATCCTTCATTATTACAAATGACACACTTCGACAGGTGTAACTACACAAATTGTGGTTTTAGTTTCAGTAATAGTTACAGATGGTTGGTTTTCCAACTAGCTAGCTTCACTTCACCTATCACTGCCCTTAAATAAGAGGATATTTTGTGGAATTTTCCTTGCTCGGGACGTGCGCTCCCCAGACCTTATCTCGTTGGCCCTAATATTTTTCCAGTGAAATCAGCATTCATAAGTTGTCACTAAACAAAGTTGAAAATGCTGAAATTTTCCAGGCACGTGTCATATTATCGTGCTGCGGCAGCCCCTTTGAGAAGCTCTTGTAGTCCCGATGTTCATTTTCACGAGGGCAGTACGTCATCAGCAATCCCTCCCTCCCCCCCATTCGCTTTGTCTCGTGCGCTAGCCTTTTGTGTTGCTCAGCATGAACAGAGGGGGTGATGCAATTTGAGCTCTGGCATATGTGCACCTTATTTTACAGCTTATACATACATGCATTCGTGTGTTAAAATTGTTCAGGAAAACATTTGCTTTTGCATTATTATTATTATTATTATTATTATTATTATTATTATTATTATTATTATTATTATTATTATTATTATTATTATTATTATTATTATTATTATTATTATTATTATTATTATTATTATTATTATTATTATTATTATTATTATTATTATTATTATTATTATTATTATTATTATTTATTAAAGCCAAAGTTCCCTGGATTCATGCATTATCAGATTTCACATTCTACTGCAACTTTATTCTATTAAATAATGTTCTTTTTTTTACGCCGCAGGCTGTGGTTTAGGCGCCCGGGTGTTTCGGCGTAAATCTGCGTCAGACCACTGTAACAATGAAAAAGGAAAATCCCAAGTACTTTATGATCATTGTGAGGGAGCTTCCCAGTAGCTTACCTTTCACATTTACTCAGCACACAAATGATACGGCAATCCCAGCTTTTAGGGAGGCACATTCATAAAATGAACGGCAAAATTATTCACTAAAACCGTGAGATGAGGATTTATTGCGTTAAAGACCTTTAAAATGTTATATTAAACAAAACAAAATACAAAACATGCATTAAGCATAAATCCTGTGCAAAATAGACCAAAATATGCAACGTGGTCGGAAAGAAGTTTTTTTGGAATCCAAAAGTCATGAAATGAACAACCATGGAGTCGTAAAAGTGTAATCAAAGTATATAGAAACATACATTTGCATGGAAATCAAGTCTTTAATTATTACACTGCTTTACAAATAATTGTTTTTTTATTTCTGAAGGGAGAATTTCTGATTTTAGACATTTTAACGCTGAATGCAAATCCGAATTTAGTTTCCATACATAAGATAGTTAAAGAGTAATCCAATTTGTAATTTCTATTGACGATTATATATACTGGTGAGTAAAAAGTGTTCAGCAATGCCTGTAACCCCGCTGTTGCAATTTTATTTTTTTTCCCCTATAATTTACGTCCGCCAACGTAAAGTCATATCGGACGATGAATGAAATGGGTGAAATGGTGCTCAAATGAGTCCGGGGTCTATGGAGCTTAGAGTTATCCGACATTCGTCTATCACGATAAGGGAACCCCCCGGAAAAACCTAATCCAGGTAACTCACTCTGACCGAGATTGAAATGAAACGTCACTTTATTTTCAAAACAAAGAGCTGATCTATCATCTTATGGTGATTTTATAATTCAGCAGATAGAAATACATGTAAATTCACTATTTTAAGCCCAGTGCTATCAGTGCCTCCTTAAACTACAATCACCAGAAGAGTTTTCTCTAACCCAGGTGTAATAAAAGCAACACAAGCGATATTTTGGAACGATTTTTAGCCTCGGCTGTTCCAAAAGATAATCGTACGTCCAGCTGTAGAATTCTAAAATAAAGTCGTCCAAATTAACACTTATCAGAATCGTTCGAGTATGTTTATAACCAGTTTAAAAACAACGCCCTGATCGTAAAGAGTAAGTTGTGCTGCAGTATAACATGATGGGACCGTCAGTGATTTCAAATTCCAATGGAGGGCATCGCCCGTTGGGAATCTTCTGGCCTGTCAGGTTAATTCAGTTCAATATTTATTATCACTTAATAAAAACTCTATAGATAAACAAAGATAAAGTGCATTATAAAGTTAAAGTTTTGAATTTAAAAAGGTCATCTGCATTATATAAAGGATGATATGAGGTTTAAATTAACACAGTATCAGTTAGGGCTTTCACATTATCATCCAAAAATTAAACTGTTTTGACCTAATAACGCGGTAACATTTTGAAGATTGTTCAGTCTGTGATTGGGTATTTATAAATCTAAGCTGCCTCAGTTATAAGTATGGCCATTACGAAAGCGAATTACCAGAGATGGTTGAAATCATATCACAACTACAATACATTTTAAAAATTACAGTACTTAAAACAAACTGCAACTATATACTGTAATAAATTTCTGAACGCGCTTATTTTGGAAAGCATATTTGAAACTAATTGTAATTTCAACTCTAAGAAAGGATACCGAGAAATAAGTTTTCCCCTCTTAGTTCTCTTTAGTCACAAGTACGAAAATTAAAAAAAAAAAAAAAAACCGAAGGAGAAAGCAGCAAAGCAAAACAAATGAAGCCAATTTGGGTATTAAAAATAAGTTTTCGCACGAAGAATCAGATGCTAGCGCTAGAATTTTAAAAACTGTAAACTATATCAAATTTTAAGCTGGTTAAGGTGCGTGATGGTTTTGGATTGTCAGTAAGTGAAAAATAGCATTGGTTTTTAACAAACAAATCATATCCTTTTGTGCAAAATGGAGTTACTTTCGACGTTATCAATATTATGGACACATATTACCTGGATAATTGCTAAAGCCATCAAGTACACAGTGGCGCATAGAATGTCATAGATTGAAAATTCTTTATATAACTTCTAATAATCAACACATGTCTTTTTTTTTCATTTTCGTTAATCATAAATATGTATATGCTCAGAGAGCTTGCAGTACATGTTCAATATGTCTACCTTGTTGACAAACCGTGACGTTTCCGACCACTCTACGAGACATCTCCTCTGTTATTCCTTGGAAAAATGTTATGATAGGCGCTAGCAGTTGCATTAAATTGCGTGGTTTGTTGCGGTAGACTTTCTCCTTCAAATGTCCCCATAAGAAATAACAGGCATTAACATTGGTCGCCCAACTAGAAAGTGATTGACGTTTACGAACCACGCGGAAGAACTGTTTAAATAAATGGGAGGGGATGTGTACGTCATAACGTTTGTCATAGAAACGATTAGAAGGACCTGTTAGAATCGAGACGTTTCCATGACAACGTTAGACGCCAAACCCTTGCTGCCGAACGTTTTTATAGCATGACGTGTGGGCGAGCGAGTTGTATATGCAGGTCTTACCGTCTGCTAATAAACAAAATGCCTTCACGTTTGTTGCTGCTATTGTTGGAACAGAGATTGTGTATTGGCAAGTTCTTTTGCATCCTATTTGTTGTAATTTGACATAGCCTACGTGTGTTTGAAACAGTGTATCTGTGCATTTGTTGTGAGCATTTGCAATTGTGTTTTAATGAATGTTTAATTATGTCTAAAATTAGTGACAGTGATAGAGCAAACGAAAACCTGAACGTGCTTGGGAAAAAAAAAAACTCTGTTTGGACTTTGCTATTGTCTTCGCGTATAGTGTTATAAATGATAATGATGATGATGATGATGATACCCACGGGTTGTGTGGCGGCCATATTGAGCCCCCCCCCCCCTGGAAACGTGCTGGATATCGATGAGACATCACATGGCGGCCCGAAATGTTACTGTAGAAAATCCAGAATAACGTTTGCAGTCTGAGGACGAGCTCCATCTTGCATGAACCATTTTGTCTCCATTGGTAACCCTGTTGCATGAAGTTGCGGAAGCAAATTGTGCAACATGTCCATGTAGTACGCGCTGTTAAATGTGCCGCTGAGAAAGATGGGCCCAATGTTTACATGGCTGGATATGGCACACCATACACTAACCTTTTGTCCGTAATTTTCAATCTTGTGTGGATCAGGAGGTTCTCGTACCCGAAACCTGATATTCTGCCTGTTGACGCTACCGTTCAAATGAAGGTAGACCTCATCAGAAAACCATGTGCTATCACTTATTAGTTACGGCATCATTTGCAAGAGCCGAGGTCGCAAACTGTAACCGCTATACCTTGTCATTTTCCGGCAGTTTGTGTAACACTGTCATTTTGTATGAAAATAAGGTCATGTCAGCATGAAGTTATTCTTTGAAGAGAACCACGCGAAATGCTCAATTCGGCCGCAGCTCGTTTCGTGGATTTTCTGGGCTCTGTGTCAAAGTCATACTAAGAGCCTCGATATTCTCTGGAGTAAGGATTGTGTTGACACGAGATCGCGTTTGCTCTAAAATATGATCGTCAGTTTTAAATTGTGTGCTTAGTTTATACAATGTCTTATCTACAGGACATCCTCCTCGTACGAAAATGAACACCAAAAGGTCATTGCGTCTCTGCTACAATCTTCGAACACATGCACGAACTACGGCTAATCGTTACAACATTCCAAGATTGCCAACCTGTAATTAACATTTATTTCTCAATTTCAATTTCGTGCGCCATTCTGTATATTTCACGTCCATTCTCTTTCTAGATCTCGTTACCAGTTTAATGTGAACCAGGGAAAATATCAAATATATTGCTAACGGGAAAATCAAATATAAAGGCTGTAGGTATATGTTATGAGTTCACAAAGCTTGAAGGGCTTCTCCGGAACGACGAACTGAAAGCGGCCAGAAATAGCATTGAATTCGAGAATCAAAAGTATAACCTTTTAGGAAGTACACAGCTTTCCTCTTCCCCTTCCCTTTCTGATAAAACTCGATTAACGTCCAGGCAGCGAAACTTCGGCACCATTGGGAAACGAATTGACTTTAGGTTAACTATGTTATAGAGCAACGGTGTCCAAAACGAGGTTCGCGACCCCAATGCAGCTCTTAGTCAGTCTCGTGCGGTTCTTGACACCAAGCTTAGAGTAAAATTAATGAATATAATTAATGGAAGCTAATAACATCTCGAAGCCGAGGAAAAAAGGAGAATCTTTCCCTGAACTTAATGACCCCCATTGGGTGTTAGATTTGTTCTTTTGTTTTTTAACAGATGTGGTCCAGCATTTACAAACGCTAAAGATATATTTACAAAGAAGAGAAAAGCTTATTTTTGATTTGGCCCAGACAGTATTTAGCTTTAATAGCAAGTTAAAGCTTTTTGGGAAAGACCTTTAAACTAAAACATTTGCTCACTTAAAATGTTTGAAGAAAATTACTGAAAGCCTTCCTGACGTTCAGGTGGAAACTGAAGATTACTTGAGTAACATGTCTGGCCTTGCTGAAAATCATTGGCAGATTTAATGATTTGATATCACGTGAACCTTCATTTTCATTCTTGGAAAATCCGTTTGCTGTTGAAGTTGTGGGTCTTGTCTCATCACCAATAACAAAGGATACAGAAGCTGTAGAGCTGGGCTACTAGAACTGCAACAGCACGAAGCACTCAAACGAAGTGGTATTTCTACCATTGAAGTTTGGATGAATGTTCCAGAAGAAAGGTACCCACCAACTAAAGTGTGCTAAGAGCTTATTTCAATCTTTGGGACTACTTATGACTGTACCGATTGCCCAGGACAAGAAGACAAGCTAGAGGAATGTGTTCGTAAACACTTTAGCTGTCTACACGGTGTATATGCTCCTCTTCCCAGTATGACAAGGATAGAAGATTCGTTTAAAATACTCAAGTGTTGTCACACAACTTACTCATGCATAATACCAATCGCTGTATTTACTGCACCAAATATTATAAATCTGGCAACATGGGAGACTCATATGCACTCTCATACACTTATTTCCTAATAAACAGATCCGTTAACGGAGCAGGTAAACAGTTCAAGCTCCTCTGCCCTTCATACCCCTCTAGCCTTCTTGTCGTGGTCATACAGTACTCACGCTTAAATTCATTAAATCGAAATATCGATCTGAACTAACAGATGAACATTTAAATGAACTTGTGGGAATTGAGTTTAGCAATTATCAGCCAGATTTCAGAAATAGCAAAGATAAACACTCGAAAAAGCACTTCTCAAAAGTAGCTTCTCATTCCTTCATGTGCACCTGAACAATGTTCTGTGTAATGCAAAATATTAATGTTCCTTTATTTGTTACAAAAAGAAAATCTGTCTATATTTAATAAACCATTTTGCAAACATCTCTCAGACTGTGGCTCACTTTGAATTAGCTCCATGAATTTGCGGCTTCCAAAATTAGGGTTAGTGGCCACCCCTGTTATAGGATATCGTAGTGTTGTTTACAGTAGGAGAATGGATTTTCTCCTGTTGCAATTTTACATAAAAAACGGGAATATTACAAACAGAGTGCAATAAAAAATCTGTTAGAGTCAGTACACTGAAAATAGCAAAGTAAATGAATTGTATATCAAGTATTTGTTTTGCGTCCTTCACATCATGTGATGACCGCGCCGTGGCTCAGCGGTTAGACCGCTTTGCTCTCACCAAGGCGGCCCTGGTTCGATCCCAGGCGACCGCAAAGTGAGATTTGTGGTGGACAACATGGCGCTGGGGCGGGTTTTCTCCGGGACCTCCGGTTTCCCCCGCCATCTCATTCCACCGGTGCTTCATCTTCATCTCATATATCATCAGTGTCACCGCCTGCGGTGCCTTATGTAGTAAAAGCGGGCGTTAAACAGTACAAACACATATGTGATCTCAATCACTCTCTTGCAATAAGTGAAAACAGCAGGTTTACTTTTGGAAAATGTATTTTAGTAATAATTCTTTAAGCATAAAATCATATGAAGGAGAAACAACTGTCAGTTAGCGCTATTTTGCAATGGACACCTGGTATTTCTGTTATGAATGCTATAGATGTAAATGAGTTGTAAATCTGTCACATAAAATTGAAATATTTTGATTTGAAAATGTGCATTCATAATTCTAAAGGGTGAATATTTACTATTGAACAATTAATTATACATTTAAATTCACTCCCTATATTAACAAAATATCCAACCGAGGTAAATGAGGCATGACAATTACCTACTTCACTTTTGTAAACGTTCAATGCGTGAATAGTGAGGTAGTACGTATGTAGAACGTTGCGTTGCCGCTCCCTCTCTCAGCCAGAACCACTCAGGTCATTATAAACAAACTCTTACCTGTGATATAGTTACATAGGTATAACCTGTTTCATCGGTCCCCAAGTTCCGCTGCCTGCCCGTGACCTTTTCATTGCACTATATCGCTGCATCGTGTGATATTTCTCGTAGGGGAGGCGTTTCCAGTATCAGATACTTAAGCGTTTTGTTACGACTTCGGAAATGGGTACAGTCAATGTTAACAATTATTTTTGAACACATGTTTTGTATGTGTTTAATTGTGCAAAATATGTTATACACAGTAAGTACTGACTGGGGAGAATTTTAAACATTTATGAATCTGTTTCCCCAATTTGAAAACAAGGAACCCTATATCGGACAGTCTGGTTATTACAAGACTACTTCGTTATTTAAATGTAGCTTTGTATTACTTTTTAAGACAAATGTCACATTTATAATAAAAGGGATCCCCTTCAAGATTTGGCACTGTTTTCATGGGCCCAACACTTGCATATGCGGCACTGGATCTAGCCTTCATGAAATTTTCGCCACAAATGATGCAACCGGTTTTTTTCATATTAAAAGCTCATTGCTTTTCTCACACTTTGTGCGTGCTAATCGCTAAAACTGTTGCGGTTCAATGGGATAGATGCCACACAAGAAAATGCTGACATGTGTAATGGGATGTTTGTCTTTGAGCGCTACTAGGTGAACAACCAATCGGAGTACTGCGGTGTTGTCGTATTGCATTCCCGCGAAGTGGTGTGTGAGGGCGCCGGCCCTCGTAGCCATGGTCGCTAGAGGGTCTGTCTCTAGCGTTCCGCCGCATAGATGGTCGCGGGTTCGAGTCCCGCTGTGGGCATGGATGTTTATGTATATAGTGAATATTTGTGAAACTAGAGCAAACAGATAAAATAAAAGAAACATATGTATATATGCATAGATAAATGTTTTATTATAAAAAGGGGGCGCCAAACTAATCAATCTCTAATAAATACTATTCGCGCAAAGACAAAAATTCAGATTTTGCAAAGACTGATCCATGAGGAAGCAGAGAGTAATGTATTTAACATAACCGTAAAACCCCCATATTTTTAGCTCAAATGGTTTTCCTAATACAAACAAAGTAGATACCATTATATTATAACAATGCATTACAGCGTAAGCACTGTAATGAATATCATTATTGGTTGGCATGTATACGTAAACATTTGACATGACGTGATAAAATAT
The DNA here is from genome assembly GCA_030765055.1 of Mantis religiosa. Taxonomy (NCBI): domain Eukaryota; kingdom Metazoa; phylum Arthropoda; class Insecta; order Mantodea; family Mantidae; genus Mantis; species Mantis religiosa. Next base: position 30,320,771 of record CM060950.1, on the reverse strand, counting down.
ATGTACTTAGAATAAGCCAAGGTGCTTGTTAGATTTGATGACAGGAAGCAATACACTTCGTGCTGGTCTGGCAGAACGTGTCTGGTCACATTATATCTTTGTTTATGAATGGTCCGTAATCTCTATTAACTCTAGAGCGTTCAAAGCAGCATTATTCAGTTACTCTTTCATAAAAGAGTATATCAGCTGGGTCAATGAGACGCGATCCACCTCCCCCCCCCCCCCCCCGTGATAAAGCTAGAACAATCCAATAGAGTTAATGTGGGCTCAAATTATGTTGCAAACAGAAATAATATTTTTAAACTCATGTGAAACGACTTATTCACGAAGAAATTGACAAGAAACACAACAAGACTGTGCGAGACATCAGATAAACCACAAGAAGACGACTTTTGGAAAGAAATAGCACGTAACGAGATTTTGGAACCTATCATCATAAATTTGCAATACTCAGACGATGAAGACAATGACAATGACGAATTATCTCTTAACGCAAGTAACATTCACAGCTATATGGATTTTCTGGTATTTTCGTTGGACTAGAAAAATAAGTAATTAGAAAACTATGATTAATTTTAAACTAAATATTTAAAATATGTGCGTAATATAGGAATATCCACGTTGCAATTGTGATTTCAACAATTGCATTATTATAAAACTTTGGAAAATTCAGTTTGCGTTACCTTACGTCTAGCGCCAAGAGCACTCGCAAGTATGCGAGAGATAGGAAAAAGATATAAAAAGAGTGGGGATAACGAGGTGGCAACGCTGAAGGCTCTGACACATCTGATTCGCTATAGGCGAGAACTCTTCCCATTTGAAACACATAATAAAAGCTCCATTCTTCACTCTTCGGTGCCAATTTCTACTTTTTCTTGTGACATAAGTTGATGTTCAGTGCATCATCTTCAAATGCCTTTATATGTACCAAAGGCAGGTTTCACTTTTGTTTCATTTCCTGCAACAATTTCAGCCTGTCTCTTAATGTGCTTGTAGTTGCATAGAGCTACTCATTTGCTTCCCTAATGCTCAGCCCCCCCCCCTCCGCCCTCTTACATCAACAATTGCTAACTTGATGTTTTCCGCCGTGCAGTTCCCTCTTTTCTTCCCCATGTTTGTCTGAAGCAAACAGAATAAAAGAATCGATAAGAAAGCTACGAATACGTCCAATACCGTGATCCGAATTCTTCTCCGATATTGGGTGCGTTACACATAAAACGTGAACGAGTTACCACAAGTAACACATTTAAATAAAAGCAATGCAAATATCTATATTTTTGGATTAACATACGGTACATAATTTGCAACCCTTAAAAGTATATTGGACTCGCCAGTATTGTATCAGGTTCATAAAATTACCTTCGTGCGGCAGGAAGCAGGTTAGAAATAAGAAACCTCTCTTTTACGTGATCAATTGTTTGTTCAGTCACACAGCGCTCCCTTTCCGGCCTGCCTCTGGAAGGTCTAACACTACCTGAGCTAAATTTGCTGACACATCGTATTTACCGAAAACCAGAAACTGTTACTGCCCCATGTGGAGTTCCATCCGATACCGGGTGGCTTTCCCCTGTTTCTCACAAAAGTTGCTTCGCTAATCTAAAATAAATATTAATCTTATGGATCCAGTGACCAGCTCAAGCATTATAGAAGTGCTATAGCTGCAACTAAATTCTTAATAATATGCCACGTTTATGAACACGGTCTAAGGTTCACGAGCTCTGTTGGTTCACAAAATAAGCGAAGGCATCTTGGTGTCAATTCCCATTGCTTTAAATTTCCGTCATTTATCGCAGAAATGGTCGACGCAACTTCCTTCCAGATAGAATACAACCATTCCATGATCCCATATCGATTGTTTAGTAATGTTGGGTACTTTAATGTACTCCAGATCGGATTTTCAACAAAATGTAAGAGGAAAATACTTTTTTGAAAAACTCTCATGGGGGGAAAAAAACCTTAGAAAATTTCAGCATTGGGTTCAAATTTGAAGCGGTTTAATGTGGTGCAAACTGTGGCTATCATTGTAGCATGGTTTTAACTGGGATGATGGAGGAAGCTGAAGAATTTCTCATCTTTGGTGTTGATCCTGTAGAAATCTAGTAGTTTCCCTGGCAGCCCTGGATCTGCAAATCACCTCAGCAGCTCAGGAGCGATGAGATCTTCTCTCGGGCATAGTATTGCAACAGAGGAATTATTGGTTCTACTGATGAATAATTAATAATTCATAAATGCATTACAAATTAGAATATTTAATTCTGCATAAACATTTCTTTACGTGCTTTCACACAATTTTAAATATTATAAAAATCTAGCCTTTTTTCTAACGGTGAATGATGCAATGATTAACTATTTCTTAATAGCGCACATGCTACTGATACATTTTTGATGCATCACATATTAACATTTCTGCAAACTTGCAGAACATCACAAACCACGTCTTGCCTCGACGATGATCTTATGCAGAATAACCAAAACCTTTTTATTTAAACATTTTTCAACTTCTCATTATGAGGTTGTCATGGTTATCTTACACCACTCCTACCTTACATTTTATCCATTTCTGTATTTTATTACAAACTTCAATCTATTTGACTATTCTCCTTAACAAAACATGAAATATCTGCTACAAATTGCAGCTTTGGCTTTCTGACACATTTAAGACCAATACGACATTTAAAATAAATCTATGTGCAAGTAACGCCTGAATTTTAATGTATTGAGGCGGTACATGCCCGTGAAGTACCTCGTGGAGCCCTCCCGGCACTCAAAACCTCATGTGATAGGATATGTCACGGGTGAGGGCTACGGACGGGAAGTTTACAACATGTCGGGGTTTTTCTCAGGGTAGGTATGCATGGATTCTGTCCTTTGGGTTTCAGGGAGTCGGTGCGTCCTGACAGTGTATGGGTATCATCATATAGAAGACACCACGACCGTTGAATGGCAAGTTTCTTTATACAAATTGCCCTCTCCACTCGTCAATGTAGTGTAGGTGTAACTCACACATTAGGCGCGAGATTTAGGATTTGCCCGTTGCTGTGCGCATGGCATGACGGCTAGTTTGAATCACAGTCGCGAGTGAACTCGTAAATTTACGCGCCGAGCGATGTATGAAGCCGTGTCGCGTTGTTCTTTCAGGACGTCGCGAGAGCATTACTTCGCGCACTAAAGTATTTCCGGAGGCTTATACAACAGAGTTTGGTAAAATCTTAATGATGTAATGCGTGCTGTTTCTCTCACTGCTAACACAGAATGTTCGATAACCACATATGTGTTGTTCCATCCATTCGTGAACACAGATTTTGATGAAATTTCAATACGTGTTGCGCCTTTCACCCGCCAAAACGGAGTGTTTGCTAACCAACTAATGTGTGTTGTTCTGTCCATTCGTGAACACAGACTTTGATGAACTTTTAGTATGTGTTGAGCCTCTCACTCGCCAAAACAGAATCTTTTTCCAAGCAAACACCAAACTTCGCCATTACACAAATTTCCCCTTCCTTTCGCCGAATTTTGGACACTTTTGGAGGTCATGTGACCTGCTACTCGTTCCTTATAGGTTGTGTTTCATCCCTACTCTTAAATTTCATGCAATTTCGAGTTTCTGAAGAATGTATTCCATACAACTTTCACTTTCCCGTGGTCTAGGTAATTAATGCAGAAGCACGTTTGTAAAAGTGTAGCTTAAATCCCCGGTGTCTATTCTCTCTTCACGTATCATGTGCAGACCAATGCATCGGCAGGCGACTCGTTGTCGCTTGGGTCTACCCTGGGGCGATTCTCGAACAATTCTCCTTTGTTGACTCAACACAAGTAACATTCCTGTGAGGGTCAGTTTTCATTTTCCCGACTCTCTTTACACGTTGGGTTCACGTGCTTGCAATAAAATATATGTATTGGGATTGCCTGTTTAGTTTCTGCACCTGTATATTAAATCATTATCCTATATATTTGTTATAATTTACCTTAATTCATATTGTGGTATCTATCCGCCCTTAATTATGCATTTAATGACTTCTGCTGTTATTATGACCATGTCATGCTTAATACGGACCGTATCAGTATATTCTCGTACTGCTGTTTTCTCACTAAACGTTTTGGTTTCTAAAGAAAATGAAGGCTCTCTTGGGGATTGCTGAAGGTGTGTGTGCTTGTGTGCGTGTGTTTCCACATAAATAATAGAACGAACCTTGCATTTGGCTATGGATTACTCAGAGAGAATACCTTACGTATATCAAACCTGAGGTACTCTTGTACGCAAAAATTGTTTGCCATGAATATGTATTCTAATGGTTGAAAATGTGGCTAAACTAAGAGCTTCGCCATTCAACCTTACTTACTCAATTATTTTACGACACGAAAAGAATCGGACAGGGGAAAAAAAGGATAGTATAGGAACAAATAGGCGAAATCTGTCAGTAGAAAAAACAACGTAGCAGCTTGGCAGCAGTACGTCAACTGCACACCAGAAGGAAAGAGGGATACGGGTCCGAGAGGTAAAGAGTACCTTCGAATAAAGACAGTTCGTAATTTTTCAATATGAAATACATAAAACGTACTAGGATGTAGTACATAGTGCAAATGTCAGCAGAAGTACATTTTGTGACATAATTGAGTGGTATAAATATGAGGACAACTGAATTTCGAGCTAAGCCAGGGAGACCAAAAACTCTTTTCGATAGGGAGCAGTCTTGTATAACCCGGAAGGTAAAAGAAGTCCCCGTAATGTGCCCCTCTAATATGTGCTGAGCTTCGGAAAGAATTAGGACTGGCACCTGAAACGATACTAATGATAAAACAAGATTTTAATGGTTGTGTAGCCAGAAGAAAATCCACACATCTCTACATAAAATAAAATGAAAATATTACAGTTTGCAAAGGAATTAATTGATGTTGTTGAGAAATAGAACTATGAACAAGCACTTATATCTTCAATAATTACAATAAAATTTGAAAAGTGCAGAAATCATAGATTTTTTTGTACAGCGTTTCTTTATATGATGATAATGATACCAACTCTGTTTCAAACTGTGCAACTGGCTACTTCACAAATGTCCTAATGCACTGCCTAAACCCCATCAAGTCCCAGAATCTGTTTCTATAGAATCGGATGGGATAAACTGGAGTTGACCTCTGTTAATTCAGTGCAGCACTGTAAGAAGAATGGAGTAAATTTTCCACATCTTATCTGAAAAACCTGGTTCATAGCATGCCAAATAAGTTGCAGGAAGTAATAAAAAGGAAGGAGACGCTTATAATTTATGTCAGATTACTTTTGAGGGCAAAAAAAAAAGCTTATTTCTTTTGAATGTTTAAAGGTGTCCAGCATTCAATTGTATATGTAAAATAAAATGTGTCATAGCTTGTGGAGTTTTATTAGTTTATATAAAGTAACATTTCAAATATTGATTTTCATTTTCTAAAGCGAGGGCTCTTCTTTTCTGATTATTAGAGTTTGTATATAGGAAAAATAAGTAAAGTATTCACTTAGTAGCCCGCCTCGATAGCGCGGATGGTAGCGTGTCTGCCTCACGTTCAAGAGCTCCCGAGTTCGAATATCGGTCAGGGTGAGTTACCTGGGTTTTTTCCGGGGGTTTCCCTTATCCTTAAAGACGAATTTCGGGTAACTCTAAGCTCTATGGACCCTGTGCTCATTTGAGCATCGTTTCACCCATTCCATTTATCGTCCGAAGACGTAAATTACAAAAAAGAAAAACATATTCACTTAAATGCTAAAATGTTTTGTTATCGAGACATCTCTTACATTTATGTAACTAAATGGCATTTATGTAACTATTCAGTGCTGTCATCCACAGAAACAAATGCTATGACTCGATACACATTGTATGAATAACCAGCCATGATTTATGTAACGCGCTCTTTTTTTCTTTTATTTGTTTCATTTATACCGCGCCTTTAACTACAACTGGATGTGTATGGTGCGACATATGTGTGCGAACAACTTTTTTTTTTTCTGTTATGAAATTAAGTCCAAACCCCGAAGTACCTTGTCGGATCACAATCTACCATGCAGCCTTCTATTACAGATTTTCCAGATATTATGTCCTGACATTGAGAAACTAGTTAGAGAAAAACGAAACAAAGTGTCGGAAAATGTCCGGTAATTTTGCTCTGAGTGGGTCTCCTCTAATATGGAGAGAAAATTACTTTGTATTATTTTATTTTATTTTATTTACTTAGTAACATGTCTGACCTTCAGATAAACTACGAGTTGAAGTTTTATATATTTTCTCATAGCACAGAGCAAAAATATAATTGTTTATAAACTGTGAGCAATTGTGTAATTAAGGCAGTCAGCATTAATATTACAATACCCAAGATGTAAGTTGTACATATTATTAATACCCGATATGTTTCCCGTCTTTCCTATGCTACTTCACCGCAACAAACTGCATAATGGCTGGAGGTTCACTGTGTTCACTTGGCACTTCCTCCTAGTAGTTCACATGATTTCCGAGGAGTGCAGTAGCTCACGGAGCAGAAAATCTACCATCCGAAATTATGCACCTATCCGAAATATGGTACCCTCGCCCTACACGTCCTCTGTCGGATAGGGCTCAACACCAAATTCAGTTAATATATTACTGTAAAAAGGATTTAGAAAGCTGTCACCACCTTTTCCGGCAACGTTATGCAAATTTGAAGCAATGTGTGGTCTAGCCTCAGTCTCCAGCAAGAATATTTCTTATCCTAGGGTGTGCGTGGGTATATAGGAGTAAGGATGACACTGGAATTGAGGTTTAAGACTTGTTTAATAATTGCTTCTTTTTATGATATTCACGGAAATCGCGAAGTTGCCGACCAATGTAGGTATTGGAAACGTACACTACGCGATAACATGTGATTCCTTATGTATCGCAAGAAAAGATACTTCCTCCAGCCATTTCTTTCTTCCTGAACGACCCGTCCAGCTGTGTCCGAGATTCCCCTCACGAAAGTGTTATTCACACCATGCATTCTCTAAACATGTGGTCCTTTATTTACATTTGTTCCGGTGACAGGAAGAGTCCAAGAAATCTTCTTGTCAAGTGTCGACCATTTGGACCCCCCTAGAAGCCAGCTACCTCATAGTGAACTGCTAGACTAACATCCTGTTCACATTTAACGAATAGATCATATATTCATATCTCATCTATTACGATTCTTTATTTATTGAATCCCTAATTTCGGTATCAAAGCCTTCGTATAGTTACATGGAGTCGAAAACAGTTGTGCTCCACGGAGAACGAATGCAGAAACAAAAGCAAGCCAAAGGTAGAGCCAGACTGAAAAATTCAATGCTATAGCCGGGATTTGAACCACAGATCTTCTGGTTTCCGTCCAGCCGCTCTAACCATTGAGCTACTATGGCCAACGTGCCGATGCGACAGTAAATTCTCCAGCTTGGTTGGAGCGGCTGGACGGAAACCAGAAGATCCGTGGTTCAAATCCCGGCTATGGCATTGAATGTTTCAGTCTGGCTCTACCAAAATCTGGCTCTAAAAAATCGGAAACAAATGGTGGAAATCACAAATGTCGATGAGCGGAATGTCGTACGTAATCACTATTCAAAAATGGAAAAAATTAAATATGGAGTTCCCCAGGGATCCATATTAGGACCCGTCCTCTTTTTAATATTCATAAACGACTTCCCAAATTATTTAAATCCAACTCGAGTAACTATGTTTGCTGACGACACAAATGTTATAATAAAGGGAAATGAAAATGCAAAACACATAACCAGTAAAATTGAAACTTGGTTTGCTGAAAACAAATTGATTATTAATACAAACAAATCTTCAGCAATATCATTTCGTCACAAACAAAATAAAAATGTTGACAAACCTGATATCAAGTTGTATGGTGCATGTGTTTCTTATAAGACAGAAGCAAATTTTCTGGGAGTATAGATAGATCAGCATTTAGACTGGGAAGCACACATAAAATATCTAGTAATAAAGTTAAATAAATTCTACTTCTCATTAAGAGTAATAAAAAATGAGTTGTATGCAAGTGACATGAGAACCTTATATTTTGCATATGCAGAAAGTCTAATGAGGTATGGCATTATGTTTTGGAGGGATAGTAAAGACAGTCACTTGGTTTTTAAAGTACAAAAAAGGATTGTTAGATGCCTAATGTCAGGAAAAAAATATGACTCCTGCAGGAACTTCTTTAGGGAGTTGAAAATCTTGACTCTGCCCAGTCTGTATATATACTGTTTGCTATGTTATACAAAACAAAACCTTGAAAATTTCACCACAAATAATCAAATACATCATCATAACACCAGAGGTAAAACAGACTTAAGAACAATAACACATAGAACTACACTTTATTCCAAAGGAGTTAGATATTCAGCAGTCACTCTGTATAATAAACTACCGGCCAATCTGAAAAACATAAAATCCACGAGGTGTTTCAAACTATCGTTGAAAGAAATTTTATTAAGTGATTCATATTATGATATAGGTGAATTTCTAGATACACTGTAGCTGGCCATATAATTGTATATATTTGTGATGCATTTTAAATGCTGTGTAGTTGTAGAGCCATGCAACTATATATATATTTATGAGTTCATGCTTAGATCTTATTAATTACACTTGATGCAACTTATTTTTTTTTATTTTTATACTTATATTATTTGTATTGTTCTAAATATTTGTATTGACGTATCCAATGTCATTGTATTGACTTAACGGATGAATAAAACTACTACTACTACTACTACTACTACTACTACTACTACTACTACTACTACTACTACTACTACTACTACTACTACTACTACTACTACTACTACTACTACTACTACTACTACTACTACTACTACTACTACTACTACTACTACTACTACTACTACTACTACTACTACTACTACTACTACTACTACTACTACTACTACTACTACTACTACTACTACTACTACTACTACTACTACTACTACTACTACTACTACTACTACTACTACTACTACTACTACTACTACTACTACTACTACTACTACTACTACTACTACTACTACTACTACTACTACTACTACTACTACTACTACTACTACTACTACTACTACTACTACTACTACTACTACTACTACTACTACTACTACTACTACTACTACTACTACTACTACTACTACTACTACTACTACTACTACTACTACTACTACTACTACTACTACTACTACTACTACTACTACTACTACTACTACTACTACTACTACTACTACTACTACTACTACTACTACTACTACTACTACTACTACTACTACTACTACTACTACTACTACTACTACTACTACTACTACTACTACTACTACTACTACTACTACTACTACTACTACTACTACTACTACTACTACTACTACTACTACTACTACTACTACTACTACTACTACTACTACTACTACTACTACTACTACTACTACTACTACTACTACTACTACTACTACTACTACTACTACTACTACTACTACTACTACTACTACTACTACTACTACTACTACTACTACTACTACTACTACTACTACTACTACTACTACTACTACTACTACTACTACTACTACTACTACTACTACTACTACTACTACTACTACTACTACTACTACTACTACTACTACTACTACTACTACTACTACTACTACTACTACTACTACTACTACTACTACTACTACTACTACTACTACTACTACTACTACTACTACTACTACTACTACTACTACTACTACTACTACTACTACTACTACTACTACTACTACTACTACTACTACTACTACTACTACTACTACTACTACTACTACTACTACTACTACTACTACTACTACTACTACTACTACTACTACTACTACTACTACTACTACTACTACTACTACTACTACTACTACTACTACTACTACTACTACTACTACTACTACTACTACTACTACTACTACTACTACTACTACTACTACTACTACTACTACTACTACTACTACTACTACTACTACTACTACTACTACTACTACTACTACTACTACTACTACTACTACTACTACTACTACTACTACTACTACTACTACTACTACTACTACTACTACTACTACTACTACTACTACTACTACTACTACTACTACTACTACTACTACTACTACTACTACTACTACTACTACTACTACTACTACTACTACTACTACTACTACTACTACTACTACTACTACTACTACTACTACTACTACTACTACTACTACTACTACTACTACTACTACTACTACTACTACTACTACTACTACTACTACTACTACTACTACTACTACTACTACTACTACTACTACTACTACTACTACTACTACTACTACTACTACTACTACTACTACTACTACTACTACTACTACTACTACTACTACTACTACTACTACTACTACTACTACTACTACTACTACTACTACTACTACTACTACTACTACTACTACTACTACTACTACTACTACTACTACTACTACTACTACTACTACTACTACTACTACTACTACTACTACTACTACTACTACTACTACTACTACTACTACTACTACTACTACTACTACTACTACTACTACTACTACTACTACTACTACTACTACTACTACTACTACTACTACTACTACTACTACTACTACTACTACTACTACTACTACTACTACTACTACTACTACTACTACTACTACTACTACTACTACTACTACTACTACTACTACTACTACTACTACTACTACTACTACTACTACTACTACTACTACTACTACTACTACTACTACTACTACTACTACTACTACTACTACTACTACTACTACTACTACTACTACTACTACTACTACTACTACTACTACTACTACTACTACTACTACTACTACTACTACTACTACTACTACTACTACTACTACTACTACTACTACTACTACTACTACTACTACTACTACTACTACTACTACTACTACTACTACTACTACTACTACTACTACTACTACTACTACTACTACTACTACTACTACTACTACTACTACTACTACTACTACTACTACTACTACTACTACTACTACTACTACTACTACTACTACTACTACTACTACTACTACTACTACTACTACTACTACTACTACTACTACTACTACTACTACTACTACTACTACTACTACTACTACTACTACTACTACTACTACTACTACTACTACTACTACTACTACTACTACTACTACTACTACTACTACTACTACTACTACTACTACTACTACTACTACTACTACTACTACTACTACTACTACTACTACTACTACTACTACTACTACTACTACTACTACTACTACTACTACTACTACTACTACTACTACTACTACTACTACTACTACTACTACTACTACTACTACTACTACTACTACTACTACTACTACTACTACTACTACTACTACTACTACTACTACTACTACTACTACTACTACTACTACTACTACTACTACTACTACTACTACTACTACTACTACTACTACTACTACTACTACTACTACTACTACTACTACTACTACTACTACTACTACTACTACTACTACTACTACTACTACTACTACTACTACTACTACTACTACTACTACTACTACTACTACTACTACTACTACTACTACTACCTTTCCATACTTTAGCCTACACACGGCAGTGTGAAAGAGCAATTAATTTCCATTATTTGACCTAATAGTTGTTAACTATAAAGCACCGGGCCTTAAAGTACTTACATGTTGTAAGTCGCCATTAAGGTAGTTGTCTCATATGTTTATGACAACTCCTAAGTGCTTTACCGGGAAAAATACGAGTCAGTTGGAGAATTTAATGTCATATCGGTACGTTGGCTCAAAGGTTAGAGCGGCTGGTCGGAAACCAGAAGATCCGTGGTTCAAATCCTGGCTATGGCAATGAATTTTTCAGTCTGGTTCTACCTTTCCATACTTTAGCCTACACACGGTCAATGTGAAAGAACAATTAATTTCCAAAAACAAGCCGCTTAGGTTTTTTTTCTCCCCCTAATATATAGTCATACTGCAAACAGAAGACAGAATAAGAGCAACAATCGGTTCCTGTTTATAACGGTACAAAGCATATATTATTTAACTGTCATTTGATAAATATTGCAGATTTTGTGCAATGAAACAATGTCAAAATATATGAATAACTTTTGTTTCAATTTTATAGATATATTGTTCGAAAATCTTGTTTTATTTCATTTGTACTTATGTTGTAATAAAGTTCGTCAGCAGGGCATGTTAAATCGTTGTACGAAATGAGTTGCTAGCATTAGAAATCAATAAACATGCTTTTTATGTTAACAACTGAGATTATTTTTCTCGATTTTCGTAAACAGCGTTCTTTTCTGAAAGACACTTGGTGATCTGAAATTCTGGAATCTTCATATTCACCAGCTTCAATTCTATTTCGTTGGATATGTTGAGGATTTTTACAAATTAAGAAATATGCAACATTTGTGTTATTAAACAATTGTAGGATCAAAGATAAGGTTAAACGTCCATCCTTTTAGCTGCACTGGTTTTCTAAATAAATCACCTGATCTTTCCAACGGTGACGTTGCACTTCCAATAGCTATTTGCATGCAACATTTCCAGAAGCTGGAATACCATCGGGTAGAGGTAAGGAAGTTGGATATCTTTCCGTGTGAACATAAACGGATTTTTCATCCGTTATTAGCAGACATAGGCATTCTTGAGCCGTTATCCGCAAGTTATCTACCTTGTGATCTTTGAATTATAAATGAAGAATGCAAAACAAGAGAAACCAAGGGTCAGTGACAGTAGGGAGAAGCCGGTTCGGGTGCTGACCGCAAGCACCAAAACCCACGAGGGGATGGGGGTATTTTGTTAGCTATGACTAAAGCTCGGATACATATGCACTTGAACGGGAGTACAGTTTGCCGCTCAAAGGAAACTACTCTCCCGCCCACTAATGACCGTCATAAATCTATCTCCACACTTCAGAAATGGAACACTGTCGCTGAGGACCAATAGCAACCCTGATTTTCTGGAAATGACAGTTGCATTTCTACTCCGCGTGGAGTCTCAGTTGCCAAAGTTCCAACTTCCAGTTGTTCTGTTTCATTAGGTGCAAGACGGTGATGTTAAAATGTTGCAACCTTGTAGAGAGGACCGTCAGGAGGAGGGTCCATGTTGTAAAACGATTATGAGGGTTCCTCAAAGAAAACGGCCGCCGTGCACTTGCGTTGAGTAGACAGACTTAGAAATTCTTTGTGTCACGATTTGGAGACAGTGGGATGGAAATGCAGTGGTAAATGCAAATGAAGTAGTAGATAACATTCAGTCAAGTGAAAGTAATCAAAGAGATGAAAATAGTGTGAATAACTGGGCCGAGTTATATTACTGGAAAAGCCTAAAAAAAAAAAAAAAAAAAAAAAAAAAAAAAAAAAAAAAAAAAAAGTTATAACGGGAACTGTTTCTAAGCAAATTCAGCGCTTGTTTTGAACACATATAAATATGTGCTGACAAATAATCTTGGTAAGGGGTCGTGCAATGAACCTGATGATAAATTCTGGGTATTCACAGAAATACAGTAAGAAATATTGTGACGAAAGGAATACCAAAGACGCCGATCAAGTGTGAAAACAAAAGGAAACGTTTCTCTAAAGTAGATAATTTCACACGCGATTTAATTCGTCGAGAAATTTATAGAATCTGTGCAAAAGGGAGAGCGTCCACCTTAGACGAATTGGTTGTACATTTGCAAGAAGTTTGCGATTTTCTTTATGGGCACTGCACTTTGTGCGGTCTCCTAAAGGAGCTGGGTTTCAAATACCGCACTTTGAATAGGTTAAGGATTATTATGGAATCCAGTAGAATTGTAGCTTGGCGATATATATTTTTCAAAACTAAGGAAGTTTTGCAGTAATGTACATAAGATAATTTATTTAGACGAAACCTCGTACGACACCCATGACTTATTGAGAAAGGTAGCAACCTCGCAGAAAGGTCTGGGAGAAGGAGGGCCGGGGTTGTGAAACGATTATAAGGGTTCGCCAAAGGCAGTGGCCGACGTACACACCAGTTAACTAAACAGACTTTACTAAGTTTTTTTTAACGTTACCAATGCTTAGTTTTCATATTTTTAGATTAAGGATATGTATGATTGAAATTTCATGAACATTATCAAAAAATCACCTTTTGCTCTTTTTAGTCCATAAAATAGTGTAAGCCTTACTGAGTCCAAAAAATGCTTAGATGGCACCCGCAAGCCAATTTTAATCTAGTTTGAAAGTTACGCGAAAGCTAGTGTTAGATATGAATTCTAATTCTTTATCCTAGTTTTCTCGCTATTGAAAATTTAAGCATTTTTCATAATTTAAAATGCTCCTTGCCTCTCAGTTTTGGTGTTAGACTAATGAAACTTGCTACACACGTTCATAGAGACACAGGGAGTAGAAATTGCCCTGGGTTTTATTGTGAGATGCATTTTAAGCACACTTTCTTTACGTCAAAACACAATAATTTCAAACTTTGGGCCAAAAAATTCATTCATAGCTTTAAACATTTCTGGATCCTAAAATTACTGAGACACAGAGAAACCTAGGGCATATTAAAAAAAGATGGATGTGTTGGGAACCTGTCGTTAAAATATTAGGCCAAAATTTAAATTTTGTCGCAAGGTACTTTTTACGTGACGTAACCAAAAATAAATTTGGCCATATTTTCCAAACTATCTAAGTAAAATTGACAAAATTTGTGCTGCGTCTTATTTGCATTAATTTACATCTGTGGTGTAAATTATAAAAGGCTAGCGTTATTAGTTCAGGATTTCAAATTTTCAGTCATAGGTATCCTTAAACTATCACACATTAACAGCTGTTTATAGGGAAGTAATCGTTATTTCTTCGCCAGGGTACTACGTACTACTTCTAAGACAAAGGAATAGCGGCAAAGACAAAGCAATAACTAACTATAGTAACATAACTCAAACCAGAAATGAATACTTTTGAAATGAAACCTTTAATTTAGATACATGATCGAGCATAAACAGTCGTATGAAACGTGGCTGTTTTGGTAATTAAAACGCTCGTATCATAATTATTACCATTATAGTCTCGTTGCATAATATACTATTATATTTCTATGAGCAGCTGTTTGTAGATGCTAGGTAATATATAGCTGATGTAGGGCACCTATGACAGTGGTGTAAAATAATATTGGTTTATTTCAATTAAATAAAACCAACAATTAGTGACTCGAAAATCGCATCATTTTTAAAATATTCTGAAAATACGAAAATAAAACTTAATGATTTAATTAACTTGCACTATATTGCACACCATTGCATTTCTATCTGTTGTTAAGAGTAGGATATGCATCATTCCAGTGTCGAAGCAAATAAGCTTTTCTCCTTTCCTCCTTCGGCATTATAATATTACCTTTCCTACTACTTACACTTCAGAAATTACGATTAGCAGCACATTAGTTTAAAAGTTAAGTGAAAATGTCATGTTTTAAATCTTGGAGATGTTATCGTCGCGGCAGACGGCTCGTTTGCAATATTAATACAAACCACATCAAGTTTTATGATGCAAAGAACACACGGATCTTTAAAAATTTACCATATGATTGTTGAACGCTATGTAGCTGAAGGTGGCTTAATTTTTATATCAGGAAGTGTTTATTGTTAATAGTTAAGTTTTCATTCGTTTGGTGACCTTTTCTGAACTTATAAACATGATACAGAAACACAGTAATAAAGGAGAAATTTTCTCGTGTCCTCTTCTTAAAGTATCGGAGTGAAATAAATGTTCGAATCATTGCTGAAAAAGTAACATATGAACAAATTAGTTAAATATCAGTAATCCCTTAAATATGTATTTATATGCACTATAAAACTTCGTAATAAACTGCTTATAATGTGGAATAAATGTATTACAATCCTTGTTTCACGTAAGCTTGCCCAGTATCTCTTACCGGTCACGTGACCTAATCACATCTCATTGGCTGCTATTGTGGTAAAGACAGTCGTGCAGTAAAAATTAGTTCGTTATTTAACATGGTGATATATCTTTATATATTGGAGGAGAATTGTCAAATTTATATTTTCGTAACTGTTTTAATTAAATATAGCACGCAACAGAGATGATTTATCTGAAATGCATGTTAATTCTTAAACGAAGTAAAGAGGAGGTTTCTTTGCTGTCAAGCACAGGACACGATAGCACGTGCTTCAGCGGTAGTGGTGACATATCTGTTTATATGACTTTTATCACTGACCTTGTTTTGAACTGGATTAGTCATATATCGCCATTCGAAGGTTGTTGTGCCTAGTGCGAAAGCTAAGTTATTTTATTGATCGTTGATTGCGCGTGTACTTATATGAATAATGGCAGAGTCTACCGCCAGTTTTTCGCTGAAGTATCGCAAGGGTAAATCTTTACAAACAGGCGAAAAAAGTATTGTGTTGCATGTGTTTAATGCACTCATAGAGAAGAATCCGTCTTTGTCAGTGAGAGAAGTCGAACAGCTGTGCTCTGAAGTTACAGGTGTGAGTGTTAGATCCGTAGAAACATCGAGAAAACAGGAAAACTTACCACTCCGGCAAAAGCAGGAATAAACAAAAGCGCGTGCTCGGAGAAAATACGTGAAAAGTGCTGTGCGTCGTCATGTGTAGGTATAGTTGTTCTTTAGAAACGAACTCCCTAACATAAATAACATTTCGTTTGCTGTAAATGAGGATGCAGATTCACCAAATTTCAGCAGATTGCTTATATTGCTGGGGTTTGTGAATGAAAAAAGAGTCAAGAAAAATGTGCTAAAAAACAGAGGCGATGTTGCTGTGTAGCGAAGATGTTATTTAAGGACAGTCAGACTGTACCGAGATACAAGTTGCAAAATATACTACCTTGACGAGACTTGGGAGAATGAAGAACACACGAAAAGTAAGGTATGGCGTGACACAACTTTTAAGACGAAAGACAAGCATTTTTGAAAGCTATGTGTGCTGGTTTAAAATATCCAGTGGAAAAGGCTAAAGGCCTTTCATTATAAACTTGTTTCAGTTACACTAATCAGTCATTCAGTTTCAACTTGCTCACTTTCATTATAAACTTGTATTTTTGCATGCCTTCATATCCTTATTTGTATGATTTTATTTTTATCTTCCCGGCAATTATTATGACGTTTCCTGCAGGTTTAAATGTGACGGAAAGGCACCGCCTATGGCCTATGGCACGAAAGCACTAGCCAATTAGGGCGAGGGGGAAGGTAGTTTAACGCGGAGTGATACATGTCAGCGGGGCAAGGTTATATGAAACAGAGTATAGATGCATATGTGTAACTATCAAGGAATAAAATGTGCAAATATGCAAAAATCTATCTCTATTGATTACATTCTTGCCTCTAACCCAATGACAGTTTAATCGCATTTAGTCCCGTCCTGGCTTTAACCCCTAGAAATACCTATGCTTGGAAATCATAATTATAAGAAGGAAAGGTGAGGATTCACCAGAAAGCCTTGTAGGTAATTGCATAAAAAGGGACAGGTAAATCGAAGTTTTCATTCGGTTTTATAAAAAGTAACTGATACGCCGCGGAAAGCCAGCTAAACTGATAGAAAGCTATAGATATTAACAATTTCAGCACCGAATACCTACCCTTAAAAACAAAGTTCACCTGAATATTCGCATCTGTCGGCATAATTATATTCATCGGGGTCAAAACAAATCCTAGTCCACCTCTTTGCTTTCGACTCGAGCGCAGACTGTAATTCCATTTTGGATTAAAAAGTTTTAATTTATGCAGAGAATAAATCCCGAGTTACTTCGGCTTTTACTGGTACTGAATGCTTCGTGTAGTTCGATAAAGTTTAGACATAAAGCGAGTGGTTGTCAAAGAGAGGGTTAAGCATTCGGGTCGCGCATGTTCGTTCATTGGTGGACTTCACTATGTGCCCATTATTCTATAATAAGGACTTGCGATCAATATTGACCATATTGCTTTTGAGTGCAGTTATTATCGGCGTAGTCGCTGTGCTTCAAAGCCCTAGGATATTAAATGTGAATTGTTTGGGTATTTATTCCTGAAAGGACTTGGTTTATCAACTTACTGTTGTTAAGCTGTAGATTTTGTTAGGAATCTTTAAACTAAAAGTTGGAATATAACCTGAAAGGTGCATCTGCTTCCTCTCCAGTAGGGCACAGCAGGCACAATAAATACGCTTCAAGTTTGATGTGAAATGTACTGCTGAATCCAGATGGAGTTAAAATAAGTTGAATTTTGCAAGCGCATATCTTTGCCACTCTGTCCATGCGTCCATACTGTTTCAGCAAAGTTCCCTCTGGATCTTGCCACGTAGCTGATTGGCAACATGAATGTAACAGAACATTAGCCATACATTTCTGCTGACTTTCGATTATGAATAAATATTGTAACTTTGTGGGTTCGTGAAATTAAAAGTCCAATTGCACAACTCAAAATGTTCTTTATTTCCACCAAATTACAGTTGGAACACTTACATAGAATTACGTAGGGCACACAATTACAATTCACCAGTTCGTCTGTCACAGGTCCACTCTGCACTCGCAATTACTCGCAAAACTCCTCCGATGTACGTACAGTCTTCCAGTCCGTTCCCTCACTCGGCGCTCCTCACAGCTGCTCGCCAAAAACTGAACTGACTCGCCAACTACAGGCCTTATATAGGGAAGATCGCCGTTTCTGGAAGGTTCGCGGCGCCCACAATTCTCCCGAGGTTTCGAGACGTCTGGTGAGGGGAAAGAGACGGTACAGGGCTCGCGCCGCTCTCCTAATCATCCCTTCAGTTAGTGACACAAACAAATGGGTAGGCGTGGTCTGAATGCTTCCCGTCTGGCCCTACTGCCGGCCGGTTCTATAGGGAGTTCCGACGTTCGGGTGACATATTAGAGAAACATATACTGATTGCCCAGCACAAGAAGGCAAGCTAGAGGAATGTGCAACGTAATCACCTTTGCTGCCTCCTAGGGGTGTATGCTCGCCTTCCGAGTATGACAAGGATGGAAGGCTCGTTTGAAATACACAAGTGTTGTCACATAGCTCACCTATACATAATACCTATCGCTGCAACAAACATTAGATCTGGCAGCATGGGTGACTCATATGCACTCTCATACACTCATTTCGTAGTAAACAGATCCGCTACCGGAGCAGATCAACAGTTCAAGCTCCTCTGCCGTTCATACCCCTCTAGCCTTCTTGTCGTGGGTATAATGGACTAACGCGAATTCAAGAATATTTATTGAATATATGTGTACACGTTTTGCCTTTCTACAGCAGAACATATTAACTCGCAAGTTGGCATAACTACTTATGGTCACGATCCTATGGACCTTTAATTATCTCCGCCAACAATGTTGAATTTGTTCTAGCATACGAAACTCGTAGTAAATACTCTTTTATCTCTTGATGGAAATTAATGGTTCTTTCACACTAACCGTGAGTAGGGTAAGGTGTGGATAGACTGAATAATTGAATGCTATCTAAATCATTGAGCTACCATGGCCAACATGTCAGTATGACATTAAATTTTCCGACTCGCATTTTCCGGTAAGCCACTAGGAGTTCTCGCATGTACAATAAGATACAAACCGTTTAGGGCGACTTAGTATACTTCAAATACTTAAGTCGCAAGGTTCATAGTTAACTACTATTAGGTTAACTGATGGAAATTAATCGTTTTTCCACACTAGCCTAAGCTTTTCTCTACATGAGTTTTTACAATGGGAAGTCGTTCATGGAATAGATCCGTTATTGAAGGAAATTATGGTATTTAATAGAAAGATGTATATATAGAACTGACGGATTGTAATGGAATATAAAGAAAACTGATACATGAATTGTATACTTTTATATAAATTATGTTTTGTGAATAATGATAGTTATTAGAAATGAGACTGTGACGACGCTTGGAAAATATGCATGTATATCTATAGGCAAATAAATTATTATTATTAATATTATTGTTATTATTACTATATGCAGGAAGCTGAAGGAAATTTGGGAGGATTTTGGTTAATGGCTAAAAACAGAAAATGATATGAATAGACAAGATGTGTGGGGTAATCTTGTTTGGAAAGGGATCAATAGTTACATATAAAAATGGGGAAGAGATTGGGGCTATATTTGGTGGGGGGGGGGGTTAACTTAAAAATTGTGTACCTGTGGAGATGTAATTGGTTGAGTACAAAGAGCTAGGAAATTGCAGAAACGACACATGGGAAGATAAATGGGAGAATAAAAGTGTACGTATAGAACACTAAAGATGCTTACAGTAAAACATGAAAGATTGCGGAAAGAGTAAAGGAAAAAAAGGTTAAAGAAATTAAGAGGGACAGATAATAAGGGCTAAAATTAGAGGTAAATGGTGAGGGAATCCAATAACTAAATAGCCCATAAGGATAGAGTAGCTGACAATATTTGTACTTAGATTAGGAAGAATTATAGTTCAAAATTGCAATTTAAACGGACCTTTGTACGGATAATCTTTGTGTAAATAAATATTAATATTATTAATGTATAGTTTAGTTTCTACTATATGCAGTTATTGTTTTTGTTCTTTTCTTGCAATCTACAATGTGATACTTTGATAACTTCGGTCAGATCCTGGTATTTCTTGCTTGTACATATTTTGTGGTGAAACCCGTGTATTGCGATCTTGTGACTTGCCTCTGGGGCTTGCACTCTTAGGTCCAGCTGTCATCGAGCATGGCTGAAGTGGTGTAGAAATCGAGATCAATTTCCGTTTTTCTCTCTCTGGGATTCACCATTTCCTGATATGATTCTGTGGATGGCAGTTTGTGCCGCGATCTGATTTCTTCTATGAAGCAGGTCTCCCTCAAGAGTTCCTACATCAAGCAGAATAATGGAGTTCTTCCTGCTCTTAGTATTTGTTTCATAACATCGTTTCTAACTTTTTTATTCACACCAAGTGGAAATATTGAAAGAGCTAAAAGTAGGGAAGCCTGGGGCTAGTTGTTTTTTTATTTTATCATTTTTCTCCAAAACTATTTCAAATATTTTGCTGTAATTTAATTTGTTTTATAAAACATTCGTTAAAGAACGATATTATATTTTTAAAAAAATATTTTAATT
The DNA here is from genome assembly GCA_030765055.1 of Mantis religiosa. Lineage (NCBI taxonomy): Eukaryota > Metazoa > Arthropoda > Insecta > Mantodea > Mantidae > Mantis > Mantis religiosa. The sequence continues at coordinate 30,299,647 of CM060950.1, read as the reverse complement.
TTGGCAAATATTTATCATATTTCTAATTAAGTAAATTGTAACAACTTACCCCATATATGGGGGCAAGTTGTTACTTCCAGTGGGGTGGGCCGCGATCCCAGGCGACCGCAAAGTGAGATTTGTGGTGGACAACACGGCGTTGGGGCGGGTTTTCTCCGGGATCTCCGGCTTCCCCCGCCATCTCATTCCACCGGTGCTCCATGTTCATCTCATGGATCATCAGTGTCATCGCCTGCGGTGCCATATGTAGTAAAAGCGGGCGTTAAACACTACTCATTTTATTTCATTTCCATTGGGGTAATTTGTTACAAATGAAGCAAATGGAAAATTAAAGCACTGGCATGTTTGGAAACTATATTTAATTATTCAAATGGGGTGAGACACATTGCAGAACTTACATTTTACAACAAGTTACAATTTTTGCAAATATAATGGTTGTCAAAATGTGCACAGTAGTCGTGAGCTCACTTAGAACATTTGGTGCAGCTTAGTCACTTAGTTGGTGGTCTTGAAGCGGAATATGGTCCAGTGTACTCAATACAAAAGCATTCTTCATCTTCAGAAGAGGAAGGGTGGTCATTTTGTGCACTATTTTTATTTTATTGGCCCTTTTGTGCCTTTGTCAGCTTTGTGCCTATTTGTGAAGAAAATTTGCCTCTTCATTGGTTTTGCACGTTTTTGGGGTGGGGCGGTTTAATGGCGTATTGGTACGCAAGATTTCTCAATTCCTTTGGAGAAACACCATAAAAATCTCTGAAGCACGCTCGATATATATATATTTGATGTTGTAATTCTTGATTGTCAGAGATCTGGCGAGAGTCTTTGTACCCCACACTAGGCACAGTTGGCTGGTTTTGTTCTGAAAGCATAAAATAAGGAAAAAAGTTTGTGAAATTATTTTTATTATGACTATTATCTTAATATTTATTATAATTTTAAGCACATTAAGTAAAGCATATTTACCAGTCTCATTTGTTTTTAGATTTATACAAAATCTCTGCAATGACAGGAAATTGATTCCATGGTTACCTGCAGACTTTCGTAGAGAAGACCCTACTAGCACTTCTTTGGCAGCCTCTAGATATGTTTCTTGAGATGCTGTGCCCTTCTCCGTCTTTTTTTATAATTCCTCATGTTTTCTGTATATTTAATAACAAACTATGACAGAATATATGAAAAAAATTGTACGGGGCAAGTTGTTACGCTGTCACAACTTGCCCCAACTTTGTTGTAACAACTCCATCGTACCCCAGCTCAAGCTATAATGCATAAGATAATTATCGTTTCATTTTATAAAACGCTTATGTGTATGATTACATGCCTGATAGTGCGATTTATCCAACATATAAATCTCATCCGTATGCATTGAATGGTTAAACCGCTACAAAAATTACTTTCAGACGGAGTAAAATTACTGTTGAACAAGAAAAACACATTCACTCTCCTAGTATGTCTACAACGCAGTGCTTCCTGAAGACAGCTAGATCAGCGAGAAGGAAGGCTCGGAGCTAAAGCTGGCTAAAAATTAACACCGCAAATCTGACGGTTAGTTCAAAATCGAACTGTAACAACCTGTCCCGTGTAACAACTGACCCCGGTCTCCCCTACTTTATTTTGCGAGTAATAACGTTTGCAGAACGAAGCTGGCAGCCGAGTGTAGCAAAATAAAATACTTGTTTTTTTTTTATTCATCTCTGAGTATTACATTTGAAGGTATTCAGGTGACATACACAATGGTGAGCTCTATTGTTTGACCTCCGTAACAATAGTGCTGATACGATCATATTAGTACAAGTGGTTCCTGTAATTGTTTTGTACTATTTTTACCTAGCACCATGGAAGAAATCTGTTTTTTCTCTTTGTTTCTATTTCCTTTAATTTTTATAAAAGTTCCAACTTTATCTTGTTTGCTGCTTGCCAAATTTCCTTCGGTAGGATCAACTCCCATTTCCCAGTCATTCAAGTAATACACATTTTCCGCATTTCATTACTTGATTCATCTATTCATTCTTTATTTTCTGTCAATATACTTCAACAAGTTTCTGACAATGTCAGGAACATACAATTAATTTACATGATAAAATATTTACAAATGAAAGGTACACAAGTTGCGTAAAATACCCGTAAATTAATCATAGATTGTAAGTCTGTAAGTCATAGTCTGTAAGTTTATATAAACATTTATCAATTAAAGAGCGCTTCAATTTGTTTTTAAATTGTTTAGTACCATTAAACAACTTAATAGAGATTGGTAATTTATTATAAAATATTTGACCCATTATAAGACAACCTTATCATTTGATTTTTTTTACATTCCTTATCCAGTCATAGTCATTATTATTCCTTGTATAATAGCTATGTATATCTTTTGTTTTTACATTGTTCTTATCAATTGAGAAAAGAATAGCCTTATAAACATAGTGAGTAAATCTTAAGTATATTATTTTGTTTAAATAAATTCACACAAGAATCAATGTTCCTAAGATTAAACATAAGTCTAATATACTTGGACAACAGCCCCAAATTTTAACTCCGTATGACAAGCATGCAAAAATAATGCCATAATAAATCATTCTTAATAAATTAAAATCACATATTGGCTTAAAATGCCTCATTATAAGAATAGATTTACTATTTTTTATTATTATTTTTTTGCATATATGATGAATGTGCGTAGACTAGCTCAAATTATTGGCTATATATATATATATATATATATATATATATATATATATATATATATATATATCCAGAAATTGATGAACACTTATCTATATATTCCTTAATAGAATTATTTATCTGAAGATGGATATTTATGGATTATTAACCAAACTATTGCCGTTGTCTTTTGCATGTTACATTTAAGGCTATTTAATTCAAAATAGTCAATTAAATTATCCCCTACATAGCTCATACCATTAAGCAAATCATCCTAATTTTTAGAAGACTGTCAGCAGTATCGCAGTATCCATATTTGACATATCATTTATATATAAAATAAGAAAAATTGGTCCTAAGGCCTTCGCTTAACGTGCAAATAATTTCCATTGCAGAAACAAATGGTAATAACAAAGGAGTGCTACAAACAGGTTATTCCAATTTCTAGTGCGAGTGGCTCGTATTAATAGCTCTACTTTTAGTGCCAGCTGTCGAAAACTTTATTTCTCTTCAGAAATAACTTTTATAATTTTTATTTTATCGCATACTAGATGGGTCCAAGTAATATTGCGTTCCATCCAAATATTCGCTGTAGAGGCTTTCCGGAAAAACATGTTTTGAGGTTCCTAAATTAAAAAAAAAAAATCAGCTTTACAAAACGATGTGTGCGTACGTGCGCTGCATTACTCCTAAACAAATGTATGTATTTGCCATAGATAGGACACGAAAATTATCAATAAAATCCCTCCAGCTTAAACTAATCTATATATGGAAACATTTTAAACAAAATTAGCTCTAACTATAATAACAAAAATATCATATTTAAGATATACTTTAGATGTCATGTAAATGTCTTTAATTTTCGAGAATGGTTTAGGAATTCCTCTACATTAGGAAGAAATTTAGTTCAGTTTTGTATAATGGTAAACCACTGATAGATATTGATAGACAGTTATTTTAGTTAATTGATGGAAATTAATCATTTCTCCACATTAGCCGTACATAGGCTAAGGTGTTTGATAGATAAGAGTCAACATGAAAAATTCAATGCCATGGCCGGGATTTGAACCACGGATCTCCTGGTTTCCGTCCAGTCGCTCTTAACCTTTGAGTTACCATGATAGACAGTACCTACTATATAAAGAATGCAAACTTCTAGAACCACTAATTAGTTCAACTTTTTTTGCTTTTATGGCATCCAACACTTTAAAGTGTCGGTTATTTATTGGTATGTTCAATAATTCGTCACTGAAGCATTATTGCAATTCAGTTGTTTCTTAAGGATAAGAAATAATGAAAGTATGGAGCATAAAGCGCAGTATCCGCTTTCAAAAATTGGATTATCGATTCGGGTTATTCTAATCGCTTTGTACATAAAACGAAAAGTGCAATGCAACTATTTCTGCAAAGGTTATCTTCATTAATATGAAGTGGGAGAGACAAATTAGTTTTTGTAAGACCAGTTTATAGATAAACCTTATACGGCATGGATAATTGTGTGAATGTAACAGGAACAAATTTTTACGTAAAATCGCCTCTTCAGAGGATGGTCTTGATGTTTCTTTCATTCGATATATTTTGTACACATAAAGAGCACATTTGTGTACTATGCATAATTAGTTTTTGTAAAAGTTGTGCCTTAATATGTAGTTTCGTAAACACGCTGTTAGATATATACAAATATAATAATTTGTAACTTAAAACTTCACTTATCTTATAAGAAATGATGAAGGTTTTCTTATAAATTGACTAGGATTGCGATTTCATGAGTATTTTCTTCACATCGTCAGCCAAAGCCTTCAATAATCTCGCTGCCAACATAACAATCACTAGATGTCACTACGTTCTTGTTAGTATTACCAAAATCTGAAAAGGAAACAAATTTAAAAACAGAATCGACTGCGGGTATTTCAAAATTCATTAGGCGATTTGTTTTAAATAAATATATTTTCCCAAACCCTTAAATCTATTGGACCATTTAATTGTTTTAATAATAACTTCTGGATTTATTTCATTGTTAAATGACCAAAAATGATCTGCTACGGCCGATTTATCAGTCTGTTTATACTTAATGTTACGAAAATGTTCTTTCGTTCTGGTTTCTAAATTACGTTTTGTCTTTACAATATAAAATTTATCACAATCGAAACAATTAAATTGATAAATACCAGATTGTTTATTATTAGTCATTTTATCTGTTTTTAGAAAAATGCAATAATGTTTAATACTATATTTATTTTGAGGAACTAAAGCTATACCAAACTCTTTGATTTTTTTTTTTTTTTTTTTTTTTTTTTGAAAATGCTTACTAACCCAAGGATGATCATTAAATTTTTGAAAAATATAATCGTCTTTTACTTTTTAAGGGTAGAAATATAACAGCTTTTGGATATTTAAATTTTTCAATTTTATTTATAAAGTCTTTATTAAAAGCACTAATTAAAGCAGTATTAATATGTTTTTATTCCTTGTTAAATTCATCTTTATTCGGGGGTATATTTATTAATCTATAAATCAAACTATTGAAAACAGCAAATTTATGTGAAAAAGGGTTAAAACTTCTATTTTTATGTAATTATCAACATGAGTAGACTTCCTACAAATACCAAAGTTTAATTTGTTATTATTTCTTATCTTTAGATCTAGGAAAGGAAGAACTCCATTAATTTCAGTCTCTAGTGTAAATTTTGTAGCTTTGTCTTGCAAATTTATTAATTTTAAAGCTGTTAGATATTTTCAGTGTGAATGTGATACTTAGGTTTATTTAGAAACTTATGCTGTACTAATTTTATGAGTTTTTTCCAGTATTTAATTGGGGGCTGGGAGCAGCTGCTATATTCTGTATTTTTTAGTTACTGAAGGAAGTGGTTATATACAAATATTTAATAATAATATATTAGAATAGTGAGAGAGCATGAAGGATAATTCTTAACCTGTGCTGAATATTTTGATTAAAGTTTGGGATATTTTGATTTTGGGAAACATTTTATCGAAATAAAGTTGGTATATTTTTTAAGAAGTCAATGATTCTTAAACGCTCTTTTGTTTCATCTTTACTCACTGTCATTTAATCTGTATAATGTAGAAGAAAAGATAATATTGAATAATTTTAAAACACAAGAAAGTGAAAAGCAGGAAAAGAAGGAAAAAGGAATAAAAAAATAAAAAAAAAAAAAAAATAAAAAGGCACACTCCAGATATTGGGATAACTCCAGCACCAGCCTATGCCTAGTTTTAGCATGTTTTAAATAAAATTTACCTTAATTTTAATACAACAATGAAATATGACATTTACTACGTCAAAACTTGAATCCCATCTCCTGATCATCTAAGGCTCCTTTCTCAATAAGAAAATGTTTACGTCGAATACTCGTGATAATGGGCATTCTTCAGACACTATTTTAACCAACTACACTCTCTGGATTTTAGTGTAAACTTAAGCAAACAAAAATCGTATCTATTCACTCATATGACTTTACTCTTAGTATGCCCAGAAACTCTACTTCATGTTAAACAAGGTGGACGTTGAAATGTTTTCATTACATATTTCCTCATAGGTACAATGAGAATAGGAAAATACAATAGGCTTAAGCGATGGTCATATTTTAAGAGCTGGTCGGTATTGATGGCTTTTGACGTCCCATTCTCGTTGCAGAACCAGGACATAAAAGAAAACGATGACTTCCATTTGAGTAAGGTATAACAGAAGTATATAGAAGTATATAAGTATCTTATATAAAGCGTATAAGAGGTGAAAAATTTAAAGGATGCAAGATATTTTATTCAAAATGATCAGAGCCACTTTTTAGAAAAATGAACATTGTTGGAAAAGTTTTCCATGTAAAGCGTAGTTAGAGGTGGAGGCAATTTCTTGGAAATGTTCATGTGACTACTTCTGAACGTCGTGTTTAATGGATTTGTCATCTTCAAATACACACATACAAACAGGATCCTTCTCTAACAACGTTCTGTTTGTATTCAGATTGTTTTAAAAGATGTATTTTCCGTGAACTTTTTGGATGAAATACTTCTCTTGCTATAAGTAGGGGGAGGATTTTGCCCTATGTGCCTATTTTATTCCTTTGTTCAGAAATGTAGGCTTTTAAGTTATAAGCACGTTTCCTACAATTATTAGCTTAATTTCTTAGTTTTATAGTGCCTATAAATGCCTATTTGGTACATTTGTGCCTATTCTGCTTATTACTGCCCAAAACTGCCTTTATAGCCAATTTCTTCTGCTTGTAATTTGTGACAACAGCTTTTGCATTTGTGGGTTTCAACCTGAAGTTTTCGGGGAAGAGAAATTTCTGCTGCACATTGGATATACAAAAATGGGTTTATTAAGGAGACACATCTGTGCAAATTGGCCCAAACTTACAACAGTACCAAATTTAGCTTTTTTGTCTTAAATTTAATGTAGACATACTTCAATAATATAGCTTTTTTTTTTCTAGCGGCACTACAGAAAACGTCACATGACTATTTAAATAACCCTACACCTGTATCGCAGCTGCTATTACGTATTTTTAACCTCAGATTTCTCAGATTCCATATTTTCTACATTTTCCTAACTTCAAAATGTTCCACAGGATGCTGTTTTCTATTAATCTCTATGAAATTCTAAACATGCCTGTAAGGGCAACTGCATATTAAGTGTACCCATTTACATTTGTTGTGTTTTTATTATTTGTACCGAAAAGGATTATAATGCTTACTTCTTACTGATAACGCTTAGGAAAATAAAAATTGTTAAATAGGTATGATTTTTTTTCCCTTCGTTGATATGGCGAAGACAAATATTTCACATAGGTACAGGTCATTAATAGGTTAAAATGGGTGCAGAAACTTATACCACAAGCATTAACTTTTAAAATTACAATATGTAGGATATTTTGAAAATCGCCTGTAATTTAGACATACTCTGTTAATTCCTCAGAAGCTGTTGTAACTAGAAAGCTGAAACTTGGTACTATTCCATTCTTGATCGATCACAAAACTAAATGGTATAAATTCGAAATAAATCCCACAAAAGCTTCATATATTTCAATTTTCATCCTTAAGCTCCCCCTCCTCCCCAAACCCATGTTTTTGATTTTTGACATAGTTAATTACTTCACACCTTTCTGCACATTATGGTTCTTAGTGAAGTGGAATTATATCTATTTTAATTATACGACAATATCTGTTATTTTAACTTGCTTTGGAGCCATTTATGAAATTTGGAATAAATGTAGAACTATTTCGTCTAGGGATCCGCAAAATAGTATGTGTTTTGCCAATTTGTTGTAGCATGTTGCGATGATTGTCATTTTGTTATAGTGCATCTATAGTGCATTTTAGGAGCCATTTTACTAAAATTGTGTATTTCTGAATGTTTACTTAGCAAATTTTAGTGCCTATTTAAGTGCCTATTTTGCCCATTTTAGTGCCTTTTTGCCTGCCTATTTGACACATTTTTAGTGCCTATAAATCCGCTCGCTAGCTATAAGTCAAAAATTGCTACGTACCTACTGTGATGTGTAATGCAGTTGTCCAATGTCATGAGCACATTGGCCTACACGTGGCGGAGGTGGCACAGCGGTATATAGCTAATTGTGGCCTCCTATTATTGATCCCATAGAATTATAGCTGGTGGATGTGTTCAATATTTCGCTGACAGTCGTTACTTTCCGTTTGCTTCTTTTCCGACGTTCTAATGAGCAGTCATTCACTACAAAGGATCCGCATCGGCTGATTGCTGCTATTTCGGTTTTTACTTTTTTATGTAGGGCGGGGGTGGGTGAAATTTTAACAAGGAAAAGAGAGCATAAACCTGGTACATCACCGAGCGGGGTGGGAGTAACGTCTGGCTTGCATTCGCGCAAGTTCAATTCCGGTAACCGACCTCCCTGACCCATAGGTTATTTGCCTAGCGAATGAATAAGGTTCATTACTCCTTCCGCGGAGACGGAAGATAACTTACAAAGAGCCATACATGAATTAAATAATATTAAAAGAGAATATAATCTTCAAAATTCATATTAAAAAAACAAAAATAATGGCTTTTATAGGAACAGACCATTTGAGAGCAAAAATTTGCATAAATGATAAACCCATCCAACAACAAAGTTATTTTAATTATCTTGGCTATATTGTGCCATATGCCAGTAATAGAGACATACGAAACAAAATAAACAAATTCCAAACAATATGTGGCACAATAAAAAGAACTTTTAAAAATTGTAATCGTCAAACTTTGTTAAAACTGTATAAAATAATGGCGATCCCAACCCTGCTTTATGGGTGTGAAAACTGGGTCTTGAGTATCTCACAACAGAAGAAAGTGGAGGCTGCTGAGATGAAATTTCTGAGAAAGAAACGAGGATATTAGTAGAGAATTGGAAATTCAGAGTCTAAATGAAACAATCATTGCATACAGGCAAAAATGGCAAGATCATGTGCAGAGAATGATCGAAGACCGTACACCACAAATAGTATACAAGTATAAACCTGTAGGTAGAAGAAATGTTGGTCCGATCAATTACCTTGAAGTCGGAACGGGCCACAAGGCTTATAACGTGATGATGATGATGATGATGATGATGATGATGATGATGATACTCCTTCCATTTCATCTCGCTCATTTCATTTCACCCTTCATCCGCTTGGTTTCAGAGTTGAGCGTGTTGACAGGTTTCTCGTGCGCTGCATGGCAGGAATAAAGGATGATCTCTGCAAACCTGGCTTCCGAACCTCCCAGGGGGATGTGTCCACTTTCAGGAAGGGAAAGTTCTGTTTGTACTAAACTCCAACGGTGAGCTAATATCTAGAACTGTTTAGGGAACTCTTGGATCGACCGCCCTCTGTCTCCTCGCACTTCACCGCCCCGTCCCGGGCTCACGTACATAAGGTCACATGGTCGAGATGCGCGCCCCTGTCATACCTCACCTCGATATGTTAAAGCAAGGCTACACGAAAATTCGCCGAAAATGTTGAAAATCATTGAATTTTCTTTTTTTTTTGGCATTTTTTGGTAGCTTAGGGTGTGTAGTAATAGATGGTATGTTATTGTTATCATTTGCACCATTTTATGCCATCACGTGACAATCTATAAAGACCTTTAACAATCGTTAAAAGTAATAATCATTACTTCCAATCTAATTTTCTGAGAATCTTTTTTTCTAACACTTTTCAGTATACAAAATACCTTACGCGACCAAGTTTTTCATTTAACTTGGTAAAACTTACAGGATAGGTCAATAATATGTAAGTAAGAAACTCCACAACCCCCCCCCCTTTTTGTTAATGCCCATGTTTTGAAAGTTAATATTTTCAAAATTTTGAGACATATGGAAAATATTATAGAACAAATGGTACTAGAGTATTCCAAAAAGTAAGAATGTGGGTCTTTTAAAATTGCTCTGTACTAGCCAAAAACAAAAATTCAACCTAAAAGCTCAAATTTTTTGACGCGTAGAACATTTTATATAGTGAGTAATTTTTACAATATTTTCACAAAAATAATTAATAATTAATTAACTATTTGGTGTAGCAATATGAAAATGTGCATGTGAGTTTAAAATGCTACTCTAATTATGTGGCTAAATTTTCATAATGATAGGTGTATTATTGCAGAAGTTGGAATTTTCAGTGTAGCCTTGCCTTAAGAGACAATGCGGCGAAAATTGCCCTTTCAAAATATCTAATTTTCAGCAACTTTGCTAATGCCCTAAGTTATCAAAATGCAATTATATGTACTTGTGTTACTTTGTTATGTATTAATTTATACATAGACGATACTTAGAAGGTTGTGCGTGTCATCCGCTTGGGAATCCCTTTTATGAAAGATTAATTAAGAATGTTTAAAGGTGGCATCCTCATATATTAGATTTACAAATTGTACATTTTAACCAAAATAAAAGTTTGTGTTGGCTGGCCCCGTAGCTCAGTCGGTAGAGCACCTGCCTGCCATGCGAGGGGTCCTGGATTCGATTCATACTGGGACGGCGGACTTTTCTCCAATCAAAATGGGCGATATGTTCCAAAAGGAGAACGGTCGCCGATATGACCATTGCAGTTTGTGATTAAAAAGTTTGTAATTAATTCCATTGCACATTTCGTTGTTGGTAGATATCGGGTCAGAGGAAAAGTGAATACAGAGTCAGATGATTAAAATCCGGGTCGCTGTACGATCTTAACGTTCAGTATTCTTTCCGGGGCATTGAGAGAAGCAACTAAATAGCGACAACACTCCAAAATGTCTGATGTGTTACCTACACATGATTTTATGTACTATGGTTCACTTTTTATATAACTTTTACAAACTATACGTATGAAAGCTTACTCTTCTATTTCTATTAATCGGGATAAACCATTACAGAAATAGATTCATTACAAGATCTGGTTGAAGGTACGAGGGATAGAGAAAACTAAGTCAAGAGTCAGCTGTTTAAAAAGCGGGTCGCTATGTATATTCCATATTCTTTTCACCATATTGCGTCAAATAACTGAAAAATATATATTAAAAGAAAAAAAAAGAAACATTGAAAATCCCATCCCATAAGTAGGTCATCTGGAAATGACTGATGGCAGGGGGAAAAAACCTTTTGAAATAAATTGAGTTTCATAAATATCTACAACTTTTTTGTAGTTTTTTTCTAGCTCTTATCAATTGTAGAAAACCAAAATTCCTTCTGAATGTAGAGAGGTTCACGGGCCATTTACAGGGAAAATGTGTAGTGTTTAACGCCCGCTTTTACTACATATGGCACCGCAGGCGATGACACTAATGATACATGAGATGATGATGGAGCACCGGTGGAATGAGATGGTCGGGGAAACCGGAGATCCCGGAGAAAACCCGCCACAGCGCCGTGTTGTCCACCATAAATCTCATTTTGCGGTCGTCTGGGATCGAACCCGGGCCGCCTTGGTGAGAGCCAAGCGGTCTAACCACTGAGCCACGACGCCTCCATTTACAGGGAATTCAAGATATAGGAGTTAATTTGTCATAAGCTTATTGCGATTTTCATTAAAATATTAAGCTTGTAATTCAGAGACACCATATAAAGTGTTCTGGGGGGGGGGGGTTTCCTTGAATATATTTGTATCGCCCCCTCAGTTGATTCTGAAATACGAGGGCTGTTCAATAAATAATGATCATAATTTTTTTAGTCATAATTTTTTGCACTAAAATTCAATTTTGTTGTATTCTGTTAGCTTAATGTAAAACAAACACGCCGTAGTAGTTTCACTGTTGGTACTCCTGATTTCCGCCTGTGAGAACCAGGCAAGTTCAGACATGTTCAGTATCGCCTAACGCTGCAGAGGAGGTAACACGCGAGGAACAAATATGCGGCTTTGAAATTCTGCTTTCGTCTCAACAAATCTTCAGTCGAGGCCTATACGATGTTACAGGAGGCCTATGGAGAGTCTGTTCTTCCCTACAGCACAGCTCGAAGGTGGTTTAAAATGTTTAAAGGGGGGAGACAATAAATTTCAAAGGAAGGTGGATCCGGTGCTCCAGTTACTGCTTTTGCGGAAGAAAGCATCAACACTGCTGCTGTCATTGTGAGAGAGGATCGACGAATTACCTTAAGATCACTTTCTGAAATACTGAACATTTCATTGGGTGCCACCTACAGGTTGGTGACAGAAATATTGCACATGAGACGTGTTTGTGCGCGATGGGTTCCAAGACTGTTGATTGCCGAAGAAAAGGACATTTGCATGCAGGTCTGCATTCAGTTAAAGTTGATGTTAGAGGAAGATCCGGAGTTTCTTTCAAACGAAAACACTGCTGATGAAACTCGGTTACATCATTTTGATCGTGAGAGCAAACAGCAAAGCTCAGTGTGGAAATCTCCATCATCACCAACTCCCAAAAATCAAGTGTTTGCTTCTGCTGGGAAAGTTACGGTCATCTCATTCTTTGATATTCATGGAATGGTTTATCAGCACGTTGTACCTGCACACACATCAGTAACTGGACAATACTACAGAGATGTGGTGAAACATTGCAAGTCCATATCAGGCGCAAAAGACAGCATTTCCGTGAATCAGGCTGGATGCTTCACCATGATAATGCGCGGCCGCATATTGCCAATGTTGTTGCTGAATATCTTGCAGAAATCAACGTGAAGTGCATCCCTCACCATCCCTATAGTCCGGATTTAGCACCATTTGACTTTTTTCTATTCCCTAACTTGAAGAAATGCCTTCGTGGGTGGCATCCATAACCAGAAGCAATGGTGAAGGCTGCGGAGGCGATTTTGAAGGATCTCTCAAAACTGGTTTCCAGCATGTCTTTGAAGACTGGCAGAAACGCTGGGACATTCGGGGGAGGCTATTTTGAGTAGGACAATCAAAATAAAAAAAAAAAAAAGATTGTGATCATTCTTTACTGAACAGCCCTCGTAGTTATCTGACCTTTACCGAGGGGAATGGCTCAGGCGGTTTCGTGTGTGGGCCGCATTCGGGAGGCCCGGGTTCGATTCCCGTGACCGACCTACCTCACCCGTGGGTTTTTTCGAGGGTTTTCCCGGGTCTCTAGACGAATGCTGGGTTGGGTAATTACATCCCCGAATTTCCTGTCCCTCCATTTCATCTCCATTATCATTTCACTTCATCTTTCATCTGGTGGTCTCTTTCAGGGCAGAAGTGTCGGCGGGTGTCTCGGCGGTGCATGGCAGGATGATATGCGCTGAGGAAAACTACTTCCTCCTCCGGTAGGTCGGTTGCCGGTCTCCGCTCGTCTGCTGGGAACCATTTTGGGACCGCCAGCCAGGGACCTTTGGGGTTCGGCTGCCGGGTTCGTTACCGTACCACAGTAGGGGAGCGTGTCCGTTGTTCTGGCCTGTCGGGGGAAGTATATTTTCGTTAAAAGAAAGGAGAAAAATAGAGAAAAATGGAAGACCTTTGCAAAGAATGGGCAAATCTGGCATTCCGTAAATCAAATATAAGACCTTCTGGTCACAGAACGATAGGAACACCTATAAAGACAGGAAGAAATATCAGGACGGAATAGAGAATTCTCCTAAACCATGAAGAGCTTTTTTTTTTTAAGATAAATAATGCTAGGTCTCCATTTCCCCATCTTGAACATGAATAACTCCTCATTTAATAATCTGAAAAATTTCTAGAAAATCTCACTTGGTTTAACAGATAAGATTAACTGGTTAACTAAACATCTACCAGAAAGACAGTTTAAACATTCCGAAATTTAAAAATGAGCGAAAACCACAAGTGAAAGACACGGCTTCGTGATCACAAACGTAATGTAAGAGGTAGTGTGTCCTCTCAGCCTCTACAAAATCCGAAGGGTCCGATTTCCAATGAGTGTTGGGGTGAAATTGCTGGATAATTTCCAGATTCATCATAAATATCCAATTCCATTCATCATTTAATTAGACCTGAGGTATTAAAGGGTATTTGGTACTGACTTCGGTAATTTCTACTAATTGCAGCCAATTTAACTGAAATTTGTTCAACACAGGTAATTAAAGTATAAAATTGCCATGGCTTTGTGTAACTGAAGTCCGAGGTAATTATTTTTGGAAAATAATAATCAAATCTGGTTTGAAATGTCTCTCGTGATGTAAACTAGATTTAAACATTTGGAACTTGCATATCTCGAATGTACCTATTTACAATAAAATCTTAAGTTTTTCTTTCCATGGAATAAAATATTAACTAAGTTCATCTTTTCCTTGAAACCAATAGTTTATTAAAATATTAAAATCTAAATCCAAAAGTATATTTAATATTAAAGAAAGGGTCTTAAGATCTCATCCAAGTCACAAACGTATACTGGAAACCTAAAAAGAAATAGACCATGTATGAGGAACATTATAACAAGTGACAATCATGTTTTAAGTATTTATACACACCTTTGCACGTTCATATAAACGTCATGTTTGGTCATCACTAAATGGGCAGAAAGTGACATAATTTGGTTCCTGATTGTTCAATGTTCAAGAACTTGCTTTCTATGAAGAGTTTAAAGCTTCATTTTTTCGAAATTTTGTATTAAAAGTGTTATTGAACTTTTAAATTCTGTTCTCTACAAGAGTCCTCAATTCTGTTCTCTGATCATTTCGATACAAATGTTATTTGTATATTTTTAATATCTCTGGTTATGCCATCTATTTTAACGTCTGCCTCTCGTTCTAGATTTATGATGAGTAGAGCCCGGAAGTTGTTGATCTAAAAATTCTCTAAAAATGAGCTATAAAATGCCCTTAAAATATAAAGATGCACATAAAATGTATAAAATATGACCTAACAAAAATTAACAATTTCTTTCATAATAATAAATTAATAACTGTCACAGACAAATAATGAACATATGGTTGTAATAACCATGTTTTAATATTAACTTTCTTAGTAAATAATGCAATTATTGCTACTAAATAATAAATAATTTCAAAATTCATCATTTCATTTTCAATTGTATAAAATATGAAAAAAATAGGTTACTGTACCCATTAGCCAGTACACCCCCATGGTCATCTTCAAGTTATCAAAAGTAAAGGAACGGCGGTTGTCAGCTAAATCTGTTTTATACTTTGAGAAACTTCTCTCCACTTCCACAGATGTTATAGGTGCATATTAAAAAAAAAAAAAAAAAAAAAAAAAAAACACTGTCACTGCCTGTTAAATCCTGTTCAAAATATCAGTTCTGAAGTTTTCTCCTGACAAGATATTGGCAGTTGGGCAAACTATTTGGTATCCTTTATTTTTGTTCAACACAAATTTTGGTTTCTATCTAATTTTGTCCCCAATCTCACCTTTTACATTTTGTATCCTCTCTTCCGCAATCCTCACTAACTCAGGTGACTTATCCAATGTCATGCCACGTTCTTCAAGGCGGGTTATGGTATCAGTCAAAAATGTAAAATTTGATTTAACGAAAGCTAATTTATCTTGCATTTGAGTTTTAGAAAACAGATCCTGTGCCCTCTCAATTGCCTTATAATCTTCCCTGTCAAAGCTATTCACCACTTCTCTCATTATTTGAAAATTGTCACAGATAACCTCAGAACGCTATTCCTCTGGACTTTCATAAAATTTATTAATATTTTTATTTTGTTATTTATATACTTCTTCATTGGCTCATCAATTTACTCGATATTTCTTTCAAATATTGAAAGCGTTTGGTTTTTGTTAAATGTCCATATTTACAACCATATGTTAAGATTGGTTTTATAATTTCCCTTAGCTTTAAAAATGACCAAGAGAGAAGAAAAGAAAGTAAGTAGTCCTAAATCAGTGACTGTCACTAGTTACCCTGTGACGTAATTACTCAGACCAGGTTAGTTCGGGAACAAGGAAAGCAGCGAGGGCACGGGGGCTAAACACGCTGAGTTAGGGGCGGCAAAGCTGAACAGCAGCGGTACTTCGGCATTTCGACGATACGTTCTCGGTTGCAGATCTTTTTATTTGAATCACAAAACTATACATTTGTGATAACTACAGCATTTAAAGACAAAGGAGGCCGTTTATTGTTAATTAATTTGAACCAAATGATTGTAAAGATTAGCAGAAGAACGTTATGTATTGATCTTTTAGAAATTATGATGGAATCCAGAAGAGGGTGTTTAAACATTGCCCTTATGGAAATGGGATTGTTATTTTACGAAGCCTACACTTTTGGTTTAACGAAAGTATAAATTTATTCTGAGTCAGCCCTACTTCTTTAGTCCTGCAGCAGCTTCAATATTGGGCACTATGCTCATACTCGTGCACACATGAAGAATGTATTTTAAGTTAGGGTCTGGTAATTAGTTCTTATGTCGTAGTTTCCAAGTCATCATTGGGAAGGAGGGGGGGCGGGGGAAACTGCTCACATAAATATGAATGTTTGAAATGTTAATACAGAGGAAGACAGCTTGGAGAGTTGTGATGTATTTCAGCCGGGAGCGAGGCCTGCAGTGCGTGTGACGTCAGGCAAGAGCCGTGTATTACCCAGTTGCCTATATAAAAGGCGCTGTGAGTACAGAATCTGAGGGTTCCGTCAGGTGTATCACACTCGATGACAATGTAGCTGCCACGTACATCATGGAACTGTTAAATTTACAATGTAACGATTTATTGAATGAAAAATATACCCACAAGAAAGACTTGGCTGATTTTTGTAAGAATGTTCCCCAAACCAGTTTCCCGAGGTTGTATTCACTTGCCGCACGGACATTGTGTATATTTGGCTCGACATATGTGTGCGAACAACTTCTTTTTTCTGTTATAAAATTAGCTAAGTCCAAACCCCGAAGTACCTTCTCGGATCACAATCTAACATGCAGCCTTCGATTACAAATTTCCCAGACATTACGTCCTGACATTGATAAACTAGTTAAAGAAAATCGAAACACAAAAGTGTCGGAAAATGTCCACGCAATTTTTTTCAGAATGGGTCTCCTCTAATTTGCAGAGAAAATTACTTCATGTTTTATTTTATTTACTTTATAACATGCCTGTTCTTCAGATAAAGTACAAGTTGAAGTTTTGTTTGCCTTCTGAGCAGCCGTTTTCAGTTACCTCTGAAATAAGGAAAATGTTGTTGCTTCCAGCTATTGATTCCTCAGACTAATGGAGCTAATTGTGTTTGCTTTCCTTCTTCATAGAACGGTAGTCAATATCAGTACACGATGTGTCCCTTGACTACTCCCACGGTTATTACGATCATCCAAAGATATCAAAGCAGATTTAAGGATATGGGTTACCTTATGAAAACACGATCAAAACCTCACAATATTAAGAGCAATGGAACACAGATTTTGTAAAACAATAACACAATTTTCAAATCCTAGATATACACATAAGTATACACTTGGGACCCTTACCTAGATGACATCGTTTTTTGGATTCTGTCATTAAATCTGTAACACATTAATATTGTAGGCATTTAAAGGCTCACATGATGTTTTATTTAGTGATTTTCTCCAACAAAGCTTTAAAATGCTCTTCGCGATCAATCTTAAACTAATTTTCATGCAAGTTTTATTCTTGCTCTTCAAACGCATGTTCACAAATTCAGTCACTTTTTCTGCAATATAATTGGTTTGGTTAAACTCTCGAGTATCAAGTTTCAAAATTTTACTGATAAAATCTGAAAAGAAAGATCAAAATATGTCTAAATTAGTAAATAGATGTTCTAAAAATTATCACCCATATTTTAAACAAAAAGTAAAATAAGAGATCACTCACTGCCATATTTTTAAATCTTATGTTATATCAATATTTTGTGTTATACTTTTATAAATCAATTATCATAGAAATTCATTGCATCAAATTAACGTTTTGCGCAATAGTTAACGCTGCTATTAAGAATATGTTCGCAAATTCTGAACTAAATAACTTAAATTACAGCAAACTAAATTAAATTACAGTAATTGGTAAATTTAGTTGCAGTTGCCTACTTTACTATATAATTTTTAACAAGGACCTTAACTGGACTGGTCTTATTTCCTTTTTGCTAAGTTGGCATATACGTAGAGTTTAGGTCGATAAAGGCATTGTATTCGATATTGAGATTTCACTGGAAATATGTTTTGAGACCCCTTGAACTGACTCCCCAATATGCAGTTTTGGAGAAAGGTCTGTGAGTTATTTTGTGAACAGCGTAAATCAAAATTGCTGTTTCTTTAATAGTTGCTTTTGTATTTGTGTTCAGCGACTTCCAAGGATGTCGCACCGTGTCCGAGCGGTGAGACCGATTGGCTCTCGCCAAGGTTCGATCTCAGGTGATTTGTGGTGGGCAACATGGCACAGGGGCAGGTTTTCTCCGGGATCCCCGGTTTCTCCCGCCATCATTGCACCAGTTGCCCCATTATCTTTGCGTTCATTCATTTCACCCTCATTCTTTCATTTACTTCTCACCCTCTCCCATTCCAAGCATCGGACCGATCACCCATCCTGTGTTCTCTGTCTGATCCAGAGTTCCTGTTCCTAAATCCGACGCCTAAAGGCATAAGGAATAAATAAATAAATAAATAAATAAATAAAATCTGAATATTCTATCCCGGCACCTAGACAACTATACCGGGGCATATATCCAAATTTTCTCTTTATTTTTCCATAAAATCCTTACAAATGTTATAATTATACAAATCTCTCAGAAAACTACTCTACAAAAATAAAATGAAATAAAATAACAGAAATAAACACAAAAAAGCAAAAAACAAAAGAAAACAACTATAAAAATTACAAAATCCTTATTTCCTAAATCTATATCTAAATCTACTAATTCTGTAGTCCACCATGGCCTCTGCCATCACTCTCTCCCTCCGCCGCCCATGCAGTCAACTCCATTGTTAGATTATTCAATAATTCTTCCCGTCTTATCCTATTTTGTATTCTAGAACTCCTTCTTGGATCTTGTACTATTCTTCGCCTATTATCAACTCTTTCTCCTTTGAATATTTTTACCTCCCATGCTTTCTTACTTACAAAGTTAGTCAAAACTTGTAATTTATTTACCAATTGTTGATCTCGAATTATGTCATATACGATATATCCTGCTAGCGCATGCCTCTCTTCTTGTTGGTGAATTGCATATCTTCCACATTCAAATACTACATGTTCAGGATTATCTTGTTTGTTACATAATTCACATATATCATTTTCAGTTTTATTGATTTTCTTCCAATAGGTCTTATAAGGTCCGTGTCCAGTTATATAATGTATAAATCCCTTTGTTGGTTGAATAAAATTCAATTTTAGTCTCTCTTTGACGTTCTGAAAAATTTCAAACACTCTTCTACCTTCTAGACTGTCTGTCCATTCTTTTTGCCATTTATCTTTTAAACTATTTTTAATCACCCAAGATTTGTTTGTTCTGACTCCAGTTATATTATAAACTTTTTCTAAGTTTCCTTTTTTCGCCCAAAATTTTGCGCCCTTCAATCTTATTAATAAATCAATCGGCCAAATGGCCGTTGTTACTAGCAATGCCATAGTTGGTGTTGTTTTTACAGCTCCTGTCAGACGTAATAATACTTTTCTTTGCGTTCTTCTCAACAATCTTCTTATTTGTACATCATCCATCCTTTCTGCCCAAACTGCTGCCGCATAAGTCATAATTGAAGCAAAAATGGTGTTATGATATATCTGTATGTTACGCAATGGAAGTACAAAATTTAAATTGGTTATTCTTGCTAGCTTAAGCATTATTTTCTCTGTTTTCTGCCTAATATACTCCGTGTGTTTTCTGAAATGAAATTTTTCATCTATCATGATACCCAAATATCTCATCTCTTTTTCCCGTTTAATGTTCTGATTATTTATCTTCACTGTAGGATCCCGCTTTAAATTTCCCTTAAAAAGCACATAATTTGACTTGTTTGGTGCAATTTTTAGTTTTGTTCTGAAACAGCAATTTGATAATGTATTTGTAACTTCTCTTGCTTTATTTTCTAGCTCTAGTCTGCTCTGTCTGTCCATCATTATGACTATGTCATCAGCATACGCTATTACATCCAAAACCTTATGATCTCTTTCCAGTAGTTCTAATAAATCTTCTGATAAAATATCCCAAAAGAGGGGCCCCAAGATCCAAAAGTAGAGGATGAGGAAAAAGAAGAAGAAGATGATGAAGAAGAAGTTCTTCCAAAGATGCAACACGATTTTCAATAAAACCCTTTCCCCAAACACAAACTACATTGGAAAAGTTTTCGAAATTGTTTATACTCTCAAAAATAGCTTCTAGCCAATTTGATTATGTTAAATATTGACAATATCAGTTTATATCGTGATTTTTAAAGAATAATCTCAGAAGTCTCCGTTCTTGACGACTTTTGCTTAACTGGTAAACCATAAGAGATCCACAAAATCTTGCTACCAAAAAAACTAGACCTCGTTAAAGCAGACAGTTTAAGTCAAATGCTTTTGTGGAGATAACCATTTTAAACATATTTCTTGTCTTTGTCAATATTGTGACAAAAATAACATTAGCCCAAGGCCAATTTAAAACTATTCACTTTTCACAAATACACAAAGTAAGCATGCCATGCAATATTGCTTTGTTTTTGTCGCACGCTCCAATTTGTGCTGCTCGTAGATCGACATGACAATAAATTCTCCAACTGACTCGTATGTTCTCCCGGTAGACCACTAGGAGTTCTCATATGCTATGAGACACGCACCTTTTTGTGGCGACTTACTATGCTGTAAGTAGTTAAGTCCCAGGCTTCATTGTTAAACCCCTATGTCATTCAGGTAAATTGATGGAAACAATCATTTCTTCCACACTGGTGGTGTGTAGGTTAAGGTTTGAATGAGTAGAGCCAAACTGAAAAATTCAGTGCCATAGCCGGGATTTGAACCACGGATCTCCCGCTCTCAGTGCGATTGCTCTAAACCTCTGAGCTACTATGTCTAATATGAATTAAATGTCATGTCGGCACGTTGGCCATAGTAGCTCAGAGCAACCGCATGGAGAGCGGGAGATCCGTCGTTCAAATCCCGTCTATGACATTGAATTTTTCAGTCTGGCTCTACTCATTCAAACCTTAATCTACACACTACCAGTGTGAAAGAAATGATTATTTCCATTAAAAGTAAAGGTAGTTATAACGTATTTGCATTTATTCATCAACATTTGAAAGAACTTAGCTGTTGAATGATGTAACGAATTGTTCCATTTATCCAAGAAAAGGCTTCGGCTTATATCATTTTTCATTTTACAATAAAGCTGAATATCCATTTTTACTATTGAGCCGTCTATCGTTCATATTCCAGGCACGCCAGTTCTGGTGATCCTTTTTAGTTTTCAGCGTTATACCCCCTTTAACCTTCATTTGAATAAGAGGAAGGGGAACGATCGAGGTTTTCGCACCTTCACGGTGATAATACCCTCTCTCGACATTCATGTGGAGTACGATGGTATTAGGATTCCCTCTGAAATTCATGATTTCCTCTTAATTAAATTCTGCAGGTAGTAAACCCATCACCGAACCAAGGATACACTTGAAATGACACTTACATTTTTACTTGTGAACATCTGCTTAAGCAACTTCAACTTAAGTAATAATGAGTACCTAAAATGAGATTCTCTATCCTAGATATTTGCCATCTAATGCTAATAGAAAAGTCATTCATTACACTAAAGTGCTAAACACAACATTGTGAATAATTTTTGTGCTAGTACCCAGGAATTCAGAGGCTATGTGAGAACTTGAGTTTTCTAGAACTCATGCAGAGAGGAGCATATTTTTAATGGCTAGCTACCAAAGCTACCAATCTGTATTAAAACACTTTTCTTCATTGTAATGTTCGAGGTTCTTTGAGTAATTTTATACATTTTAGAACACAGAATGTCAATTTAGTAGGCCATAAGGAACTGAGGAAAGAAAATATGAAATACTTCCATACCAAAATTAAGGGATGCAATAAGTAAACAATAGTAATGGATCTCAAAAAAATTGTGTATCTTTTTTACGAAACGTACAGGCAGGTGCACAGAGCTGAATGGCAGTTGAATTGAATCGTGTAACAAAAGACATGGGATAAACAGAATTATAAGGGATAGCACTTTACTTTTTTTGAAAAGGGTATTCTTCGGACCCTTAATAATGGCATGACCGAGACTAATAATCACAATGGACAAAATATTCACAGAAGATTTTTGGTTGAATAAAGGGCTTCGAGAAAGTGAAAGTCACACACCCAGGCACAGCTGTGTATAGTGTAAGGACAGACGATCCGCGGCGTGAGGCCGATTAAGGCAGTCCCCTTCCTCTGTCTTGGTCGAAGGCAGATTAGAACCGGAAGGAAGATTTGTCGGTTTATACGTAATGAATTAAGTGTTATCGAGTAATAAGCATTCCACCTCAGTCACTCTAAACAGTGATATATTGGTAACCCTTGGTCAGCAACTTCGAGTTTGATGTTATGATAAAAGAAGCAGTCACTAAATCAGTTTGAAACGGGCATTCCAGTGTCATTAGAACCATCCTTACTCATACATACCCACGCATACCGTGAGAGTACCTCATTGCTTTACCCTGAGCTGCCCATATTATTCGTTACAAACTGTAGCGTCAAAGTGGAACCCTTTGCGCCACCATAATTTTTCGTACCAACTGGGATTTTGCGGAACTTTTTTTATATTTTTATTTTATTTTATTTTAAGACTTCTCAAACATAACAGCGACCCAGTAAAATATTCCTCTTGACTTTGAGAAGATGTAGAAAATTATAGTTTTGAAATATAGAAAGAATATACTTTTGTCCACAGATCTTTTTAATTTTATTATTCGATTTTTTTAATTGCACTGATTTTTGAGTTTTTCCCTATGTGTTTAGAAAGCTACTTTGTGTGCTCTTATCGGAGCCTGTATGTTACCGACATGATCTAAACTGATGAACAACACGTTTGTGAAGTAAAACCTGAGGTAAACACAAATTCCTGACACTGATTTTTTTGTACTACAGTTACAGATACCGTCCACATCAAAAATGTTTCTGTACTGAATACATATGTGATTGTGTAAACATGCACACAAGGGCGAAAAAATTACAACAGTTTAAAACAAATTGTCATACTAATGCAATGAAACACCTTGAAATATTCAAAGAAATACCTTTTCATCGCATGCTTATAACAAAACTATAATATTTCTGGTTAATTTGAGTGTTAGAGGATTGCTAGAGTCGACATGAAAAAAATCAATGCCACGACCGAGATCTGAACCACGGATTTACTGATGAAGCCTCGGGACCTCTTGAACGTGAGGCAGACATGCTACCATCTACACTACCGAGGCGAAAGACGAATGTCGGGTAACTCTAAGGTCTATGGACCCTGGGCTCAGTTGAGCATCATTTCACCCATTCCATTCATCGTCCGATATGACTTAACGTTGGAGGACGTAAATTACACAAAAAAAAAAAACTATCACAGGCACTCGCTGTTTGCCAACCGTTTGATTTCTACTGCACTAAACGGAAATGAGACTATTAATGTATAATTGTGCTGCTCGAATGGTTACCATGGCTTTATCTTTAATAGAAACCTCTCATATAAAGCACTGACATAACATGTATCTGTCATTTGTGATTCCTGCTCATTCCACTGGCTGAAGTGATGTGTACATTGGTGCTTAGCACAGGTTCGACAAGCGCAGCCATGCTCATCTCACTCTTCAAGAATAATCAGTGCGTTATCTGAGATGTTTCTATTAACAGAGATAAAGCCAGGGTAATATGAGCAGCAGGATAATATGACATTTAGGAAAATACTTGGCAGTGGAGACGCTGTTATCTGTTTACACCACACGTCTGGCTATCAGAGGGGTAGTGAGGTAAACAGCATGGTGCCAAAAATGTTTATTTATTGAAGGCAGAAAATGTGCAACGCTAAAGAGCGGAACAGAATTGACTTGATTAATTCTGATGTGAAGATTCCAATTCCTGCAAATCCGTTTCACTTGCTTTATCCGTAGAGCTTCCATCTTTGGCACTGTCGTCTAAAGGATGAATATCAGCTGTTATGTCTTTAGAACTACCAGTGTCATCTCTGGAATCATTTAAACCGAATAAGGTATTTGCTTCCTCTTCCTCTTCATCACTGCTATCCATCAAGACATCCCGATGCCAGTATACTCATTCTATGGACGTAATTCTGATGAACGCACTCTTCCAATCCTCTTCAGTTTTGTCGTTTAAACAATATCTGGTTAGTCTTTAAGTGCGTTTAGTCTCGGAACACACATTGTTCTGCTAGTTTTGCCACATGATGTTCCATATCAGTTCAGTGTGTTTAAATCGCAGTGATAAGGCGACAATCTATGTCTTGGCGTTCCAATAAACTGTGCCGCACATACTTACAGTTTTAAAAACTTAAATCCCATCTTTAATATTCATCAGAATTCTTTCTGTCCGCTACCGAAATGAATTTGCTCATTTACTACACTTCTTCACTTTTGGAATTTCCTTAGGCACTTCATAATACTCTAAAAAAAGTTCTGCACACGACGCACTTATTGAAATCGCCCATTTGAAACTTCCTTTCTTGGAGTAGTAACTCTATCTGAAACACTAGCTTTTTCAAATTCTTTAGCGATTCTTTTTATTGTGGCTTCACTCTTCCCTACTGCTGTAGCCCTTCTAGCCACTTTCCTTTACAAAGAAAAAACTACTGTGTGTTTCAAATGGGAAGAGTTCTCGCATGTAGCGAATCAGATGCGTTAGCTCATTCAGTGTTGCCACCTCGTTATCCCCACTCTTCTTATATTTCCCTCTCTCTCGCGCACTTGCCAGTGTTCGTGGCGCTAGACGTAAGGGAACGCAAACTGAATTTTCGTAAGTTTTATAATAAAGCAGTTGCTGAAATCACAAATGCAACATGGATATTCGTATATTGCGCAAATGTTTAAATATTTAGTTTAAAATTAATTATAGTTTATGAATTACTTATTTTTCTAATCCAATGCAAATACCAGCGGTGTATCCGTATAGCTGTAAATGTCACTTACGTTAAGAGATAAATTGTCATTGTCTTCATCGTCTGAGTACTGCAAATTTATGATGATAGGTTGCAAAATCTCGTTTCCAATAGTCGTCGTCTTGTAGTTTATCTGATGCCTCACGCAGTTTTCCCAGTCTCTTTGTGTTCCTTGTTAATTTCTTCGTGAATAGGTCGTTCGTCAGTTA
The DNA here is from genome assembly GCA_030765055.1 of Mantis religiosa. Lineage (NCBI taxonomy): Eukaryota > Metazoa > Arthropoda > Insecta > Mantodea > Mantidae > Mantis > Mantis religiosa. The sequence goes on along the minus strand of CM060950.1, from coordinate 30,274,360 downwards.
GTTTAAGAATATTATTTCTATTTGCAACATAATTTGAGCCCACAATAACTCAACTGTGTTGCTCTGGCAGTAGAAAGGGGAAGGTGAATCGCATCTCATTCATCCAGTTGATACACTTTTTCATGGAAGAGTAACTGAATAGTACTGCTTTGAATAGAGATTACGAACCATTCATATACAGGAAGCGTATTGTTTCCTCTCATCGAATTTAACAAACATCTTGGCTTATTCAAAGTATCTACATATTTCCTTTACCACGTCATGTCAAGTGTTTACGTTTCAGTTCTGAGTAATTTCAAATACACGTTCACTCATACATGCAAACCAATAATGATATTCATTACAGTGCTTACGTCGCAATGCATTGTTATAATATAATGGTATCTACTTTATTTATTTGTATTAGGAAAACTATTTGAGCTAAAAATATGGGTTTTTACGGTTATGTTAAATACATTACTCTCTCTTTCCTCATGGATCAGTTTTTGCAAAATCTGAATTTTTGTCTAAGCGCGAATAGTATTTATTAGAGATTGATTAGTTTGGCACTCGTCACACACCTCTTAGGTGGAAAGCAATACAACACCGCAGTACTCCGATTGGTTGCTCACCTAGTAGTGCTCAAGGACAAACGTCATCCCATTTGAAACAGACAACACCGGGCAAAAATGAAAATGTTTCGGGCTTAAAAATAGTGAATTTACATGTATTTCCATCTGCTGAATTAAAAAACCATCTTAAAATGATAGATTAGCTCTTGTTTTGAAGATAAAGCGACATTTCATTTTTTAGAATGAAGATTTTAAATTTGGGGGATTTTTTTAGGAGTTGGCACACCTGTCAAAATACCGTAGATGGCAACTACAAGCATTTGGTGACAGTGCTCCTGCAAAAATACCGTAACCCTTAAGATCCATTTTCTCCACTCCCACCTAGAATTTTTCCCTCCTAGAATTTTTCCCTCCTAGTTGTGGAGCTGTTAGTGATGAACACGGGGAGAGATTCCATCAGGACATTTCTGTTATGGAACAAAGATATCAGGGCCGTTGGAATGAAGTAATGCTTGCGGATTACTGTTGGTCTTTGTATAGAGATTCTGCGGAACTCCATCACAAGAGGCAAGCTAAAAGACGACGAAGTCAATAGACCACCACATGATTCTCTTCAGACACGACTATCTGCGAAGTATCGTATTTTCCCAGCAAATTAGAACTCTTAGCATGTAATTACCAGTTAAAAAATCAAATGCAACTTTCATTGTTGTTAGCATGTTTGTAATTAAAATGTATCCTTTTCTCTCAATCCTTTTAATATGTAATACTTCCACCTTGTATATATCATAGAAACTAGAGCTGATAAAACATTTTCGTTGTCATATTTGTTTTTCTCAACCCAAAATTAGTAGGGACTGCCTCATGAAGTGCTCGAAACATTCAAAAATTAAGAAGTGCAATAGATCGTTTTGCTTTTCCTCCGTACCGAACTGGAAAACATTCTGAATAATCCTTCTGCTTTGGGAGTTTACAAGCTTCAGAGGTGACTTTTATTTTTAAAGTATCTATCTTCGTAAATTATTATTAGAGACAGGTACTTTGTGTTATGACACTACACTGTACTACGGTGCTCATTCGTCACATCACAGTTTTATTTCTCATATTTCCTTTTACATCATCAAATGGACATACAAAATCAAGATTACAATTATAAAATCCTTACTGAAAAATGTCATATTCCTAAATCCTGAAACTCCTACCATGTTGCCCGCCATTGAATAATTATTTGGTCCCCATACACCTTACCCTAGGTTATTGTGTATTGGAGGCCCTCTACTCCTTTTCACAGATTTTGCCATTTCACCCATCCCACTCTACATGTTTCTCTTAATTGTTCATAGCCATCTCTCTTTAACTTTCCCTAAATAATTTGCTATATTTCTCCTGTTCTTTTCCCCCTTTACTGACAAAAGTTTTCTAATTACTACTTCACCCCCTACCCCAAAATGTCCCATTTACGTAGCCAAGCCTGCTCTCTCCATATCTTTGTTTCACTACAATTTAATATACAATGGAAATCTGCATTCTCTTCTCCACACAATGGACATTTATCTAGCTCCCTCTCTTGACCTATACCTTTCAAGTTTCTCACTCCTGTTCTCGCCCAAGCAAAACCTTCTCGCATATATCTACATATATCTACAGTTACTCCAAAAAGTATTCGTCTAATGCACGAGTTTGTGTTTAAGGATGTATGGATAGTGGAAAATCATCAGAATAAAGTACAGCAGGGACACTGTCTTATTTATTGATTAGTGAAAAAGAGAATACAATAAAGAAAAGTATTCGTCTGCATACTGAAAGTGGTGTAGAATGTTATGGTTAGTCCTTAGTAGACCCTCCATTCCTCTTTATAATCTCTTGCATTCTCCTTGGCATGGATTTCACCAAAGATTGTGTTGTTTCCACTGTAATTTTAGTCCATTCCTCTAGTAGAGCGTTCTTTACATCCTTTATATTAAATATCTGATAATTCCTAATATTTTTGTCCAATATACTCCACAAGTTCTCTCTATTGGATTCATGTCTGGGGATTGCGCTGGTGTCGGCATCCATCGTGGAGTATTATACAACAACCATAACCTTGTATCTACAGCTCTGTGTTTTGGATCATTATCTTGTGTGATAATTTAATCCCAGGAAAGACCATATTATTCAACTTTTGAACAGATGTGTTTTTAGGATGTTTATATAAACCTTATGGTTCATAATTCCATCAATAAAACACAAATCCCCTACACCATTTGCACTCATGCAGCCCCAGACAAGTACTGAACCGCCTCCATGTTTACTTGAAGCTGTTATATTTTTCTCCTCAGGCCCACAATTCTTCTTTTCTCTACACTATTACTCGCCCTTTTGACTTAAAGAGCTAAAAGTGACTCTTGTCAGTAAATACAGCTCCTTCCAGATATCAAACCCATGGTATTTATATTCTTTTGCAAAAGCAACTCGCTCCTTTCTGTTGATTTTACTGATGTATGTTTTTCTACGGGCTGTTCCGTCTCCATACTCAGCTTCATACAGCACGTTTCTTATAGTTTGTGCTGAAACGGACTTTCCTGGGAGTGAAATGCAATAGCAAGTTTTGGAGCACTTAGTTTAGTATTTTCTTGACTTTTCTAAGTAACTGTCGTTTCTCCTCGGATAGAACTGCAGGATGACCGCTTCTTGATTGATTTTCGAAAGTTTTCTTCTGATCAAACCTCTGTATAATTGTCTTCACTGTACTGGTAGGTCTTCCAATGGTTTCTCCAATTTCTTGAAAAGATTTTCCTTTTTTACATAACCTGATGCAAATTTCTCTCTTTCTTTTGTAGTTTCACGACGTTTTCGACCCATATTACATAAATAATAATAAACGGCTTTGAAAACAGATGAAACTGTCAACGACAGCGGATAAAACACAACTGCATAAGAAAAGGGAAGGGGTGTGTGTCAGCGAGGCACCATACCCGAGATTCTGTTTACTAGACGAATATTTGTTTGACATCAAATGGGACATGATTTTAAATAACGTAGAGCTGTTCACTAATTTAGCAATATATGAACCCAAATTGTTTTATTTTTAAATACAGATATCAAAAGATTTAAGGAAATAGTTATTGTTCGTTTCTTATCTATATTTGACTCATTGTGCTTGTTATATTCTATGTGTTATGATTAGACCAATACTTTTTGGAGTATCTGTATGTATCCTTCGCTCCCCCAGGTTCGATCACAGTTAACAACTTAATATGCAGCCTATATCCAGCTATCACAAGACGCGTAGCTGCTACTACCTCCGCACATAAACAAAGTTCAAGCTATTTGTCCCCGGTAATGTTTGTTGGTGGCATAGTTGTGCTCCCATGCAGAGTGCTCGTTATTTGATTAGCAGCTCAGTGTGACCACGTGGTATACAGTGCAATTGTGCTGCTTGTTATTTGCGGGCTTAAGTAGCTTAACGACTGTGTTATTTCACTTGATTGGGTTCATTAGATATCCATAGTGTGCTGCTTAACAAGGACATGCTCTGTACTTTAGTATGGATTTCAAAGAATAATTTACAGTAGGGTTGGGCGGAAAGCGGAGGAGAGAAAAATATCGCAGACAAGAGTCTTAACGACCCTTGTTATATCAGGTCATTAGGTTCAGTAGATATTTATGAAGTGCTGGTTAAGATGGACATGCACGGCATTCATCTCTGTACTTGAGTATTAATTTTTAACATAATTCACAATTAGGTTGGACGGAAAATGAAAGAGAGAAAAATATCGCAGACAAAGCGTCTCTAAGAAAAACGCAGTAATTTCTCTTATCCTATTCATTACCTCGGTTATTCGATATTGGTAAATGGACACCTTTTTTTTTACAACAATGCTACTACTTATAAGCAAGTACCACAGTTTATAGAAATCCTTTAATGGCACTAGGAGGTTATTTTTACCCAGACAAGGCTAATTTTTACCTATATTAAAATTTAAATATATAGAAAACTAAACATTACCAGAAATTGGAATTCGGTATGATTACTGTATAAGGATGTGTGCATTAACTACTTTATAATATTTAAATTACGTTCACAAAGGACCATGCAAAAGGGGCATAAATCACACCGTGTGTCCTGAAAAAATATATTGCACCCTATATTTCAGGTGCACTTTACTTGTAGGAATTTAAAGCTACATGCACCAAGGTTTATCCTAAATAAGTTAGGATACAGTTTTATAATATCGACTAAATGAAAATCACATATAGTTTATACTATGCACATGAAAACTTAATTGGTTTTGACTTAAAAAAAAGATAATATTTTCAAGGACTGAATATTTGTTTTCATTCATTTTATAGATCACATGAATATAAATGTTAGCCGAATGTGTTCAAGGAACATTGACAAATAACCACTACAGATTTTGTGTCAATATATTTTATAGTTTTTGAGAAACATGCACCTAAAGTATGAACAGTCAAGGTTTTGGGAAATCACGACCAAAGATTAAGCACCATTCTCAGGAAGTGGGCGTATCATTACGCCGCCATGTTTAAATTGACGAATTAAAGGGCTTTAATACCAGAGGACAACCTATGTTATATATCATTTTAAAGCTGAAGAATTATATAATATTTTAACATTAAAAACAAAAAATGGATTTTTTGAAACCTATCGACCTCCCAGTGCCCTTAAATCCTTTTCACTAAAAATAAAAGGAATGAGAGTCCGCCTCGATAGTGTAGATGGTAGTGTCTGCCTCACGTTTAAGTGATCCCGAGTTCGAATCTCGGTTAAGGTGAATTACCTGGATAAGGAGAGATAGTCAGACCGAAAAATTCAATGCCATAGCCAGGATTTAAACCACGGATCTTCTGGTGGCCGTCCAGCTGCTCTAACCCTTGAGCTACTATGGCCAACATGCCGACATGACATTAAATCCTTCAACTGACTTGTGTTTTTCCCGGTAAACCACCTAGGAGTTCTCATAAATGGAGTTCTCAAATCCCGGCTATGGCACTGAATTTTTCAGTCTGTCTTTCCATACTTTAGCCTACACACGGCCAGTGTGAAAGAACAATTAATTACCTGGATAAGTTTTTTCCGGGGTTTCCCTTGTCCTGAAAGACGAATGTCGGGTAGCTCCAAGCTTGGACCCCGGACTCATTTGAGCATCATTTCATCCATTTCATTCATCGTCCGAAATGACTTAACGTTGGAGAACGTAAATGACAAAAACAAATAAATAAATAAATAAATAAATAAATAAATAAATAAATAAATAAAAGGAATTACAAATAAAAGAATTTTTTTTGTATTTTACGTCCTTCAACGTTAAGTCATATCGGACGATGAATGGAATGGGGGAAATGATGCTCAAATGAGTCCAGGGTCCATGGAGCTTAGAGTTACCTGACATTGGTCTTTCAGGATAAGGGAAAACCCCGGAAAAACCTTATCCAGGTAACTCACCCTGACCGAGATTCGAACTCGGGACCTCTTGAACGTGAGGCAGACACGCTACCACCACGCTACCGAGGCGGGCTAATAAAAAGGAATGAAAAACTTGAAAGTATATGGAAGCTTGCATGGTTTTGTTACACTGTTAGGGCAATTATTACACCTGGAGTTAAATGTAATTGAGTTTTACCTGTTGAAGAATTATATTTGTGAAGAATATGATTGAACGAGAGCATTATACGGCCAGTCATTCCCAGTGAGCGCGCATTGAAATCCTGGCGGCTGTAAAATCCTAAATTGCATTTTTACAGTACTACGTTTGAAATTCCATTTAGTTTTTACGTTGGCGTTCTAGAAATTAGCCGATACCTATACTTTAGAGAACGGATGGGTTAAGAGAAGACAAAATGTCATCCCCTTTTTAGCAGTTTTTAAATTTGTGGGTAGTCTTTGTGTCCCCCCCCCCCCTCGTACAAGGTCTAACGGCTCTTAAATTCAGGACTCAATAGCAGCTTCAGAGGCGTTTCTTTATAAAATAATAATCGGTGCTAACTACGTACTTATATCACAGGACTTATTGTATTTGCCAAACATCTCGATTTCACCGGAAATTCATGTAGGGAGAAACAGATTCGTGCATAACTAAAATTCGGAATACTCCGATAGACCTATAGCAAATTTGGTATTTAAAATTCTGCATCTTCCCAACATATAACGCAAAATTTGTCGAGAAATTTGTAGTGCAACCAAACTACATTCATGTATTTTTATTTATTTATTTATTTATTTATTTATTTATTTATTTATTTATTTATTTATTTATTTATTTATTTATTTATTTATTTATTTATTTATTTATTTATTTATTTATTTATTTATTTATTTATTTATTTATTTATTTATTTATTTATTTATTTATTTATTTATTTATTTATTTATTTATTTATTTATTTATTTATTTATTTATTTATTTATTTATTTATTTATTTATTTATTTATTTATTTATTTATTTATTTATTTATTTTTTGATATTTTGTATTTTCTCAATAAAGCATTCAGCTGTTTGACTAACCTATAAGTTTGAGGCCGCCTTAGTAGCGTAGATGGTAGCGTGTCGGCCTTACGTTCAAAAGGTTCCGAGTTCGAATCTCGGCCAGGGTGACTTATTCGGATACGGGTTTTTCCGTTTTTTTTTTCCTTATCCTGAAAGAGAATGTGGGGTATCTTAAAGCTCTATGAACTCTGGGCTCATTTGAGCATCATTTTACCAATTTAATTCATTATCCGATGTGACTTAACGTTGGAAGACGTAAATTTAAAAATTAAATATATAAGTGAGTTTAATGATCAAGTGTATATCTGGAATTTTTTGGTAGATGCCTCTGCAGTGCTCTTAATCTCTGAATGCTTTTTGTACATATAAACCATAAGGAGCACGCGCACACACACATCGTTATAGCATGACACTTATGACAACTAACTTGTTTTGTGGCGTGAATGTCTTAGATGCTGTTACTTGTTTACATTTTCAAACTTTGAGAAAGTCGTTTAGTTTTCCTGCTTACTTCTCTTGATCGTGCAAAGAGAAGGAATTTCGTAGCCATCACATAACGACTATCTCTTAAAAGATTTAAGTATCATTGAAGCTTACCTTATTCCCTTAGTACTTAAAGGAAGTGTTTAATAAAAACCATTTATGCAAATGTTTGATGTCATAATAATGAAATAAGGGAATCAACTTTTGTAATAGTTGTTTAAAAATGGATAGTTATGTTAATGTAATACATAAGATATTTGTGTTATGTTCTGTTCTGTGTACTTTAAGATCTAAAGGCTATGTTGTTTGTTCCACAGATTCCCCGGGTCCGGAGGAGGAGCTCTTAGAATTTCCACTAACCAGAAACACAGAATGTGCGCGAATGGGAGCGACATCCTACGTAATAACCGTAGAAACGGAGTCGTTATTACTCCGATTCAAAGACGAAACGGGTAAGTTAATATTTCATTTAACTGCTCAGGAAATGGCATGCTAAAAATACATTAGGCGCATTTCCTCCTTCAAGAGTGTATCAAACCATACCATGGCAAATGGAAGAGTGTATCCGTAGTCATCAGTGAAGTGGTTAATTTAGACAATTCCCTGAAACCTACCTTAAAAATGTTATGTCTGCGAGAAATTAGCTTTTCTAAACATGCGCACTACTCTCTCATTAACCAGTTTTGGTAGTGGAAGATAGCCAAAATGTACTGTACGTGGGAATTACCTCTATAAACATCACTGAATTTCCCTCCATCATTCAGCAGTTTTTTTTCTGCCCTCCCTTATGTTTACAAGAACATCGCTCTAACGTGTGTTTCAAATAGGATAATTTTTGTTCTTGAGCTATCCAATCTCTGTTTCATATAACCTTGCCCCGCTGACATGTGTCACTCCGCGTACAATTACCCTCCCCCTCACTCTAATTGGCCAATGCTTTCGCAATGTGCCTTCTCGTCACATTTAAACCTGCAGTAAACGTCATAATAATTGCCAGGAAGATAGATAAAATACAAATAAGACCATGAAGGTATGCAAAAATAAAGTTTATAATGAAACTGAGCAAGTTGAAACTGAATGAATGAGCAATGAAACTGAAACAAGTTTATAATGAAAGGCCTTCGGCCTTTTTCACTGAGATTTTTTAAAACCAGCACACATACATTGCAAAAATGTTTGTCTTTCAGTCTTAAAAGCCATGTCACGCCATACTTGTGTGTCCTTCATTCACCCAAGTTTCATCAAGGTAGTATGTTTTGCGACTTGTATCTCTGTAGTCTGATTGTCCTTAAATAACGTCTTCGCCACACAGCAATATCGCCCCTGGAGTGGTAAGTTTTCCCGTTGTCTCAATTTCATGTCGCGATGTTCCTACGCATCTAACACACCTGTAAGTTCAGAGTACAGCTGTTCGACTTCTCTCACTGACAAAGACGGATTCTTCTCTGTGCATGCACCACAATTCTTTTTTGCCGTTTTGTAAAGGTTTTCCCTTGCGATACTTCAGCGAAAAACTGGCGGTAGACTCTGCCATTATACATATAATAAGTACACGCGCAATGAACGACCAGTAAAATAATTTAGCTCTCGCACTCGGCACAACACACCGTCGACATGTCGTCCGGCATTCCCCCTAACTGGTGTGTGAGAAGGCTAACCTAATCAATCTCTAATAAATACTATTCGCGCTAAGATAAAATTCAGATTTTGCCAAAACTGATCCAAGTGGAAGGTAGTGAGTATTGTATCTAACATAACCATGAATACCCCATACTTTTAGCTCAAATAGTTCTTCTAATACAAATTAATAAACCACTATTACCTGTATTATAACAATAAATCGCGACGTAAGCCCTGTATGAATGTCATTATTGGTTGGCATGTATACGTGTACGTATATTTGTAATTACTCAGAACCGAAACGTAAATGTTTGACATAACATGATAAAAGAATTACTTTGAATAAGCTAATTAGAGCGAGAGGAAACAATAAAGTTCCTGCTGCCCTGGCAGAACGTGTCTGGTCACATTATATCTTTGTTTATGAATGGTTCGTAATTTCTATTTACTCTAGATAGTTCAAAGTGGTTGGTATGTATGTACATACATATACTTTTAATTACTCAGAACTGAAATTTTAACTACTGACATGACGTGATAAAAGAATTACTGAGAATAAATCAAGGTGTTAAATTCGAGAAAGATGAAACACTTCATTTCCTGTTAGCCTGTGGAATGCTGCATGCTTATGTTTATGAATGAATGCTGGATAAGAAGTGTTTATTTACTCTGGAGAGTTCGGATCAATATCATTCAGTTGTTCTTTTCACAACAGTAGAGTAAGAGTTAAATAGTTCAATGGCTTCTTGCGGTGACTTTAATGGCGAGTCAATACCTGCCGTATTGCGAAGTCAGGCTCGAAGTATTACTTTTAAGGTGTACACGTTCTTCAAAGCATTTTCGGAAACAGAAACGTAAAGATGAGTTATTGCAAGGAGTACTTCCGTCTAAAAACACGGGGAAAGTGTATCAGCTGGATCAACTTGCAATTGAAATGGGGCACGAGGTAATACGCCTCCCGCCTTACCACTGCCAATATAATCCAATTGTGTTAGTGTGGGCTTAAATAAAAGGGGGGTTACAATCAGAAATAATACCTTTAAACTGACGGACGTTGAACGACTTGTTCACTAAGAAATTGACAAGGTAACACAACAGGACTGGGAAAACTGCGTGAGGCGTGCAGAAAACCTTCAAGAAGACGATTTTAAGAATGAAATAGCACGTGACAAAATTTTGGAACCTATAATCATACATTTGCAAATCTCAGACGATGAAGACAGTGACAATGACGAATTGTTTGTTAACGGAAGTGACATTGACAGCGATATGGATGAGCCACTGGCAGTTTCATTGCAATAGAAAAACAGGTAATCCATAAACTATAATTGTAGTTATATTATTTAAAAGTATACCTAATTTGCGAACATACTTTTTCCAATTTTGATTTTGGTAACTGCATCATTGTAAAGGTTTGTAAAATGTAATTTGCTTACGCTTACGACTGTGCCAAGCAGATCTGCATGTTGTATGAGTGTGCGAGAGAGAGGGAAATATAAAAGGAATGGGGTAACAAGCTGGCAACGCTGAGTGTGATACGGCATCTGATTAGCTGGACTCCAGAACTCTTCCCATTTGAAACACATAATAAGCATTTGGTCTCATCCATGCCCCGCAGAATGAGGGCAGTAATAAGCAGAGGGTTTACACACCCGGTACGAAGTTAGTTTCCATTTTTATTTGATTTTATATATAGGAATAAAATCATTCAGTTATTCCAGTTTCTATGCCATAAAATCAAGTAAACTAGCAATTGAGAGTTAAATTACAATGTGTGTAATACATATTTCGTATTTCTACAATAAAAAATCAAAGTGATATCTGGGATTCGAACCTTTGTAAGTCTAGCTCCTACATACTTGTCTATAATTGTTTGGCTATCACTACACGTTTAGTAACTGAGACTCAATTATGTGTCAATTATGAAACTAAATTTTTCGCATACATTTCAGTTTGCGAAAAAAAGGGAATCATTCCCTATGTGAATATGCACGAAACATATGAAACATCACTTAATGTGAGAATATTCTCAATATTATTAGTAATTGAGAGTATTCGGCAGAAGCTAGAGAGTCCCGTTCTGTAAACCGGCCGTGGAAATGATGTGAATTTGGAAAAATAGACGCTTCCAGAGTCTGCTAAATTAATTAATTTTTTTTTCAAAGGTTGTATGTTTCAAGAAACGAAAGTATACTTTGTTTTGTCGTGCTGAACACACTCTATAGTCCATTGTATAAGTAGACTGACATCACTACCAAGGCATTCACAGCAGTAAAGCAGTACCAGCTTCTATCACTAATTTACTCCACGTGGGAAAACTATTCTGATGTCTGATTAGCTATTGTCAGGTATAAATCGATTCGTACTGGTTGGAAAAATAGGTAGCAACGAACTCTACTCGACCCAGAGAAGAATGCGATCTAATTATAAAATGTACTTAAACTGGGTTGAAAAGATGAGAAAGCCACAAAAATATGCTAATACGTATACATAATGTTGGGTAAGGTATTGTTCTTACTTGAGCTAAAAAAATTCCCACGAGGGTGGAGAACAATGCGGTGATGTCATACACGCGAGACCCATCTTAGACAATCCTATTAAACTGCGCCAAGAATGAGAAATTTCACTTACAAGGTCAATGTTTCGAGGTTAACGTGCCAAGATGGCTTTCTATGTGTTTGTATGCATCCCCTGCTTATATTTCCACTGGTCCTATGCATTTAACCCTCGAGTAGACCCGTGGTCGCGTGGGCTACATATGTAGCCCGTATAAAATTTACTTTACGCATTGTTTATAATTGTTGTAATAACCTTCTAGAATATTCCTTTATTTATAGTCTTTACTTACATTCAAATTGGGTTTTATGAACTGTTTCAATATAATTTGATATTAAATTATATTTTGTGTCGTCTACAATATACGGCAAATTCGTTTATAGTGTCCCTTTACATGCTTGAACCATATCAATCAAGTTAATAACAGTGAAAACATCTGATACAGAATGTATTAAATGTTTACATTGCTCCAACAATTAGCATATGAATCTCTAGTAGTAGTCAAAATATGACACAAGCCAAAAATTACTATTTAGTTTACAATTCTTCTTGTAGACACTCTTTACACACCGCCGTGGAATGATTATTGCAAATCTTACTGGCAGATTTAGACTTGCTTCTTACACATAAGTAGCACCTCCCTACTTTCTTGTGAAGCTGTATAACTTGTGTTCTGCGAACGTCTTCAATTCCGAGAATAATCTTAGCACGCTTTATTAGTGAGACTGATAAAGTGTTTAGTTCTGCTCTTCTTGCTATTTGAGGCTTCATGAGCTCCCAGGATATTGTCTCAAGAAACAAGCGTCGTTTGATTTTCTTATTCTACTGATTCACAGAAGTTGATCGCACTAAAGTTGAGTAAGCAAAAGAAAATGACCATAGGCCAACGTCTTGTGTTGCAGCATCATACTTGGCACAAAGTTGGTGTAGTATGTCTACTCCAAATTTTTAATTTGGCCTTTTATTTCAGTTATACAAATGTCTGTGCAAGTAGCTATCAATTTTATGATATTGGTATACAGAAAAGGTTATAAAGTCTCAAGTTTAGATGCAGCAAATTTAGATTGGTGTTTTGGTCCAGAACGATGGAGAAAGATATTGTGCGAACGTATCTTAACATTTTTAGAGGTTTGTTCCTTTCTCCATTTAAAGTTATCTTTAGCCAAATAATAATGATATTTACCTGGTTCCCATCCGTTATCATTAGGGGGCGGATTTTGCCCTATTAGCCTATTTGATTCCTTTGTTCAGAAACGTAGGGTTTTAAGTCATAAGCACGTTTCCTACAATTATTAGCCTAATTTCTTAGTTTTATAGTGCCTATAAATGCCGATTTCATACGTTTGTGCCTATTCTGCTTAGTAGTGCGTAATACTGCCTTCTTAGCCAATTTCTTCTGCTTGTAATGTGTGACAACAGGTTTTGCATTTGTTGGTTTCAACGTGAAGTTTTCGGGGAAGAGAAATTCCTTACTGCTGCACGTTGGATATACAAAAAGGGGTTTATTAAGGAGACACAACTTTGCAAATTGACCCAAAACTTACAACAATCCCAAATTTAGTCTTTTGTCTTAAAATTAATATAAACATACTTCAATAATATTAAGTTTTTTTTTTCTAGCGGCACTACAGAAAGTCACATGAATATTTAAATAACTCTACACCTGTATCGCAGTTGCTATTACGTAATTTTAACCTCAAATTTCTCAGATTCCATATTTTCTGCGTTTGCCTAACTTCAAAATGCTATACAGGATGCAGTTTTCTATTAATCTGTATGAAATTCCAAACATGCCTGTAAGGAAAACTGCATATTAAGTTTACCCTTTTCATTTGGTGTGTTTGTTATTTATATTGATAAGGATTATAATACTTACTTCTTGCTGAAAAAGAATTGTTAAATAGGTACGATTACTTTTTCTCTTCGTTGATATGGCGAAGACAAATATTTCTCATAGGTACAGGTCATTAATAGGTTAAAATGGGTGCAGAAACTTATACCCCAAGCATTAATTTTTAAAATTACAATATGTGGAACATTTTGAAAATCGCCTGTAATTTAGACATAAACTGCAAATTCCTCAGAAGCTGTTGTAACTAGAAAGCTGAAACTTGGTATTATTCCATTCTTGATTGATCACAAAAATAAATGGTATAAATTCGAAACAATCTCACAAAAGCTTCAGATATTTCAATTTTCATCTTTAAGCTGCCCCCCCCCCCTCCCAAATCCATGTTGTTGTTTTTAGACATAGTTAATTACTCCCACCTTTCTGCACATTATGGTTTTTACTTAGTGAAGTGGATTTATATGTATTTTAGTTATACGACAATATGTTATTTTAACTTGTTGTGGAGGCATTTATGTAATTTGGAATAAATGTAGGGAACCGCAAAATAGTATGTGTTTAGCGAATTTGTTACAGCAGATGTTGCAATGATTGTCAGTTTGTTATGGCGCATTTATGGTGCATTTTGTGAGCCATTTTACTAAAATTGTGTATTTCTAAGTGTTTACTTAACAAATTTTTAGTGCCTATTTAAGTGCATATTTTGCCCATTTTTAGTGCCTTTTTGCCTGCCTATTTCACACATTTTAGTGCCTATAAATCCGCTCCCTATTCATCACTTGATTCATTGTCATCACTGGCTTGGTCTGAGTCTGAGCAATGCATATCTGGGAAACATGATCCTCCTCTCCATCAAGTTCAATGTCACATTCACTAATTTCATTTAGAGCTTCATTAAGCCACTGTGCAGTTAGCAAATTGTCCTCAGGAACTCCCACATGACAAACCTTTCTCTTAGTAGTCATTTCAACAACTGTTACATTAGTGGTCGCGGGGTCTACATATGTAGTAGCCCAGCTGTGCGCAACTGAGTTTAATCGCAAATAACAAAAATACTGTCGTGCTAAAATATATTGTAGCCAACTGAACGTTTAGAACAGCGGTCACCAAGTGTATGGATTTTGTGCTAGAGCAAATGACGTAGCACTGTGCACTGCCACGAGTGCCGTGCGACTTCAGTTTGAGACAAAACATGGAATTGGAAAGCAGTGTTGTCTCTTGCGGTTTGTTTTCGTAAACATAATATCGGTTGGAGAATGTAATGTGACACGCAGGACATTTACTCCTACATTTATACCTTCATGGGAAGAGTGTTTCTTTTTTATAGAAAGTGATCGTATCAGGGCATTCAAAATGAAACTATCCTTATAGGAAAAGAAATTTGGTACATTTCCCAAAGCTCTCAACAGTTCAGCAGTTTGTTCTGGTCATGGACTTGCAAGAATATGTTCAAATATTAAGACAGTTGAACCAAGAATTTCAGAAAGGTTTCAAGACGTGGTGCAATTAGAGCCAATTTTCCAAATATTTGCCGAGTCTACAGATGTTGATAATGTTCCATCTGAATTGCAACTTGAACTTACCGATTTGCAATGCAATCGTCAAATGAAAAATAAATTCTAAAATAGAATTACTTTGAGTCATTTCTATTCACATTTTCCAAGAAATACATTTCCTCGACTACATAGAAATGCGGCTCGTTTTATGAATATGTTCGGATCCACATATGTATGCGAACAATTTTTTTTCGCTAATGAAATTAAACAAAAACCGCTGCAGAAGTCAATTGTCGGATCAGAACTTAAAATGTCAACTTAGACTAGCTGCTGCACAAACATTGATACCTAATTTTTAAAAACTAGTGTCAAAAGAGGCAACAAGAATCTAGAAAACTAGGTTCCACTTCTAATATGTTGTGTTTATTGCTTTTCTTCAAACTGTTATTTAATACTGCTGCATTCTAAGTAGATTGTCGATTATTTTCATTTTGTTGAAACTATCAGTTTATTGTTCATTTTTTTTATTAAAATAAAGCTACCTAGTTGAATGATAATGAACGAAACAGTTAAAACAATTTATATAACAATTATATGCTTCATACTACAATTCGATTATTATTGTTGCACTGTCAGTTGTGCATTTATATTGCAAGATCGGCATTCCGCCACTGCTCTGAAGGCTACGGAGTGCACGGTAGACTATTCCGGCGTGCAACGGGTAAACTAGCACGGCCTACTGCGCACACTGTACATTGAGAATGGTGGCCACTGGTTTAGAACATATTGTATCAAGAAGCTACCAAAACCCCCACCGCTGTAAAAGCAGGAGATACGCACCTGCAAAAACAAAATGGCTGGGGTACATATGTAGCCCACTAAACTACTCGAGGGATAATAAAACTATCTGAAGGTTTCTGCTTATTTTTAATTTTGTGTGAATAAATGATGTTAATGTAAGTTAATTATTCTTTCACACAGGCCGTGTGTATAACACGATTTGGATAGGTAGTCAGACTGACAAATTCTTGGAGGTTGTAAGTCGCCATTACGGTAAAGTCTGTCTACTCAACGCAAGTGCACGGCGGCCGCTTTCTTTGAGGAACCCTCATAATCGTTTTACAACATGCACCCTCCTCCTAACGGTCCTCTCTACAAGGTTGCAACATTTTAACATCACCGTCTTGCACCTAATGAAACAGAACAACTGGAAGTTGGAACTTTGGCAACTGAGACTCCACGCGGAGTAGACATGCAACTGTCATTTTCAGAAAATCGGGGTTGCTATTGGTCCCCAACGTCAGAGTTCCATTTCTGAAGTGTGGAGATAGATTTATGACGGTCATTAGTGGACGGAAAGCTCAGGTCCTTTGAGGTCCCTTTGAGTGGGAACTGCACACACGTTAAAAAAAAACAGACTTTAACTGCAGCATGTGTACATATATGAAAACTAGTGGTTTATGGGGGGGGGTGCGAGTCAGTTGGACAATTTAATGCGTGCTGGCACATTTCCATGGTAGCTCAGTGGTTACAGCAACCGGACGGAGACTGTGAAATCCGTGGTTCAATTAAATTTTTCAGTTTGTCTCCACCTATCCAAACTGATGTTAATGTACGAAATAATGGGTTCATGTAACATTTTAAAAGCCGCGAAGGAGGAGACTGCATGCTCAGACTTCTCTTAAGGATGACACAACTCGCTTTGCCTTCGGAATTTCCCCAATTAGGAGGGTGGGCAATCATGCACAGGGACACGTTGTAAAACCATAATAACCAGAAATGATTATGTTGGTACAAAAATATTTTAATGTATACGAAAATAACAGTATTAGAAAAGTCTATAACTGAATCTTACTTAATTAGTGTGAGAAAATTATAATTAATACATGCGTATAGTTGCTGTTTGTTTAGAAAAAGTGGGCTCAAAATGATGTTAAAAAAGAAAATTGTTTTTAAAGTTTTCGCAAAACCATAGCATTAACTTTTTGAGTTCTCAAATCACACAGAATCTATAGCAAATAAAGGGGACTTCATATCCTTTGATAATAGCAATAGTATGAACTCAGTAAAGCGAAAAAGAGAAATCTGACCTGTCTCATTCTTAACTTGGCTCATGAAATTATGTGTTACTAAACCTTTTCCCTTGACAACCACTCCTCCACGAAAAGCAATACTTTTCAGGCTAATCCTTAAATAGGAATTCCAATTTTTGTAACAAGAATAACAGTAAAGGATGTAGAGTTACTCAGAAAGAGTGGCCGCATAAGGCAAAATATAATTACCACTTTGGATTAACTCCCCTACAGAGGCTAACGGATTTCAGGGGATGAGTGAAAGCACACATTAGGGCTCCCTGCAGCATATTAGCGTATAGCTGGAACTGTGGCCGAGCGGTGCAGATAACGATAATGGAATGGAATGACATAGGGTATGCAGGTTTGAATTTCCTACCTTCATGTTTACACATGAATCAAAATTTCGGTTTTTTTTTTTTTGTTTTGCTCTTTTTTATAATGAATATAATTTAGCAAGTGTGTGTTTTTAAGCCGTATTAAACTAAATTGCAGATTGTTTATTTCATAAATATTAAGTAACTATGTAATGATAGAAATAAGCGTATCTGATGTTACAACGAACTTGTTCGGTATATGTTCCGTAATAAGAAATGTAAAGAATGCTATTATGTGTTTCAAATGGGATGATGTTTGTCCTTAAGTGGTGTGTGATGGGCGCCAAACTAATCAATCTCTAATAAATACTATTCGCACTAAGAAAAAAATTCAGATTTTGCAAAAACTGATCCACGAGGAAGGTAGAGAGCAATGTATTTAACATAACCGTAAAATCCCCATATTTTTAGCTCAAATAGTATTCGTAATACAAATGAAGTAGATACCATTATCTTATAACAATGCATTGCGACATAAGTATTGTAATGAACGTCATTATTGGTTGGCCTGTATGCGTGAACGTATATTTGAAATTACTAAGAGCCGAAACGTAAACATTTGACATGACATGATAAAGGAAATGCGTACTTTGAATAAGCCAAGGTGTTTGTTAAATTCGATTAGAGGAAACAAGACACTTCCTGCTGGGCTGACAGAACGTGTCTGGTCACATATCTTTGTTTATGCATGGTTCGTAATCTCTATTTACTCTAGAGAGTTCAGAGCAGGACTATCCAGTTACTCTTCCATGAAAAAGTTTATCAGCTGGATCAATAAGATACGATCCACCTTCCTACTGCCAGAACAATCCAATTGAGTTAATGTGGGCTCAAATTATGTTGCAAATAGAAATAATATTTTTAAACTGACTGACGTTAAACGACTTATTCGCGAAGAAATTAACAAGGAACACAACAAGACTGGGAAAACTGCGTGAGACATCAGATAAACTACAAGAAGACAACTTTTGGAAAGAAATAGCACGTAATGAAATTTTGGAACCTATCATCATAAATTTGCAGTACTCAGACGATGAAGACAATGACAATGACGAATTATCTCTTAACGTAAGTAACATTCGCAGCTGTAGGATGCACTGCTGGTATTTTCGTTGGATTAGAAAAATAAGTAATTCATAAACTATAATTAATTTTAAACTAAATATTTAAAATATGTGCGTAATATAGGAATATCCACGTTGCAATTGTGATTTCAATAACTGCATTATAAAGCTTTGGAAAATTCAGTTTGTGTTACCGCCAAGAACACTCGCAAGTGTGCGAGGGAGAGAGAGAGAGGGAGGGAGAGAGAGAGGGGGGAGAGAGAGGGGGGGAGAGAGAGGGGGGAGAGAGAGGGAGAGAGGGGAAGTATTAAGGTTGGGGATAACGAGGTGGCAACGCTGACGGCTCTAACGCATTCAATTCGTACAGGCGAAAATTCCTCCCATTTGAAACATAATCCGTTTCTTTCGGTACTGGTATGCTTTCATCAGTTCCTTTAATTTACTCTAGAACGAGCTCTACGTGTTGCGATGCACAACCATCCCTCTCGCCGACTGTTGCAACTTTTAGGATGCACCTTGCTCTTGTTTTATTTCTATTGAAATATGAATGCTTGGTTAGGCGTATGCAGTGTTAGGAAATTTTTGAAATTCCCGTCACCCGCTGTCCAGGACGTTTGCTGAACTATGTGGCAGCATTAAAGACGCGTGGGACTCCCTCGCAGAAAGAGATTACCTTTTCATCGACTAATAGGCTCCATGCTGAGAAGAATTAACATGATTTTGGAGTACTAAGCAAATTGGACTCAATATTAAGTACTTTTATTTATTTAGTTCTATTTTTGTTTTGTCTATTTTAACTTAATGTATCTCAAGCATAAATTATCTTTAGGCCCTTCAAGAAGAAAGGTCTTAGGGACACCTATGACTGAAAATTTGAAATCCTGAACTAATAACGCTAGCTTTTTAAGATTTATACCACCGATGTAACTTAGTACAAATATGATACAGCCCAAAGTTTGTCAATTTCACTTTGATAATTTGAAAAATATTTTCACCTAATTATCGGAAGGCACGACCAGCTAGCAGCTGGGTGGGTGACAGGAGGCATTAAGGCCACGCCTACCCATTTATCTTGTGGCGTTCACTGAAGGGGATGGTTAAGAAGTGTCACTGGTCGCCTCTTTCCCCTCCCCCTGACGTCTGGAACAGTCGGGATATTTCATCTAACGCGGAACCTTCTAGTTAGGCCAGTTGGTCTTATATAAGCGACGCACCGGGCTGGAAGAGAGTGCAGTTCTTGGCGATCAGCCGTGAAGAGCGCCGTGCTAGTGAACGGACTGGAGGACTGCGTACGTGTATCAGAGGAGTTGTACGTAATTGCGAGAGTGGAGTGGACCTGTGACAGACGAACTGGTGTACTCTAATTGGGTGCGCCACGTAATTCTATGTAATCGGCAAGTGTTCAAACTGTAATTCGGTGGAAATAAGGAACATTTTGAGTTTGTGCAATTGGACTTTTAATTCTACGAACCCACAAAGTCACAATATGGCCAATTTTATTTATTTTTGGTTACATCACCTAGAAAGTCTCTTGGGACAAAATAACTTAAATTTTGGTGTAATATTTTAACAACAGGTTCCCAGTACATCCATTTTTTGAATTTGCTCTAGGTTTCTCTGTGTCTGAGTAACTTAAGGCTTCAGAAATTTTTAAAGCTATGAATATGGTTTTTTGCCCAAAATTTGACATTTTTGTGCTTTGAAGTAAAGAAAATGTGTTTAAAATGCATTTCACAATAAAACCCAGGACAATTTTTATTCACTGTGTCTCTATGAACGTGTGTAGCAAGTTCCAGTAGTCTAACACTAAAACTGCGAAGCAAGGAGCATCCTAAATGGTGAAAAATGCTGAACTGTCAATAGTGAGAAAACAAGAATAGAGAATTAGAATTTATATCTAACACTAGCATTCACGTAACTTTCAAACTCGATCAGAGTATTCAAAAATGACTTCCGCATGCTATCTAAGCATTCTTTGGATTCACGAAGGCTTACACTATTTTATAGACTAAAAAGAGGAAAATGTGATTTTTAGGAAATGTTCATGAAATTTCAGCCAAACATATGCGTAAGGCAGCAATAATATAAATGTTAAAACTAAAATAGTTTAAAATCTGTTTACTTAGCCAAACATTTATGTGAAAAACTGAAGACAACGTCCGAATTTTGAAGCTGCATAATCCGCTATCTATAATCCAAGGTTTCAAGGCATAGATCATATGGTTTAGATGGCATAGATAATAGGTTCAGATGGTTTAATCCGTTAAAACCCAACACTTATTCTCATTTCTGGTTTCAACCCAGAAAGTTTTAAATGTTGGCGTTGTACTTGAGGAAGCGATTGTGTCCTTTAAAACTGATTCATGTCAATACTGTTGATATTCAGTGATCAGTACAACAATGCCTTAAGGGACACGGGGACTGAAATTTTGGCTCAAAACAAATTCTAGGTTTTTACATATAAATGTACTCATGACATCTGGGGATGAAATTCACATGTTATTTTTCATGCGCCGCCACTTTTAAAGATCTAGTGCAGCATTTAAATGCCGCGTGCGCAGCACTTCAAACCTCCAGTATGCGGTAGCACGCCCACATCTTTTAAAAACAAGAGTTTTGCTTATAATATCAAATATACGTATTTTTCCAAAATGTTTTGTATGGTATACTGTCCAGCAACACAAAGGAGGTCCCTGAAAGGTATGTGCTCCCTTACACAGTGGGGCAAATGCAGCGAATGTGTTTGTGGCAGAAAACGTCTGCTACACAAGGAGCATAAAATCATACGCCATATTCACTCTGTACACTAAAGTCGAGAAGATCCATTCACAAAGTAGAAGCCGTCAGAATGTTTTTGAATGGTCTGTAACTGTACTGACATGGGGTGTCATAAACCTGTCCAGGGAGGGTGTGGGAACCTTCCCCAAACCCCTGCGTCTCAGACCTCGGAGACTTACTCTCCTGTGGATGACAGTATTGCATGCCGCTCGTTCCTATGCTGTGCTATCTGGTGGCCATATATACAGCTAGATTACTACGTTTTCAATATCACTTTCGAAATAAATGAAAATTTTCAATATTTTGAATATGGACCTTCTATTACATGTTATAGTGACTGTGTGGTGTTTTAGAGCCCGTCGCCAGCGAGGTCATTCGGGCCTACATGTTATATTTATGATGTTGACACATATCTGTTATTTTGCATTATTATCAGCAAGTATGTATATATGTATAATTACAGTATTTAAAAGTCCTTACGTAGGCACTTTTTTATCGCAGTAATGTGGAGGTGCTTCGTTTATAAGTACACGGATTGTTAAATAAGTTTTCTAATTGGTGAGAAAATGCATTCAGAGTGTTCTTGCGGTCATAAACCTAGAAATAGAAACCGCATGGGTAGAGAAAGGTGTTTACACATCTTCAGTTTTGAAGATGTAGGTTATCTGCAGAAAATATCACAGGCATCTTTTAGAAAAAAAAAAATAACGTTTGTAGAAGCGTGCCCACGATTTCGGCTAAATTCCTATGCACGATCGGCAACTTTGACCAATTGTACAGTCTTTCTGATGTTTGAAAAGTTATCGTTAGTATGTGAAATGTCAATAATACACAACACCGAACGAACATATCAAAGTAGTTGATCAGCTTTTATGTGACACATATAGTTTTTTTTCCGCCAATAGAGCCGCATAAAAGTGCTTCAGAATGAGTGTGGATTAGGCAGTGACAGGAACAACGATGCGTGCCTCACGCTGTCGGAGTTCGCAGGTATAGGTCACACGCTGTGCCGCCTGCTGTAACTATTTGTAAGCATACTGGCACACTCCGCAGTAGCTTGCTACTATTAAGAATTTCTTTGTCTTATGAAACCGCAATAAAGAAGCTATTGCCTACTGATTGCTTATGAGTCTTTAACGTGTTCCAAAATTCCGTTATAGCAGTCCATGATGGCAAATAAGCTGGTGAACATATGCAACTTATACCTTTTAGAGGGAAGTTAATGTTAGTGAGGTTGAGGATGGAAGCATTAAATGATAAACAGAACAGAAAACAGCATAAAAGAATTGTAGATAAAATAACCAAAACGAAATGCCTTATACAACGAGACGAGCATTTTATTTCACGTGTTTGATAACACTAAATAAAGCATTTGTAACTGAAAAGAAAGCTGTTGATGTTTACAGTAAGTTGTTGAAAGTATTGTACAATTAAGATCGTAACAAAGTGCTCTGAAGTTAAATAAATATTATCATTGATGTAACTATTTTTACAATTCATATGTTTAATGAAACTAAATTAATCTTGCGTTCGTTGAACTCCCTTCAGCTCTTCCATCCATCAAAACTATATCGTATAGCGCTCCATATTGCTTGGATTTGCTATATAATGACGTGCAAAATCCTCCCTGTTAGGACGGAATATGTAGTTTTACACTGAAGAGCAACCTTGCATCTCTCCGAGTTGTTAGTGGACTGTTGCTCAATTAACTGCCCTTTGCCCCTTTACCTGAAAGGTAGGCTAGGGTCACTGATAACAAGCAAGGAGTAATGCTTTTGTTTTCGTGGCCGGTGCGTCCCAATTACTTTTGAGGTTCGCACATCAGTGGTTCCTTCACTGCCTAATCACAAAATCATGTAATATTTAATGCTGCATAAAATTATAACTAACAGAATTTGGAAGCTGCGACACCGAAATTCCGACTAAAGTTATAAACTACGCAATGGCTATAGTCGTCCGGTGCGGTTTTGGAAAAATCAAAACTGTATAAAAGCTTTTAAATAAAGATGTAAACAAAGTGACTAATGAAAATGGCAAAACTTCCTCTTAAAATAGAAAATGGCATATGTGAACAAATGCCCTAAATAATCTTCGACCCATTGTAGGGTTTTATGTATATTAGTAAATTAGCAAAACCTATGGTGCAACAATTGAAAAACGAGTGTAAGTGGAGTTTTCGCCCACATAAGAGAGAACAATTTAGACGAGTGAAATATTGCTCGGCATACATCATACCAGTAATTGTGGTTGTTTAAATATACTTCAGTGTACTTTATAGCGTTAATCGTTTGTGAATATTAGTTTACTATGGAGTAGCAAATTTACTGAAGTGAAAATGCTTGGCATTTGTGATTGAGGTGTAATTCGATATGAATAAGGTATGAGCACCAGCGCTAATCGAAACAGTATGCTGTTAGCTAAATAAATATTGTAACTGATATTATTTAAATTAATTGATGGAAATTGATCGTTCCTTCACACTAGCCGTGTATAGACTAATGTTTTGGATAGACAGAGTCAAAATGAAAAATTCAATGTCATGGCCGGGATTTGAACCATGGATCTCCTGGTTTCCGTCCAGTCACTCTTGCCCATTGAGCTACCATGGCCATCGCGCCGTCATGACGTTAAATTCTCCAATTGACTCATATATTTCCCCGGTAGACCACTAGGGCTGTCGTATTCGAGATACACCGTTTGTGGCAACTTACTATTGTAAGTACTTGACGGC
Source organism: Mantis religiosa (assembly GCA_030765055.1). Classification (NCBI taxonomy): domain Eukaryota; kingdom Metazoa; phylum Arthropoda; class Insecta; order Mantodea; family Mantidae; genus Mantis; species Mantis religiosa. The sequence goes on along the minus strand of CM060950.1, from coordinate 30,250,291 downwards.
ACGTTGACCATGGTAGCTCAATGGGTAAGAGCGAGGAGATCCGTGGTTCAAATCCCGGCCGTGGCATTGAATTTTCCAGTTTGACTCTATTGTAACTGCTGTTATAAAAATTAACGAAGAAGTTGATGTTTGGTTCCCAGGGTGTATGGCTTTTTACGAAGATGTTTGCAGATATGATTTAGGTATTTATACTTTAAGATAATCTACATTTTTGGTGGGACATGCAGTGAAAGATACTTTACAACATAGCAGCTTGTAGCTTGTACTTATGTCCCGTGCTTTTTGTAATTTACGTCCTCCAACGTTAAGTCATATCGGACGGTGAATGGAATGGGTGAAATGCTCCAATGAGTCCAGGGTCCATGGAGCTTAGAGTTACCCGACATTCGTCTGTCTTGAAGGATAAGGGAAAACCCCGGAAAACCTTATCCAAGTAACTCGCCCTGACCGAGATTCGAACTCGGGACCTCTTGAACGTGAGGCAGACACGCTACCATCTACGCTACCGAGGCGGGCTATGACCTGGCTTTTATAGCTACCACTATTAGGTTAATTGATGAAATTTAATCGTACTTCCACACTAGCTGTGTGTAGGCTAAGATAGACTGAAAAAAAACCATTCGTTATAACTTAAATAATTTTATTGTGATCACATCGAAATGTTATGGACAGAGGCAAGATTTTGTGGTGACAGTTATTTATAAAATTCGCATAATAATTTTAACTGACGTTGTTTTGTGGCATTTTTACCATAAATTCACGTTAATTTCGTGAAAATTTTCGGAAAGAATTAATGAGTAATAACATGGCTGAAATGAAAAGGAACTAGTAACTAGAGTAGCACAACTGTTAAAACCCCTTTTTTCCAAATTAAAATATTAAACATTCTATAATTTGGATTAAAATTTTCAAATTTGAAATCAGCAGGTAGTAGGTAACATGAATGAAATCAAATATCAAACATCAGACATCGCCAAACTGCAGTATACATCAAGTTACGATATTTTCGCTTTTCATACCTGTTCTTTTGTCTGTCACAACTAAGTTATATATAGAGAAAGAATCAGCTTTTACCTTCAATGCCAAGAGTGCTGTTACTACATCTAATCTGTTATCGTTACCATCATGGCTTTGCTGTTCCACAATGTCACAAAGCTCTTTGTAATAAAGAAGCAAATCAGAATCACAAGTTATATATACCACGGGTTTTAAATGCATTTTGTTGCTGCCATTACATGATTTAAATTACCTAAACTTGATTTAGTAAATATCCTACAAGGCTCAAACAACTTATATAAAGCTTCTATGGTTATTAAATCAGCCGTTTCTTTTGCCATAATGGAGTTCAATTTAGGCAAAGTCATACGGCAGCAAAATTTTAAATTCTCTTCTACTGCTTCTCTAACGCTGGGATCCATGATAGGATCTACAAATGCAATTACTCTGTTTCCAAAGCGACCACTCTCTAACATTTCACATTTGGCTCTCAGCGAGTTAATTCGGGATAAAACAAGACCAGCCACAGGTTTTTGTTTAAACTAAAATTCTAATATTGGATCTGTTATCAATCTGCAATTTTCCGAAACAAATTTTGCCTGTACCTTTATAATACTGTAGCACTTGGCATCGCAAAAATTATTATTGAATAGGAACTGAAAGCTTTGCTTTTTTAGAAGAGAAATCTACAGTTGCATAAACCTAGCTGGCAATGTAAACCACTGAATTAAACCAGCTAGACCAGCGTGTCAGTACAGGCAATGGGAACACCTTTAGCTTCTAAATCTGGGTAATTTTCAATTAGGTATTGTTTGCATTCATTTTTTTAACTTTCGGGCAGTTTGGAACACGTTTTTGACAATATTTTCATGTTAGTGTATTGTCAGAGTAAATTCCAAGAAGTTCAATACCTTTAGTCAGCATAATAGGAGTTGTTTTGCTGTTCACGGTGTGCTATCCAGTAACATTTCTATTATGTGTTTCAAATGGGAAGATGTTTGTCCTTGAGCGTTACTAGGCGAGCAACCAATTGGAGACCTGCGGTGTTGTATTGCATTCCCTGTAAGTGGTGTGTGACCTTGGCAAACTAATCAATCGCTAATAAATACTATCCGCACTAAGACAAACATTCATATTTTACAAAAACTGATCCATGAGGAAGGAGAGAGTAATGTATTTAACATAACCGTGAAAACCCCATATTTTTAGCTCAAATAGTTTTCCTAATACAAATAAATAAATAAAGAGATGCCATTATCGTATAACACGCATTGCGACGTAAGTCCTGTATTGAACACCATTATTGTTTGGCATGTAAGCGTGATCGTATATTTGAAATTACTCAGAACTGAAACGTAAACATTTGACATGACGTGGTAAAAGAAATATGTACTTTGAGTAAGCCAAGGTGTTTGTTAAATTCGATGAGAGGAAACGATACACTTCTTGCTAGTCTGGCAGAAGCTGTCTGGTCACATTATATCTTTGTTTATGAAGAGTGAGTTCAAAGCATCTTTATTCAGTTTTTCTTCCATGAAAGTGTATCAGCTGAATCAATGAGTCGTAATCCAACTCCCACCCCCTTACTACTGCTAGAACAATACAATAGAGTTAATATGGACTCAAATTATGTTGCAAACAGAAATAATATTTTTAAGCGGACTTGACGTTGAACGACTTATTTACGAAGAAATTGACAAGGAACGCAACAAGACTGGGAAAACTGCGTGAGACATCAGATAAACTACAAGACGACGACTTTTGGAAAGAAATAGCAAGTAACGAGATTTTGGAACCTATCATCATAAATGTGCAGTACTCAGACGCTGAAGACAATGACAATAACGAATTGTCTCTTAACGTAAGTAACATTCACAACTATACGGATGCACCGCTGGTACTTTCGTTGGATTAGAAAAATAAGTAATTCATAAACTATAATTAACTTTAAACTAAATATTTAAAACATTTGCGTAACATACGAATATTTATGTTGCAATTGTGACTTCAACAACTGCATTATTATAAAACTTTGGAAAATTCAGTTTGCTTTCCCTTAAGTGTAGCAGCAGGAGCACTCGCAAGTGTGCGAGAGAGAGGGACATATAAAAGGATTGGGGATAACGAGGTGGCAACAGTGAAGGCTCTTACGCATCTGATTGGCTACAGGCGAGAACTCTTCCCATTTGAAACACATAATAGTTATCATACGACAAACAGTTCTCGGTATCACGGTCCAGCCGGGTGCTATGGTGTCAGTTTATTGCTGCACCGCTTAGCTGTTATTTCAGTGCACATGATGATGTCACTGTATTGGCTTTGTTAAGTGTTAAATGTTATCTTGCTTTTGTTAAATTTGTAAACATTTTTTCACTACTTCTAGCTTCATGCTGTGAAGACATGAATGTTAAATTAAAGTTATATTTGTATACAATTTGTAATAAATGTAAATGTTTCTATGGACACTAAAATATTATTATATTATGCTCGAAAAAAAGGGGAAAATTCGCGAAAAATCGCGAAAAAAATCGCTGAAAACCAAAACTCTTGCCTCTGTTAATGGACAATACTATTTGTTAGGAACAAAGCTAAACTTCTGTTATGCATATATACAAATGTAATTTTAACATAAACCTTCACTTACCTAATAAGAAAACTTTCATCTTTTTCTTATACGATGGGTGAAGCTTTATATTACAAATTATATTTGTATATATTTGTTGCTTCACTGTCAATAGCTTCATATTTTACGTATATATTCTGTTATGCATCTTTTTTATTCAAATCTTATAAAATGTTATGAAATATGAAACGCTTTTAAAGTTTTTGAATTCTACACAATGCAAAACGCAAAAATGCTTGCTCATAATACCAAACATGATTTGGAATGTTTCATTCCATAGTGCACTTGTTTTCTAGCCACTAGACAGGGTTCTGTGCATGGTATTATGCAGGAGCGATTCTTCCTTGATGCGTTTGAATCGTCGAGTCACCTACTTGGTTTTGAATAACTTACATGGTTATGTTTTATGTTTTAGCATTTAATTTTCCTTTATTAAAGTTCTCGAAGTTATATTTTGTAATGGAACCACTCTCTTGGCGCTCGCGTCGATAATGCAGTTAGCTTACTTCCCGACTAGTGATTCTTTATTAAATGACCAAGGTGACCTTAACACTTGCGATGAGTGAGGAGAGGTTGGAGGGGCAGAATGCATTGCTGGTTACCGTGGCTACGGATTCGATTCACAGAAGCCGTATATTTCGCAGCAACTCATGTTGCCAACACAATTCAGGGCCGTCTTCCTACTTTTTCGTTTATTTGAAAAGAAATTTGTTGATAGAAGTGATAGCCCGCTTGATATGTGAGGTGTTTAATTTTTCATATTTAAAGGATTTACAATGAATCCAACACACGACTTATTGTGTCTCCAAACGTCATTTTCTTTATGGAAAAATGGTGAAAAACGCGTCGTGGTAAATGTCGGCAGGCAAACACCAGTGTTTTGCTTAGAAAATCATTGCGGTGGAGGATCTTCAAAATACACCAGGAAATTTAAGACTCGTTGGTGTAAGGAACATAACTGTGTCGGATTGAAGGAGCTGAGAGAAAATGCTAACAAAATTTTAGACGCTCTTAGGTAAAGCTCATTGTAAAATACAATGAGAACGTTAAACTTAACAGACTTTTCATGCAATATTCCATTAGGGAAGTAGACAAGAAATGACATTTCGTGGATATAATGAAAGCGAGGACTTTAAATAAAGGTTATTTTTAGGAACTTTGGTTTCATGTACATAGGGAAGTACATCGAAATTCAAAACCACTCTTGCAGTATAAAATCCGTTTTTGTGAATTTAGGTTAGACAATTTTCCGGGTCACCTAATCAATTCACACGTTCAAGAGGTCCCGAGTTCGAATCTCGGTCAGGGTGAGTTACCTGGATAAGGTTTTTTCCGGGGTTTTCCCTTGTCCTGAAAGACGAATATCGGGTAGCTCTAAGCTCCATGGACCCCGGACTCATTTGAGCATCATTTCATCCATTCCATTCATCGTCCGATATGACTTAACGTTGGAGGACGTAAATTACACACACACACACACACACACACACACACACACACACACACACACACACACAAAAAAAAATAATCAATTCACCCTGAGCCGCACCTGGTTTGGCATCTCCAGCGGCCTAAACGCAGAACACCGTGTGAGAAATACATATTCTGGACACACGTTCTGTACATCGTATCCTAAACTTACGTAATGTTGCAGTAAACATTTCAAGAAATGTACCTTAGAATCCACAGTTTGGACAAAGCTATTATTGTGTTCATAAAGTAAGAACTGGTTCATTTTATGCACAGTTTGACGATTTATTAGAAGATGAGATGGAAACGCATGTGTATAGAATCGTGAAGACAGTAGTGGTAGAATAAAATATACATCTCACTTCAAGCCATCCTTTATATTGCAAAATAAATCGAAAATTTGATTTCCTGAAAAATGGCTAACGACTTTACTAAATACAGATTTGCATGACAAAATGTGCGTCTTCAAATTTCTGGAAATAGCCTCTAAAGATTTTGAATGGCATTTGTATGATTCTTACATGTAAGAGATACTCAAAATCGTAGTATACAAAAATGTAGTTATCGTTAAAACTTTTTTTTGGAGTTAACTTTTTCCGAGATACTTATTCGTATTGCTTTGAATTTTCAATACGTTTTGAAATGTGAAGTCTTTTTTTTTCCCCTTGTGGCCATACAAAAGAATAACTAGTGGTTCGTAGGAATCGTTTTAGAGTCATGTAAATGTACCTCAATTTTTTTTAATTATAGAGGAGGCACATGAATGTGTGCCATTGTGGTTGAGATTGATCTACAGTTCTACGCATTTAAGAGGAAAATATTTTTCATTCAGGTTGGACGTTTATAAGCTCTTGGAGTTTGTCCATATTTCTGCCCTGCAAATGGAGATGAATACCAATTTTATCTGAGTTGGCAAGGGATAATGAGGTAGGCAGCACAAGCACTGCGGATTCTATGCTGCCAGTTTAATAGGGTGATTTATTTTGTTATTTGTTCCATTTATACCCCGCCTTTAATTGCAATGGTCATTTCGGCGGCCGTTCTCATTTGGAACATATCGAAGGTGTTAACTCCTATACGTTTTTTTTTTTTCATATATCATTAGATCACATACACATTCGCACTCTCATTCATGCTTGCAGACTTTGGGGCACACGAGGAATTATCTTGGTCGGAGAAAAATCCCCAGCCCCACCACTAGGAATCGAACCCAGGACCCCTAGTATAGCAGGCAGGTGCTTTACCGAGTGAGCCAGTGGGGTGATTTATTTCCCTCTGGCAATATTTCCCAATATTGATTGATACTTCGCTACTCCAGAATATCCATTAATAAGCTCTTATTTGCCTATCTGTCCGTCACTAATTCTGAAGCAAGTGACGAATCGCTTTGCACGCGGAAATCGTACATGTCTATAGGATTTGAAGGAAAATTGCTGTATATACCTATATAAATGGCATAACAGCCCAAGCTGGGCCTGAGTCCGCCACCCGACTGCGGTCCTCATGCCCACATACGCAAAGCAGAGGTGGGCGATCATCCAATCGATAGGGGTTCTGGCTTTCTCGATGTTTTCCTCGTTTTCTGCTATATCTTCCCGTATTATTTTCGTGATATATGGTCCATCTGCTTCCTCCGGCTTTTGTGGAATTTCCATGCGTAGGCGTGTCATTATAGGTATACGTTCCCTTATGGGGGCTGCTGGTGAATTCCATAGGCCTTCTTGTTTACATAGTTGTATCTTGTCTCCTCTGAGGAGTAGTAGGTGAATGGTGCTATGACCGTTCCGTGCGAAGTAGCTTGGAGTCCTTTTTGTTCGCTATTCTGAAGCCTTATTCTTCTAGTGTCCCGAGAAGGATGCGTGTTTTGGTATTTTCTTTGTCAGTATCATAACATCCGTATCGTCTATTGTCTCCCTTGGTATGTGGGGCATTGCGGTCTATATTGTATAACAGTACACTTACGAGGGTGGTCTGAAAAGTGTCCGACCTCAACACGAAGATGGCAGCACTCGTAAATAAAACCTAGTGAATTTCGTTGTTCATCTGTTGACAGTTACTCACGTTTCAGCCATTTTGGACGCTCAGTTGTTAAGTAACAGTCGTTCGAGTGCCTAGATATGAGTTTTCTTATGAAAATGGACAAAATCGAGTATCGATCTGGCATTAAATATTTGTTTTTGAAAGGCAATACGCCTACGCAAATCAAAGATGAGTTGGATTCTGTCTATGGGGACTCAGTACCATCATTTATCACAGTGAAATTTTGGGCAGCTGAATTTAAACGTGGCCGTAAGAGCTTGGGAGACGATGAACGCCAAAGTTCACCAAATGGTGCTAAAGAACCGCCGAATTAAAGTAAGAGAGGTAGGGACATGTCAAAAGAACGCGTTTGTCACATATTAAATCAACATTTAGACATGAGAAAGCTGTCCGCGCGTTGAGTGCCGCGTTTGCTCACGTTAGACCAAAAACGTGTTTGAATGAACATTTCCAACGTTTTGTTGGCGCAGTTTGGGGGCAGTAAATCCGAGTTTTGGCGCCGAATAAATACTGTGGATGGAACTTGGATACACCATCATACGCCCGAAACAAAAATTCAGCCCAAACAGTGGACTGCAAAGGGGGAACCGACTCATAAAAAAAAAAAGCAAAAACTGTTCTTTTTCGACATGGAAAATCATGGCGACTGTTTTTTGGGATAGTCATGGAGTTATTTTAATCCATTATCCTAAAAAAGGATCAACCATTACAGGAGCATACTATGCATCATTACTTGACAAGCTGAAGGCAGAACTTGCGGAAAAAGGCCACATTTTCAGAAAAAGAAAATCCTGCTTTACCAGGACAACGCAAGGTCTCACACCTCAGCGGTTGCAATGCCAAAAATCCACGAATTACGGTTTGAACTGCTTGACTAGCCGCCTTACTCACCAGATCTATCCCCAAACGACTTCTTTTTGTCCCCCACCCATCTGAAAATTGCTCTCGGAGGACAGATTTTCGTTAAATAAAGAGGCAATCACCTTCGTGAACAATTTATTTTGCATAGAAAAACGCCGAGTTTTATTTGAACGGGTTACAGAGATGGGAACATAGCTGGGAGAACTGTGTAAAGTTACAAGGAGACTATGTTGAAAGATAAAATGCTGAAAAACTGTCTTGTATCTTTATTAGGTCGAATGCTTTTCAGACTATCTTCGTATTTCCGTGTTAGGCCGACGTTGCTTCATCTTTGAGATATTTACTGAAGTTTCCACCCAGCATTCTTCCTCCGTTCACCAGTCATATCTCAGAAAGCAAAATCTTCTGAACTTTATTCCTTGTGTCCAGAAGCCCACGCTCTGTACGTCTTTCAGGTAGATGTATGGAAAACCGACCTTAATAGCTTTTGTCTCCCAATGTACCGAGTTCTTCACATTCTGCGTCCCAGGATATATTGGTTACGGTGGTGCTCTAAGACGACATACGTGTAACCATGTCATTGTTTCTGCCGCTTCCAGTTCACCGTCATCTTTGTGTCTTTGGTTGGTTGTGAGCGATATGTTGTTCCCATTATTTCTCGTTTCCCTTGCTGTGCCTTTTTGGTAATTTCGGTCGTTTTCGTTGCATGTGCTGGTGCTTGTTTCATCTAATGTATTTTGTGTTGCCCTGTTCGTGTGGCATATTTCTATTGTAGTTTTACTTTTTAGTCCTTGGTTAATTTTTGCTCAATTTGTTTTTATATAGCTTGTTTTCTAAGAAGTCCACTATGTTTTCTAGTTTCTCATTTATTATCTCGGCGTTTATTATTGCCTGGATGGCTGCAGTGTTACTGCGTTTCTTGTCTTGTGTTGCCGGAGATGTAGGGTGTGCTGCATGTTGTATTCTTCCTGGTGGTTCTCGCTTGCACTTTCATTCATGCGGCCGAGAAATGTCTTCGTGTTATTTCTTTCCCTGATTGTTTCCTGTGTATGATCTAGACCGTCTGGATTGCTGCTTTCTCCGGTAGTTGGAGCCTCTGTCCGGTTGTCTCCCTCTCGTGTTTCTGTTTCAATAGATGGCGCCAGCTGTCTCGCTGTCGCTGTCGTCCATCTATTCTTCCAGGTCAGTGTGATGCTTGCTAATCTCTACTGTTGTTTGCTTTGACAATTTTCACATTTTCTTGCTTTAACTTTTTATTCTATTGCATTTATATATTCTGTTATACTACTCACTACTTTCAGGATTTTGTCTTTGGAGTCTTTCTTTAGATATCGTTTCCTTTCAGCTATATTTCTCAGGTTTTGAAGAGCGCTTTCTGCTTTCACCAGGGTGCTGGGTACTGCATCCTGTCCTTTCATCCCGAGGGTACAATAATTGTAACCTCACTAAGTTCATCAACCTCAAAACCTACACCATATCCATCCTACAAAATTCCGTTTCGAATACCTTACCTGCGGTAAAACCCTTAACGGGTGGGCACGCAGCAAAAACCTTCTGGCTATATACAGCCAGCCAGCACCTCATGGCATGGTAGCGCTTTCTGCCCCTTACAAAGACACCTACGTCAAACACAACAGTGGTGTCGGCGTTGGCGGATATCTGTTAATCCGGACAAAAGCCACACCATACTTTTCACAAAGCGCCACACCCCCGCAGACTGCCCCAACTTCAGCTTCTAAGGTCGAAGGATAGAGTGGACTAACTCTGTCCAGTACCTAGGAGTCAAGTTGGACAGAGGTCTAACTTTTCGTCAGCACATCAGGGACCTATCGGCGAAGGTGCAGGGAGCAATTGCTTCCCTGAATCCAATACTGGGGTTGACCTCGATGCCGGTTGGTCTCAAGTTATACCTCTTCCGAGCGCTGGTAATCCCGGTGATGCTATATGCCTGCGAGATCTGGGGCATGGCCGTAGACAGCTGGTTAGCATGGCGTCAACGAACATAGAATAGAGGACTACGGTCTATACAGGGTGAGTCACCTAAAACTTGCACCGTAAATATTTCTGAAATGGTATGTGCTATTGATATGCGGTTTTCACGGAATTGAACTATAGGCAGGGGCTCGCATTTTCAAATGATACACAGATTTTTATAATTTTTAGAAAGTGTATTTATGTACAAAAGTTACATTTTTTTAAATGGAACAATGCGTATTGACATTAAGAAAATAAAAGTAGAATAAATTAGAATGTCAATGGTGTTTTTTGCACGATTCTAATGTAAGTAGTTTACGAGAAATCGTCATTTGTACAAAACGGGACAATGGCTAGGACAAACTAAAGAAAAACAAGTGAATGAAGAAAAATGAGGATTCTGACAAGTAAACAAAACTGTACCCTCAAAGCCTGTGTTCAAAATGAGCACCACCAGCTTCAATACAAGCTTCCAGTCTAGTATGTAAAGATTGCTGTACACGTTCTAGCATTTCAGTGGAAATTTCAGCGCAGGCAGCAGTAATACGCCGTTTCATATCTTCTGGTGTAGTTGGTATGTCCTTGTAGACAGTGTTGTAACAGTATTTTTATGTTCGTGGGAATTGTAAATATATATAAAAATGTATGTAGTTGTGTGATTGGCCGAAGTAGTGGTGTGACGTGGTATCACGTGGTGTGATGACGTGTCAGTGAATCGGCCAATCACAAAATAAGGTGGGAATTGCTATGGGGACAAGAAAATCAATAATCTAGAAAAGTGTTAGAATCTTGTGTCTTGCTGGAGAACGAGGAAGTTGACTTAAGATGTTACGATGATTATAAAATCTCCAAGAAAATTATATATCATTTTGTCTTAATCTGTGAATCTATCATTTGGCGCTAGCCAGTATTACTTTTGATAGAAGAAAAAAAAATTGATTAAATTAACTATATTCGAGTAACTGCGCCGTTAGTGCTGTCTTATGGGAGAAACATGGCGACTAGCATAGAAAGAGCGATGGAAAATCATGATTCTGGAGTGAAAGAAAGTATTATACCGACCGCCATAATGGAGAACGAAAAGATAATCCCGTTACAAATGGCGCAGCAACGTGTGGGGCTCGAATAGGATAAAGAAGAGGAGATTAAAGCATCGTGCAGCTCCGTGGGAATTTAAAAGGAAAGAAGAAAGAAGAGAGAAGAAAGAAGAAAACGAGAACTGGTTTAAGTGAGTGAAAAAAAAAAATAGTAGTAGTAGTAGATTTATGTTGTTAAGAAATCAGAAAATAGTTAAAAAGATGGCGAGTAGAAAAGAAATAACAGTGGAAGGAGAAGTTACTGATAGTGTAGGAATGAATAGGGAGAATGCAGGATTAAGCATAGATAATGAGTCAATGTTGGAAAGAATAACGAGAATGTTAAGTAATTTAGATTCTAAAATAGAACAAAATGCAAATGATTTAAAATCAGAAATGAGTAATTTAGATTCTAAAATAGAACAAAATGCAAATGATTTAAAATCAGAAATGAGTAATTTAGATTCTAGAATGAAAGATGTAAAATCAGAAATGAGTAATTTAGATTCTAAAATAGAACAAAATGCAAATGATTTAAAATCAGAAATGAGTAATTTAGATTCTAGAATGAAAGATGTAAAATCAGAAATGAGTAATTTAGATTCTAAAATAGAACAAAATGCAAATGATTTAACTAAGAAAATGAATGATTTAGATGTAGGAGTAAGACAGGAACTAGCACAAAATGTGAGTAACTTAGAAATTAATTTATTACAGAAGCTAAAACAGGAATTAAAATCTGAAATTTCACAGGAGATTAGAGAAGGGAGAAAAGAGTGTAGGGATAATATGGAAAGGCTCATGCAGATTATAGAGATTAATAAGGATGAGAATAGAAAGGAAGTCAATGAGTTGAGAGAGATAATTCAGGAAACTAGGTTAGGTCAGGACATTGTGAAACAAGAAATAAGAATGGAACTAAACAAAGAGTTAGAAACATTTAGGATACAACAGGCAGAAATAACACAAAAACAAAGAGAAGAATTAGGAGATAAAGTAGAACAAAGAATCAATGTAATTTGTTCTGAAATGCAATTACAACATGATGAAAGTAAGATACACCAAGAGGAAATAAAGTTACAAATTGATGAGATAAGTAAAGTAAAAGAAGAAGTAATTTTGCAAATTAAAGAGGTAAAAGAACATTTTGAAAAAGAAAAGGATAACTTAGGAAAATTGACACAAGTTGTAATTGCATTACAGGCTACAAAAGTAAATAACGGGAAAGAAATGTCTAGAATTACAAATATAAACGATTGTGACTTACCAGGTGAATTAAGCAATCATCAGAAGTCTGGTGATGTAGTAAGTGAATGTAGTGATTTTGTGAGTCCAGATAATGATATTAATTATCACAGAAACACACAGAACATGTCCTCACACACACAACTCCACAATCTAGGTCAAAATGAATGTGTACATTATTCACTAAATGATATTAGTCCACCAAGTTTTGATGAGGAATCAGGTGATAATCCAAAAGTATTTCTTAGGGAATTGGAAGAATATTTCCGTATTAAGAGAATTCCCAATGAATTTCGGATGGTAATAGTAAAACGCTGTTTGAAGAAAAATGCTCTGGAGTGGTTAAGGTTAACTTTGGCTTCACATGAAACATACAGTACTTTCAGAAATCTGTTTATAAATAGATTTTGGGGACCTGAGAGACAAAGAAGAATAAAAGTTGAGTTAGCAACGGGTAGGTTTGAGTTTAAAAAAGGGATTTCTATGACGGAATATTTCTTAAAATTAGCAAACAAAAGTAAGTTGATCAATCCCGAAATTTCTGAGACAGAAATTGTCAACATGCTAATACGTCATTATCCACCACATATCAGAAATCATTTAATTGTGGCTAAGCCTATCGATTTCTCTGATATGATTGAATTATTATCCGAATTTGAAGCACATAACCTCATTAATGATACTACATCCTGTGATGGTAACTATAATAACGTCCATATTGAGCGAGGAAGAAATCGACAGGAATCACAACCTACAAATAATAGGAATAATAGGACGAGTTTAAATTGGGGCGGGGCACCCGTGAGAAATCAAAGATTTGAAGGAAGAGGTTATGATCCTAGACGAACTTATGAATCTGTAATTCCCGGAACAGGAAGTGGAGTTCAAAATAATGTGCAAAGGAATTATCATAACAATCAGTCGACGAGAATTGGAAGAAATGATCAAATAAACCATGTAAGATTTTATCGAGGAAATAATCAGCGAATAAGTAATTTTAATAGGGGTAGAGGTACTAGTTTATTTAGTGCAAATCAAAGAGATTTTAGGGGTGTGAGATTTGAAAGAAGTAATCAAAATGAAAGAGTCGAAAATACACAAAGCACAGAGAATGATGTGAGTATAAACGATAGCACCAACCTAACCAACAATGAAAGTAATAATCAGAGGGAGATGGAAAACTAAAAACCAAATCATTTTGTGCTCTGGAAAGTGGTTCGGTGAGGATGACACAGGGCGAATTGAAAGTTGAAGATAACGGAAATAAGCTCACTCTCTTGCAGAAAAATAAGGAATTAGTTAACCCACCTCAGATAATTATTTACCTATGGGATAAAGAATATACAGCCTTGATTGATACTGGAGCCAGTTCTACTGTGATAAGTGAGGAATTGTTTAAAAATCTGTTAGCTAACTATAAAGTGGAATATTTAAATGTGTGTAACGTTTACTGCAGTACTGCAATTGGGAAGAAAAAATATAGGATTAAATATCAAGTATTAATTAAGGGGCGAATAGGTGAATGGAATTTCAATTTCATTGCGTTGGTAATTCCACATTTGGCAAGAGATGTAATTGTGGGTAATGATTTATTATATGAATGGCAAAGTGTATTGAATTTCGAAATGCATGAAATGAAGGTTAAGACAGAAAATGATTTATTAGTAATAAAATTATTGGAAGAAGATGGAAGAAAAGAAGAGAACAGGGATAATATAAATAATGAAAGGTTTTTTGTGGAAGATATACTTTTGCAAGAAAATGGTAATACTGAATACGATGAAAATGAAAATTGTGGGAAGAATTTAATTATTGATGGATTGCAAAATAATGTAACTGACCTTGAAAAGCATTGTTGCCAATTATATACAATACAAGATAAGAACGGCGGAAGCCAAGTGGAAGAAGAAATAGAATTCCAGAGAATATTACAAGTAAAGTTAGAAAACACATACAATTTAGACCAAGCGAGAAAAGAACAGTTGAAATTGTGTATATTAAAGAATAGAAAAGCCTTTAGTTCAAAACCTGGACTGTGTAACAAATACACACACACATTTAAAGTGAATGATACTGCTCCCTATACACATAAAAGCCGACCTTTACCCATAGCTATAAGACAAGCATTTCTAGAAGCAAGTGTGGATACAAGAGATTTGTAATCAACGGAGTACTTATTGTTAAAATAGTTAAATAATAAAACATGTATATTATTGTTAAATGTCAATATATTGTTGTATTTTATTTAATGTTCATTTATTGTTGTATTTTATGTATGTTATATTTATGTTACAGTTCATTGTTGTAAACGAAATTGTTAATTGGGGCCATTCTTCGAAATATATGGAAACAGATTGTTAATTCCTTTATTTGGTTATTTTCCATATATTTCGAAGAGGGGCATTTGTAACAGTATTTTTATGTTCGTGGGAAATGTAAATATATATAAAAATGTATGTAGTTGTGTGATTGGCCGAAGTAGTGGTGTGACGTGGTATCACGTGGTGTGATGACGTGTCAGTGAATCGGCCAATCACAAAATAAGGTGGGAATTGCTATGGGGACAAGAAAATCAATAATCTAGAAAAGTGTTAGAATCTTGTGTCTTGCTGGAGAAGGAGGAAAGATGTTACGAGGATTGTAATTGTAAAGGAAAATTAATAAGATTCAAAAAGTGTTATTCAATATTTATAATAGATAAGAGTGAATCATAGTTCGTATTATATAATTAAATAATATATTACAAAATTGGACTCATCTAAATTTTATTTTCACCAAAAATCCGTATCCACACCTGAGAAAAGATCTCACGACTCTCAGTATATTAAAACTCGACTTGGATCTTACAAAAAGTTGGCTTGCTTCTTATTAGTTGAAGATGAACGAAAATATAATCCCGTTACAGTGTCTTTCAGCTTCCCCCACAGAAAAAAATCGAAAGGAGTCAAATCTGGTGAACGGGCTGGCCAAGGTACAGGTCCCCTTCGTCCAATCCACCGATTTTGAAACAATCCTTGAAGATAAGCTGTAGTAATTCGTGCACTATGGGCCGGACAGCCATCATGTTGATACCACAGATTCCTCCTAGTCTGAAGGGGAACGTCTTCTAACATCTGTGGAAGATCGTCTGTTAGGAGGTTGAGATACTTCTGTGAATTCAGTGTTCCTTCTATGAAAAAAGGGCCAATGATGTGATGGTTCACTATTCCACACCACACGTTCACACTCCATGGATGCTGACGTTCTACCTGACGCAGCCAACGAGGATTGTCAACAGACCAATAGTGCATAATTTTTAGATTTACTTGGCCATGATTAGTAAATGTTGCTTCATCAGTGAACAAGATACATGACAAATTTGGAGTATCATGTCTCAATGCCCATGTACAAAAGTTCACACGATTCTCAAAATCATTGCCATGCAGCACTTGATGGAGAGAGATGTGATACGGATGGAACTTATGACGATGGAGGATGCGGATTACACTTCTTTGACTGATGCCGCTTCCTCGTGCGATTGCACGAGAACTAATGTGGGGATCTACTGCAACAGCAGCTAGAACATTAATTTCTCCTTGCTCTCCAGTTGCTCGTTTGTTTCTGGTGCGTTTTCTAGACGTTATACTACCACTTTCACGTAATTGGTTGAAGAGGTTCACAAATAATTGACGAGATGGTTGACGTCTATTCGGATATGTTTCCAAGTACACTGTACAAGAAAGAACTGCATTCTTTCTGCATTCACCATAAACTATGAGCATATCTGCTTTTTCTGCATTGGTAAATACCATCTTCCAAGCACGTCCTACTGCTTCAACTATCACAAAATAACTGCCAGTGTAGACAAAACACATTGTAAACAAACATAACAACATCTTAGCCTAGCAACTAAGCAATTGAATGGAACAAACAACTGCAGGTGCGTTCAATTTTCAAATGACGATTTCTCGTAAACTACTTACATTAGAATTGTGCAAAAAACACCATTGACATTCTAATTTATTCTACTTTTATTTTCTTAATGTCAATACGCATTGTTCCATTTTAAAAAAATGTAACTTTTGTACATAAATACACTTTCTAAAAATTATAAAAATCTGTGTATCATTTGAAAATGCGAGCCCCTGCCTATAGTTCAATTCCGTGAAAACCGCATATCAATAGCACATACCATTTCAGAAATATTTACGGTGCAAGTTTTAGGTGACTCACCCTGTATATTCTGTGGGTCGTTATTTTCCTACCAGGTTGCTTCATGAAGCCCAGGTCTTCCATACGTGGAGGATGAAATTAGGCGTCGGGCATCAAAATTATACGCTACTTTACCAACACATAGAAGGGCCCTTGTTAGATCATTTGGGAGATTATGCCCCCACTAGACGCCGTTCTAGACTGTTCCTGTTACCCCGCATGGCTTGCGGGCACCCGAGATAACCCAGGAGCTAATCTTAACAGCAGCTTAAGCTGAGCTCCACATAATTCTTCTAAGCCGCTTGGCATCAAGATTTTCCAACTAAATAACTAACTTCAAAATTAAAACACCGGGGTGAAAGGTATTGCATCCTGTCCTTCAACCCGAAGTTACATAAATTTGTAACCTCAAAACCTACAGCATATCCTACAAAATCCCAATTGAAAAACCTTACCTGCGGTAAAACGCTTAACAGGTGGGCACGCAGCAAAAGCCTTCTGGCTTTATACAGCCAGCCAGCACTTCGGTCGGTCGCTTTCTGCTGTCACTTTCATTACTTCTGCCATCTTCCTTTATTATTTTATTTCTGTTAAAAAGCATGTTAAATCTATTACCTTGGCCAGTGCTCTTTGTAGTGTCTACGAATTTTATGATTTATTGTACATTCTGTTTCTAATGTTGATATACGCGCATTTGCTGTAACTGCAGAAATACTTCTTCCACTCAGATTATTCCCCTTCCGTCTCCAACATTTTTCTCTTCTCCCCTCTCTTTTTTTTTTCTGCTCTCTGATTTCTCTAGGAAGCTTATCCCATTTAAGCGTTCCGAGAAACGTCACATACCTCGTCAACTGGAAAACGGTTTATCATACTGGTTTGTGAACTTAACAGATAATTGGAATTATTGTTTAAATAATAATCGTACTGAAATTGTGTGTTCAGAAAAGGCCCGGATTCTGATGATCATATTTTAACATGTACCTTATCATGGGTCCCACGTTATGGAAATGCACACCTTTAGTAATTTTTTTTATCTTTTTTATACCATTTTCTATTCGAGTTTGTTATTTTATTGAATGTTGTGTCTTTAAAATCATTTTATAATATTGAGTATATGGAGAGTTGTATATTTCACTGTCCAACAAGAAATAAGGGTAACCGATTACGTTCTTCGCTTGCATTCTTGGAAAATATTGCAATTCTATTTAGGGTTTAGTCAGGAAAGGGTTTTTTGAAGGCGGGGTGTGGCTATTGTGGACGAACGGGTATTTTAACGGTTATGAAATCGTGTGTCAAAATAGATATGAGATAGAACAGTTTTCAGACGTTCACGTTAATGAGTATTGCGAAGTTCCTTACGACCTATCCCTGTGTCATAGGCCATGAAGGCTTCTCTATGTACATTTAGTTTGGTAGATATAATCTGAGAGCTCAACGTTTCTGCCCTACGTCGCCAACCCTCAACATAATCGATTGTGCTGTGCCAAACGAAGACTGCCATTGTCCATCTAATCGAATATTTAAAAGTTATTTCGATTCAAAATTTGTGTTTGCATCAAGTGCACATGCTTTATATATGTAGTGAATTAGATCTACAAAGTTTTGTAAGTAATTATTGAGTAACATATATCAATGTCTACTAAGATTTGTGAGACTGGCATGCAGTTGCTTTTTAAAACATTTTTCCTTATTTTAACATTACAGTACGCGTGTACTGTAACAAGCGTTAGTAAGGTAAAAATTATATCAAACAATACGTTTATGATTAATTTTTTTTGCTTATTTTTAGCGCATATTTGTTTTTTGTGCTTAATTGCTTGCCTATTTCATCATTTGATTGTGTTTACAAACCCGGGTTCTAGTTATGACTGCTGGAATTTGGAAAACAGCGGCGATAGGCGAAGAGTGTATATATATATATATATATATAAAACATTTCACTTCAAATTGCACTGCTCCTTGTTATAACTAAACATGCACTGGATACTGTATGATGATTCTGTTAATAGAGTATTCAATAGAAATTAATTGATAAAATTCACCTTAGACATTTTTAATTTTGCTTTAAAATTACATTTGTTATGATTTTTTTCTTTTCTAAAAGCTAACATAACCATACGTAGCAGGCTGACACTTTTCACCGCTGCCAACATATTTGAGTTTGGCATTTAAGGGCAGAACGTGCCTAAAATGGTGAAAATATCATTTCTTTTTTGCTTATTTTCATAGTTTGAAGTGTTTTATATGAATATAGATTTGTTTGCACCAGAAACTTATTTAAAGGGCCTAAAAGTGGGTTTAAATCACATGCTGCAGCTTCTCTTTGGCTTCTCTTAGAACTTTCTCTGATATTTCATGTTTAGGGATATTTTTTTCTGCATTCTACACTTTCAGCTATTGGGAAACCTGCTTGTTCTTGATCTTTCACTCAGTACTCTAGTTGCCTTGTCTTTCACTTGCTTTTCTTGGCATCCTATTGTTTTAGACGTGTTTGTTATTGAATGAGGAAAAGTGGTTACCGCTGCTAAAGTGTTAAGAAAAACGTGTGGAGGCCCTGGTAGGAAGAAAAAGGCGAATACAAATAATAAAAACTGTGAAAATAACTAAGGACTTGAAAACTAAACAACACCTAGTGATGATCAAAGTGTTAGGTTAGGATTCAACTCCACGCGATTGTGTTCCAAACAAAAGTATTTCTAGCTCTAACATTTTTAAAGAAATGCACCAATATCGTGTTACCAAAGCTGATATGGAGGCAGAAGACATCTATAAAAGTGCTAGACAGAAGAGAAGGAACAACAAGAGGAGTAAGAAGATCATGACATCAGCAAGTATGAGGCAGACATGTTTTAACATATTTTTAAAACTTTAAACTCATTTTCCCGTAACTTTGGTTTTTGTAAGCCTTATGTACCTTTTCTTTGAAACTACTTATCATAGAGCAATGAAATTTCCACAGATGGTTTCCCTGACACATATTTATAAACTGACATTTTTTGAACACTTAGATGTTATTATCAAGAAAACTGATAATTTTTTCTTTTCAAGTGTACCAAAAAGTATTATTAAAAACGTTATTACAGTTACATTTTTAATGCTATATACTCACAAAAATGTCATTTTATTGCCCAATAGTGTAAGTATATGTGATAAAAATAATTGCTGTATTATTCATAGTTCTTTAGAAAAGGTACATTGAAAATGTCAAAATTAACATGGTGGAGATAGAAGGTACTTGTCCCCTTCGACATATTTGAGTTTGGCCAACACAGACGGGCAACGTCGATCTAATCGACGTCGGCAGCAAGAGGGTTAAAATAATTCTCCTAATATTTTTTTTTTCTTCAGATTATCCAAAAAATTATGTAGAACAACATACATTTTAGGTTAATTTTTAAAAACATTTCATTCTTACAATTTTTTTGCCTGTATAATTTACTAAAAATTTAGTTAATTAACTAAATCCCAGCTTTAGGTACTATTTTGTGATTATTGTTAGTTTTAAAACTTTTAGTCATTTTGTAAGTTATTTTTCGGCCACAAAAGTCCTGTCGCTGATGAGAACTTAGGAACATGGTGCAATTATCAGCATACAATTATTTCAAAATCCAACTTTTTACTTCCAAAGCCTTGTAATATGTACGTAAACCTTTTCAATATACGAATCGTCAAAACAACCTTGTGCATACTATTATTGAAACTATATGGCAGAATGTAAAAGTCATAGCGTTAATTTTCCTTTGGATGAAAGTGTTTGTCTCGTGCAACAGCTGTTGCATTGAAAGGCAACATTTACAATAAAGCAGCTGAACTCCTCGTGTTATTACAGCACGCTAAGAACACGCTTTGTGCAAAGTTCACGAAGTCTGAATCTTGCCTTGTGTGTCATCGTTGTATGTACTTAGTCATTCCTTTCATTTTATTCACTTTAATCACCAGTGACTGGAATCATTTACAAACAGTAATTTGGCACAGATTCATGACGTTATTTGCTCCTTCGCACATCGTTTTCCTTGCTATCAAGAACATTTATAACATGTGTCAGAATAAATGGAGTACAGTCACATCCGGGCTTCAATTTCTTCTGCTATAAGCGAAATGAAAGAACAGAAGCACATCGGCATCCTGTTAATCTCTTATTCATGAGAGTACTGCCATTCTCTGAGTCACTAAATGCATCCAAATTCAGCATTTTTCATTCTAAGTAGATAGCGAGCATGTGTCTTCTAAGGCAAATATACTCAAATTTTTACCGAAATACCTGGCTGTAGTCTAGTGAAATGTTCCAATTGTTTGGAGAAGACATCTTTTGGATAAAAACGAAATGTAAACCTGGTAAAGCGATGGAAGAAATATTGGTGGAATAACTTTTTCACCAAATACCCACATTCATTTGTGACGCAAGTTTGGAGATAGTTGCCAAATTGACTTTTAGTGGTAGCTTCAATATTTCCAAGCAATGTCTTTTTTCTCTCTTTTTTCTCTAATTTTACTCTGAACGGTGTTTACTCTGCATTCTTATATGAATGACCCGTTTTCTCAGGAACTATAAAAGTTGCTAAATTAAATTTTGATATGTTAAAAAAAAAAAAGCACATCAAAGATGCTACTTATCTCTTTTGTTTTATTATGGCTGTAGTATCTACTTGTATTATCCTGCATCTCAAAGCGTTACCATGGTTCCGCCTATCTTGGTAGCGTGGTGGTAGCCTGTCTGCCTTACGTTCAACAGATCCTGAGTTCGAATCTCGGTCAGGGTGAGTTAACATGGATAAGGTTTTCTCCGAGGTTCTCCCTTATCCTGAAAGACGAATGTTGGGTAACTCTAAGCTCCATGAACCCTGGTTTAATTTTAACATCATTTCACCCATTCCATTCATCGTCCGATATGAATTAACATTGGAGGACGTCAATTGTTCAATTGTTATTGTAAATTGTCAGTTGAAATCTCTCAGATAATGCTTTGATTTTTCTTGTAAGAGTGGAACTGCCGCAGTTCTCGCATCTGTGCTAGGCAGCAATAAACGCATCATTTCAGCCAATGGAATTCGCAGGAATCACAAATGACAGATGTTCACTCCACGTGGAGTAAACAGTGCGTTATCTGAGAGGTATCTATTACCAAAGATAAATCCATGGTAACCCTTCGAGCAGTACACATATACTGTTGTACATTGTGATTGGTACCTACCTAAAATTTTTATTTTACACTTTTGCCCAATATTCAAAGCATGTGCGTAGATGCTGCTCCATTGCAATTGTTATATTGATTATACTATATTGGCAATTAAAGTCAGTCACACCTTTTGAACATGATCGAGCTACACGCCGAAATATTAGGGCACATTTATAGCAGCTGTTCGACCATAAATGTTTCATCTGTGATGTTAGTTTTAGGAAATTTGGATACGTGTGGTTTTGATTCTGAGGAACAAAAATGTAGACACATACATTTAAAATGCAGCAAAGCATGTAACATATGTAATAATAGTAATAGTAATAATAGTAATAGTAGTAATAATAATAGTAATAGTAGTAATAATAATAATAATAATAATAATAATAATAATAATAATAATAATAATAATAATAATAATAATAATAATAATATAATAATAATAATAATATAATAATAATAATAATAATAATAATATAATAATAATAATAATAATAATAATAATAATAATAGTAATAATAATAATAATAATAATAATAGTAATAATAATAATAATAATAATAATAATAATAATAATAATAATAATAATAATAATAATAATAATAATAATAATAATAATAATAATAATAATAATAATAATAATAATAATAATAATAATAATAATAATAATAATAATTGTAACTGTAGATAAGTTTCATGCAAATTTATTTATCAAATTTAAATAACGATTAGTAACAATATATCAAGCCGGAAACTATCAACTAATAATTATATTAACTTTCTCAAGTTAAAGAAATATTTGGAAATGCGTTATCGAGAAACTAACACATTGGGATTCGAAACTAGAACTACTAAATTCACATGCAGCTACAAGTCCATCGCGAAAAACGACTCCGAACAACTTTTGAAATTGGCCTTATTGGCATACCTGATTACGTATGTGCAGTTTCTGTTCCGGATGTTACATGGACGAAGTGACGTTCAGCTGTCGTTTGCAGGTCGCCTGCACTTGAGCACGTGTTGGGCTGTATAACACAAAAGTGTGGTGCTTCTAGCGAGCGGATCCACTGTGCTGTGATAAAACATAAGCTTATGATTTACGGCAGCATAGAAAACTTATACCAGCATGGATATCTCGGCAGTGTGTGGCTGTGTACATATGTTATTTTATCTGTATTTGTTACTATGTAATCGGCCTAATTTGATAGGCGTCGAAAGTTATATCAGGAAAAGTAACTTGGCGATTTTACTTTCTCTGATAGCATACCGTTTCTGCGAATTTATATATCGCTCGCTTGTTACTATCTATGGTTCAACTAAAACGCATGGACATGAACACGAATTTCTAAAGCTTTAATAAACAAATTAAAGTTACTTGAATATAGGCGGAGACAGCAGGGTTAACAAACCATCCCATTCATATTATAGCTCACACTAGGGTTGCCAGATGCTCCGTTTTTTTTTTCCAGAATTCTCCGTTTCTTCTCCCAAATTTTGTTCCTCCGTTTATTATTTACCCGGAGTACGTAGCTCTCCGTTTTTATTTGCCTAATGCGAATTATTTTGTTTTATATATATATGACTTAAATATTCTCAAAGTTTATGTAATCGTGGCACTTTGTTTTGTTTCATTTCGCGAATGTTGGCAACAGAAGTGCCTTCTAAATCAACGTAGGTACACGTGTGTGCCGTCATGTAGTAGCAGAGCATCACGTTTCTGCCGGCGATAGTAAGTGAATTTAATGTCTCTGATTTTGTCTTTCAGTTCCACTTCCGTTACCCTTGTTCTACTTCATTTTGAAATACGTAGCTGCGATTTGATACTTCTGATTTTTTTTTTGAATATGCAGTATACTTTGAGCTCAGTTTCCAAGTAGCATTATATATAGCCCGCCTCGGTAGCGTAGATGGTAGCGTGTCTGCCTCACGTTCAAGAGGTCCCGAGTTCGAATCTCGGTCAGGGTGAGTTACCTGGATAAGGTTTTTCCGGAGTTTTCCCTTATCCTGAAAGACGAATGTCGGGTAACTCTAAGCTCCATGGACCCCGGACGCACTGATCATTTCACTCATTTCATTCATCGTCCGATATGACTAAATGTTGGAGGACGTAAATTACAAAAAAAGTAGCATTATAGTCATTTATGTATTTTAACATAGACAAAATAGTAGGTAATGCTACTAATACTACAACTCCCAAGTCAAAATCGGAGCTCGGTTGTGAACTGGTATCAGACGTATTTCATGAATCTGTGAACATCTCTGTAATATTCATCCTTAAGCTCTTATTTCTTTTATATGTAATGTTTGGAACGAATTATGCATTTTAAAGGCCAATCTTTCTCTTTACAGTTTTTTAATTTACTTCCTCCAACGTTGTCATATCGGACGATGAATGGAATGTGTGAAATGATGCTCAAATGAGCCCAGCGTCCAGAGAGATTAAAGTTACCCGATATTTCCGGTAGGTCGGTTGCCGGTCTTCGCGCCTCTGTTGGGACCATTTCGGGACCGCCAACCATGGACCTTTTGGGCTTGGTTTCTGGGCTCGTTGCCTTCCCGCAGTAGGGGAGCGTGTCCATTGTCCTGGCCTGTCGTGAGAAGTCTCTAAGTAAACTGTGGGCACCCTACCCTCTGCACTGCCGTGGCTCCTTGTGACGGCCGCCCTCTGTCTCCTCTCACTTCATCCTTCCTCCCTTGGGTGCCCCATTGAGGTTATAGGCACAATGGGCCCAGCATGGTGGCCCACGTACCGAATCCCCTCCGTAGTGAAATCCTAATCCTGCCCGATATTCATCTTTTAGGATAAGGGAAAACCTTGGAAAACCCTTATCCAGGTAACTCACATGTACTACGGTACCACTGCTTACGTGGGTTAGTTTTGACGTGGATCAGTTTAAGAGTGAATGCAGATTATGCAAGGTAAACACTAACTGATGGTTCATTAAAAGCCATTCACAATGACAATTCAGCGTCAACATAATGACATAAAATTTAGGCGTGAGATGTCTTTCTTACGACAAAGGGAAAAATAAACTGCAAGCAATAGGAGGCGAAAGTGAAATAGCTGGGATGATACGGCGTGCGAAGTGACCATCGATAAACAGGACACTTGAACAATAAGATTGCATGGATTTAAAAGAACTACCTCGTAGTCTGCCGTTCCAATTTGTTTATCTGCAAATCCATACATGATACTTTTAGATATTCCAGTGATTCCTGGTTCGTAACTTTGCATAGAAAGGCAGCAAGTGAAATGGCAGCGGGAAGTTTGGTGATGAATTGTCGGAGTCATTTCAAAGGAATGGTTCTTACCTTAAATAGGTGGAGTAAACACTCCGCGTTGCAGAATTGGTACCCGTACAAATGTCGTTCCACGACATTTACCTCCAGCTCCCTTGGAGTTAATTTACTACTTCACTTCTATAGCACCAGGGGCTGTTCCAGGAGTAGTACCTCCGTGCGTGGCACTGCCTTTAAAAAGGAAAAGAAATACAATTTTAAAGTATGCATTTATGTTTCTAATGAATTCAAACTTGGTATTGTTCAAGACACAGTGAATTGTCTTGCCGTTAACAGAAAGCAACAGAAGCTAAAGGAACTAACAAGTTCTTAGTTTGCAACACTTATGTTACTACTCTTTCTGTCGGTGCCATTTCGAGTTTGGCACGAAAAGCCGCTATTCTCCTCATTGAATAAGTGTACAACATTTTTGTCACGTTTATTTTCCCTTGTTCTTACTCAAATTAATATTTATTTCCGAATGTTATCTGCGTTGTCCAACAGACAGTTTGATTCTGCTGGGAATAAAAAAGAACTATTTAGTGTAAGAGTACTGTTATGGTATTTTTTATTTAACTAACACGAATAAAGTAAGCTTTTTCTAAGTAGCACGTTTTCTACATTATTATTAGTAGACGAGGTAAATCGGAAATGCATGGGAAGATCTACTCCTGGTATGCGTATACAAATATATAACACAAATAGTGACTGTCGCGTAAGAATTAAGTGGACATTAATTTTTATTTAATCACTGGCGTGACAGCCCTTAGAGGGCCAAGGGCTACCAACCCGACTGCCGGCCTCACGCCCACTTACGGACGGCAGAGGTGGACGATCATCCAACCGATACGGGGAAGAGATGTGGTCAGCATCTCGGCATCCCCCAGCCGGAATGTTGGTTTCCATGACCAGGGCCGCTTACGTATCGTAAGCTCCTCACTTTCCTCACGATGCTGGGTGGGCACCGGTCCTATACCCGGGACCTAAAATCTCCACCCCATGGGTGGGGTGAACCCGGGCCGCTTTCCGTGCCCAGGGACTAGGGTATGGTGCCTTAGCTAGAAGTGCAAACACGCGCGCGCACACAAATTCTCTCTCTCTCTCTCTCTCTCTCTCTCTCTCTCTCTCTCTCTCTCTCTCTCTCTCTCTCTCTCTCTCTCTCTCTCTCTCTCTCTCTCTCTCTCTCTCTCTCTCTCTCTCTCTCTCTAATTGGCTACTTTCTTGTGTTTGACCGAGAGGTAAACAGAAACCTGGAGTTTGCAACTTCTTGTGTTTGAATTTTATGTTTAGGGTCATGTTTTCATTGCTTTCGTTATGTATACGTCTAATTTTCATTGTGAATGGCTCTTTGTGTGTTAGCGCTGCAGGAATACATTGTTTCTGCGATCTTGGTGACTGGCCAGTTTACAACTCGCTGCGTTATCGACATCTGTCAGTAGCCTGTCAATAGTGTATTTTTGCGTAATCTGACACGCCGCTTCACTTTCTCCACATTGTTCGGTTGCGAAGCTTATCCCTTTAACAGTTATACAACTGAGCCTTAAGGGCTGTTAAAATTTGGCCTTTCAAATGAAACTTGAAACATTAAACCACTATATATAACAAATATAACTATTTGAAAAAAAAAAAAAAAAAAAAAAAAACCTTCAGTTATCTTAAGAAAATTATGTCAATTTTTCATATTAGTTGAATTTGTTGAAATCGATTTCACGAATTCTCACTCGCGTCCTCAGTCAACACACTTCGTCGTCAAGGAAGTCACTATGTTACTGTTTTTTCAGTATTAACCAAAATCTGAAAACGAAACCAACTTATGAACAAAATCAAATGCTGGTAGTTCAAAATCCATTACACGATGTTTATTTTTTTTTAAATATATTTTCCCAAACCATTAAATCTATCGGAAATTTTAATTGTTTTAATAATTTCAACTTCAGGATTTATTTCATGGTTAAATGACCAAAAATGGTCTACTTCGGCCGATTGATCAGTCTGTTTGTACTTAATGTTACGAAAATGTTCTTTCGTGCTGGTTTCCAAATTACGATTCGTCCTACCAGTGTAAACCTGATCACAATCTAAAGAATTAAATCGATAAATACCAGATTTTTAATTGGGAATTTGAACTTTTTTTAGAGAAATGTAGTAAATTTTTAATACTATATTTATTTTGAGGAACTAAAGTTATACCAAGCTCTTTAAAAGCCTTTTGAAAATGTTTATTAACCCAAGGATGGTAAGCAAATTTTTAGAAATTATTATCGTCTTTTATTTTTAAGGGTAGAAATATTATTAACAGTTTTTTATATTTAAATTTTTCAATCTTCTTTTGTATAAAGTCTTTATTAAAACAGTTAATTAAAGCAGTATTAATAATATGCTTATATTCTTTATTAAATTCCTCTTTATTCAGGGGTATATTTATTAATCTATAAGTCAAACTATTAAAACAGCAAATGTATGTGAGAAAGGGTTAAAACTTTTTTATGTAATTATCGATATGAGTAGACTTCCTATAAATACCAAAATCCAATTTATTATTATTTATTTTTATCTTCAAATCCTAAAAAGAAATAAAACCATAAATTTCAGTTTCTAATGTTAATTTTATAGCTTTATCTTGTAAATTTAGTAATTTTAAATTTGTTAAGTTTTAAATTGGCTGTAGCAGATCATTCTTTTGTCATTTAACCATGAAATAAATCCTGAAGTTAAATTATTAAAACAATTAAATGTTCCGATAGATTTAATGGTTTGGGAAAATATATTTATTTTGAAAAATAAACGTCGTGTAATGAATTTTGAAATACCAGCAGTTGATTCTGTTCTGAAAAAAAAAAAAAAAAAAAAAAAAAACATAGTACCATAGTAACTCCCTACGACGAAGTGTGTTGACTGAGGACGGGAGCAAGGGTTCATGAAATCGATTTAAACTAATAAGAAAAATTGACATTTTCTTACGATAAGTGAAGTTTTTGTGTTATTTGTATTATACTTATTGCTTCCCGTAACTAGGTTCATTTTCTACGTAACCACTGTATTATATTTGAGATATAAAAGAAACAAAAATATTCACATTATTGAACAAACAGCGCGTTTGTGTTTCATTTGTTTTGCTTTCCACAGTTAATATAGTTATCATTTTGTTGAATCAAGTAGTGCTATTCACGAGGAATGATAATGGAACTGTAAGTAAACAGTGTTTATGACAGCCGTGTGTAAAGTATGCATTTTTTTTTTTATTTGGGCGGTGGCAAATCACACAATACAACAGATTCAAACAAGCACGTTACATTCACCGAGATAAGCTCACCTCTATTTAAAAAAGCAGTGGACGAGTTTCCGTCCTTGTCAGGACATGATGCCGCGGCATCTGAAAACGTTTGTGACACGCGCTTATGCATAGAAAACTACTAATTGGGACATAGTTATGTGAATAAGTTATCGCCTTTGCAGCATTTTATAAAGGATGTACACTGGGTACTTAAAAATCGGTATCGGTATTGAGAACTGAGTGAAGAGAAATAAAGGTATGTTCTGTCACTAAACAAAGCTATTAAATAGCTGGCTCCGTAGCTCAGTCGGTAGAGCACCTGCCTGTCGTGCTAGGGGTCCCGGGTTCCATTCCTGGCGGTGGGATGGATAAGATAATTCCTCATCTTCCCCAGAGACTGGATGTATGAATGATGGAAGTGTGCGTGATGTAATGATTAAAAGCCAACCAACAAGAGTTAACACCTTCGATTTGTTCCAAAGGAGAACGGCCGGACTTTCCCGAAAAGTACAATATAAGTTTTTCCTTTAAACTGTGTTTAACGCCCGTTCTTACTGCATACGGGATCACTAGTGCTTCATTTACTTACATAAATCGGAGTTAAATTTGGAAAGGAAACGCTCCAGGCCTGGGGTTTTAAAATACCTTATGGGCATTTACCATTTACAAGGGTTGAGGAAAAACTGTAAAACCTTCAGCAAGTAGGATGTACTAGCAGCATTAAGCCAGAGCTCCCGTTCACGAAAAGAGTTCGAGAACGTCTTCCTGTTACATTTGCCAAGAGATGCGCTATGTACCTTAACACTACATTTGGGATGTGATTGTCCCTCATGTTTGTAGCAGAATGACTGCGATCGTATTCCGATCATGACAAAATTGCATACAGCAATGGTATACTCACTTCTCAGGTGAATAATCATACTCTAGAATAAGACAACGAATAGTTTAAACGCTTCCAAAAATCATAGCTAAAGGCTCTTGGTGTTTCGGAGTCCCGTTCACTTCTTGAAGCTATATGCTGTAGTTTCGCACGGCAGGTCGACAATATTGCTTCTATGTTGCAGGACTTTAGGAATTGTAGAAATATTTAACTTCTTAGTTGTGGCTCTGAACATACATGCATGGTACAGGATGAGTTAAAAGAAAGGAAAAAAAAAAAAAAACCGACAATGCTTAGTATGTTGCGCAGGTCAGAAGACTGATCATTTTTCAAGAAGGACCCCATGTCCGGAAACGAAGTTAGAAAACTGGTGTTCTGAATGCATGATTGAGCGGACGAAAATCCACGTTTGAAATCGCCAACGCACGTTTAGTATTCTCTTGTGGGCTGGAATAGTAAAATTGCTGACCATGTCATTGATATCTACTATCAGATAGAATAACAGGACCGATCTATTATCATTTTTTACGGTCATAATTTTTCGCACTAAAATTCAATCTTATTATATTCTGTTAGCTTAATGTGAAACAACACGCCGTAGTAGTTTCATTGTTGGCACTACTGGTTCCCGCCTGTGAGACTGAGGCAAGTTCAGACATGTTCAGTATCGCCTACCACTGCAATGGAGGTAACATGCAGTTAAAGTTAATGTTAGAGGAAGATCCGGAGTTTCTTTCAAACGTAATCATTGCTGATGAAACTTGGCTACACCATTTTGATCCTGAGAACAAAGAGCAAAGCTCAGTGTGCAAATCTCCTTCATCACCAACCCCCAAAAAAGCAAAAGTGGTTGCTTCTGCTGGGAAAGTTATGGTCATCTCATTCTTTGATATTCATGGAATGGTTTATCAGCATGTCGTACCTGCACACACACACCAGAAACCGGACAATACTACAGGGATGTTCTGAAAACATTGCAAGTCCATATCAGGCGTGGATGCTACACCACGATAATGCGCGGCTGCATATTGCCAATGCTATTGCTGAATATCTTGCAAAAATCAACGTGAAGCGCATCCCTCACCCTCCCTATAGTCCGGATTTAGCCCCATGTGACTTTTTTCTATTCCCTGACTTGAAGAAACGCCTTCGTCGGAGGCATTATCCATTATCAGAAGCAGTGGTGAAGGCTGCGGAGGCGATTTTGAAGGATCTCTCAAAAAATGGATTCCAGCATGTCTTGGAAGACTGGCAGAAACGCTGGGAGAAGTGCATCGTATTCAGGGGAGACTATTTTGAGAAGGACCATCAAAATTATGAGGATGAGTAAAGGTACGTTGTCAAAAAGAATGTGATCATTCTTTATTGAACAGCCCTCGTACCTCGCATTTCTTAGAGATATTTTGCCTGCCTTATTGGAGGACGTCGTACTACACATTCAGCAGGTAATGTGGCTGCAACACGACTGAGCTCCAGCACACTTTGACAGAAATTTGTGGAATCACCTCAACGTTACATAATCTAAACAGTGGATTGGTAGAGGGAAACCAGTTCGTGTGACTGCAAAGGTGATTTACATTTGCGTATAATAATAATTAGTTGGCTAACCTTTTATAATATGATATAATATAATATAATACTTTATAATATTTATTTCCATTCCATTCATTTATACATTATTACACATTTACTTATACTACACTGAGTTGCCCTTACCCTTGGGCCCAATAGACTCCAACTCTGAGGTAGTTGAGCTAATGGGTCCCTTTTTGCATCTTATCTAAAATAACTTCATCTTCATTTTCATCGTGTTTACTTATCTTCAACCATTTGGCTTTTACTTTGCACCAAAAAGCTTCTGATTTCAAATAAATGTTTCCTAGTTTTTTCACTGATTAACGTCAATGCTTGAATTTCTTTTTGTAAGCTCTTTTTACCTATCTTCTTTCTAAGCAACCTAGTTTCTTCACATTCTAAAAGTAAATGCCATTCTTTATCCTATTTGGGGACACAATGGGCATTTCTCCAGGTCCCTCCCTCTTCCCAAACCCTTTAATTTCACCACCCGTTCTACCCCATGCAAAGCCTTCTCTTGCTGCTTTATCACAAATGTCAATGTATTTTTCCCTGTTCCGGATCACTTTCCTCTCTCTCCAGTGTGCTTTTCAAATTAAAACTTCCTATCATTTCTTGCCTTTCAATATCTTCCGCTGTTAACCTAAGTTCTTTCCAAAATCCACTTTGCAATAATTACATATTTTCGCACATGACACCAAACTATTTTTAACATAATTTCTTTTATCTTATTTAGATCAGTCATTGGTGTAGAGTATTCTGCTCCTCTAAATTCCCAATTCTCGCCCAATATTTTATCACGCTTTACCCCATTATCGCTCTATTTCCCAGTCTTCCCAATTCTGCTTGTGCCACTCCAATTGGGTAAGCCCAAAACTTGTTTTGCAAAAGTTTCTATATATTACATCCATATTTGCACTCCCATCCTCCAAGCCCCATATCTCCACCCTATACAGCATTTTTTGCTTCTACTACGGCTGTGTAAATTCTCTCCAGCTGTTTTATTTGCATTCCTGGTAATTTATCTAGGCATGCTTTAATAGCTTTTAATGCAATTTTACCTTTAGCCATTTCCAATCTGTTCTGCTCTTTCCAACCTCACTTACTGCTTAACCGTACTCCTAGAAAATTAAATGTATTGACCACCTCAATTTCTCTTCCTTGCCAATACCATTTCTCCTCTTTTCTTAACTTGTTACGTTTATTAAATACCAAAATTTTAGTTTTGCTTATATTAATTTTAAGCTAATCTTTTATATCAGACGCACAGCTCCAAAATGCCTTATTTTTGTTTCGTCACTTACTGTACGTCAGTTACTAATAGTTCGCTCTTCTAGTAAACAAGATAACAAGCGAATGCAGCGCTCTTCAGTGAAGGTCAATACGCCTCAACGCTTTGCTATGTAGTACTGTTTAGATACTACATTAGGAAGTTAATTCTCTATTGCCTACAAGTAATTGTAATCATCTCAAATATCAGTTACATCCGTGGGATTTCCCCTGATATTAACCTCTTTAAAGGCCAATTGTAAACATTACTTCTGCAAAAGTGTGTTATATAAAACATCATTGGTGCTATCTGTATTACACAGGCAGGGAGATAAAGCTTAGAAAATGAAAGCTTTAAATGCATGTTTGTAGAGCAATCTTAATACTAATGCAGTGTAGTCATTATCATACTGGTATTGTTGCCTTATTTTAATAGAAGTTCGATATTTCAATTGCCACTAATACACCTTTAAAATAGATTATAATTATTACAGTAAAATTACTTAATGAAATAACAATAAAGCATTATTTATTAGTATTTATATGGCTTTGAATATACGAAAGTAAATGCTTACACCTGATGGAAATTCTTCAGAAGATGAAATGTTTTAAAGAAACCGTCATGCTTTAGGCTTATGTGTAATACACCACAAAGCAACCTGGCAATAATTCACTTTCGGAACTCTCTGGAATATGCTGTTTTAAAACATAAATTTCACTTTGAAAGCCGAAACATTTACAGTTATATATTAACCACAGCTCTGAATTGTCTGTGAACGCACCGTGGTACATCCGGAATGCACAGCTGCATAAAGCATTGGACATAGTCAGCATTAATGAGTACATCTCTACAACGACAAGCAGATTCTTTACTCATCTTCCTTATGTATCAGGTGCTTTATTCTTCCAACTGGGACATTGCCTTGATGCTGCACCAAGACTGAAGGCACGCTTGCCACATGACATTTTATTTCTATAATGTTTATTTATTCTGTAATGAAGAAGTTATTTAATTTATACTAACACTAATCAGACCAGTTTGCTTGAGGACTCTAATATGAGTATCCTCTATCCCTGTATACTTTAATTTTATTATGTATATTATGCATATATCTCCACAATTTGTATAGCACCAACTGTGCTGAGCAATTGAAATAAAAATTAAAAAAAAAGCTCTGAAACTCTGGCGCAGTTATTGATGGTACATTATGGATGCATATGAGTTAATTCCTGTGATTATCTGTTCTGCATCCTAATATAAGTAGCCATTAACAATTATCATGCCATCCATCCTACAGATGATGCACCCCAATGTGTAACGCCACCTTTTATTCCAACATTTTTACTTTGTAAGACGCGGTAACGAATCGGATTAGTTTTTCTCTTGAGGGTAATTATATGATTTCCAACAGAATGCCAGGAGCATGAGTGGTAATTTAAATAGAGCCAACTACTCTGCTTCTGTAAATTGATTTTGCTACTGCATCTCAAAAAAAAAAAAAATGGACCTATCATATGAGTACACTAACGTCAGCTAAGAAGAAAATTGCGGATTCTTGTACTTAAAGCAGGGGTTGGCTGCCAAAAATTAGGAAAACATT
Organism: Mantis religiosa; assembly: GCA_030765055.1. Classification (NCBI taxonomy): domain Eukaryota; kingdom Metazoa; phylum Arthropoda; class Insecta; order Mantodea; family Mantidae; genus Mantis; species Mantis religiosa. The sequence goes on along the minus strand of CM060950.1, from coordinate 30,216,761 downwards.
AGACACACGCCTTATCATTGACGAGTACAGTCAAAACGGACATATTATTAAACAATGGTTTATTTACATTTTTGCTTAAACTACGTCTCGTGCAACTCAATTAGCATGCATAAGGGTTTTTGCCCTTTATTTAATGATTTTAAAACACCCAGCAAATGATTGAAAGTGTCTTAAAAGGCTAAATCGAAGCACGAGAACACGCCAGGTGGCGAAGGCGCCAGGCATACAAGTCGTACTACTGAATTCCAGAACGTCCTTTTGGGTAAGTCTCCAAATAACTCCATGGAATTATGACCTCTCCTGTACTGTAACCCCCAATGACACAGGTTCGAGTCTCATCATTGTAATTATTTTTTTATGTTCTTCAAAACTTGGAAACCGAATTCACAATAATTTAATTATGAAGTTCCTGAGGGCGTGCATTACCCAATGAGGTCATCAGTTCGAGCACTTGCTTCGTTAGAGGAGTTGTGTTCCAGGAATAGAAAAAGGGTCATTCCAGTGCCACAAAACATACCAATTTGAAATGACCTTTTTAATAGCACAATAATTCTATATCTGCAGAATTGTATGTAACTTCCACGTTAAACTTTGATACTGTAATTTCCTTGTGTTCTGTGTTCAAATGTGTATAAATAATCCTTATTTCAATTGCACCTACCTATAGGGTGTGTTTAAACAGCTACCTACTTGTAGTTCACCAATAAACATCAAACAATACCATGAAATATAAATAAAACAATTGAACCACCTTCACAGTAGACAGATGACATAGCAGTTTTGCGCTCGTTCCAACTGAGCTATCTAGTAACGTCAATATTCTGTTAACTTCAAAAGATGATCTGAACATTGTAAACCATTATTCATTAAGCTCAAATGTTTAACAGTAATTAATCTCTATATTTATCTTGTATTACAGTATACCAAATGTAATGTCATTAAATACACATTAAGAGAGAACATTCATACTCATAACACAAGACATTGTAAAAAATTGGATGTCCCGTTTGAAAGATTATCCAAATCATTAAATAGCTATGAAATATTAGGGATGAAATTGTACAACAAATTACCTCTAGATTTAACTAAACTACAAGGAGATATATTTAAATATAGACTCTATGACTATTTTAATAAATTTTCCTTTCTATTATATATCAGAATATCTAGAATTTTGTTCATGATGTAAATGAAACACGACAGAAAAGTATACACTTTTTATATGGTGTGTTTAGAGATTAATCATATAACCAATGTATGTTGAAGAATTGCAATTCTGTACTTAAAGTTAAGATTTGTGACATCTGTTGATTAAACAGCTAGCTTATATATTATATAAATAATTTATTTTGTTGTATATTGTGTAATCATGTGTGTGTTTATTTTCTGACAAGACATTTATCTTGATTTCTGTATATTTGATTTACTTTGACTTTGCCTATTGCTGTAGCTTAATGGCAATAAAATAAATTGAATTGGATTTCCATCTTTAAGGCCGGTTTCCAAGAGGAGCTGAACTGAAATCCAGCATCACGATTAAGTGTGCTCCTCTCGGAAGAAATGGCCAAAGCTTCCTTAATTCTCCGCTCCCAGTAATTGTTGAATATTGCCAAAATGGTCGTCTCCCGAAAATTGGCTCTATGGTCGTTATCAAAACAATGCTCTGTCAGCCCAGACTTCTCAAGTTGCATTAAACGAAGGCTCCGTTCATGTTCGTTTATTTTGGTAGCGATAGTCCTTCCGGTTAATTTTCTATACTCACGCCATCTCCTGACCTGGCATTTAATTTACTGAAAAGTCTTTTGTTCAGTAATGTGAATTTTGATAGTGTTTTGTCTTTGTTTATATTTGTTATATCCAGTGATTCATTTGTGGTTATAACATTTAATAAATATCCTGATGATGGGAGAGATGCACACTCCCGAAACGTTTTCTAATCGTCTTTTCACCTGGCTTGCTTCCCGAGAAGAAATTGTGCATATTCGTCGCCAGGAAAGCCTCATGTCTTATTTTAAAATGGAAAGTAATTTGATGTACGAGTGATAATGTTAGGTATAATGTCGTTTATTAAATGATAATTTTTGGAAATGTTTAAAATGATCTGTAACACTATAGACAGGTATGCAGATATTGAGAGCGTATAAGATTACTCCTGTTTAGCCAGATACAATAAATAGCATACACCGAAATACCAAATACATCATCTGCAAATATTTTATTTGCAACTTTTGCTGCAAATATTACGTCTTTATTGGTTTTGACTTTCCAAAATTTTGAGCTATTGTGTATCGTTATCATACTGGCTTTTATTAGACGCTTAGCGTTGCTTCTCTGTCATAAAATGAAACTAAGTAGTTGATAATTGAGCTCTCACAAAAATTTGTGTGTACACCCCTGGTGCACTAGGACAGCCGGACACTAGATAACAGGACGATCCTGAACGAATCGTATGAATCAGTTCATGTTGCATAATCCAATTGTATGGATTTATTACTTAAAGAAAAACGTCTAAAATGTGCACATTTGATATAAAGGACCAGCCGACAGCTGCAACTATCCAGGCGGCTTGGCGAAAGGGTGGGCATGCTCTCGCACAGGTACAACTTCGCGCACGAGATCACATTGAACGAACAATCCTGGTGGGCAGACAATGGGACCAGCATCCCTTTACATCGGCGCGGCCTGCCAATTTCTTCGCGCATGTGGCCACAATATAATGTTCATTAATTTTGCGTAATTCATTTTGTAGGTACAAGATAGAAAAGTGCAACGTTAGCCGCAGATTAGATTCCGTTCCGTGGGTTCACGTATAAAATACTTCGAACATTCAAGGTCAGCCAGTGTTACATAACTACATGTTACAAATACGATTTCATATTATATCCAGAGAACCATTTCTATTTACATAACATATTATTACAATAGTGCAGCGTCTTTATATACTTTTTCAATGAAAATTTAACAAATACCATAGAAAATACAGGTTTTTGTCAAATATGTATGTATTTATATCAACTAAGTTTAAAGATTCTTATACATTATTGCAGTATTTGAAATACGTGAGAGAATAAAGTAATACACACATTAAATACAGAATTGATTACTTGCTTTTTTTTCTTGAATTCTCGCTTATTTGCAGAGAAGAGTAAACTAATTTTAAGATTGCTATACTAATACAGTATGAAACATTATGTCACTGACCTAAATAAAAAATCGCCGGTAATTAGTTACCCGAATGTTCGGTAGCCGATTTAATTGAAATCTATTTAATATGGGCAAAATAATACCCTAAAGACGTTTTGGTATCTTTTGGGGTCAAAGTCTAGTTTGACGACAATAAATAAAGTATTTCAAAACAATATTATTTGTTGCATTGTTCACGCGTTAAAGTGATTTCGCCATAAGCGTGCATGCTATGACAAAAGACAATCGCAATGGATTTGAACTCCAAATTAAATGGTATTAAGATAACAATGACCTCCCAATGGTATATTGGGGTTAGTTTCACTTTTCCACTAAGCAAACCTGCATGGTTGTAATATTTTTTACCTAAAATGAGAAGTGTTTGATGTAATTTCATCCAATTTTTCAATGTTACTTCTAATATGAACTAGTTCCACTGATCACTTCACTTTTTTACATTCACTTCAGTTTGGTCTGCGACTTAGTGACGGAAGGATATACAATGTGAACACATTAATCTCAGTAAAAATGCTACAGATAATTTACATAATAGATAGGAAAAATATTTTAATTCTTATTCCAATTTCTGTTACATATTTAAAAACTCATAATAACCCATATCCTCCTAATTTAAGTAAAATGCCTGCTGAAGTTATAGGTAGCCCCGACGCAGACTTTCTTCCGAACAGTTGAGTCAGCAGTCGAAAACAAGACGTCTTCTCACTCCATGCAGTAGTACCACTCACTGCATATTGCCATAGTCGTGTCACAAGCTCACTTGGAGAACAGAGCTCTCAGTCCAGAAATGGACTCTAACAAATTCCATTAACTCAGCCAAACTGTTTATATTAGAGACGGCCTAGAGCTCGTCCAACTTCCTTAATTCTCCGCTCCCAGTAATTGTTGCATATTGCCAAGATGGTCGTCTCCCGAAAATTGGCTCTATGGTCGTTATAAAAACAGTGCCCTGCCAGCCCAGATTTCTAACCATTAACAGAACTGCTTTGTTGTCATTTTAAAGAGATTGTGCTATTTTTTTTGTACATACTTGTTGGTATCCTCATTTCAAATTTATATACATATTTCTTTAGTTGTTTTTTTCCTCACTGTTATTCCAGGGAATTTTTCAACATTCTGTGTACAAAGTATGGTATCCTTTCCTGTTTTCCTGTGTCTACAGAATCATTATTTTAGTGTTAAGTTATTTTATTTTAAGTATTACACTAAGAAGCTTGAGGGAAATGGGATACAGATTCTTGTATAATCTCAACAGCGTCTTGAGTGATCTCACTCTCTCGTTTTTAAAATTTTAATTGTTTTTAAAGACAAAATTATCAATTTGCAACAGGAATAAAGATATAATGATTATTAATTTTTAGATGAGTCGTATTTATTACAAATCTGCTTCACTTTCGTACCTATTTTGAGGACATACAGTAACTTTTAAGATTTCATCATGGTCTGCTGTCTCTTGTTTTTAATGCACATGTTGTCTTCTATTTTTGTAGGTGTGGTATAATCACATTTAAATTTAGCAGTGTTTGGTTATGACTTTTCTTAACAGTTTAGTGCTTCTGTGTATAGGTTGTTTGCAACATCTAAGTAAAAATTATTGAATGTTGTTCGTAACCTTTTTTTAGGTTCTTTCAACTCTTTATTATGTATTTAAAAAATAATCAGGCCTTTTCCCCTATTTGAGTTTTTATAACATTCCTGCATTTGTAATTTTGTTGTTTCATCTTTCAAGTGACTTTTACAAATTTAAAGCTTTAGTGTTCTATTGGTTTTCGTCCTTATTTACATCATTGCTAGAGTAGACAGTTACATGTATCTGTTGCAAGCACTGGGAAAATTTATGTAGGTTTCCTTCATCAGTAAAATTGATCTGAACCTAATATCCCTTTTTTGTTTTAGAAGTGATAGCTATGTGCTTTATAATAAATGGCATAGCTGATTAACTATTAATTATAGCAGATACTTATCAAAATTTGAAAATATTTCCATCTGTAAAATAGTCAGCTGTCATTTGTGAGGTAGTAGTTATTCTAGCAGCAGTTAAGTTTGCAGTGCTTATGCCAAAAGTGCCTAATATATCACTAAGCCAATTTTTCTGTGTTTGACAATGGCATAAAAAATGTAACATACATCCTATGATAAACTAGCAGATTTACATTATATTTACAGAGTTTAAATCCTTATTTTCAAGGTGCGTACAATTTGTAATGCAACATATTTTTATATTTTTTCGAGTCAATCTTTTCACCATTAGAGAGGAAATTGAGCAGAATAACCCTTCAGAGTCCCAGATAACTATAGCTATGACTTTACCAGCTGAGGGTACAGTTTCAAACTTTTTCTTCAAAGGAGAGTTGGTGTGGTGCCACTCCATGGATTGCCATTTTGTTTCAGGTCTGAAGTGATGAACACATGTTTCATATTTGACAAAAAGACGCCTTACCCAATGACTCACCATGCCTTTGTCCTCTGTCAGGTCTTCATAGACATTCTGCAAGCATCTATGAATACCTGTGATGGTTTGATTTTCCGTCGAAAATCAAACCATAAAAATAAAAATTAAAAAAAAAAGAGCCATCTCTCCCTCCCCCCAAACCAATAAGCATGCTGGCTGAAGAGGGCGAAATAAGCCCTGAAACAGCCTTGGGTGAGATAAACCCAGAATCCCCCTAGTAGTAGATTTTCCATCGAAAGAAACTCTATAACCCACCTTTGTTACATACACCATTTTGAAGGCTAGTTATAGTGCTGTCAGCTATCATAAATCAATGAAACTATTAGTCGAGAATATTTCATACACAAAATTTCTATTTTTTTTTTCAATCAAAATTGGCAGAGAAAAACAGTGTATTGCAATACTTATTAAACCTCCCTTGTAAGTTACTGAAGTAATTACTCTTTTATTGCTCTTAGGGTTTGAAAAGTGAAAATTCTATCGAGTTTAATAATAACAATAATAATGACAATGTGCCTATTACTTTTAGCAGAAATTTTTCCTTTAATTCCATTAGCTATCAAATGTGAGAGCATATTTTTTTTCATGCAAAATTAAGGCAAAGGTTATGCCAAGGATTGCCTTCCCTTCCTATACTTGAAACCTCTATCCTATCACTAATTGTGTTTCTAGAGTTCCATCAAGGTTCTGCCTAAACTGCAGATCACATCCCTCACTCTACTGTGAGACTCCAGCTTGTTGTATATCTCAAAAGTCTCAGAAACTTCAATAAAAGTAAGACTGCTATTCGTGAATGTTCTTTAGAGTTTTCTAAAGGCAATAATTATGATCTCTATCCAGGTTAAGTGGGCTCAACTAGACATAGCAAAAAAAGTATATGTATGGAGCTGCTAGTTTGGAACTGTTCAATTCCCACAACTGTTCCAAAAATAAACCTAAATTCAGTTAAACAGGTCAAAATATGAGTCCTTGAACCATTCACTGATATCATTGAAGTATTGTTATAAGAAGTTTCACAAGCATCAATTCTGATCACAGTAAATTTATTCTATTGTGTGGCAGTTAAAGTATGTTGTTATAGGATGTGATATCACATAACTGTTACTCCTAAGGGGAAACTCCTTCAGTTATGGTATTCAACTTCGTGATATACGTCTATAAGGAAACTAATTGAAATAGTGTTTAAGAATCATCAGCATTATGAAACTGCTACACGATGGTCACTAGAATGGTTGAACATGAATTTCTTTTAACATGAGTCAAGTGAGAATAATTAAAGATTTATTATTGCTAACCATGCAGTACAAATTTGTGCATGCAAGGTGGTAGGAAGATATATCAGAATGAAGAATCATAAATTGATGCAAAAGAACTCAACTCAAGCAAGTAATGCATCATTCATTTCTTCTTTTCTTCCAATTTTGAGTTCCATCAACATCTTGGTATATTCTTCTAAAAGACTTCCGTTTTACTGATGAATGAAATTACTAAATCATTATGATACTACTGTCCAAAAACTACACAAAGTGAAGAAAGTAAAATCACAGTGCTCTAAATTAGTAGTGTTTCTGAGAGTAGCACATCAGCATTTTCAGTTTATTTATTTTTTTTTTTTTTTTTAAGAATTTACATCCTCTGTTAAGTCATATCAGACAATGAATGAAATGGTGGAACCCACCGGTGAGTCCGGTGTCCATGGAACACCTGCATTGGTCTTTCAGGATAAGGGAAAACCCTGTAAAGAAAACCTTATCCAGGTAACTCACCCTAACTGAGAGTCGAACTCGGGACCTCTTACACATGAGGCAGACATCTATGCTACCAAGGCAGGCCTTTCTTTCAGAGGTGATTTAGTATTCAAGAATCAATGAAATGTCTTTCAGAACAGCATACCACCATGAATAATACTAAATGAAAGATGGGAGGATACAGGAAAGACAGAAATGTGTCTTGCTGACATTGGGAACTACAGGCTGATAGACAACACCATGCATAATGAGAATTTGTTAATCAAAATTTGATGGCCTCATAACAAACCATTAATGGATTAAATTTAGTATTAACCTGAAATTGCTTTTTTGAATAGCATTTTATTAATATATCAGATATTTCAAAATTTCCCAAATGTATACTTTTATCTGAGTTTATGGACCTGTATGTTACTCCTTTGAACAGCTCACACCCATCAGATGATACTGTGGCTAACCCTTCTTTCTAGCCCTCAGCCATTTATAAGCTCTTAATTAGTCCAATGAAGGCCAGTGACAATTTATCTCCATTTTTCTTAAAATATTTTAATATCCCTTTTTTTCTTCATACATTTTATTCTCTTTGAAATTCGTACACAAAAATGTATATTATATTTAAAATTCTGATTTGTTTCAGATGCTCGAAACTTTCATTCAGCAGTAATGAGAGTAAAAAACGGAAGAGGTACATCGGTTTTCACAGAAAGAACAGACGACTCCTCAGCTATGCAGTATTTCCAGGTTAAGTGACAAGATTTTATATTTTGGCATGTGTGTGTAAAATTATGAAATATATTAGGCACAAAAGCTAATATAGTCTCTTTTGGATAAACCTTTATTTTACTAAAGTCTCATAATGCTTTATTTGCAAAGCAGTCTGCATATGTCAAGAGTAAAGAAGGTTGTTACAAAAAATATTTTGTGGTACCATTCTGCAAAGATTCCTTAACAGTAGACAACACTGCTTTTAGGGGAAACTAGATACTCAACTATGGAAATTGTTTCAAAGTGGTATTAAACCTTTAGACTGCAGTAAAAATGAAGTATCATACTGGGGCTGGGCTTATAAACATTACAGAATTATATTGAAATTTAACTGTATTGGAACACCACAGTGAAGTGAAACAATTATTAAATTATAGATGAGTCATATTTATTACACATCAGCTTTGCTTACGTACCTATATTGAGGACATGTTTCGTGAACCATCGTTTGCATCATTGGCTCTAATGCGACTGCTGATGTGTAATAAATACGACTCATCTATAATTTAATAATTACAGAAAATAGTTTTGATTACTGAATTATTTTTTTGGTCTTTAGGCTTACAGAACATTTCTGAAAACTAAGCAGACTCAGCAGTAAATGTTTGTTCATGTATTTTTAAAATAAATGTTCTCTTCACAGTTTTATGGCTATCTGTCACAACAACAGAATATGATGCAGGACTACATCAGAACTAGTACCTACCAGAGAGCCATTCTGGCTAACTTAGCAGATTTTAAGGACAAAGTAGTATTAGATGTTGGTGCTGGCTCAGGAATATTATCATTTTTTGCAATTCAAGCTGGGGCAAGAAAAGTTTATGCAGTGGAAGCTAGTACTATGGCTCAGCATGCAGAGGTAAGCATGTTATTATTTAATAGCAATGAAATCAAGGTTAGAATAAATTCCCATGAACTCAGATTTGAACAAACTGCAATGCCATGCTCAGGGTAATTTATGGTTTAAACATCGAATTACATGCAACTGGATCAAGATGTTACAACTGAAATATTAGAAAGGCTAAAGCTTGCTATCATAAATGAGCCAATAGGATTTTATATTGTTAAAAGAAAAAATAAAGACACAATTTGAATTAAGAAACTCCATGAAGTTTATATTAGAACTTTTCAGTTGAATTTTGTGAACAATTTCAATTATATTTTGAAATAAACTTTTTGATTTGTATAGATAATAAATCTATTACTGCTAAGAAATAAATAAAGAAATGAAGAAACTTAAGAGAACCCAACTTGAATAATGAATTATAAAATTAATAATAGGGAAGTATTTTAATATCATCCGGTATTATTCATTTGTCTATATTTAGCAGAATAAATATTCTCTCTTCAGAATTTAGGGACAGTGACATATCATGAAACTGTCATAATTACATTTTTATATTGTCTGTTAAGTTTTATATACTACCAGTTGCATTGTAGTTTAATATCATGTTACACCACTAAGTTAAAAGGTAACTTAGGAAAAGTATGTAAATAAAAACTTGTTTATACCCAAGAATCTGTAAGTGAAACTTTACTGTATAAGTCGCACATTGGTTCTGAAACCCTGACCTTCATCCAGAGAACAGCGAGCTGAAATTTAACCTTTCTCTTCTGTCTCCTTCCAATCCTATATTCAGCGAACTTATCACTCATTTCACTTGATGCAATATGCCATGTGAATCGTCTGCCCCTGAGTACAGTTGACTGTAAAGTACAGTGACACTGTCAGATATATCAGTGTTTTGCATGAATTGAGTTGACATTGTTATAATGCATCTTGTAATTCTAAAGACTCTTCATAATCAAAACTTGTGAAGTGATTGCTAATGTATATGAATATCTGAAGCAAGAGACAATGCATATAATCTCTATTCTCCTGAGCATTTCTGAAATATTCAGAAAGTGCAACAAGGAGTTGCTGCAGCCACTAGCTTCTCCCATAGTTCTGTTGGCAGAACTTTGCAAGGGGGGAAAAAAACACAAGCAGGAAGGAACATGTTCTTGAAAAAAAAGCACAATGTTGCAAAAAAAGTAACAGAAATTAATGATTTTGATAAATATATAATTTGTTGTACAATACATGACTTCTACACCTAAGAAAAGGTACACCAACAATAAGAAGACCTCTGCACACCCTACAATAAATTTTCAAGTTGGTTCTACCAGCCTTCCTCTCATATTAAAGAACTTAAGCTAAAGTGGAAAAAGACAAGAAGCAACACTCATGTGCTAATTGAAAGACACAGCATATTCTCTATGTGTGAGAATTATTTCACTAGTTCTTGAAAAATACAGAGCTGAGAGATGCCTAATAGTTTATAAAAAGGAGATCTTGAACATACATGGTAGTCCCGTTCCTAAAACATGATCTAATGACAGCGGCACGGGTTTTACAGCACTGGTATCAGTGCCTTATAATGTCAATACAGGCAAGAGGTTCAGATTCTTAACCACTTCCCTCCTTATTTATACATTTCAACAGAAAACTAGAAAATTTCATAGAGAAATGAATATTGAAAATCATGTAAAATGACAGTGCACAATGTTAATTACAAATTTACCCCTAACTCAATGCTAGGAATAGATAATAGTTCTTACCATAATTCACAAGTAGATAAACCCCCAATTACAAGTTATTTAAGAAGAGACATGTTTTTGTAATTTACATCCTCCAACGTTAATCATATCGGGCGATGAATGGAATGGATGAAATGATGCTCAAATGAGTCCGGGGTCCATGGAGCTTAGAGTTACCCGACATTTGTCTTACAGGATAAGGGAAAACTCTGGAAAAAAACCTTATCCAGGTAACTCACCCTGACCGAGATTCGAACTCGGGACCTCTTGAACATGAGGCAGACATGCTACCACCATGCTACCAAGGCGGGCTGGCATGCTTTCTTGGTTACAAAATCACAATATTCTCTTTTGCAAAAATAGCACCAAAAGAAAATCGTATGATTCAATTCTAGCCTGCAAGCCAATTCAGAAGAAATTTTTGACTAACCAAATACTATCAACTTTAATGCTTCCTACCATGTGTATCTGAATTCTATAGGATTAATATGGGCTGATGACAATGGGTTGCTTGCAGAAATATAATTTTTAAAATGAAAACTGTTGAAATGTGCCAACAACAATTTCAGCAAATAGGACAAATGGAATGAGGAAAGATATGCCATCATGTGGATGAAATAGAACAGGACTGGGGAAAAAGGTGGACTGTCAGAAGGAAGAGTTGAAATACTTGTAATTAAGATGCGACTCCACTGATGAAGATATGTCAGGCATAGAAGAATTAAAATGTGATTAATGGCAGAATTATTTTTCTCAGTGATAAGTTATTGTAACTGAAAAGCTTTGCAGAACAACAGTCCTTAGTTTGTTAGTTACTGTACAACTTCCTTAAATAGCAACACGTGAAATAAACAATCCAATGATACTTGAGAGGGTGAACTTATCACAGTGAGAAACCACTGCCATTGAAGGCTACAAAAAACAGGCAAGAGACTTGCATCAAAGCTTTCATTGAAATATTTAGTTGTTCAGAAACCATTGTGTGACCTGTAAAAGTTTTGAAAATATTACATTTTTAATAAGTAAAATTAACCTAGTGTAATGGGAATAACTAAATTTACAAATGCAAATTGATATTAAAGGAATTTTTTATTGCATCATTATATGTGGTTTTCATTCACATCTCTCATGCTAGGGTTTCATGGATCAAATTTCAGCTTTGAAGTGGTGATTTTAAACAGATGCAAGCCATGTCCCCACTACCTTTGGAAATAATGGACACTGCCCATGGAGTGCCTCCAGCTAATAAATTGTCCAGTTACTGCTTGGTGGAAAAAGATCTCCTTGAATGTCATTAGATCATATGGATGGCATACATACATACAAACAAACACATAATCGTTTAATTAGTCAGCAACCATGGATTTTTTATTGATATTGTAAAAGTCATTTTTGGGAGGGCATTAAAAAAAATTAGCATCATGTGTTTGAAATTTAACTGTATTGGAACACCACAGTGAAGCGAAATAATTATTAAATTGTAGATGAATCGTATTTATTACACATCAGCTTCAGTTACGTACCTATATTGAGGACATGTTTTGCGAACTATCGTTCGCATCATCAGCTCAGAGCGCATCAGAGCTGATGATGCAAATGATAGTTCATGAAACATGTCCTCAATATAGGTACATAACTGAAGCTGATGTGTAATAAATACGACTCATCTATAATTTAACAATTACTTTGTTTGCCTTGACCCTTTGAATTGTAAAGCAGATATGATGCTATCGTTGGGTAATGGTGAGCTACTCTTATATTTTTATATTCAAAAAACTGAATAACCTTTTATGCTGCATTATCATCATCAGTGTGCTGGTGTATAAAGCTAAGGTTTACATTCTTCACAGATTTTAAAATTTGATTGCTGTGTCCATTATAATTTTCTCATTTATTTAAATTTTGTTTGTATTATTAGGCAAAAATTGGTACATTTTCCTCCTCCTTCTGCTCCTCTGACACTGCCACCACTGTTTTTTTTACAGTTAGGAAAGCAAAACTTACTTATCCAATGTTAGATATTGCACTTGTTGGTTCTCAAAATGCTACTTTTTTTCTGCATATTTAAGGGAAAAGACAACTTTATATTTTCATGTATTTAGTAGAACATTCTTTGGCAAGTAGAAAACAAAACTTCTAATTCGTTTTGAAATGTTTCAACAAATTGGTGCACTGAAATGATTTTTATTTTCTCTTTATATTTTTATAAAAAGTAGGTAAAATTACAAAACTATCTTTAAAAATATGTTATTGTTTATTGCAGCTTTCAGTAACAGTATTATGAAGTATTCAAGCTGAACTTAATCCATAATAGCACAATCGAAGGGTACAAGGGTAAATGGGGGGGGGGGGGGGGTGCAGAATGTCAGTAAAAGATTAACATTAAAATAACCATGTCATCATTTACCTCATATGATAAAGTTTTAGAAGCACTATTCCAGCAGACAGTGTTCATTCCTAAGAATTTGGTATTCCTGATTTTGATATCAACTATAAATAAATATTCAAATTCAGCATTTTCTTTTAGTTTTCTGTTAATGTTACCCCTTCAACCCTAGTACCCTTGAAATGCAGCTGCAATTTGTGTTGTAGAACATAATAATTATGGATCACAGTATATACAGCAATGGAAAAAAGCCTGGACATTTTATATTTGTTTATATTATTTTAAAATGGAAAGAATATCCATTTAAAAAAGATTGCTTTATTAAACACCTTAAATTGCATCAGTAGAAACAAATGCATATTGGTGAGTCAAGTTAGGTTATACTATAATGACTTGTTTTGACCATGAGTAGATTTTTTGGTGCTTAAAAACATTCAAATGTATTTTAATGATTGTGTTACTCCCTCTGCCATAAATAACTATGTCCACGTGTTTTGATAATGTGTAGTGTTTAACGCCCGCTTTTACTACATACGGCACCGCAGGCGGTGACACTGATGATACATGAAATGAAGATGGAGCACCGGTGGAATGAGATGGCGGGGGAAACCGGAGGTCCCGGAGAAAACCCGCCCCAGCGCCGTGTTGTCCACCACAAATCTCACTTTGCGGTCCCCTGGGATCGAACCCGGGCCGCCTTGGTGAGAGCCAAGTGGTCTAACCACTGAGCCACGGCGCGACCCGTGTTTTGATATGCTTTTGCTCAGGTTAGCAATAGCATCTTGAGGAATAAGTTTCCTATCATCGAGAAATGCTCACCTCAGCTCATCTAGAGCCTTTTGCAGGTTAGTCTTAAAACATTCCAACATGACCCACATGTATTAACTTGAATTCAACTTGTCACTCCTTGCTGGTCATGCCTAACTTGGATTCCCACTTCTTGGAGTCAATATATATATATATATATATATATATATATATATATATATATATATAATATATGGGCAAAATGTGGTTGTGCATCAAAAGAGAATTTATTGGTATAACCTAATTATTCAGATGTTCATTTACATACCTAATAATAACCCATGGCACGACAGCCCTTAGAGGGCCAAGGCTTACCAACCCGACTGCCGGCCTCACGCCCACTTACGCACGGCAGAGGTGGACGATTATCCAACCGATATGGGGAGGAGATGTGGTCAGCATCTCGACATCCCCCAGCCGGAATGTTGGTTTCCGTGGAGTTAATACCTATGTGGACAAAATATGGTTGTGCATCAAAAGAGAATTTATTGGTTTTATATATATATCAAATGGTATAACCTAATTAGTCAGATGTTCATTTACATACCTAATAATAACCCATGGCACGACAGCCCTTAGAGGGCCAAGGCCTACCAACCCGACTGCCAGCCTCACGCCCACTTACGCACGGTAGAGGTGGACGATCATCCAACCGATACAGGGAGGAGATGTGGTCAGCATTTCGGCATCCCCCAGTCGGAATGTTGGTTTCCGTGACCTGGGCCGCTTACCTAACGTAAGCTTCTCACTTTCCTCACAATTCCTGAGTGGGCACCAGTCCTATACCCGGAGCCTAAAATCCCCACCACATGGGTGGGATCGAACTCGGGCCGCTTTCCGTGACCAGGGACCAAGGCATGCTGCCTTAGCCTGCTACACCACGGCGCAGGACTCATTTACATACCTGTTGGATATTAAATCTCACTTTTTTAGTAAAACTAATTCAGTACAGGCTCCATAGAGAGTCCTGTCCAATCATTCAGCACCTCCAAACTAGAACTTTTCAGAAATGGAGCATTGTGGAAAATAATTCTCCTGCTCCTCCTCCTCCACCACCAAGGTTTTTCACACCCATCAGGTGTTTAGAGATTGAAATGGGACACCTCTGTTTACAGAACATAGCTCTAGTGTTGATTTCTCCAACACCTATGATCATCTGCAAAAAATTCATTCAACTTGGTTGCTCCTGTGCAATCTGGATTCAATTGTGGGTCCACCTGATATCAATCTACTTTCTTTCAAGCTTCTCCTAACTGTTTTACGTGAAATTGAGCAATCATACATCTTAAATTGGAACTACTGTCATTGGCCGATTGGTGTCATCAGTGTCATAGCTGGCTGATTGCACTTCTTAAGTGTGGAAAACATGTACCCAACTTGATTTTCATTTATAGTGCTGCCTGATCTTCGGTAATATTCTATGGTCTTTCTAAACCGTTTTGATATCATGGTGGCCATATTCATCACATTTGTAATATGTTTACAGTGCCCTTAGGGCTACAGGTTTAGCCACATTTTCATTTGCATATTTTTAAGTTAACATGTGATAGCATGCAAAGATAAAGAAATAAAGATCATGAAGCACAAAATGGTTAAGATAGATTTGCAATAATTGACTTTTTACTCATAACTGGAGTATTCAGTTACATTGGCTTGCTTAAAGAAAAAAAGTAGTCATCATAGCTTACAGGTCTCCGTAAGAACAAATGCCTGTTATAATGTTTTGAAATATAATGTAGGCAATATACAAATATAAATGTCCAGGTGTTTTTGTCCCTAAGTTTGTTTTTTGTGATATTCTTTTATGAATGCCACAAAAATTGATGCCAGTAAAATGTATTAATTTTCAGACACTTGTCAATGCCAATAATTTGAAAGGGAAAATAGTGGTTATAGCTGGTAAAATTGAAGAAATAACGCTTCCTGAAATGGTAGATGTTATCATTTCTGAACCAATGGGCTACATGCTTTATAACGAAAGAATGTTGGAGACATATCTGCATGCGAAAAAATGGCTTTTACCTAACGGTAAGTTGGAACATAGTTGTTAGCACGTGAGGGAAAATAATTTACCACATTAGCTTCTTTGTTTTGGTGACAGCTAATTGTACAAGTTTGGAATAAACCATGAAATATAAATTGGATTATGAATTGTACAGTGTAGTTCAAGTCCTTAGAGAGCCGTTCCACTCTTAAACACACTTTAAACTGTAGTTGGCCATATTGTGGGGCTAGTTGCAGCCAGATTTTTGTGTAAGCATGTTTAGTTTGTCAAAATGTTATAACAGAGCTCTGTTATTTCACTTCTGTTGCCTTGGTATTAACCTGTTATTATTTCTCCTTAGAACTTTTAGAATTGTTAGTAATAATTACAAGTGCTTGTAAATGTTTAGATGCAAAATAAAAATTTGGAGGATCCATTAGGTTTAGTTAATACATAGAAATATTTGTATGTAGTCAAAAAAAGACAAAAAAGGAAACCAAGAAAACAGTAAGACATAGTCCGACAAGGGTTCGAATAAAACATTCCGATCTAGGGGAATAGTGAATAAAATTTGTTGCATATTAGATAAATTTGTTCAAAATTGCAATGTTTTATGTTTTTACTCTGTTGACAGCTTAAGGGAGAATAATTTATTCCTGGCCTGTGGAGGGAGGGGGGGGGGGGAGAAATCTTTCTACAGCAAGTTGGGAATATAGCTTCCTGAAAGGCATTCCTCCATTCAAATTTAAACCTCAGTATTGGTGTGAACTCATGAATAATTGCTATTGTTTTGCAACAATATATATATAAAATATTTTATGATTAATGGCTAGATATCAGATTTATGTCCACTAACTAAAAACTGTTAAAATATGCATACACCTATACTGCTAAAATATGTAAAATATGCACTAAAACTATAAAATACCTAGTTAAAATGGATGATTTGTTAATCTACTCAAATTCAGAGTTTCCAGTTATGTGTCCTCTAGCTGGCTGTAATTGGAACTGCAGTAAACTATGATGATCTCTTAAGTGTTCTGTAGTGAATGTGTGATGCCTGTTGGTTAGTATGAGTTTGTATACTGAGAAAGACCTCTCAACTTGCACAGATGTCATGGAACAATGTTTGTAAGAGCAGATCTGGTGAAATTTCCTCTGGAAGGTCAACACTATTACTTACAGGTATTTGTTCATGCAGCATAAGAAGTTAAAACCAGCATTTTTTTGTATAATGCCGCACAGTTTTTCACCCAATTTTTCGGCATACTTTACAGGCGCAGAACTATCTAATTTTTCACTTTTTCAGGGATTGATAGGACATCAAACTGTGAAACTGCACTTCTTTAATTCCTCCTTTTTATGAGTAATTTTCAAATTAGATGTGATTACACTTAAATCCCTCTAACATTTCGCTTTTGAATACTTCTTTTGAATATTTCTATTGAATAATTTTATTGAAGTGGCGTCACTAGGAGCTAGGCCATAAACAAACTCTTTAATGGCATAACAATTAAATGAATAAAACAGACCAGCATGTATCCATGTATCCCAAACTGTGATAATTGGCTCTATTAATGTGAGATCAAACTTACATTGTAAAGGGTTAATAGATAAATGTAGATGAATGAAATGTTGAATTTATTTCAAACTATATTAAAGATACAGAAGATAATAATTGATCCATGCTAAAGCATAACAAAGAAAAGGCAAATTTATGCTGAGAAAACCAGAATAATAAAAAGAAAATACATAAAATTATCAGTATTTTGTTCTATCATTCATGTTCTACTGTTACTTAAAATCTGATTATTGAAATATATTTCAGCATCTGTGCAGAACTGCTAGGTATTTGAGTTCAACAGGAGTCTATAATTGTAAGAATCAGTCACTAAATCTACCAATTTTAAAAACCCAAAATAGCATCTTTCTTTTACTTGCACTTAATCTTTGAAATTCATTGATCATACTTGGGACAACAGTATCAGGATTGCAAGATTTTATCAAATTTTTCTCCAATTTTCTCTAGTTCTCAAATTTCTTGTGTCTTAAAGTTTGTTTTCTAATCATAATTTTAAGGCTCCCAGACATTTTTAGTTTATGAATTAATGGCAAAAGCTGTTAAGCAAGCTATATCAAATTAATGTGCTGTAATTCTTGCCAGCATTCAAATATTTACAGTTTCTGTATAAATTGACTATAGGTATAACTTATTTTTTGCGTGGAGAATAGATTTTCTTGTAGTATATGCATGTTATTTTCGCTTTGATATTTACATTGAAGCCATGTGATAATTGTTTGTTAATTGGGAGTTCTTGGAGCATGACAGAGTAAAAGTTTATAAAGCCATTAAAGAAATTTCCAATGACTTAAAAGCTTAGCATTTTGGAAAATGCCAGCTTTTGTTTTTCATTATTGTGTTTTTGGCACTTGTCTTTGAAGAATGTTTATTGTCCCCAAAGAAGGCATTATATTGAGAAAATTCAATGAGCAACCAGTTTCATCCACTCAACTGAAAGTTTTAATGTCAGCTGAAACCTGCAGTATTTTTTAATGAATGCTGGAGTCTTGTATATAGCTCTCCATTTACACAAAACTTGGTGGCACATTAGGTGAGTGTAAACATAATGCTGGTATTGATGAGGATGGCATGGTATTCTGCATTGTAAGTCATACCACACACAGGAAGTAGTAGAATTTTTATTTTGTAACAAACTCTCTACTGGATGCAGTATAATCCGGGCATTGGTCTACTGGGCTCTGCCTTCTCCTGGGAAGAAGAACCAGCCATGAAAGCCTTAGAACTTCAATACACTCTGTCTTTAATTTGCATTAATTCTGCAGTTAACATCTTCATTTTCGATCACATTTTGTGCCAGTTGAGAATTGGCTGTGGAAAATTTAATTGATCCTTATGCCAGGTATCCAGAATGCCACTAATGGAGGCTTTATGTGCTACCCTTATTGGCATACATGCTGTATTTTACTATTTTGTATGAATGCTTTCTCCTTATATAAAAACAAACTTTAATAAAGTTAATTTTAAAAGCAAAGAAAAATTAACTAAACATTAAGTTATAAACAAACCATTCACAGTACACGGTTATAAGGTGAATATTATTTGCAAAAACTTCACAAATAATTAGAATTATTGTGTTATTGGTGGACAAAATAGTCAAACTAAAATATTTTCAGTTTTTAATTCATGTCAAACTTTGATATGGTTATAATTGGAAGGATCTAAAAGCAATTATTTTAGAAAGGTATATCTGCATTGCATACAGCTAATCAGCTAATTTTAGTTTGAAATGACTTAAGTTAAATTTGTTTCTTAACGGTCACCTAAACCTCGCATCTAAAAGAATTCCTGCAGAATGAAGTACTAGCACATTAGCAGCACTAATATGGTCCTGGCTATCACACACAAAAAATATATTTTTTTTCTCCCCTAAACCATCTTGCTTGCTTTCTAAGATTTTCTGCTGAACATTATTTTTCATCTGTATTGGTTATAATTTGTGAATAAAGTTTTCCTTTAAGTTATTGTAGGATTAAACAGCTCTCATTAATATCCAAATATGACACTCAAGTGTTTTACAGTTAACCTAATATTGATTTAAAGCACAACACTACTAAGATTATGTCTGAGTCTATATCCAACTTCTAAAGCCTATTTTTAAACATAATCTGATTTTTCATGCAGGTCGAATGTTTCCTACAAGAGGTGATCTTCATATTGCTCCTTTTACAGATGACAGCTTATATATGGAACAGTTTAATAAAGCAAATTTTTGGTAAGTTCTAGTTCTCACTAAAACATATTGTTAATGAATTTTATACTTTTGAAAACCTGGTGGCAATGAGGTTACTTATTACTGTGAAAGTGAATACTTAAAAATCTAAAACATTAGGTTTTTAAAATGAATGCTTTTTTACAATGTGGAAGAAAAACTATATTTTATTAACAATTGGGTATATATGTTCAGGAAATAATGTTTCTTCTGGAGGTAAAGTTTGTTAATATTGCTATTAAAATCTTTCTTAATGAGGTGAGGGGGCAGAGGGAGATTCCCAAGCACTTTCAGAAAAGAAAATTGATAAATTCAAAATACAACAAAGATGCAAACAAGTAACTACTCTTTCCCCAATCAGCAATAAAACTTCATACAGAAAATTTACATATCATCCCAGAGCTACACACCATTTCCAAAAAGTCTTCAAAGAGCACATTACTTTGGCCCCACAGAACAAATTCAGCGTACAACACCTTTTGAAATCATATAATACAAACGAGATACCCACAGACGAAAAAAATCAGGTGTGTACTAGATAAACTGCAAAAGCTGTGACAACTTTTACATTGGAAAAACTGAAAGGAATTTGAACATTAGGCTTAAAGAGCATTTTAGGAACATCAGGAACAAAGAAATAGATAAATCGGCGGTAGCATACCATTTTTGGAATAATAATCATGATATAAAATGAGAAATTCACTTATTAAAAGACGTCCAGGAATATGAAAGAAAATTGTTTAATTTCAACACTACCTTTGAAGAGAACCCAAACTTCAAGTTCATTAAGATACTGACAGAGATACTCCTATCGCCCCCAAACAGATCACCAAATCAACATCTGGTAGTCAACAACAGCTGATGAGTTGGGAAGGTCCTAACGAAACACGTTCTAGGTAAACACTAGCAATAAATGGAGCATTGAGTACTAGTTTGACTCGAAATTATATTAACTTTGTACGTCATTGTGGAATCAGTTAAGTGTTTTATGTTATTAATTTGTATTAAATTTTAAAAGATCTTCACACATAAATGGGGCTGACATGGCAGCTGGATTCATTAAGACAAGGACTCGCTTGTACACACGGGATTTACGATTCAAGTCCTACAAGAGTCATCCTTCCTTATTGAGACTTTTTCCAGATTTTCCTTAGCTAGCTGAAGTAAACCTGGCAAATACCAGGGAGGTATTCTAAACTTAGACTTGGAACTTACCCTATCGAAATTTTCTTTTCCAGTTATATTTCATTTATCACCAATGTCACCATGTATGGTGCAATGTGTTAAATGTATAACAATTGCCCATTAAATACTGATAAATTAAAACTAAATTAATATAATTTTGAGTGCAACTAGTACTCAGTGCTCCATATATTACTAGTGTTTACCTAGAATACATTTTGGTAGGACCTTCCTAACATCCATAGCTAATGTTGACTCCATGAGGATGTTAGGAAGGTCCTAGCAAAACACATTCTAGGTAAATACTAGTAATATATGGAGCATTGAGTACTAGTTTGACTCAAAATTATATTAATTTTGTGCTTCATTGTATTATAATCCTTACTCATAGGAATAAAACAAAATGCTTAGATTCATGCTGAAAAACCAGACCTCTGCAATTGAAATGAAAGACATTATTCCAACTCCAGTAGGAAAAGACAAAACACAAAGTCTGTGATTGATTTCAGCAAAACTTAGTCATGTATGTGTCATATAGTCCAGCATAATTTATAAATTACCGTATGTAGTTCATAAACTAATTCTACTATAATTTTAATGTTTACATTTACATTTCTGTACACTTATGTTGTAAGGCTATAGGATATGGCACACATTACAAGATAATATTCTACTTTCAAAAGCTATTCCTACCCATTTCTTAAACCCATTCTTTCAAATCCATTTTGTTTTAATTGATTTAGGCAAATCTTCAGTTGCTTAGTTTGGGTCTTGACAAAAGTTCAGTATTCAGTTACAATCCTTTACATATAAAACACAGATAGCATATAATCCTTCCACACCTAGGTTATAGAATATGGGGAAAATTATATGCTACCTTACGAAGCTACCTATTCCCATAGTTTGTCCTTTACACACAGTTCCTATGTGCCTATACCAAATATAAAAATGTGTCATATAATGCCAGGTATGAGAATGAATAGTGAAATGTAACATCATATGGTTATTATGGTCTCCATAAATACCTGTCTATGATCATGATGAACTACAAGAAGTGTTAGATAACGGTGGATTTAATGTGAATGGAAACTTAATTTTGATGTATTTTACATATCAAACAGTTCAGTTTTTAAATACTTAGAATATGAAGCTATTAACAGTGAAGCAAACAAATATATACAAATATAATAATTTGTAATTTAAAACTTCACTTATCTTATAAGAAATGACGATAATTCTTATAATTTCTTATAAGATAAGTGAAGTTTTAAGTTACAAATTATTATATTTGTATATATTGTGACTTTGTAGGTTCGTAGAATTAAAAGTCTAATTTGCCGAAATTCTAAATGTTCTTTATTTCCGTAGAAATACACTGTTCAATTCGTACGTCACATACAACCCACAATCTACCAAGGTCGATGATCACAACAACAGCATTCTGATTACACCTGTTTACATCAGCTCTTGTTACAACACTTCACAGCTGTTTACTACTCCACTCTGTTTGCTACTGTTCACGACTCACTCTCGCATGTCACAATCTCTTATATATACCCATTGATCATTTCTAGACTGTTCTAAAACAAACCAGAAACCGAATAATCTCTATCAATCAAGAAGTCACTAGAAATTTCCATTTACCTCACTAATCTGTATCGGTAAGTCTTTTATCTCCGCTACCTTTATTTGTCGGCTCTTTGTGTACACAAGCCGTGCTATCGTAGATAACGGGTTCGCGACAATATTTGAATGCTTCACTGTTAATAGCTTCATATTTTACGTATTTATTAGTTTCTAATTTGAAGCATTTGTTCTCGTTACTTTCACTTTTAGATTACTATGGACAATTTTGCTTATAATAACATACATGCATTTAATTTAAATTTTATGGATACTAAATCCGAAATTAAATTATATTTAAAACTGGAGAATTTATAAGAATTATCATCATTTCTTATAAGATAAGTGAACTTTTAAGTTACAAATTATTATATTTGTATATACTTCATTTTTTGTCATTGAAAAATTTAAGGATGTCTTGATTTCAAATTTCCTTCTACAATTAACACTTAATCCACATTTTTACTGTATTTAAATTAATAAAAATTAAAACTTGCACTAGTGACTGTTTGGCCATTTTGCAGATTTATCAATGTATCTTTAATGGGCCAATAAGTAATTAAGATGCATGGGTAATCACATCAAATGACAATCTGTATGTGCATGTACATGTGAGTTTTAATTTCATAATTTCATAGTGTTTATTTTTTCTTTAATTTCCCTTTGGGCATGCTTTTGAGATCAGTATCCATAATACGAGATATGGTAATGTTTTGATTTGTTATTTATTGTAGGTACCAACAGTGCTTCCATGGTGTTGATTTAAGCAGTTTAAGACAAGCAGCCATGAAAGAATATTTCAGGCAACCAATAGTAGACACATTTGACATGAGGGTTTGTATGGCAAAGTCTGCAAGGCATGTAGTTGAATTTCAAGATGCAGTAGAGTCAGATCTTCACAGAATAGGTAAGGAATTGTTATACATCTAAAGGTAAACATACATCCAAATGCTGTACACTTACCCCATTCAAGTAGTTTTGAGTGATTTTCAAGCCTTTCTCTTCTCATTGCATTTTAACCCATCATATGCCATCTCAAAGTTGCAAACTTGACATTTGTATGCAATTCACAGTGAGCACTCTATTGGGCATGTGTCTGGGGAAGAATTTTACTGCTTGTGCTGATATTAGTGAATACTAAGTGGCTTCTAGCACATACTTGCTTAATGTAGCATTGCCTTTTTTACTATCAGTTAGCTGCCTATTACTTTTGCTCCCTGTCAAGTAAATGCATGTATCCCATGGTTACTTTATGTAAGGTTGCCCATGTATGAAGCTCTTTAGTTTGGCAGCTTTTGGCTACCTTTTGATCATTGCATCCTCTTTAGACTTTGCTATACTAGAATTTAATATTTGATATTACTAATTTACATGTAACTAATTTCTTCAGTTTTATGCTTTCTCTGCCACATTCTTGGTAGGTAGAACAAGTATTGCATTCCAACTAAAAAAAAATCCCATATGAGATCTAACCTAATACATTTTTCAAGTTTTTTTTTTTTTTAAAAAAAAAAAAGCTTGAGAAAAATGTAAATATGAACAACCTAACTAAAAATGAAATGTCTGATAAATATCAAAATTGGTATTGATGCTCAGCATCTTTCAAAGATGCGACTCAAACTAACCATTTTGTGGAAAATTATTAGTTAATTTTTGTTTTCTCAAACATGGCACTAATGATTTTGATTGATGTAAATTATTATTGTATTTATTATACAAATAAAAATATTTAGTAATTATTTTCCACTTATCTTAAGAAGTTGATGACAATACTTCTGTCTTGTTTATCCGAAATTAATTTCATGAACATTTGCCCACATCTTCAGTCAGCACACTTCGTTGTTTTGATCATGTGGGCAAATGCTCTATGCTCTTATATTATTTTTGAATTTCTGTAGTAAACTCCTCACTTACATATATGTATTTTGGAATAAAGATATGTTTATGGTAGTCATGCCAGGCTCATGGTATACTGTGGCAATAGCAGCTTTACAGAAATAAGGGAAGGGGCATCCAAGACATAAATGTGCCTTCCTTTGTCTTGTAGAATTTAGAAAAGGGTGGCTTTAAAGTTGTAGAAAACAGGGTGGAGGGAACATATATTCCTTTTAAATATGTTCGAACATTCTCTTGTTAACAATTTCAAGCATGACTTTAAAAAATTTAAATTGTTGATTTATGGTCACAAAATGTATACTTTCTTATGGAGCAATACTACAGGATAGGGGTGGCTATTTTTAGTATTTTGAAATAAAAACATTTTACGTTTTTATTTCTGTATTTGGCATTTTGTAGTAGTTATTGATTTGCAATTTAAAATGTGTGTCCTTTTGATGAAAAATCATCTGAGTTAACTGTGATAAACAAGTTAGGTATTTTGAAGTAATATTGATGTGAAATTATGATCATTTATGGTTAGGATAGTTTATGTAACAATTTTTTTTTTAAATTATTATTAAAACATATGTAAATTTTGTAAAGTGTGTATAAAATAGTATCTCTTGAGTCTGTAAATGTAAATTTCATAGTGAATATATACAAATATAATAATTTGTAACATAAAAGCTTCACTTATAGGAAAGGATGAATGTTTTCTTATAAATTGACTAGGATCTTTGTTTCGTGAATATTTTATTCACATCGTCAGCCAGAGCCTTAAATATTCTCACTGTCAACGTTACAATCACTAGGTGTCACTATGTTTTTGTCAATGGTACCAAAATCTGAAATTGAAACAAATTTAAAAGCAGAATCGACTGTTGGTATTTCAAAATTCATTACGCAATATTTATTTTTTAAAACAAATATCTTTTCCCAAAACATTAAATCTATCGGACCATTTAATTGTTTTAATAATTTAACTTCGGGATTTATTTCATGGTTAAATGACCTAAAATGATCTGCTATGGCCGATTTATCAGTTTGTTTATACTTAATGTTACGAAAATGCTCTTTCATTCTGGTTTCCAAATTACGTTTTGTCTTTCCAATATAAACCTTATCACAATTGAAACAATGAAATTGATAAATACCAGATTTTTTATTATTAGGAATTTTATTATTTTTAGAGAAATGCAGTAAACTTTTAGTACTATGTTTATTTTGAGGAACTAAAGTTATAGCAAACTCTAAAAATTTTTTGAAAATGTTTACTAACCCAAGGATGTTAAGTAGATTTTTTAAAATTATAATCGTCTTTTATTTTTTTTAAGGGTAGAAATATCATTAACAGATTTTTTATATTTCAATTTTTCAATTTTTTTATGTATAAAGTCTTTATTAAAACCATTAATTAAAGCAGTATTAATAATATGTTTATATTCTTTATTAAATTCCTCTTTATTCAGAGGTATATTTTTTAATCTATAAATCAAATTATTGAAAACAACAAATTTATGTGAATAAGTGTTAAAACTTTTATTTTTTAAGCAATTATCGATGAGATTTTGTCTTTATATTGGTAAGACAAAACGTAATTTGGAAACCAGAACAAAAGAGCATTTTCATAACATTAAATACAAACAAACTGATAAATAGGCCGTAGCAGATCATTTTTGGTCATTTAACCATGAAATAAATCCAGAAGTTAAGTTATTAAAACAGTTAAATGGTCCAATAGATTTAATGGTTTGGGAAAAGATATTTATTTTAAAAAAATAAGCATCACATAATGAATTTTGAAATACCGGAAGTCGATTCTGTTTTTAAATTTGTTTCAATTACAGATTTTGGTAGTATTGACAAAAACATGGTGACAGCTAGTGATTGTAACATTGATAACAAGATTGTTGAGGGCTTTGGCTGACGATGTGAATAAAATATTCATGAAATCGCAATCCTAGTCAATTTATAAGAAAACCTTCATCATTTCATATAAGATAAGTGAAGTTTTTATGTTACAAATTATTATATTTGTATATATTTGTTTGCTTCACTGTTAATAGCTTCATATTTTACGTATTCATAGTGCATGTTTTGCATATTTTGAATATTTTTACAATTATTATTATTATTATTATTATTATTATTATTATTATTATTATTATTATTATTATTATTATTATTATTATTATTATTATTATTATTATTATTATTATTATAATTATCATCATTATCGTTATCGTTATCGTTATCATTATCGTTATCATTATCATTATCATTATTATTATTTGCAATTGCATATATTTTTACAAATTTTCAATTAGCACAGGTAAATATTTAAAATGTTATTTATTTACTAACCTTTGTAAAATTAAAAACAAGGCATTACAAATAATTTGTTTGACAGTGATATATTGGATGTCTACGCTTTGACCATAGCAAATCGTATTCTAAGTATTTGTCCGCAAAAAATAAGATATAAACATATAAACGTAGGTTTAAGTAACTTAAGTAAAAGTGTTAGGATTTCAAACAGGATGTGACTGAATTTCGGCAATTGGTTTTTCTGATCTGTAGAAAGTGGTTTCATTGGCCTGTAATTTTTGTTTTCTCTGATGAATCTTAGTTTCATCTTAATGGACAGTTGAACACTAACAGTCGATTTTAGGCTTCAGAAAACCTAAGTCTTTAAATGCCTACCTAAAAATTGGAGTGTGGGGTGCTATTTTATATAATGAAACAATGCTGAGCAATATCAAAGAGTAATTCTAATACCATTTTTCAATTGCTTGACAGAAGAAGAAAAATCATAGGGTTAGTTTCAACAAGATTCTGCAGCAGCACATACCAATACCAATTAATTAAATGAAATAGGAGAGTCATTTAATGACAGAATTAGATGAGTTGAATATTGGCTCCTTTGTTTCCCTGAACTAGCAAGTTGTGGCTTTTATCCATTTGGCTCCTTGAAAGATAAGACCATATTGTTTTAATCTTGTATACTATAGGAACTTAATGGTAACTTCATGCAAGAAATTGCAAAGATTCCTTCTGTTGAGCTTAGGCGAATGAGTGACACCATTTTTGAGATATGCTCTTCTGTAACAAGGAACAGCTAGTACTATAAGGTAAAGCTTTTAGTGTGCCTCTGCCAGCGCTATTTCTCTGGTGACCCTCACTTCTCTTGCACAGTACCAGTGGGTTATAATATAATGACTGTATGTGTAGCTAATCATCATCCACCCACCTTACTGTGCCTGAAGTTAGCAATGCATCCCACATATGCAAAAGCCCTACAAATGGATAATCAATATATGCGACTGAGACATTAGCCAGAAACTTAGTCTGACATTATATTTAAAATTAAGGCATCATAGTTGAAGTTATTTTCCTTATTCCCATAAATATAGATCTTAAACAGATTTAATTTATTTTAAATATAACAGATACGTAACATTTATTATGTAATTTCACTTAAAAATTAAACTGCCCCCTTTTCCACATCACCACTCCTCCTTCCAGAATGGTAGTTGGTTGTATGATGGCAATTCTAAGAATGTCCAAACTCCACAGTTGAAGTTTTATTTGAACACATTGAGGATTTCACATTTATATTGCCTTTTGGTATAATTTTTGCACTTTGTCAGTAGCATTTTCAAAACATTAAAATGGTTTTCAAGTGATGGAAACTTAGAGGAGTAAAAGGCTTTGTTAACATTTCATATTATATCACATTTCTGAAAACAACCATCCCTATTAATGGCATCCAAAATAAACAGAATTAAAAAATTAAAAATTTGGGAGTTTTCTGTCAGCTACTGGACCTGTATATTTACAAATGTTCTTGTAATGTCTTATAAAGTAGGATCCTCAGAAAGGAAAATACTAGTTCACCTTTTTATTTATAGAATGGAGACATATTTGCATTACTTTTAATATTTTTTCTACTCTAGTTTAGTTATTTAATGGTAATAATGAATGGGTAAAATTAATAAGCATCTATTTCTACAGGATTATCTTAGTTATAGTTCAATAACTGTTAGTGATTATGGCATAAATGTGCCAGAATTATATGTGCTCAGAATATGACCCATGAGTATTCAACATTTGTTTACAGAGATACCTTTAGAATTTCACCTGTTGGAGTCGGGTACAGTTCATGGACTGGCATTTTGGTTTGATGTTGCCTTTGTTGGATCAGTGCAAACAGTCTGGTTGTCAACGGCACCCACAGAACCTTTGACTCATTGGTATCAAGTGCGGTGCCTTTTGGAAACACCTATCTTTGTTAAAGCCGGACAATTACTTACCGGAAGAGTTTTGCTCCTCGCCAATCAGAGGTAAATTTTTCTAAGTAATTTTTAAGAAAGTAAAAGTGGTGGAAGATGTGCTGTGATTGAAACATGAATGAACCACAGCCTCATTTATGCCTATATTTGTGATAATTACTCCTTTTATGTTATTTATTTTTTTTTTTTATCTTTTTTAAATGAATAGAAGCCGGTCTTAATTTTAATATTCATTATATACATTATGGTACTGTAATAAGTTTTTCCAGCTCCTCAAACAATATCAGATCAACTCAAGTTTGATCTTCAGCTTTTAGTGTTTCCATTGTTAGTAGTTCACTTAGTCTTAGTTTTAACACTCTTTATTTCCAAATATGTGTGACCTTCTATTAACTGAATTAAGTAAGCAATGCACAGTTTGCCTTGACAATCAAGTAATAGATGGGAATACCTTAAAGAGGAAGTGTTCCCATAAAAGCATACAGCATTAGTTTGCTATTTTGACTGTATTCTGTTAAAGAGCTAGGTGTGTGTAGTAAGAAATTTTCTTAGTTCCAGTCATCATATATATCAAATGACTGGCTTCATTTTTATTTAAAGCAAATTTTTTGATAATTAGTAATTTTAAGTAAAGTGCTTATTTTGTAACATAAGAAGAAAAATGTCCTGCCTGTAAAATATTAGCAAGAGCAGAAATGTCCAGTTCCATAAACTTTGCCATGGGGAAAACAGAGGAGTGAGATTTTATTTTTATTGCAGTGCATTCAGCTGCTTATTGTTTTTATGCTCTGAATTTCTCAAAGTGTACAGTACAGATGCCTCAAAAGAGGATGCAGTACTCTGAGGGGCTAGCAGTGTGCCTTGAACAGCAACCACTGAGCCAGGAAGGCAACTGAAATTAGTAAAAATAATTTTTTTTTTTTTTAAATAGGAAGTAAAAGAGATAAGAAGGGAAGTAAAAGAGATATTGGAGTTCCACAGAAGCACCTCCGTTAGTTTCGGTAAATGCTAACTGCGCGCAAGGAAGGGCGCAGGAATCATGGTTTTATCTGGCTATGGCCATGACACTAGGCCCTGACCATAGCACAGAGGCTCAAGGTGAGGATTGAAGGGAGTAAGGGGAGTGAAAAGGAGGTTAAGCATTTATTATAATAGTTTATTATATGAGACTGTGCACCAGTGGTGCTTGGGTGGGTATTGTGTAGTATTTGGGCCTATCGGCATTTTGGTCGCTGTGTAGTTGGATGGTTGAAGTTCTGTTGATTTGGAAGTGTCGAGGGATCTCGAGGTAAGTTGTTTTGGAGCAGCTCAATGTGGTCGGCAATTTCCGTGAAGTATTGCTTAAGTGTGCCTGGGTCGCAGCCATGGCCTACGTCGGCTATTGTAATCATGAGTTCAATGCTCCTATGGTTGAGTGCGTGTAGTAAATTGGCTGTGAACTTCTGGTCGGCGTTTGTGGTCATTGTTGCAGTTTCGATGCGTTGAAGCATTGTCTGCTGGGATGATGCAGTTGAGGCTAGCTGGTTGCTGAGTTCTTGGAGTTTTGCAAGTTGCTTTGTGATGGTGTGAACAGTGTCCAGTGCTGTCGAAATTGTCGTGAAGTTGGAACAGGTGGTTTCTGCTGTGGTCCGTGTCTTTTCCAAGTCCGAGCGTATGTCAGTAAGTAGATCGTTCTGTGAAGTGATGTCATCTAGTCGCGTCAATAGTTTGAGAAGAGCTTCACTGGCGGCTTCTTGGTGAGTGTTGGTGGCGGTGACAGCGTCCTCCAAGTTTCCCAGTCGGGTGGTGATATTCAGGGCCTCTGAGTGGAGGTCCTGTATCTCTTCAGTGGGGGATCTGGGTGAAGCTGCGGCAGCGAAGTTTTCTTCTAGGCGTCTGAGGCGAGTGTTGGTCTGCCGGAGTTCTTCCCGGAGCTCTTGAAGGAGAAGTAGTACTTCTGGTGAGGTGACGCGCTCGGCAGAGCTGGGTACTGTCCGTCTAAGGCTCGTCTCGCCTAGGCGGGGGTACAGGGGGCACTGTGCTTGCCCAGTGAAGTGGCCTGTGCCACAGCACGTAGCACAGTACCGCCGGCGCCGGCGAAGGTCATGGCTCCTGCACTCCGACGTTAGTGAAGGGCTGCCACAGTAGTGGCATCTCGGCGGTTCAGTGCAGTTGGCAGTGTTGTGTCCAAATGCACAGCACCTTCGGCAGGGGAAGTGCTGCTGAAGCTTACTCGGCTCGATTTTCAGGCATTGTCCTAACAAGGTCAGCCCGGTCCTCAGGGCAGCGTTGCGTTCCCCTGCCTCGATGAAGTGCAGCCAGACGAGTGTAGTGGGGCCCCTCCGAGACGTGATCCTGGTGGCTCTCAAGACTGAGGGCCATCTCTGTGAAGCAGTGGAGAAGATGAACCGCATAGGTAGGTCTCAAGGTGCCCCGACGATGACTGCGGTGTGTGCTGGTACTGGGACTGCCAACTGTTGTTGAATGGAGGCGTCGGCGGAAGTGTTGGAAGGTGACAGCAGCTGGTTGGGACGGCCTGCAGGTGGCTGCGCGGTTGCCGCTACTGGCGGCTCAGCTGGGCTGCTGCGAGCAAGTGCTGGTTGAGGTTGTGGTGAGCTTGACGCCTGTGTTGCGTCAAGGCCTGCAGGAATTTTTGGATTCCGGGAGGAGGCGCTGGCCCAGAGCTTCCCATGCAGCTCTTCAGGCGGCTCCCCTTCCACTGCCGGCAGCAGCAGAGAGGCAGGAGACGATGTCCGAGAGCTGGTGGCTGAGAGCTGCGGCGGAGCTGCTGGCTGGCTGGGCTGCTTAATGGTCCCAGTGTTTCTGTGTTTCTTGCCCATTCTGCGACGAGATGAGTCGAGAGTCGAGTCCGAGAGACGAGTGAGTCGAAGTGATTCGAGTCGAGTGCTGGTCTCACTGAGTGGTGACAATATTTGCAGGCTTAATGCATAATATATGCTTTTCTCTATTTATTACACATACTCAAATTAGGAAAATATGGACATGCATTAAAGATGTACAAAATAAGTTATTTCAGAAAGAAGAATATCATATTGAAATCCACCGGAACAATTTGTACAGTGTGATTAAAACAAGCAGCCATGCTTTTAATGGCACCTGGGTTGTGGCTGCCTGTTGCTTCCCTCCCGACATCCCCCACCCCCACATGGACCGCCTTCTGCTTTGAAACATAAAATTGAAGAAACAGGGTCATGTAGAACCATTATTTCAATTCTGAATGTTCCTTATATTACTGACCTTTCCGAAGCTGATGTTGGAAATGTTCTCATTCTGCTCGAAAATAGATATTACAGATTATCATAGAACATGCTGCTTTTCTTATTGGGATATGTTTGTTACTTCTTCCAATATATTATTTTGCGCTTCTTGTAATGTCAAAGGATTAGACTTTTATACTTTCTTTCAAACAGTCCAAAAGTAAAAATTACAAGTTTTGGGCACAGGGATGAAGATTCTGCTTTATAGAATTGTAAGTAAAAAAAACTTTATTCTTTAGCAAATTAGACCATAATTGGAATACCACATGACTGAAAACTACAAAAGAACATTAGCTAATGCCTTCATTTGTCATACGTGGCATGGGTCAGGACACACTACGTGATGTAATGGCGGCAGTTGGCATCTCAGCAGGCAGTTAAAATCATCCGAGTCCAGTTACCAATGAAAGCATCACCGCTTAATCTGATGACCCTGTATTTTATGGAGACATTTATAACAGAATTGGCAAAAGATTGGAAAATCCATCTATCTGTTTTATTCCTACTTCAGGTAGATCTGAAATAAAGCTAAATAGGAAAAGGAAGAAGTAAAAATTTGTTCTCTTTTAAAAATTAATTGAATAAAAAATAATGAGGCCGTTCATGGAAATGAGACAGAAACTTTTTGATTCTCGTTTTCCATTAACAGGAGATTCAAGAATTTAATTTGCCATTAATGCTACCGAAGATGAAATTCCAGGCCATTGGGATAATTGTGAAAAGTGGTGGTATGACAGTTATTCATAGTGTGCATCCCTGTACTGTTTATATCCAGTACATATTAGAGTACATTCTTTAAAGGACAGTATGTGAATACTGGTCCTGGGAGTGTACATTAGCCTAATTGTATATGGTACTTATATAAGTGAATTTTACCAATTATGTGTAGCATTAACTTTGCTGTAAAAAGATATTGTGTGTTTCCACATTGTCATTGGCATAAGGTTGCTAAGGATTACAAACCCACATTTTTTGAGAAACTCCCCTTAAAAAATAAAATATCTGAAAAGATTCTATAAAATTATTCAGTCACTTAACGTTAGAAGACCACATGCTAAGAACTATGAATAAAACTACCAAAACTATCAATGTAGTTAGCTGCTTTGTTTTGCTATCCTTGAAAGTGTTAAAGTACATAGTGCAGTCTTCCACATTTGTTTTTGTTCTTGAAACTGGCCAAACAGTAGCTGTTATAAAACCAAGAACAGTGGGTTCAGTATTGCAGAGAAGTTGTGGATCTTTGCTAGAATACAAAGAAAAGTAAGTGAATACTAGTTCACCAATTATGACACTGAATATACTGCTTCAGAATCCAGAAAGCTATGTAAAATGCCTATGTGCTTATATAGAATAAAAAGAAGTATTTCAGAAAGTGGAGTGCCATTGTTACTAAAATTAGGCAAGTGAGTCAACCTTGTATATACTTTTCTCCACTTACAAGTTTTTTATGAAGACTAGTTTCTGGGGACTTCTCCCCTATCGTCAGTTCTGTGGTTGACTGATGATGCATCTGGTGTCTGCATCTGGCTTGGTGTTGTGCTGCCATCTAATGTCCTGGTAAGTTTGATGATGTCATCTACCGCGGGAATTTCAAAATTCATCAAGAGGTCCTGTTTCTTCATAATAAATATGTTTTCCCAAATCTGTAGTTCCAGAGGTTTCTTTACCTGTTTGATCAGTTCTATTTCTTGTTTTATGTTGTGATTCTCAGACCAAAAGTGATGTGCTACGGCCGACTTGTCCATTTGTTTGAATTTAATATTTCTGAAGTGTTCTTTCATTCTTGTTCCTAGATTCCTTTTGGTCTTACCAATGTATATCTTGTCACAATCCTGGCAACTCATTTGGTAAATGCCTGATGATTGAGTTTTCGGTGTGCTATTTTTTAGAGGGTGTATTATTAAGTTGTGGATGTTGTGTTTGTTTTGAGGGGCTAATTTTATGTTGAAGTTCTTAAATATCTTTTCAAATTTCTTGAAGTATTTTGGATGAAATGTAAATTTTCCAACACCAGATATGGAAATACTGTGAAATAACTGTAAATCGTGTAAAAACAAGTTGAATGCAGATGCATTGATATTTAATGTGTTCTGTTCAAATTACCTCTAAGCCTCCACTCTCTTCTTGCTAGGAAACTTACTTTTTGTTTGTTTCATTCAAAGCTTGAAATTAAACATGAATATCATACAGCAAAGGCATGTATAGATTATTTTGTCCTATGTATTTAATTATAAATAGACCTTTAAAGGACTCAAAAAAACAAATTTGAGGTACCCAAAATACAGTTTCTCTAAGCTAAATATTTGATTTTATACATCTAAAACCATTTCTGCATTCTAATATCACATGTTGAAAAAAGCAGTTTATTGATGAGCATTGCAAATTAGCAGTAGCATAAATACTTTATTATTATGGCTTCAAAATGTGTGTATTGTGACTCTGTGGGTGTGTGAAATTAAAAGTCCAGGTTACAAACACTAAAAATTGCTCTTTATTTCCGTAGAAACACACTTTAGTCAACCTGACAGTCCAGAATTAAGGCACATACACAATACAACTTGCAAGGTCATCGACCACAAACAAAGTTAACTTTTACAGCTGTTCATGCACACGTGTCCAATTACAGACTGACTGTCCCCCAGTGGCGGCTTTTATAGCTTACTCAGTATCCGATATGTTCTCGAACAATCAAGACGGCACTAGGAGAAAGACGAACTCTCCAGAAATTCGTCTGCTTCCCCCACCGAGCTTTTATCTCTGCACTGCACTGACCATGTCTTTGAACTCGTCCCTCACGCTGCCTCAGCTCAACAATGCGTTCACGACAGTATTATGTCTTAAATTATGAATTTATATAGCTGTGAAGACTTTCATGATGAAAGTTGCATAAATATGAGATTTCAGGCTTTGAGTTCATAGTCTACATATAATTATCAAACTTATGTGTTTCCTCATGCACTGTGGCTGACATCAGGGCAGGTGCTACACTTCACAATTTTTATTCTAAATGTTTAAAAATTGCCACTGAAGGCTGGTATCAGGTATGCCCCCATTTATAGTCTCAAAACTTATTGAATATATCACTTATGAGGGACCATCAAGTGATGTAAAAGCTTGAATTTATTATTCAAAATAGCACATTGAAATATGTAAACCAATCCAATATTACATTGTATCATGCATATATAATATATTCACATGAGATCCATGGTAGTAAAAATGTGTGGGCAGAGATTTTCAGTATACTGTTGGAGTGAAATTCTCTTGAACTCCAGATATGATGTGTTGCTGTGGACACTGCCTATTGTCGGGAAGTGAACGAGAGGGAGAGAACAATGGCTGTGGTTACAATTAACCTTGTAAACCTTGTATGAGTGTTAAAACTATGTAGTAATTTATTTTAAGTCATAATATAGTAATCACAAGACTAATTCATTTATTTATATGTTTTAAAGATATTCAAGGTAAAAATTTAAATGCTACATACTTGTCAATAACAGGGCAATTCTGCTTAATCTTCTTCAATGTATTAAATATCCTGTAAATGATAGTGAAAATTAATAAAAAGATGTCTGGAACACTAGGGTATTTTGCACCAGCTACATTTGAGCAAAGAAAGTTGATCAGTTATTGTCTTCCATAAGAAATTTGCAAGTACGAGTTCCTTTTCTGATGCAATAGCTGTGCTGTTTTCATGTGCTTAGACTTGCTAATTTCAACCAATGTCTGTGTGACAAACAGGAGTATGTTGACCATTCTTGATTGTAAGTCAATGATGTGCATTTTAGAACATTGTTACACTGGTGAAAGTTCATACCAATGTTATTTAGCTTAAAATCACAGATGTCAGTCCATTATTTTGAACATTCAGAAAATGTGCCTGTGTAACTTCAGAAGTTGGTTTTGCTGGAATGATTTACACCTTTAACTTAAGTTTCATAGTTACTTTATGAAACTATTTCATATATATTTAATTATCTTTGTGTGGTGACAGCTTGATTTCCCTGGTCTAGGGCTATCACACTAGTGTCTGGTTCCCAAGGTCAGAAGTTCAAACCAAGTGGAGGGCGATGAATATTTTTCAGGTGCAAAAATCCTTAGCATAGCTTTCTTCTGAAGCTGGTAGTCCCATGTTGTAGATTTTCAGCACGTAGCCTCAAGCTTGATAGAGAGACCTCAGAGCAAAATAATGCAGTCTTTCATGCCCAATATAGAATGGGACACTGAGTTTAAGACTAACAGTTTAATAACAAATCCTTTCATGGAAGTGTTGAAAACAGTGTTGTTGTATAAATTAAATTTATTGGGAGTCGATTAATGACACTAAACAACACTTACTTTTAAATTTTCCCGGAACTAGTTTCAGAGGCCTTCCCTCTATCCTCAGCCGGACATCGACTGGTTCTCCTTGGTGTAGCTGGCAATATTTTGTCATCAGTCTCCTCTGGTGGCGGTTCCAGAAACTTGCTGAACAAATCTTTCTGGGGGATGTCGAAATTGAATACTTTGTTCCTATTTTTTGAAATAGAGATTTGTTCTCATGTGGACAGTTCTTGTTTCCCTGTTGTATGTTTTAGTAATTTTGGTTCTGGATTTATGTTGTGGTTTTTTTTCCCAAAAATGTGTGGCAACTGCTGAATTTTCTAATTGTTTGTATTTTATGTTCCTAAAGTGATCCTTTGCTCTTGTTTCTAAATTTCTTTTGGTTTTTCCAATATAAATTAGACTACAGTCACAGCATTCAATTTGATATATCCCAGATTTTTTGTTAGATGGAATGGCATCTTTGATGTTTGAGCAAATTAGGTTTTCAAAGGAGTAATGGTTCACTGGTGCTAGTTGAATGTTTTGTTTTTTGAAGACTTTTTTGAATTTATCAAAGGCCCATGCATGGTAAGTGAATTTTTTGAAGATCATTTTAGTTTCTGTAGCTGAGAGGGTTGTGGTTTCCTTTAGTAGTTTCTTCTTTTTTGCTAAGTTCAAGAACTGTCCACATGGGAACAAGTCATTATTTCAAAAAATAGGAACAAAGTATTCAATTTCGACATCCCCCAGAAAGATTTGTTCAGCAAGTTCCTCGAACCGCCACCAGAGGAGACGGATGACAAAATATTGCCAGCTACACCAAGGAGAACCAGTCGATGTCCGGTTGAGGATAGAGGGAAGGCCTCTGAAACTAGTCCCGGGAAAATTTAAAAGTAAATATTGTTTAGTGTTATTAATCGACTCCCAATAAATTTAAGTTTAATAACAGTTTAAGACCATCCATAATAAAAATTCAGTTTTGACTTAGTGGCAAGTGCTGCAGCATGATAGACAGGAAGGAATTATCCCATGCTCAATACAATTGATAGTTGTGAATGAATGTGTCTGTATGCTTTATGATTGTGTAACACTGCACACTACTCTCTCACCACAGTGTTATCTCAGAATGCATTTCCTTATTGATGCCAGATTGATCCGCATTGTACATGTGTCAGCATCATCCTGGTCTATAAGGAAGTTTCTCTTCTTTCCAGGAATATAGTATATTATTAATAGTTCCATCTTCTTGTCTATGGCAAATTGCAAAGTTTTTTAATGATCCTGTATGGAAATGATGCTTGAAATTCCATATTCATTTTGCACTTGCTGGCAAAGGTAAATCAAGTGATTTGGCTTCTTCACAGGCCCATTTTTGTAAGTTCATATTGTATACTATCAGGTTGTTTGATGAACTTCCATAAATTTGGTACTAAGTGGCAAAGCACCCAGTATTTGACCTTTATTGAGAGCACTGCATTCCCTTATGTTTACTAGCACAGCAAAGTATTAGTAACTAGGCATACAGTAAGTAATGCAACACGAAGTACTTCAGAGCTGTGTGTGTCGGATATGAAAGATTGGCAATTATTATACCTAGCACAATTACATAATATGAAGAAATAACCTTAATGATAAATGCATTAAATGTATACCAAGTAATTATTTACTTGGCCAACCTATCTGATCCACAGGTTTATTTTCGGGGATTTTCCCGGGTCCCTAGGCAAATGCTGGGTAGGTTAATTATATCCTCTGAATTTCCTGTCCCTCCATTTCACCTCCATTACCTTTTCAATCATCTCTTATCTGGTGGTTTCTTTCAGGGTAGAAGTATTGGCAGAAGTCTTGTTGGTGCATAGTGGGATCGCATGCTCTGAGTGGACACTTTCTCCTCCAGTGGGACAGACTCCAGTCTCTGAGCCGGCCTAGTGGGCTGATTCAGGAATGCGGCTGGCAGGATACCAGTTGTACAAGCCTGCCTGGAGTCTTCCTTGCTCTGTGGGTGGGGGGGCCTCCGGTCTCTAAAACAACATTATGACTGTTTTGAGTCCATGGTAGGTGGGATGATGATTGTTCTGGACTGCCAAGGAGTTTATATCTAGTACAGTGTAAACCCATCCTGTACTGTAGTGACTCCTTGGGGTCGGCCACCCTGTTTCTCCTCTCACCCCATTCTCCCTCCCGGGGGTGCCCCACTTGGGGCATAGGTTCAATAGACCAGTCTGGTCGAGATGCCAAATCCTCTCCAAACAATTCAATCCAATCCACTTATTGACTGTAATATTTTTGAAAGAATAAACTGAGGCTAAACTTTTGCAAATTTACATAAAAGAAAAAAAAGATAAGAGAAAACACAACTTGGTTACTACATTGTGTTATAAAATACCTTCTGCAGCAATAGGAATTACTTGGCAATCTAATTTTCTAGTGTAACTAAATTTCAATCTGTTGAACAGGATAATTTCTAAAAAGGTAATTTACTGAACTGGCAGAGGTTTAATGTCAAACATTTCATCAGCAGTGTATCGTTGCAGAAGTATGTCTCATTGTTATTGTTGCCATTATCATATAGAAATTGTCAAACTCGGTGCTTCTTGTTTCTATAGTCCCAATAATCATAATCAGTTGTCTTCTCATTTGCAAAAAAAATCTGGCACTAACTGAAAACTTTTCTTAGTGGTCATCACACTTTTGTTATTAAGTAATTTCTGTGACTACAGAAATATAAATAATATAAATAATATAAATGTAATATAAATGTAATTTTCTAAAGTGTAATCAGTCTGTATAAATGGGCCTTTGCCATGATATAAACATGATTTAAAAGCACCAGAATGTGAAACTGTGTATAATATTGGATACTATTGAATGCAGCTAATGAAACACAATATTGCACAATGTCATGATGAAACTGAACAAAAAAAGAAATACAAATTTTAATTCGGTCTTCTTTCATCTTGTCACAATATTAAATCATATTATATACAATTTCTCATGCCTGATGATCTATGACATGTTGCTGTCAGAAGAGATGTTTGCATCTGAACAGTGTATATTTACTGACTTGTCGTATATGTGTGACAGGCTCACATGTACAGTTCGACAGTTTCACATTCTTTCCAATATGCCTCATGGGTTTGTCATCTGGTAAATACCAAATTGTAAATCTGCTTAGATTTATCTGTCTTAAATTAGGAGATGATTGTTGGTAGAATCTGTGATATTTTCCTTAAAGTAATACAGCTGCATCTCATGCTACAATAAATATCTGTTTTTCACAGAGTTCTAGCATAATTGAAGAAATATTTGTTTTGACTTCCAGTTCTCTGCACTCATGCATTTGAGAGAAAAGGAAAAAAGGTTATAAAGACCATCTACTCTCTGTTTTATGGGCTCTTTGGTCCTGATATTAATTCATGTTTTGATGTCTTTTTGTTAACAGTACTGTCAGTTATGAGGATCATATCAATACTGCCAGTATGTCAAAATTTCATCTTAAAGAAGTTGTTTTACATGCTAGTAAGTCTTCTGACATGGGCTGTCACCTTTTAATGACACTTACAAA
Source organism: Mantis religiosa (assembly GCA_030765055.1). Lineage (NCBI taxonomy): Eukaryota > Metazoa > Arthropoda > Insecta > Mantodea > Mantidae > Mantis > Mantis religiosa. The sequence goes on along the minus strand of CM060950.1, from coordinate 30,176,945 downwards.
CCATCGTCTAGACCAGCTTTGAATTTTTTTTATTTTTTTATTTGTAATTTACATCCTCCAACGTTAAGTCATATCGGACGATGAGTGGAAAGGATGAAATGATGCTCAGATGAGCCCAGGGTCCATAGAGCTTAGAGTTACCTGACATTCGTCTTTCAGGATAAGGGAAAACCCCGGAAAAACCTTATCCAGGTAACTTACCCTGACCGAGATTCAAACTCAGGACCTCGTGAATGTGAGGCAGACATGCTACCATCCATGCTCTTCTGTTAGAAATTCATATTCTTTGTACACTTAGTGGTTGTATTCATTAATATCTAAATTCTGCATATACATTATCAGACTATTAATCTGTCTACTAAATACTGAAATATTGTTTCATCTTCTTTGGTTAAAATGGAGAGCTAGAAGTCCTTTTAAAATGCTTATGTAAAGTATTCACTATATTAAGAGGGTTTAATTTTGACACAATATTGCTTCATATGCACTTGATACCAGGTTCTCTGCACTCACTGTTAGTACTCTCCCCCACCTCCCCCAATGATAAGTAGTGCCCTCAGCAACACATTGTGCCAGCAGTTCAAAGGAACTTTATTCCAGTTGGACACTGATGACTCCTAGCTGCACCTCTTTACTACTCTTTAGCTTTCGGGCATTTGTGTGTATGTGCACATGTGTAATATCCACAGGTTTTACATGTTGCAGTATGGTCTTTCAAATGGTGTATTTATTGGTTTCAGATTTCCTTATCATTGATTATAAATTGAAAAACTATTTGTAGTCAGATTTTTTTGACACTTCGTCACATACATTTTTATATTACTAGTTTCAGAAGCCATTGCTTCCATCCTCAACCTCTTTCTGACTCTGTGAAGCTGTGAAACTCTTTCCAACTGTGTAAGTTGGAAAAAAGTTGAAGATGGAATAATGGCTTCTGAAACTAGTTCCTCAAATAGTATTTTAATATTATTTTTATATTAGTCTTAATATAAAAATGTAAGTGACAAAAGTGCCCCCCCCCCCTAAAAAATGACTGCATAGTTGTTTATAAATTTTCTTTCTTTGCAAGGATGCTTGGGTAGCTTTGTAATTTTGTTCACAGCACTCCTGTTGGGTGTACATGGTTTGAGTCCCAGCTCAGGAAATGGTGATTTTAAGTCAGCCCTATCCAAGCCTTCACCTCTGACTAACTCATGTGAAGTTATCCCCACGGCCCAATGTTGTTCAGTTGGCAGTAAAAGCTGTAGTTCCTCTCATTCCATTCCCAACCTCATGATCTACTATCAAAGGTAATGAACACTGCCCTTTAGATGCTTCCACATCAGAAATGGGTCCAGTTATCCTTTGAAGTGGGCTACCCTCAGAACAATTTAGATCATATACGAGAACCACTGGGACTGATGATGATCTCCGTTTACAGTGCTGTTAAGTAACAGAATCATATCAGCACTGCCAGTGAACTGAAACTTTATTCCAGTCTCTTACGTCTAGTAAACTACTGACATGAGGTGTCACTATTCAACACACTTAAAGACCACTGGTCTGGTCTGGCTGGGTTTGAACTTATGATCTTTAATATAGATTGATGAACCCTTGTCAATGGAAACACATCATACGTGTCATTGCAACTTAAATGCTCTACAGATGATATGGACTCTCACAATAATATAAACAGAACCTAATATTGGAAAAACTATTCATATTCAGTTTTTCACACTCCATCACATTTTTTGAGGGAATAGTTTCGGGAGGCTGTTGCTTCCAATTTTAACCTCAAAGGTTCAACTGTCATCTAAATCAAATCAAATCTCTTATTGTCGGCTGCTGTCTTCTCTTTGGTGATGAAACTATGAACTACTTTACCATATTATTCACTGGTGGGATTTCAAAGTTATTCGGTCGTTATTTTTCCATATTAAGATGTTCTTTCACATTGTCAGTTTATTTTGGCTTATCACACATTTTAATAATTTTGTATTTGGGTCAAGGTCATTGTTTTCATTCCAAAAGTGAAATATTACAGCTGACTTTTCTTTGTTTCAATTCATTTTCCTGTTTCAATTCAGTTTGATGTTTTTAAAATGCTGTCTGACTCTGGTTTTTATTTATTTGTTTATTTGTTTATTTTTTTGTTGCCCTGTGTAGCACTGACAACATCAGAGAGCATTTTAATTTGGGGTAAAAAATGTTCTTTACTCTGTCCTCAGAAATCCCAGCAGTCGATAATTTAATAAAGAAGTTTATAGTTCCACCACCAGAGTGAAGGCAGCAGACAACAATAACAGACGATAGTCGTACCTTTGAGTTTGAAAATGGATGCAATAGCTCCCGAAACTAGTCCCTCAAAAAATAAAAATGTGACAGAGTTTAAAAAAATGATTATAAACAGTTTTTTCAAGTATTTTGTATGTCACTATTACTAAATTCCTCTTAACATGCTTGAAACATAGTAGATTAAGAACAGCAATGTGAAATAACTGTTTGAAATGTAGATGAGAAAGGAACAGACAAAATCTTAAGAAAAGCTAATGAATATATGCAAGCTCAATTTTATTTAGATATGTATATTTTAAGAGGCAAGATTGTTAGAAAACTCTTGGCAGCAACAGCAATGAGCACTAACAGAAATATTTGATAGTGAAGAGGATGAAGTCAGAGGGATGTCAAAGTCAGCCAAAGAGAGCTTGTATTCAATTTCTCTTTCTCCAAAATGAAATGATTAATTCACAACATATGTTTTTCTTAATGTATATCCTCCAACATTAAGTCATATCGGATAATGAATGAAACGGGTGAAATTATGCTCAAGTGAGCCCAGGGTCCATGGAACTTTTAAGTTAACCGACATTTGTCTTTCAGGATAAGGGAAAATCCCAGAAAAACCTTACTTAGGTAACTCACCCTGACCGAGATTTGAACTTGCGATCTCTTGAATGTGAGGCAGTCACACTACCATCCACACTACTGAGGCGGGCTGAACATAGATTAGATGGACTCTTTAATCCTATGTTATTCACAACTTTGTCTTTTATTGCTGTATGAAAGAATTACTGAAATACACATAGAAAATAGGCCCTTTTAAGGTTTTGAAGCTTTAGAATAAAACTCCGTGGTTAAAATAGGATTTTTAATATTTTATATAAAATTGAAGATATTTAACTAGTTTTAATGTCTTCTTGCACATAAAAAAGTATATATTTAGCCTAGAATCACAGGTATGATTACTAATTAGTTTACTCTGGTAAATAATAAAAATTTTATTTTGGATTTAATGTCTCATTGCTTCTCATATTTTGAGCTATCAAGAGAAATTATAGCCTTTACACACAATCTCAAAACTACTGATAAACATTGATCAGACAAGAATACTTCAAGCTTGATACATGGAGAATTAAAATACTGTAATAAACAGGAAACTTGTCAAATATATGCTAAACAAATACTTGGCATCTGTAGTAGCTAACCGGCAATATTTAAAATTTCAGACAGAGTTATGATGTCACAATAGAACTTTGTGTAGAAGGCACAGGAACAAGGTCGTCTAATACCTTGGATCTCAAGAATCCGTATTTCCGCTACACAGGGCAGGCTGCTCAACCTCCTCCAGGTGTGAACCATACATCCCCAAGCGAAACATACTGGGGACAGCTGGATGCTCAAGGGGCAAGGCAAGGTGAGGTTCTCTACTACTAATAATACTACTACTTATCATTATCATTGTTATTGTTATTATTTATTTATTTTTGTTATTTTTATCTTTTTATTATCATCATTTTATATTATTTTTATTTTTATATTATTATTGTTATTGTGTTATTAATTTTGTCATTGTTAATAAGTCAGACGGTCTGCATGATGATTAGGTACATTGCAACGCAAATTGCTGAGCAAGAATCCGTAATGATGGTGTTGTACAGTAGAATACTTATAAAATAATTTAGTAGTTTAGTGGTCATTTATCACTTCAAACTTATAAAATAGCATTTATACACATTTTTTCAATGTTTTTTCTATACAACTAGAAAGAGAAATTAGAACTGAACTTTGTTGCTTTAAAACTGGTTAGTTTTAAGGAAATAAAAACACTTTTGAATTCCAATACTCACTGTTGATACTAACAATTATCAGCATATAAATAAAAATGGGCAGATGTATAGCTTTGCTACAAAAAATGAACCATTCCCAGATGCTGTGAGTTAATCAGAGAACTTGTGTGGGGTTGGAAATGCAATAATGGAACGATTGCAGAAGGTTCTGTCAGTGAACATATTGATCATGCATAAGACAAACCAGAAAGATAATGTGTAGTCTTGCTGTAGCCAAATAGTTTCCAAGGTATTACTCCTCTTCATAATCTCTTTGGGTTCAAGTTCCAGACAATTTTTATTTTTAATTATTAGTTTATTCTAGAACATCAAGTTGCCTGAATATTATATCATACTTAAGTATAGTATTTTCTATGTAAATACAAGTACAAAATCACAAATTTAATTTATTAATTACAGATAACAAAAAAAAAAAAAAAAAAAAAAAAAAAAAAAAAAAAAAAAAAAAAACAGAAATGTGCAGAACATACACAAGCAAACAAACAATGATATTTGATGTATGAAACTTCAGCATTTATAAGTGCCTAAACCTTCGGAGCATAGATGATGCCATAACTCTGTAGTAGTGTGTATGGAATGCTTTAATACCTCCTGCTTCTTGAATTTATTCTCCTAAGCTATCTTGCTCCTTATGTGCAATTAGGAAAATTTGATACAACTTTTTTTTTCTTTTCCATCTGAATCGCATATTTTCAATAGGATTCAAATTTGGTAAACAGGAAGGCTATCCTATATCCTGATACCCTACTTCTCAGAAAACAAATTTGAAGCTATTAAATTTTAGATGAGTCGTATTTCTTACACATCTGCTTCACTTTCGTACCTATTTTGAGGACATGTTTCGCAAATCTTCGTTTGCATCTGCGGCTCTTGTGCGACTGACGCTAGATCCAGCGGTGTGGGTAATTCTGGGGTTGTTGCTGCCATCGGTTGATTTAGTGATGAACTGAAATGTGGGATTCTCTTCTAGCGGGATTTCAAAGTTCATTAGTTGGTTTTTATGTTTTTCTATGTATATCCTCTCCCATATGACGAGTTCACTATGTTTTTGTATGTATTTTAGTAATTCTGTGCTATCTTCAATTTCATGATTTTCAGACCAGAAATGAGCTGCTATTGCGGACTTATCAATATTTTTGTATCTTAAGTGCCTGAAGTGTTCTTTCTTTCTAGTGCCTATGTTTCTTTTTGTCCTCCCTATGTAAATTTTTTCACAGTCTTTACACTTAATCTTGTAAATGCCTGACTTTTCCTCTGGTTTTATCTTATCAGTATTATTACTGTGAAGTAGGTTTTTAATGTTGTAATTGTTTTTTGGTGCCAATGTTATATTGTATTTCTTGAATATTTTTTGGAACTTTTTTGTGGCCCAGGGGTGGTAAGTAAATTTAGCAAATCTAATTTCTTGTTTTATTGGTGTGAGAGCTGTGATCTGTTTTAATTTCTTTTGAAGTTTGAATAATTTTAGTTTTTTATCTACAACAACATGGAGGTAAGATCGTTCACATTTGAATATTTCAACGAACATTTTGGCAACAAGAAAGAAATAAAACAATATTTGAAACTAAAGACAAAAAGAAGGTTAATATCAGCGGACATAAAATTTATCAACAATTGCCTAAAACGTAACATTTCTCCGAAATTTGTAAGAAAAATAGTAAAATTTAACAACAACAGTATAGAACAATTAGCTGCTGAAAAAGCCGTGTTAAAATCCGAAAAAACAAATCACTACAGAAAAATAACTAATATAGACCTCTCTTTGTACAACCTACATCTGAAACTTGTAAAATTACTAGGAAACACAGCATGGGACCACTTAGAAGCCAAATCATTTGAACATATCAATTATAAAGTCAAAGAGAAAGTTTATCGTCAAAATAAGAAACTAAAACGTAATCATAATCATTGGCAACCAAAACATAACAAAATTTCAGCAAAGAACGCATCCCTATACAATGTAATTAATCTCTCAAAGCAAAATTTTAACAATGAAGAAATAGATGTACTTAACCAAGGCCTAAAAACATGTATAACATACTCCAGCAACCCGGATGAATTCATTGCAGATATAGAATTAGCAGTAGAAGGCTTGGAAACCATGGACAAAAATATAATTAGGAAAAAATCAGCTCCTATATTGGAAAACTTAATAAATAAAAAGCCAATAAAACATTTGAAACAAATTCAGATAATTAAATCTTTAAGGAAAAAGGATGTAATCTTCTCAAGGGCTGATAAAGGGAACAAAATAGTAATCTTAGATACAGCTACATACAAAGAAAAAATGTTAGAGTTACTACAACAAAAAGAATTCCAGGAAATAGATTCTAATCCACTCAACCGATGCATAAAAGATGTACAAAAAACCATCATTAATAGTAAAATTTTAACAACTACAGAACAAAAAACTATCAAACCAGACAACCCTACCCTTGCAAGAATATATGGTTTGCCTAAAATACACAAACCCAACATACCCATGAGACCCATTGTAAATAATATAAACACTCCTACTTACCTTCTGGCAAAATGGCTAACCAAAAAATTTCAGTCCTTTCCACAATTCCATACTCTGAGTATAAAAAACTCTTTAGACCTGGTAGAAAAAATTCAAAATCTTAAACTAAAACCTCATGACACTTTAGTATCCTTTGATGTCCGCTCCCTCTTCCCTAGCATTCCATTAGACAAACTTTTGATTCAACTGAAAAAATGGCTAAATTCTATAAACCTGGATGCCAATGCAATAGAAGAATATTTGGCAATGACTGAATTATGTATACATCAAAATTATTTTGTCTTCGATGGAAAATATTATAAACAAATTTCAGGACTAGCTATGGGAAGCCCGCTATCACCATTTTTGGCCAATCTATACATGAGCTTTTTCGAAACACATATTACTAAAGCCTTCCCTCATATGTTTAAAACATGGTACAGATACGTAGACGACATCTTTGCAATAGTGCCCTACAAACTAATAGATGATGCTTTGAAACTACTCAACCTGCAAGAACCCAGCATACAATTCACAGTAGAAACTGAAGAGGACTGTACTCTACCTTTTTTAGACCTTAAAATCAAAAAAGGCAATGAAAAACTAGAATTTGGCATTCATAGAAAAGCAACACACACAGATAATTACATCAAAGCAAATAGTTTCAACCCAATTCCACACAAACATGCAACCATCAACAGTCTGACACACAGATTAGTAAATCTACCTCTCAGCCAGCAAGAATATCAAAACGAATACCATCAAATCTTAAAAACTGCAATTAAAAATGGATATGGAAAAAACCTTGTAGATAAAAAACTAAAATTATTCAAACTTCAAAAGAAATTAAAACAGATCACAGCTCTCACACCAATAAAACAAGAAATTAGATTTGCTAAATTTACTTACCACCCCTGGGCCACAAAAAAGTTCCAAAAAATATTCAAGAAATACAATATAACATTGGCACCAAAAAACAATTACAACATTAAAAACCTACTTCACAGTAATAATACTGATAAGATAAAACCAGAGGAAAAGTCAGGCATTTACAAGATTAAGTGTAAAGACTGTGAAAAAATTTACATAGGGAGGACAAAAAGAAACATAGGCACTAGAAAGAAAGAACACTTCAGGCACTTAAGATACAAAAATATTGATAAGTCCGCAATAGCAGCTCATTTCTGGTCTGAAAATCATGAAATTGAAGATAGCACAGAATTACTAAAATACGTACAAAAACATAGTGAACTCGTCATATGGGAGAGGATATACATAGAAAAACATAAAAACCAACTAATGAACTTTGAAATCCCGCTAGAAGAGAATCCCACATTTCAGTTCATCACTAAATCAACAGATGGCAGCAACAACCCCAGAATTACCCACACCGCTGGATCTAGCGTCAGTCGCACAAGAGCCGTAGATGCAAACGAAGATTTGCGAAACATGTCCTCAAAATAGGTACGAAAGTGAAGCAGATGTGTAAGAAATACGACTCATCTAAAATTTAATAATTTTTCGCTTCACTGTGGTGTTCCAATACAGTTAAATCTCGATAAATTTGAAGCTGTTTAACATGTTTGGACTGGATAATTATTCAGGATGAATTCAATAAACTGTCAGTGTGTATCATCATTGGAGAGGGAATCAAATTTTCTGAAGTATGATCTCATATTTTGCTCTGTTTACTGTATCACCTAGCTTCCACAACACATCCAAACTGCCATTTGATATCCAACTCCAAGACACAGATATGGGACTGAGTAGCAGTATTCTTTAGCCATGCATCTTACATCATATCAGGATCTTTTGGATGTTAAATCTCACTTCTCCCTTATGTATAAGGAAGATATCACTTGGAGAATATTGTTATCCTGGCTGTGTTTAGCATTTTCCATTAGGTGAAGTTGTCTGTGATAATCTTGTCAGATGTATCTTCATAGCTGCTCTCCATGTGAGCAGTTCGGTTTCGTTTATATAACACAGATCAATTGAGCAGATCCACAGAACTGCTAATTTGCCTTCGTAGCAGAAGCAGTTTGGAAGGGATTCCTTTCTCCTTCTAGAATTGAAGCAGTAGTCTGATACAGGGTTGGACACACATCTTTCCGAACCAGGATAATCTTGCCCATTTCTTGAGCTGTAAATGTAGGAACTCCACTACATTTTTCAGCCTCGTGCAGAAATGCTTGTGCCAATAACAAGCTGAGATTGCTTTATGACAATAATCTTTGAGTGCTCTGTCCATGGTACAGGCAATATGATTTACTGAGAAAAGCCTGTATGAGGTGGTTGCATTTGCACAAAGGATATATTTTAATTGCATATTAACGTCAGGGCCGTAATGAAGGGGGAATGCAGATGTACGCCATTCCCCCACTATTTTTTAGAGGGGGGCGCAGTCCCCTTACTAATATTATTTATACTCTTTTTAATTCATTACCTTTCAAAATGGTGCAAAAATACAGAATATATACATTCAAAATACATTCAAATAATGTTTGACTATTCACGGACCTCCAGTACATATGTGGAACCCAGAGGATTTCATAAAGGAATGGATAAAAAGTCGTACGCATGCTGAGGACAACCAAAGCAGGAAGGCGAAAAATTTTTAGGTGTGCATCCCCCCACTTTTTTTTGTTAGGAATACGGTCCTGATTAACGTTAAACATTGCTCTGCATGAGAAACAATATCATGCAATTAATTTGCAATAATGTCACATATATTTATAAAGAGAAACAAAAAAACACACACACTTCACATTAGCATGTCATCAGGAATACTTAGTAAAAATTTGCATTCCCACCATCCTAAGGTCATTGATTATCACATAAAACAGCTTCCGCAGTATATAAAACTAATGGGAATTTTCTTTTCTCTTAAAGAATCTTTATTTAACACCGCCAACTTTGTTCCCTTCAAAGTAATCCTCCTCAGATATAATACACTTGTGCCAGTACTTTTTCCAATCTTGGAAGCACTTTTGAAACTGATGTTTTGTTATGCTTTTTAGCTCCTTCAGCAATACTGTATTATCTCATCAATGGTGGCAAAACGTCCTTTCATGGTACTCTTCAGTCTCAGGAATAGAAGGAAGTTGCAAGGAACTCTGTCCAGTCAATGCAGTGGCTGAGGCTACAGGTATAGGCAAAATGTGATCACCTGTACTTACTTTGGAATGGTTTATTAATAAGGATTTGGACCCTCATTTGCCCGTAAAGCAGCTGCAATTCTTCCTGGAATATTGGAATGTTATGCCACTCTTCTATCAGAACCTCTTCTAGCTCCTTTAGTGATGAGGGAGACAGAAATCTGCTACATTGTTCTCCAGTACTGTCCAAACTGGTTCCATAATATAAATCCTTTCATGGAAGTGTTGAAAACAGTGTTGTTGTATAATTAAATTTTTTGGGAGTCGATTAATGACACTAAACAACACTTACTTTTAAATTTTCCCGGTACGTGCGATCGGTTGGTATAATTTCCACTTCTTGAAGACTTGTTTGCCTATTTTATAAATCCTTTCATGGAAGTGTTGAAAACAATGTTGTTGTATAATTAAATTTATTGGGAGTCGATTATGGTTCCATAATGTTTAAGTTCAGGGATTGTGCTGGCCAAAGAAAAAGCTGCAGTTCATTTCCATGGTTCTCAAACAGTGATTGTATATGCCTGGCTGTGTGAATAAGTGCATTACTGTCTTGATTATGGTATCATGTTGGGGAACAACATTTGAATCATGGGGTGCACCTGATCACCTAAAATGTTCAAATACTCTGACTGTAACACAACCTTTGATAGTAATGATAAAACCAGCAGAATATCATGATATGGCTGCCCACACCATCACATATCCACTGCCATGCTTAACCATTGGAATCAAGCAATCAGGATTGTAGGCTTCTGTTGGAGCTTTCCAGATGCAAATTCTGCCTAATGTTAGAAATAATGTAAATGTTCACTCCTCGGACTATAGGACTTGTTTCCACTGATAATTACCTTAACGCTTATTTGCGTTTAGTCATAATGGTTTAGATATAGCAGCTTGTCCATGAATATGAACTCTGTCGAGTTCTTGGTGAACAGTGTCAATTGATACAGAATCTAGAAAATTACTATTGAGCTCTGCAGTCACTTTAGCCACAGTTGTTTTGTGTTGTTTTGACACAATTATTGTTAGTGTAAATGATCTGTCATTTAATTTTGATTTTCTCCCAGAACTACTTCTACATGTTGATGTCCTTCCATGTTTTGTAAAGGCTGTCATGACTTTTCAAACAGGTGCTTTTGAAACATTGAATAACTTGGCTGTCTTGGTTACTGTTGCTCCAGCTAATCGAGCCCCCACAATCTGCCCCCTTTGAAACTCTGTTAAGTCTTTCATTGCAAAGTATAAACCTGAAAGAAGTGTAGGGACAGTGAAGCACAAATTAGTACAAAAGTGAATCGAGAAGATATTGACACATTGCTTCACTCACACTGTTTATTCACAGGACATGTTTCAAGAGCTCTTACTCTTATCATCAGCTGATAATCGATTCAATTGAATGATTGATTCGATTGAATCGAGTATCAGCTGATGATAAGAGTAAGAGCTCTTGAAACATGTCCTGTGAATAAACAGTGTAAGTGAAGCAATGTGTCAATATCTTCTCAATTCACTTTTGTATTACCCTTTCATTGCAAGTCTACCTGTGCCTCTGAATGCAAATACGAAGTCTGCAGTTCTTGTAAACAACTGGTACTGATGCCTATTCAGTAATGAAAATTCACAGTCAAGTGCGACACGTGCCCTGAATTGTAGACCTTCAAACACGACCATCCCTTTACTACCACGGTTCACATTATTTTGCATATCCCCGTACATAAGTTTTTTTGTCAAAATACATGAACAAGCATTAAGGTATAAGCAGGAGTATTAGCGTGATGTAATTTCCACAAGTGGTTTTTCCATAATTCTAGTCAAACTTTTCTGATAGTGATTCATCAAATTTCTAGAACCACTTTCATTGCTTCCTCCACATTGTGTTCAGTAATTGGTGTCCAGAATAGCATCTTCTCAACCCTCTTTTGATTGTTTCTGCCACTCGTAAACTCATATCTTACTTATAGTAGTTTCAACAAAAGCTGCAGTCAACATTTCAAATGCATTACTGCACTTTATTCCATTTAACAAGCAAAATCTATTGCAAAGTACATAAAAACTCCAAAGCACTTGAAAATAGGTATAACCTTTTTGACTGTCAACAATAAACCAAGTATTCAAAATAGCTGAAAATGTAAACATACATCAAATTGAAAGTTGGATGTATAAAGTTGGCAAAATTAAAAACTCCTGTTTGCAAACCCCATCTCTCTAAGGTTTGTGGCTTGCAGCAACATGTGTGCTAGCTCAAGTCTCGGCACTGCACATCCTTATTCTCCTGATGGAAAAGAATGGAAGAAATTAACACAGTTATGATTAATTAAAATTATACTGTGAGTCAACTGAGGCACTCTGTACTTCACATACCACAAATTTTCTTTCAACCACACTTGAGTTGACAATTTCTTGATAATTGTCTTCAAGTGGAGGCAAAATGCATTGAAAGAAAATTTATAGTATGTGAAGTTCAGAGAGTCTCAGTTGACTCATAATTTTAATTATCACATTACTTCAGTGTTAATCCCAATTCACTTTTTCAAATTACAATTAGGATTGTTCCACTTATAGTATACATTCCATATGCAGTATATTATGTTTATGTACTTCTGTGCATATGTAGTGCAGGCCTGTTTATTTCTTAAAATAGTCCGTAATCTTGTCTGCTTTTGAGAGAAGATGATATTTTTTTACACAGCACTTTGCATTTTTTTTGTACCAGTAATATCATTGTACTGAAACAACCCTCTGTCCCATATAATCTAGAAGTGTTATCAGCACATAGCAATTCACTACAGTGCTGTCTTCATCCCCACTTTCACATTCACTGTTCTCTTCTTTGTTTTGTTGTGAAGAGCAGTTAACATTTTGGCATCATTCATTGACAGGATCACATGCCTCGATCTTCAGCCATCATTCAAGTATTATTAACTGGCATCTGAAAAACTACTTTAAACTGTTGCTAGTTTCATTAATTGTGCAGTTGCTATTTCTTCATCAGTGAAACTTTGAAAATCACTTTCTTCTCTATCTGGAAGAATTTTCCTCCATGATTGAACTAGTGTCTATGGCTTGACATCCTGTCAGGAATTAGAAATTCAGTGTGTGATATCTGGAATTGTCACCTTCCCAAATGCCACCAAATCATCATCACTAGCATTCTCTATAGACCAGCTCAATATTGCTGTTTTACCAATGCAATTATGCCTTGGTCTATTAGCTGTACAATGGAGTCACGTTGGGGATAAACACCTAATTACAATGAGTTCATCATCAGACACAGAAATACTCATTGGGATGTGAAGGGAACATATCATACAACCTTTTATGGCAATCCTTCCTCTTCAAGAAATTGCCAAACTTGAGCTATAACATTTCTGTGGAACCAGTCTTTGAAAATGTCACTATACATCCATGCTCATTTCTGGTTATAATTATGTATGGGGAGATTCTCTGCTTAAATGTCTTTGAATTTTCATTGTTTTGCTTTTCCATAACTAGTAGTTAAATTGTGTGGTTCCCAGGAGCATTGGCTCTTAAAAACAAGGGTTATGGTTGGTAGACTTTTCCAATATAGATCATTTTCATTTGCAGTCTAAATTTAGTGAGAGATTCTCTTCTTCCACAAATTTCTGGAACTCTCCCAGAAACAATAGACTACTGAAACATTTAAATTAAGCCACTCTCTTTGCACAGTATTTTTTTTTTTTTTTTTTTTTTTTTCCCCCCAAATTCCATGGTATTGTTTGAATCTGGTTAGCCAACCAGAAGAAGCTTTAAATTCTCCCTCTAATCCAAGAGCTTCATGAAAGATTTACTCTTCCCAGCACACATCATGCCTGAAACAATGACCGCTTCTTACTAAAATTAGGCAAGTGAGTCAACCTTGTATATACTTTTCTCCACTTACAAGTTTTTATGAAGACTAGTTTCTGGGGACTTCTCCCCTATCGTCAGCTCTGTGGTAGACTGATGATGCATCCGGTGTCTGCATCTGGCTTGGTGTTGTGCTGCCATCTAACATCCTGGTAAGTTTGATGACATCATCTACGGCGGGAATTTCAAAATTCATCAAGAGGTCCTGTTTTTTCGTAATAAATATGTTTTCCCAAATCTGTAGTAGGTTACGAAAAAACAGGACCTCTTGATGAATTTTGAAATTCCCGCCGTAGATGACGTCATCAAACTTACCAGGACGTTAGATGGCAGCACAACACCAAGCCAGATGCAGACACCGGATGCATCATCAGTCTACCACAGAGCTGACGATAGGGGAGAAGTCTCCAGAAACTAGTCTTCATAAAAACTTGTAAGTGGAGAAAAGTATATACAAGGTTGACTCACTTGCCTAATTTTAGTAACAATGGCACTCCACTTTCTGAAATACTTCTTTTTATTCTATATAATGACCGCTTCTGCTCGCTTTTTGGCCAAACCATTGTAAAAGAGCAGCATCTAAGTCAACTAATGATGATATCCATTCTTTTTCATGCAGATGATCCATATTTAGATTCACAGTTTCTGATAAAGTCCTGTATTTTCTGCGTATTCTTTTTAATGTCCCAAACAGTTTACATTCCAATCCCATAACTAGCACTTAAGTTTTCAGCAGTTTCCCCTTCTCAGTTCTTTCAATTCTTTAATTTAATCTCAATTTTTTGTTCTCCCTTTCACTTCTCCAACTCTTACAAATTTCTTACAAATTTCTTGACATTTACACACTTATTAATATAAGAAAAATTGAAGTTGTTTTCCATTTACATGGATCAGGCTAGTCGACAACAATGGAAATGGCACTTTCTTCTTGCAACAACTCATTTATTGCTGTTTACTAGAGAAAAATTATGTATGCAGATACAGTATCTCTTTTGGATGATGCACGATTAATCTGCATACAATTGGGAGTATTTAATTTTAGAATGACAATATTTAATAACATTTAGCTAATTAGATTATTAAGTTCTAACAATTTACTGTGTCCTAAAATACTACAAACTAATTCCTAGCTCTTGACAACAATAAATAAAAGCGAAGAAAATGCTGCCTGAGCACCACCTACCGTTCATCTACCTACACCTGAAGCTTTTCTTTTAAAAAATATTGACAAGTTCAGCAATTGAATTTAAAATCATGAACATCTCTAACATTACTACATTGAAATACTACAAAATGATTAACAAAAAGGCATGCTGAAGTTATTTCTTTGGAATACCCTAAGTGAAATTAATAAATAATTTCCTAAATGTGATAGTAATTAGTATGTGAATACCAAATTTTGAAATTTGATTCTATGACATATGACACTATGGATACTACATTAATCCTCTTAGGAATATTGATATTGATATTGATAGTTTATTGATCCAGTTTATCAGATGTACATTGATTTTGGACACGTCATTTCTATACAAATTATTTAACAATATGACATTTGTATGCTAGTACCAAATTCTTACATATATAATTTACAATTCATCTAGGCTGTATATACATTTATTTAACAAATATTGTTTTAATTTACTTTTAAATTTTGGTTTTGAGCTATTCGTCAAAATTTTTATCTCACTAGGTAGTTTATTATACAGTTTGATCCCTCTGATATTAATGTCATATTATACATGTGATAGTTATCACCATTTCTTGTACTATAGTTGTGAATTTGGTTGTTTCGTACTAATGTAAGTCTATCGGTTATGAATAATATAGTTCTGTATATATAAAGAGAATAGACTGTGAACATATTTTCAGTTTTAAATGTTTCTCTGCTGATTCCCTTCCTTTTAGGCTATAAATCAATCTAATACATATCTTCTGTAGAATTAGTAACATGTCCATGTGACATTTTGCAGCTGTACCCCATATTTCGATCCCGTAGTTAAAGTAAGGATATATACATCCAAAATAAATCATCTGCAGAAGCCTAGTGTCTTTGTAACTTTGAAAATACCTAAGCAAGTATATAGATTTACTAATTTTATTACATATATAATCTATATGTTTAGCCCATGTTAACTGTTTATCAACAATTATTCCAAGAAATCTATATGATTTTACTTCTTCAATGGTGGTGGTGTTTATGTAATTTAAGGGGAGTTGATGGTGAAACTATGAAATTCTATGTACAATCCATATTCTATCAGCACTAAATGTGGTGGTGTTTAGATATGTAACCCATGGCATAACAGCTTGCTAGCAGGCCAGAGTTTGCCAACCTGACTCCCAGCCTCATGCCTACATATGCAAAGCAGAGGTGGGCAATCATCCAACCGATATGAGGAGAAGTGGTTAGCATTATGCACCCCCCCCCCAGCCAGAAAGTTGGCTTTCTAGACCAAAGTTCTCTACCTGTAATAGTTCCTCAGTTTTCTTATGATGCTGAGGAGCACCGGTCCTATACCCAGGACTTAAAATCTTCAACCATCAAGGGTGTGATGAAACCTAAGTGCATTCTGTGGCAGGAAATCAAAGCACAATGCCCTAGCCCACTTTGTCATGGCACAGGATAGTGTTTAGAAGTACTACTGTAAAAAATTTGAAGTGTGCATTTTAAATAGTGCTTTAGGCACAAAATGTTAATTGATTTTAAAAGTATCCATCTAAAACTTAATCTTTATGGAAGTTTTTGAATGTTTGTCATGAAATTTGGCACTCTGGTATGATATACATAAAATTTCATGATTGCTCTGGATTATATTTTTATACTAGTAGATGCTTTAGTATATAGAAACATATTAATACATCCATTTAGGAATTTAAATTTTTCTAAAATGTTTATCATTATTTGAGTATGAAACTTTGCAATATTAGTAAACAGATATAAATCCATGCAATTTTAAATCTTTATATAAATGAAAACGGG
The DNA here is from genome assembly GCA_030765055.1 of Mantis religiosa. Lineage (NCBI taxonomy): Eukaryota > Metazoa > Arthropoda > Insecta > Mantodea > Mantidae > Mantis > Mantis religiosa. Next base: position 30,160,331 of record CM060950.1, on the reverse strand, counting down.
CCCTTCAATTTTCAAAACAATTCCATAAATACTTTGCAAGTAGTGTTCTGTAGGTGTGAAAATTCTGAAAAAGATAAGAAAGCAAGAAAATCAGTAGTAATATCTTAAAACACCTTAACCATATTAGGACTGACCTGCAGCTCATGTTTGATCAGTTCTTTAAAGGTGATGCTAGCATTACATCAATTACACTTTTTCATGGAGAAAAGATGAATAATTTTTCAGTGTGAAATCAAAACCATTGATTGCTTTCTATTCGTTTTTAAAATTTATCTGTTTTATCTTTGTTATTCTTTTTTACAGTGGTGAAATTGGATAAACTTAACCTCTAACTCTCTTGACACAAATTGTATGTTTCTAATTCAGAAATAATTTGATTCTGAATACGGTTCTACCTTCAGAGAATTTATAGCTTTAAGAGATTCAATCAGTTTAACAGTTCATAATGTATGTGTTTCCAATTTCTAGGGAAGCAGTGTTAATTGTCAGTGTAGTTGGGAACAGTAATACTGTGAATGTCAAAATAATTGTCAGATAATTTAAACAAAGTTACTTTAAAGGTTAAATATTTTCCCGTGCAAGTATGAATTTCAATTTCAATTTATTCATCCCCTATATTTCATACAGAGGATACGTCATTTTACATTATAAGAAAAATATAAAAATACACCCAAAAGTCTACTATATGCAATGCTTAGAAACTAAAATGCACATTGTTTATTTTCCATTTTTTGCTTTGTACTCTTCGACACTATAAAAAGCTTGTTCTGACAAATACCTTTTTATATTCTTAATATTACATAGTTTAGTATTCTTTATTTTACCTGGCAATCTATTATACATTTCTTTTCCGATACTTTCTAATGATCTATTGTTTAGTGTTCCCCTTAGTGTGGTCCTAAAATAGTCAGCTTTATTTCTTACATTATATGAGTATACATTACAGTTCTTTTACATGTATTCCTTTCTATTACATATTTAATGCTTTCATATATGTACATGCATGGAACAGTTAAAATATTATGCTTTTAAAATATCTGCGTACAGCTAGATCTTCTATCAACATTTTCAATTATTCGGATAGCTTTCTTTTGTAATCTGAAAATTTTTAACACCTCTTTTGCATTTATATTACCCCATAAAGATATCCCATATTTTACATGTGAATAGATAAATGCATATTACACTTGTTTTAAGGTTTTATTATCCATAGTTCGTCTAACTTGTTTCATTATGTATACCTTTATTTAGTTTTTTTATTATATGTAAAACTTTATTATATGAAAACTTTCGTGTATCTGTGGTATACATATTGCAATAATTTTACTGTGCTTTTGTTAGTCATACACCTAACCCCTCCATTATATACAGGGACTGGATGAAAATTAGTGATAATAGTGCAACGTAAATCTGATGAGTCAATGATTTACCATCTGTGTTGATAAAACAAAGGACTTTTAGATGAATTTGTGCAGCAAGTGGGGACAGTACTTTGTCAATCTACTGCAGTGTGTTGAGTGGTTTACTTAACAGCAATAGTGTAAATGCCTTAAAGGTTCTTGGCTCAAAATTGAAGCAGCACAAGGTTGAAGCATGCAAGAATGTGTTCAGGGATTGTTTGAAGTGTGTGGTGATGCACAGTCACATGATGGCTTGAGCATTCACATCAGACAGAAATGCTGTAAAGGATATCCCCTGTGCAGGATGGCCCTTCGTAGAGAACAATACAGTTCAACTCTTTGCTTCCTTGTTGGATGTTGGTAGCCAATGGAATGCGTATGAGATAGCAACAGTGGTATGAATATGCCACAAAACTGTGCTCCACATTCTACTCAATGTTCTGGGTAATTACAAAGTTACAGCATGTTGGATACCCCATGAACTTCCTGGGATGCAACAATGGCAATTCTTTGCAGTCTCACAGGATTTGTTGGGTCAGTACCAAAGGGAAGGTAATGACTTTCTATGATGAATCGTCACTATGGACAAAACCTGGGCTTGCTCGTACAAAACAAACTTGAAATGCCAATGATTGGAGGCATCTCGGTTCTCCTCATCCAGAGAAATTGCACGCTACACAAAGTGCTATGAAAGTGATGTTCATTATGGTTTGTGACATTGATGGGGTAATACTGCATCATACTGTATCACCAAGTATGATGGTATGCACTGCCTACTACAAGTTCCCTCAACACCACCACCTTTGTCCTGCACTCAGACGAAGGCGACAACATTCTATGGAACAGCACCCCATCATTCTTCATGACAGTGCAAGATACCACTCTGGTGCTACTACTCAGGATCTCTTGCACTGCTGAAAATGGGACATTTGGAAACATCCACTGTACTTGCCTGATATGAGTGATTACGATCTCTTTGCCAAAGTGAAATAACCACTGCAAGGGCCCTGGCACAACACTAAGAGATGAAATTATCCATGCTAAAGGTCAATATGGGACATCAACAGAAGGCGTGTAAATAGAAAATACTGTTGTCAATAGAGTCACTTCAGAGAAAAATAATATTTCTCATTATATTTTATCCAGTCTTTGTAACTGGTCACCTACTTGCATCCAATGAATCTACTTTGAGCCACTTTTCCAACATATTTTGCTCTTCTCCAACAAGCTCACTGTATGAATATTGCCTGATGTTTCAATTCATAGGTCTCTTATGTAGCATTTGTTTAGCATAGCATCCTGATTGCATTCCAGGCACTGCATACTACTGCCAAAACATCTCAAATAGATGGCTTTTTCTGTGGGTTTAAAATACCTATGCAGAATAGGAAAATTTCGATGACTCATGTCTGCACTCTCCAATGCCACCTTTGCTCTGTGTGCATCACATAATATAACATATTGGCTCGCTACACCCTGGGCATGGAAAATGGCTTGCTGCGTGGCATTGCACTCAGGACCTGATTAACACTACTGTCCTAGAGTACAGAGCATGACAGAAACATTCCTTTGAGATCTCGGGCTTTGTAGTCTAAATTATTGTATCAGCAAATAGTAATTCTCTTTCACAGTGGTTCTGTGTAGAATAAGGTTGGAAAGGTAGAATCAGACTGAAAAATTCAATGGCCCAGCAGGGAATTAAACCACAGATCTTTCAGTTTCCATCCGGTTGCACTAAACAACTAAGTAAATTCTCCAACTGTCCTGCACCGTGGCGTAGCGGGCTAAGGCAGCATGCCTTGGTCCCTGACCACGGAAAGCGGCCCGGGTTCAATCCCACCCATGTGGTGGGGATTTTAGGTCCCGGGTATAGGACCGGTGCCCACTCAGCATCGTGAGGAAAGTGAGGAGCTTACGCTAGGTAAGCGGCCCTGGTCACGAAAACCAACATTCCGGCTGGGGGATGCCGAGATGCTGGGTGTACCAGTTGGAGACCAAGATGTTGCAGGGGCTCCTCATGTATCATGTGGAAGCCGTAGGTCTGCCTTAGAGGGTTGGCTACATAAAATAAAATATATGCCATTTGCAGCTTCTCAAATTTGGAGGGAACAAACCAACCATATGGTAATTTTAGTTTTATATGGTTGACATTACACATTACAAAAGTGCCAAGTGCTTAGCATACCAGGATACTCAGGTTATGGAAAAATATCAGGGACATTGGGACTCTGCAATGGTGGAAGACTATGTATGGAGCACAATGGAGCAAAGAAGGATCAAACCACAAAAGGAAAAGCCGTTCTCGTTTCTGTTTTTGAATGAAAGTATTGTATTGATTTGCAGTGTATTTCAGTATTATGTGCACTTATGTAAACCTGTGGAACCATTATAGAACGTTCTGTATGTTAGTTTTCTCTTTGTCTCTAAATACACATTGTAATTTTGGTTTTTTAAGAATTTTGAAGAATGGATTATTTTATCCAAAATATTAACATTAGAAAAAAACTCATTTGTAATCAGCATCACTGAATTAAGCAATAAACACTAAAACAATAGGATAAACAAATACTTTGTTAAATTTTGTTATGTAGTGCAATCTGCTCGGCAGTGTTTAACATTGCTCCAATGTCGACAATTTGATGCACATGGAGGGTTATATCCACATTGCCTATCTCCTAAAACAACATATTGTGGGTGTCTTCTTTGATCTGGAGAGGTATCTGGAACACTACTTGGCGCTCCTCCATACTCTGTAGAGTTACGATTTGTGCAGTCATTAAGCTCTATTGCTTTTTACTTTTTTACTACTTCGTCACTTTAGTGTCCAGTGTTCACATTGGGAATACGCTCTCACATGAAATGATCCAGGAGAATGGTTTGCTTCAGGGCTCGATTCTCAGTATAGCCCTTTTTACCGTAGCCATTAACAGCATTTTAGTGTCGTTCATAGCAGAATCCCAATGTCATTGTATGTTGACGACTTGGTGATATACTATCGCTGTTAGTCTTGAGCATATTGAGCATCAACTGCAACTGATAGCTTGCTAGCAGCCTGGACGCTTTGCACTGGTTTTCAGTTTTCCCCTGTGAAAACAGTGTGTCCACATTCTTCGTCTTCATGGCATACACCTTCCTCCTGATCTTCATTTTAATGACATACTCTTACCCTTTGATCCGCCCCTTTAGTTTATGGGTCAACGGTTAAGTCATGTGGGAATATCATGTGGCAGCTTCGTGTGATAGTTTGCTTAGTGTGCAAGATTTTACCTGGAGCATCTTGGGTGGTGATCATACTATAATGTTGATGTTGTAACATTCACTGTTTTGATCCAAACTAGATGATGACAGTTTTATTTATGGCGCAGAGTCCCCCTCTAAACTTCGCTGTTTAGATGCTGTACAGATATCCGCTTTACCACAGGATCTTTCCACAACTAGTGTTGAGTTTCTGTGTGCTGATTCATGCATAACTCCTTTATTTATTCGGTGTTCAGTTTTAGTCTGTATGTTGCAGAGTTTGGCAGCTCAGTAAGGTCGCCCTTCAGTGCTCGATCTCGGTTACTGTTTCATGCGGAATGGTACCATATCATGCCCAAGTGGAATTTGATTTTGCAAACTTCTTGCCACACGAATGCCTCCTGTAGGGTGCCTTTGTCATGGTCATTATTCCCGTGGCAAATCCAGCCTGTCCAGTTCGACTTCACATTCTCTGATAATGCTGAGATAACTACTCCGAAGTCGTGTTCTGTCAACTTTTCATTGAACTTCTGGGTCATTACCAGAACTACATTTCAGTATTTACTTGTGGTTCCCAGGTGGATTGCTAGAGGTTGTGATTTCATTTACAATGTAGAGACTCACAGGTATTGCCTTTTGGACCCTTGTTCAATTCTAATTGCTGAGTTGTTTGCTATATTTTATTTATTTATTTTACTTTTTATCTCCACATTAGTTCTTGTCTGTTTTATTACTTGCTCAGACTTTTGAGTGCCGTTACGGCCCTAAAACAGTTAATTGGGTAATCCGCATTGATTGTGAGAATTCAGACACTTGTCTTTCAATTGAAAAAGCTATTTGTGGTTGGTGTTTTTAATACTTCGTCACTTACATTTCAAACTTACAAATGTAAGTGATGAAGTATTAAAAAAGACTACAAATAGCTGGTTTTTCTGTGGGCTCCAGGCCATGTGGACATTCTCAGTAATGAGGAGGTGGCTGCGACTGCTAAGTCCCCTTGCGGTTTACGGCAGCTTTCAACAGCCACTGTGGCTGCCTTGGTAGCTTAGATGGTAGCTTGTCTGCCTCACGTTCAAGAGGTCCCGAGTTTGAATCTCGGTTAGGATGAGTTACCTGGATAAGGTTTTTCCTGGGGGTTTCCATTATCCTGATAGACGAATATCAAGTAACGCTAAGCTCCATGGACCCCAGACTCATTTGAGCATCATTTCACCCATTTCATTCATCGTCTGATATGACTAAAGCTGGGGGACGTAAATTACCAAACAAATTAAAAAGAAAAAAAGAAAAAGAAAAAGCCACTGCACCCTATAAGGATATTTAATGATACTTCTGTCGCCATCTGTTCTCGGTTTGGCAGCAAACATGGGAAGTGCTGGCTGGCACACTCAATGCTGGATAATCAAAGATACATACAACCATGGTTAGCTTCTTGTAGAGATTACCGACGGTCAGAGGTTATTCAAATGTGACATATAGGTCACACACACCACTCAGATATTTTTTGCATGGTGAACATGGTCCCTGTCTGTCTAATGTGCACCGTTTAACTCTGCGTGTCACAGATTCTATACTTGATTGTTCAAAATACGTTCGTGAGCACCAGTCCATTGGCCTGGGGTTACATTGCACTCAATTTCAGGTGATGACTCAATAGTTATTGATACATCACTGGAGTTTGTTGTCACTGTTGGTTTTGATAAGCAGGTCTATCTTGTATTTTAATTTTAGGAGCATTTTTAACTTTTTGTTTATAGTCCTTTAACATTCTAACCTTTCCACTTCTCAAGATCGCAGGTTCAAGCTCGGTGCAGGGTGATGGATTTTATCAGGGGTAAAAATCCTTAGCATGGCTTTCTTTGGAAAGGAAATAAAGCTGGTGGTCCTGTGTCATAGATCTATGGCATGTAAAAGAACCTTGAGCCTGATAAAGAGGTCTCTGAGCAAAATTATGCAGTCTTTCATGTGCAATATAGAATGGCATACTGAGAACCACAGCAGTTACAGAGCATTCATAAATGAAGAACAACCTTTCCTCTTTTTTAGTCTTTTTAATGGTTTTTAACTTTATCATGTTACCTTTTTGACCCAAAGTTTTAATTTTGGCTTTGAGCTCAAATGACCTAGCTGTTGACAGGCCCTTAAACCCCACACACTCACTTACGCTTTCCTTTTAGAAGATAAGCAACTTTTTTGTGCATGCTTAGATTACTAACAAATAAAGGATTTGGGTATTAATTTTTAAAGTTTTTTCCCAAATGTTATTGTATTTGCTGCTGTAAAACGTGGTGACAGGGACAAGACTTTAGAACTAATGTGTTTTATGTTATGTAATGTCAATAATTAGAAAATTCAATTTTAGATAACTTGCAGTTTAAAATACTTTGTTTACATAGGCTCATTAACTTTTCAAACTTTTGTTCCAGATGAATCTAGTGTCCCTTTTCACTTCATTTTACAGTAACAGGTATGATTTTAATGGTAGTTTGGTACTGCTAATTATTTTCATAAGCGGTGATGTAAGTTATGACCAAGATACTCCCTAAAGGTGCACACTTTTGAAGGTTGCAAACAGGGTTTTGCTTTGACGTAAGTTAGTTTTAATTTCCGAAATTAGTACACTGGTATTAACTGCAATTAATAAAACTTTGGTTTTGAATATGCACTTTCATTTAGAACTGAAAATTTAAAAATGTGTGTTATTGTGTCATTTCACTCTGATAGTTTTATAAAAGTTGCCAGCACATACACAATATGGTCCACCACTCCCTTATAATTTTCAAAGTTTACAGCACTGGGATGTTCCAAAGTGTGTAAGTTAAATATTGATGTGCTTTCAGAGTATGTGGTATCTAAAATCAAGAGATTATTTCTGTTTGTGTAATGCTTATGATTTTAATATTAAACATAGCAGAAGCAAACACAAACTAAAATGATAGAATCATTTAACACATTATTGCACGTTTCATATATGAAAAAATGATAATGAAAGCAGAAGAAGAAGATACAGAAGATACACTGTCACTGTTCTTCAAAAGTGTAAACAAATTGTTTGTCCTGATGGTTAAATAGATGTAAGCTATTGCTTAGTATGCAGCAGACTGCAGTAATTATATGTGCTAATTTTTATGGTGTAAAAATACATTGTATATATAGATTTTTACATAAGTGTAAAACTGAGCATGCCTAATTGACATTAAGTATTACTGTTTAGGCAGGCTTGACAGCCAAGCCATAGCACCTTTTTTTCTCCAATAAGAGTGCCTCTCCTTTTCAATCCTAAGTTTATGCTGTGTTCGGATAACACCCCTCTAGAAGCAGCAGCTACAGTAACATAATCTTGCAAATAACACAAAAGCAGCTGCTAATTATACGATAACCCCATTATTGGATTCTGCCCTTGATGTTCTGAATGGATGGAGGTAGAGGTTTTAGGTGCATTCAGCTGCGTGCCAAAAATTATTTCATTAGGTACCACATAATTGCTCTTCTGTTGTCCAGCATGAAAGAAATGCACTTGTATTCAATGTGATCTAGGTGAAGGAGTGGTTTGTATACATTTGCTGTCTTGTATACTACTCATGCTACATAGCTGATGTGCCTATGTGCATCAAAGTAATGCATGTTAAACAGCATCAAAATTACACACTAATGGCATCAGACTTAGTTTTTTTTTTGTTGTTGCCAAATATTAGTGTGCTGTCAGTGTAGAGAAAAGTATGTAAACACTGAAAAAAATTGTAAATAGAAGAAGCAAAATAGAGAAACAAATAGATGTACAGGTTTCGCACCTTTTTATGCATTTTGGTTCTGAGGAGAAATTATGGAAACAGAAAACTAGAACTTCAACATGCATTTGCATGTCTTGGCCTCTGAGCCAATACTGAAAATGTTTATCTAGTTTTAAGGGTGGAGGCAAATTTAATAGCAGTGCTGTGCTTATGGATAGTTTTAATACACTAAGGTCATTTTTATTGATACCTGCAGTGATATTAAGAGATCAATATTTTGTTATTTAATTTAATGTACTTTTATCTTCTAGAGCATCAAACCAAATACATAATCAATTCTGAACGGAAATGGGGATAAATATTTGAAGGTTGTTTAAGCTATCAGTTGAATGAAAGTAAATGATTAGGGATTGATGGAGCACATGGTATAGTTTTTTTTTACATGATTATGTAAACATATTTGTGTGTTTTTTTTAGGACTGACACCTCACGCATTGGTAAATGTTGATAGGGAAATAACTGTAAGAGTGAGTTTCAGAGAGAAAAAAAGAAAGTTGAAGTGAAAAATTAGTGTGGTGCTTCTTCAGAATGGTAGATAGGGCAAGTGTGAAATTGCATGCGAGAGGAAAAATTGGGAAGTTGAATGTGAAAAAATTACTGTGTTGCTTCAAAAAGTGGGCAACATTAGCACTTATTTTCTAAAATTGTTGAAAGTTTTTATTTTTTATCTCTGTTCCTGTAAAGATCATTTTATACATGCTATATGCAGCCATTTATATTCTAAGGTATTTTAGAAACATACACTGATACTTGCAGATACAGTGAGAAATGAAGGCAGTATAGTGTTTTTAAAGAGAATATAGTTATTGGCTGATTTTGTTCCATAAGATAATTTGAATTTAATCGATGTGTGTATATGTATTTTTTTTTTTTTTTTTAAGTCCATATATATCAGTTGCTTCAAGCTTTTATAGACCACTAATGTGCAGTTTGCACCACTTAGTTAAATGGTTATGCTTCAGGCAACATCAGTTGATCAGTGAGCTGAAAATCTGGATGTCATTCCATGAAAAATGTCTGTTTAAAAAAATTATTAGTGGGGCAAAAAAGGTTTCCCCCAATAAAAATTGGTTTTAAATTCTTTAATCAGCTAGTTGGCCAAGGGCAATGTTTATCTAACAATTAACAGTATAATTGTGTTTACAACACAGCACCTGTGCATCAAAGTATTGATGGGTAAACTGTTCCTTGGCTGGTTAAAATCATGCTCCACTGTTGTGTTGAATTAGCTTGTTTATTGGGGTTTAGCTGCTTTTATTTTCTAGGATTTGATAAATCCTTCTTTCTTAGTTTCAACTTTTATGTTGAGAAAGCAACCAAAGAAAAGTTTAAAATAGAACTTTTGTTTTAACAATAATAAGTTTGCCTTCTTTTTCTCCATCTTGTCATACCTTCATTTAAGAATTGCTCAAACAAGTATTTTAATATTTTATCAAATTTATCAGTGATTTGGCATATTTGGCATTGCTCTTTTCCAGCCTATAGGGAAATAGTTATTAATACATGGTAACCTATTCGTGGGCTGTCTTCATTGCATGAGGGAAGAGAGAATTGTCAATGAAATGGTGCAGGCATAGGCTCACCAAAATTCTTAACTCCTAAACAAGCAGCTTATTTGTCATTGATTAAACAAAATATGTACTATTATTTTTCCAGTACTTGCTCAAATTTTCAGATCGTAGTATGGCAATAAGATCATTAAAAAACTTGAAGCTTCAGTTTGGTGTTAGACAAGAAACATTCTGTATTAGTTTTAAAAGAAAAAACTAGATCAAATCATTGCCAGTTTAGAGCAATTGCCTCAAAAATGGCATCACAAATTAACATGAAGGCAGTTGATATTGGGTTTCAGAAAAACCTCTGCTATTGCATGAAATGCCTCACTACGAACTGAAAATTGGAGTGTGATCTGGAATAAGTGCTAGAAAAATAATAGAATCCATTTTAGGTTAATTGATGGAAACAATCAAACTGACTCTACCTATCCAAACCTTAGCCTGCACATGGCTAGCATGGAAGAACGATTAATTTCCATCAATTAACCTAACAGTGGAAGTAGGAAGCCCAGGACTTTTTCGGTGCAAATGCTGTGTATCACATTGTATATGAGAACTCCCAGTGGTTTACCAGGAAAAATAAGTCAGTTTGAGAATTTAACGTCATGCTGGCATGTTGACCATGGTAGCTCGATGGTTAAGAGCAGCTGGACAGAGACCAGGAGATCCATGGTTCAAATTCCAGCTACAGCATTGAATTTTTCAGTCTGATTCTACCTATTCAAAGAATCCATTTTGTTTAGTAACCTTTAGTAATCTTTATTTCCATTTCAATGACAAATTATTATACATTTACATACTTATTACTACACAGAGTTGATGGTTACCCTTGGGCCCAATAGACTGAAACTCTAAGGTTGTCGAGCTAATGGGTCCCTATTGGCATCTTATCAAAAATAACTTCATCTTCATTTTTGTCATATTTACATATCTTCCTGAACCATTTGATTCTTACTTTGCCCAAAAAGTTCCCAACTTCAATTAAATTGTTCCTAGTTATTACCCTGATTAACTTCATTGCTTGAATTTCTTTGGTAGCCTTGCCCATTTTTTTTACCTATCTTCACCCTAAACAATCTAGTTTCTTCACATTCTAAAAGCAAATGCCATTCTTTATACTATTGGTGACACAATGGGCATTTCTCCAGATCCCTCCCTCTCCCCAAACCCTTCAGTTTCACCACCCCTGTTCTAGCCCATGCAAAGCCTTCTCTTGCTGTTTTATCACAAATATCAATGTATTTTTCCCTGTTCCACATCACTTTCAACTCTATAAATTTCCAGTGAGCTTTTCAAGTTGAAGCTTCCTGGCATTTCTTGACTTTCCATATCTTCCATTCTTAACCTAAGTTCTTTCCAAAATCCACTTTGCAATAATTCTTGGTTTCCCAACATGACACCAAACCCTAATTTTAACATCATTTCCTTTATCTTATTCAGCCATGAATCTTTCTGATTTAGTCTTTCCTGTACTATCAAGCATTAACGCAGAATATTCTGCTCATCTAAACTCCTAATTCTTGCCAATATTTTAACACCCTTTACACCATTATCCCTAGTTCCCAGTCTTCCCAATTCTGCTTGCGCCACTCCATTTGGTGAAGCTCGTGGTAAGCCCAAAACTTGTTTGCAAAATTTTCATTCATATTTGCACCCCGCTCCTCCAAACCCCATATCTCTACCCCATACAGCATTTTTGCTTCTACTACACAGCTGTGCAAATTCTCTCCAGCTGTTTTATTTGCATTCCTGGTAATTTATCTAGGCATGCTTTAATAGCTTTTAATGCAATTTTACCTTTTGCCATTACCATTCTCTTCTACTCTTTCCAACCCGCCTTACTTCTTAATCGTACTCCTAGATAATTAAATGTATTAACCACTTCAATTTCTCTTCCTTGCCAGTACCATTTCTCCTCTTTTCTTAACTTGTTGCCTTTCTTAAATACCATAATTTTGGTCTTGTTTACAGTAATTCTAAGGCTCCATTCCTCCCACTTTGGAAATAGCTCCTGCTACTAAATCGTCTGCGAATAACAAACCAGGTACAAAAGTGAATCGAGAATATATTGACACATTGCTTCACTCATACTGTTTATTCACAGGACATGTTTCAAGAGCTCTTGCTCCTATCCTCAGCTGATACTCGATTAGTGTAAGTTGTGTGAGTGAAGCAATGTGTCAATATATTCTCGATTCACTTTTGTACTAATTTGTGCTTCACTGTCCCTACGCTTCTTTCAAGTTTATACTTTGAACAAACCAGGTGTTTCCCTGTTATTAATTATTATTGGCACATGCCTATTTTCCATTCTAATTGCATCCAAAATATCATCTATAAACAGATTAAACAGTATAGGGCTCAACTTGCAGCCTTGCCTCAATCCTATATTATTCTGAATGAATCTTGTTACTTTATTATTTGCCATCTTTATACAAAACTCATTGTCTGAATATATACATTTGTAAACTCTGAATAAATCTGCTAGTCATTCCTTTTTTACTCAATTTGTATGATAGTGCTTCGCGATTTATTGTATCAAAGCCCTTTTCAAAGTCAATAAATAACATATATACCCTCCCCCTCTTATCTGCTAAATATTTACTTATCACCATGCTTATCACAAAGATATTATCCACTGTTCTCCTGTCTTGTCCAAAGCCTGCTTGGAAATCTGATAGCTTGCTCTCGTCTTCTGCCCACTTTTGTACTCTTTCTTCCAAAACTCCAGTATATATCTTACTTAACACAGATAAGCTGATTCCCCTATAATTTGCAGGATTATCTACCTCCCCTTTATTCTTAAATATTGGCACAACTATTGCTTTTCTCCAACTACTTGGAACCTTACCATCTTCAAGTACTTTATTTAAAATTCTCACTAGCAAACTTAATCTATTTTCATTTCTACTCCATGCCTTCCAAAACTTCCCTGGAATCCCATCTATACCACATGCTTTATTCCTTTTTAATCTTTTTACTTGTTCCCTTACTTCTTCTATTCTTATCCTACTGTCTAATTGTTGGATTTCTCCCGTGTTATTCAATTCTCGAATACTTTGTCTCCCCTCTTTTATCCCTAAAAGGCTTTCAAATTACCTGCACCATTGAATTTATGTTGCTTTCCCCAGTTCTACCCTCATAGGTTTGTTTCACTAAGGACCAAATTGCCTTTGTATCATTCATTTTTATTGCCTCCCTCATTTTCTTACACATATTTTCCTCCCATTCTTTCTATTTAGCTTCCATGAGTTGCCTGTACCCCCATCCTTCAATTATAACATTTTCTTTTTCTCTTATGTCACCTGTTTCATTTTGTTTAATGAAACAATGAGATAGGATTTTACTGTGTCTCTGCCGGCACTATTTTGTCAGCAGCTATACTATCATTTTCCTCCCGTAACAGAGCACTCACAAATGGGTTACCATATGTTTTAATGACCATGTATGTCATTGATACTCAAATTTTTTTATTTCAAAATGTCTGAATATATGTGTATTTCTACAATTGATTTTTCAGTTGTGAAACTGGACCTCAAAAATGGTTAGGTTTTTAAGAGGACCAATATATTGCTGGGTTATCCCAATGATTACGAGTGCTTAAAACAATATATTTTAATATTTTTTGGGGGAAAACTATGAATAAAAACCTCAGCCAGGATTTGTACTAATAGTAGGCTTGCAAATCTTCATTTTGTGAGCAAATTTTCTCTATAATTACTAGTTGGAATTAGATGTTTTCATAAAATAATTAAAAAAATTATGCAGAAGTGTACCCCTTAAGACAGCCAGTTAGTTTCTTAGTTTTATACAAACTGCAAATTATGAGTAAGAACATTTTGTTCTTGTTATATACATATACTGCAACATATTTATGGTTTCACACAGCAAATAGTATACATTGTACAGGATACCCCTATACTTATCCCTGAATGTAATTATATAATGCTATTGGTTTAAATTTAGCTTTGTTTATCATAAAATTAATATTATTAACATTAAGCAATTTTCTTGCAAAAGACCAGATACAGGGCATCATCTACCTACATAAAGATTTATAGTAGAATAACTGCATAGTGAAATCACTGTTTACTATACAATGCACTTTATTTTGTTGTTTTATTATTTATATTATAAATATTATTATTAATATTGTCATAATTTACTTTGTATAGATTTTAATAATACTCATCATCACACACACCCTTTGCATTGGCAGGTTTTTTTGTGCACCTATAGGCCCCTTTTTTGTACTTCCAAAAGTTTGTTTTCACATGTAGACATGAGCTACTGAAGAGTTACTCCAACATACAGGTACTCTTAATGTAGGTATACACAGTTATAACTTTTCAATATATCTTAAAGCTATAAAACTACCTGTAGACTGTACAGGTATGTTACTCCGTGTATTGCATTATCTAGCAGGCTTATAAGAATGCTCTCGTTCATGTTTTAAATCTTATTTTCAAGCCTTTATTGCACAGTGCTATAGCTGATCACATAGCCTAATCTTTCAAAAGCAATATAAGATAGTTCCAATTATATGTAATGGCGTGATTTAAGGTTATGTTTTGAAAATAGTTATATTTTTATGCCATCCATGAATGCACCTCATTGTACACCCATGAGTTGCTGGTGGAAGTGTTTTAGATGCCTTTATCTTTTTTCCCCCTGGGAACTGGCTTCACCTTAAAAATCTTTTTTTTAGGCAGGGCAAGGATTTCATCACTTTTTTCTTGGGTTGTGAGCAATTTAAAAGAGAGAATTTTCTCTCCAAATTGTGTTGGCAAAATCATTGGATTTAATCATTAATTATAATTGGAGAATTAAATTTCTGTCCAGTGGCTGTTCTCATAAGCCTTGTCACATAATCATGAATTTTGTAAGTAGGTTGGCTGTAGGGGAATAAACTATCTGATTACAGCAGGCCTATGAATAATTTGCACTGACGTGCTACAAATTTACAGAATTTTGAAAGTTTTGCTAAGGAAATCTTCACAAATTGGAATATAAGTTGAAAACAGTTTTAATTTGTCTGAAACTGTGGATGCTAAATTTTCTAAAGCTTGTACATACATATGCCTATCAATGTTAGAAGTTTTGAGTGTAATGGCTTACTCCAAAACAGAGATTGCAGTGTCAGGTCAAAACCCTGAAAGCAGGACTGATGTAATTAGATATTTGAGGAAAGATGTTGATATGTGAAACATTAAAAGATTTTCATCAAGTTATTTTAGGCACATTAAAAAATATAAATTGGTTATGAACAAATGATCTAATTTTGTAAACCATATGTAAGGCTTTTCATGACCATGGAGTTAGGTAATGTTTGGACTTTGGGCATGTTTATCTTCCATTTTCACAACAAACGTGTATGTCCAGAGGAAGATACAGACGTCAAGGGGCAAATGCATTTTCAATGTTTATTGTATGTGGTTTCTTTTTCTTTTATTTTGTTTTCAAACCCTATTAATACCAAACTTAATCATTTACCTGTCTGTATCATCTTACCATTGTATTACTCTCTTTGTATTACATTTTTGTAAATCCATTCCTGAATGTAAGTATAAAACACACATATTTCATGATAAGAATCATTTCTCTTTCACAAGTATTGATGAGTATACTATCAAGAAACTGTCCAAGTATACCAGCAGTGTTTAATTTTCTTGCTTCTTTCAAGTATGACGAAGAAAAGAGGAAAAACTATTGAGTTGATACTTATGGACACTCTTTAACTGCTATGGTTCTTAGCATCATTGTCTGTATTGGACATTTGCATAGAGGTCTCTTTATTAGGCCTTAACTTCTTTTAAGGGACCACCAGCTTTAATTCCCTTCTGAAAGAAGCCATGCCAAGGATATTTATGCCTGGAAAAAAAAATCCATTGCCATATGCCACGTTTGAATTCATGGCCTGAGCAATCAGAAGCTAGCATGTTATTCCTAGATCACAGGGTGAGGGGGTCATGATCAAAGTATGCATTGACATTATTGCATGTGGCCTTAGTAGTATTGTATTTGAAATTATTGATAAATGCTTGGAGATAGACTAAGGTGGTTTGGTATTTTTTGTTCCTTTTAACAAATTCTGTAGCAGTTGAAAGGTGAATAAGTACACTCGTTCCACTCTGTATGGTAGACAAATTTTAAAAATATTGAGATTTATTGTATCATTTGCACCTTAACAGATTGTCTAGGTACTGGGTGCACATTAGAACTCATGACTTTTAAATCTACGGGTATAAACATAATATGGCCAACATTAACTCCTTTTCATATCAACTCATTAATTGTGTTACATTGAGATTATGTATCATAAATTGTATTTAGCTATGCTTTAAAACTGCATCATATTATGATCAATTATAATGCTCACACTTTTAGATTTGTAAATGTGATATGCATCTTTTATTTACCTAACAAATAAAATTTTGAAGGTTACTGCTGATTGAAGTAATAATTAAATCTTTTTGTCCATAGTAATATTTAGCAAAGTATTTAAAAATGAAAACATAGGAACATCATATTTTAAATCAATAGTGTACAGGGTATGTGTTTTTTTTTTGTCTCAGAAGGGAAGTATGTTGAAACATAACTAGAAATTTCATAGATAAGTGATTTGTGATGACTGAATGTAAATACTGGCTGCATTTTTAACAACTGGCTTCCAAAATTGAGTGGTATGTAGCTAACTTAAGCTATAGAGAAAATATGCTCGCTCTAATTGACTGAATTGGATGGCCCTGACTGCTTCCTTGAAGGTTGTATGGGAGCCAGTCTGATTGCATCACTGGCTATGATGAACTTGCTATTGCAAATCCAGATTTATATGTGTATTATTAATTATTTATGGCCTTCTTGTTGTGCATATTCTCATGCAAATTTCAAAGTAACTTTTAGTCTGGAGAGCTTGGTATTTTCTTTGTTAAATCTCTTGTTCTGCAAACTAACTGGTGGAGGTTTTTATTTGAAACTTTTCCTTTAACTGAGGTATTAATTTTAGGTAGCTTTATTTCTTCTACTTACTGCATTCATTTAGCATGCTTTAATTTTGAGTCTGTAGCTGTGAAAATTGGAGTTAAATGTACAAAATGTTAATGTATAAATAGTAGAATTGTCTGCCATTAATGATAGTGAAATGTGTAACATTTAAGCTCATGTTTCAAAGCTTTATTTTGCACAATAACTTCATATGAGAGTGTAAACATGTTCCTCTAGTTTCCTATTTGTGGATAAGAATAAAAAAAGAAAATAATTGTATAGGGACCTTTATGTGCATTTGAATTACTGTACAGTTGCAGTTTTAATTGACACAGTATTTTACCTTAGTGTAATATTTTGAACAAAACTTCCAATATAATGGTTTGTTTTTCATAAGAAGAAAAATATCTTACAATGGTACCTTTTCACTTGGAAAGCCAAAACTTTTAAACAGAAATATTTAGCATAAGTCAGTATCTTAGCAAACTGAATTAACATTGGATTGTATAATTGGCTTAATATCTCCCAAAGTGTATAATATTAAATTTAATTTTTAATCATTGGGAGGCATTCTGTAATCTTTTGTGCCTAAAGCTGTAATGTCATGCAGAGTTAGCCCTTCTTTGGGAAAAATATTCCATGTATCTCCCAGATATGTTACCACACATTTTAAGAATATCATTATACATTTCTTTGCAGGAGATTGTGTTTGTTTCTCTCCATTAAATTTTAATTTAAAATTTAAATTTGTTCCTTTCCAGCAATACCTAAAGAGCCACTATATCAAAACTCCATTGAGGTGGGGGGGGGGGGGGACAACTGTACCTATTTCTTATTCAAAAGGTAGTATCATTTTGTGGATGTAGTTTCCATAATTGTGGCACAATTCTCACACTGGGTGCTTCTACCTTTAACAATTCAGCTACAGCGCTCCATTATTTAATTAGTAAGGGCCCCCCACCCAGATCCATGAGCAAGTTATATTACCCGTAAATCTAGTTACATCCCACCAACAGCAAATTTGTGACAATGAATACGGACAGTTTTATGTCACAGAATAATTGGCTTGCACCAAGTGGTTTCTGCTTTTCAGCCAGTATGTATCACTGTACCCTTGGAAAAACGTTCAATGAATGTTCAAGTTATAAAATAATTAACAATTTGCTGCTTCTTTGGCAGAGCAAATAAAAATGTATGGTAGCAGAGAATAATAAAATAAAACTTTCTAAGTGGAGAAAAGTTGGTGTTAATGTGACGTGTGTAGCAATTTAACCAAATGTCATGTAGAACCAGAATACAATGAACTGTGAAGCTTTGCCATTTTTTGGTCATTCTGAGCATTTTCTTCATAGAATAAAACATGGGCAATTGAAATTACTCCATTAAAAACAGAAATAACTTATTTTTTTATAACTATTTAGCAATTGTTCCTTCCTTAACATATCCAGTGAAATACCAGAATTCAGCTTCCTTGACACTAAGTGCATGAATGTGTTCTGTCCTTTCTACCATGGTTTTCCCCGCACACAGGGAAGTATATTAAATAGTTCAGTAATGGAATAAACATTATTAATTGCTCCTGGCTTCTGAGAGCTTGCTGGCCATGTGGGTTACGGGACTTCTCTGTATCTTGAAAAAAATAACCAAACAATCTTTCATTGGTTTTAAATGGAGGATGGCTGCTTTCAAATCAATCCTCATTACAATCAAAACACCTATTTCATCCATAGGACTGGCAAGCAATTGGAAGCTGCAAGCAACACCAATTCGATTTTACTAGTCCTTAATGTTTCAGTTCTTGCTTTAGCTTGCTACTTACTTTGTGCATAGCACTTTGTTAATGGGCTGCAAAATACTCTTAGGCTGAGGCACTTTAAGGAAACCTGCTTCCAAGAACGGTCAGTCATAATGAGCTGCAACATTATGTAGTATTGAATGATAGTGATTTAGTAATCATAATTTTTACTGATGGTAACTATGATTACTGCATTCACACTGCTAAAATAATGTATATATCTTTAAGCACATGAGTTCCTCTGTATTGAGTTTAACTGCCTTATTGATCTGTGAAACAAACATTAATTCTCAATGGATAAATACGCCCTTGATGTTATTTGGTAATGGAATACACTGCTTAATGTTGACTGATTTCACATGATGGAGGGGAGGAGGGGAAGATACACATTGATAGCCTGAAGCAGAAAGGATTAGAAGCACAATGGTTAAATATCAACAGCACTTACCTGCATCAGATGCAATTAACTATTAGAAATAGCAAGAAATGAAACACCTGAGCATATGTATGGAACATCACATGACATGCAAAACTAACAATAACGCTTCACTGTGGTGTTCCAATACAGTTGAATCTCGATATAACAATAAAGTGTTTCTTCCTCTCTGTCAGTATGCTCCTTTATTTAATTGTCCAGTATT
The DNA here is from genome assembly GCA_030765055.1 of Mantis religiosa. Classification (NCBI taxonomy): domain Eukaryota; kingdom Metazoa; phylum Arthropoda; class Insecta; order Mantodea; family Mantidae; genus Mantis; species Mantis religiosa. The sequence goes on along the minus strand of CM060950.1, from coordinate 30,140,927 downwards.
TAAGCAAAAAGAAACAAGGAGCAGCTGTGGATATTTTGCATTAGCCATAGAGGAAATAAAAATAACTGTATCAAGTTGGTGTGTTTACAGTATCCATAATACCTCAAGCACCAAGTCAAATACAAATGGAAATAAGACTGACTACTACCCAGTAAGGTAGGGAGATAGAAAACAGTTTGTGACACAGTTGCAGTTTGGTCTGAAGTGTTAGCAGTAATGCTATGGTTTGAGAAATAAGAAAGAGTTACAGGGCTTGTGAAGGAGTATTCATTGCACTAAACACTGGCAAAGGAATGAGGGCTACCTTGAAGGGTAAATTTTCTGTTATAAAATTGTATAAATGAAGTTAAATATACCAACTTCAATGTCCAAAACTATTGTTAAGACCTTATAAATTGCTCAAGAAAGTGCAGCACTTTTTTCCCCCTAGAGGTGGGAATAGACATTACAGTTTGTATGAAATGTATTATGTTTTGCAAGAATCAAAAATGGCATATTTTTGCATTTGCAATACGTAGTGGTGCCAATTTTTATTTTTATTTCTACATTTACCATATTGTAACATTTACACAATTGTGGAAACGTAGAGTCAGACTGAAAAATTCAATGCCATAGCCGGGATTTGAACCACGGATCTTCTGGTTTCCGTCCAGCCGCACTACCATTGTGCTACTATGGCCAACGTGCCGACATGACATTAAATTCTCCAACTGACTCGTATTTTCCCGGTAAACCACTTAGGAGTTCTCATAAACACATGAGACAACTACCTTAATGGCGACTTACTATATGTAAGTACTTTAAGGCCCGGGCTTTATAGTTAACCACTATTAGGTTAATTAATGGAAATTAATTATTCTTTCACACTGGCCGTGTGTAGGCTAAATGTCATGTCGGCACGTTGGCCATAGTAGCACAATGGTAGTGCGGCTGGACGGAAACCAGAAGATCCGTGGTTCAAATCCCGGCTATGGCATTGAATTTTTCAGTCTGACTCTGTTTCCACAATTTAGCCTACACACGGCCAGTGTGAAAGAATAATTAATTTCCATTTACACAATTGCACATTTTATAGCATTTGGATAAACAGGCAATATCTTTTGATATAAAGTTAGGTAAAATTAAAATAATTTTTAAAGGGTTAATGACAAACTAAAATGCATATTGTAACTTTGTGTGTTCGTAGCATTAAAAGTCCAATTTGCAGAAATTCAAAACTTTCTTTATTTCCGTAGAAATACACTTTGGTCAACCCTTACAGTAGCAGAATTACGTAACATACACAAATACAATCTGCAAGGTCGTCTGCCACACCCACAAACAAAGAGTTCACTTTCAAAACACAGCTGCACACACATGTTTATCAAGTTCCATTTCGACTCTCCTGGCGTGTCACAATTTCTTATATATACCTCTACTCATATTTCTAGAATGAGCAAGAAGGCACTAGAATCTTCTAGTTATCTAACTTTATCTGTTTCGGCAAGCCTTTTATATCTGCGCTATCTTTATTGTTTCGGCAATCTCTTTATCTCCCTGTTGCACTATCTGTCCCTTATCTCTGTGCTGCACTATCTGTCTCTTTGTGCCTGTCTGCCGCCAGTCGTGGCAATATAGACTTTTTAAAAATTAGAATAGTTTAAAGCAGTACAGAGAAAAAAATTTTATACAGGCTAGCACATCACATAACACTAAAATGGAGAGATTTTTATGTGATACCAGAATATATCTAAAAGAAACCACACAAAGTTGATTAAAATCATACATGTCCATAAATCAGCAACACTGTTGAATGAAAACATGAAACATACCTCAACATTCTGTTTTATCATCCCTGTTCTGTCGTTAAAATTAAATGACATTTACTGACATTTTTCATCATCTATTCTGTTGGTTGGATTCTGAAGATGTTGCAGCACTGCTTAAGCACACCAGGTTTTTGAGTTTAACAGAGCAACATTTGCAAGCCATCACAGCTGGAAAAAATGGAATTTATCTTTTATTTTCACTTTTATCTTTCAAACATGTTGACAATACTTGGCAGCAATGACAAGATTAAAATGTTAACCTACCTCTTGAAAGTTTTCTGCATTTTCTTCCATGTGATGGTAAGAATCTTTTTGTTGTACTTCAGCAAATATTCCATAAACATGTCATTTTGCTTTCTATATTTTCATTTTGAAAAAGGCTCCATAAATTGTAACACATTTTCAATTTACATTTCTTTTTAAGACAACTTCACATTTTATGACGTTTTCAAAGCACATTATACAAAGAGGGTTTTTACAAAGGAGGTTTAGAGGTAATGAAAAATGAAAATACAGAAGTACAAGCCATTATGAGAGTTTTGCACTATATAGCGTTTGCAAAAGGTCACCATCCTTAGCAGTGTGGAAAATCCAGTAGACATAAAACAAAGTTTGCATTTCATTGCATAAATGGGAAGCTTTCTTATTGTATGGACTTCTCATATTTTTTTCATATTGGATTGTCAGCAAACCCAAAATAATAAAATGAAAGAAAGAGCAAGAGAGAGGGGGAGGGTAGTGTAATGAGAGAGTAAAAACTGTTCATACTTGTATGCATGCTATTGCAAGAGGATATGTAAACAAAAATTTGAGAGAAAATGCTCTGTGTGTGCGTGTGCGCGTGCGGGTGTGGGTGTGCGTGTGGGTGTGCGTGTGGGTGTGCGTGTGGGTGTGGGCGTGGGTGTGGGTGTGGGTGTGGGCGTGCGTGTGAGCGTGGGTGTGGGTGTGCGCGTGCGTGTGCGCATGCGCGTGCGCGTGCAAGGTGTTAGGGGTATGAGTGTGCAGACTTCATCTGCAGCTTCCTGACATTAAGCTGAAACGTAAGTTCCTGTACTATTTTCCTCTAGTGCGTGGTTGCATAAATACAAATAAAGTTGATCCAAGTTTTGATCATGAGTATATCACCACACCTTTATCGTTTTATTTTGGCAATTAAAATAGTGAAGTAAAGCTACAAAAGATGAGTTATTTGTATCTGTGCCATATGTTGCTACAATGAATTGTTCAGCCACAAAATGATATTAAAGCATTTGATTTCAGCATGTCTTTTGGAATAAAGTCATGAGCATATTCTGCGCAACCCCGCAACATTGGTGCGTGCGTGCGTGCATGTGGAAGGTTAGGAAATGTTAGCAGTAAAACTATCTGCTGCAACACTTTGCACAACAGCAGGTTCTGTTAGTGCTTCATATGTGGTAAATGCATTCAGAACTACGGCAATCTTTACAAATGAAGAGTATGCTTCTTACCTATGGCAAAGCTGACTGCATCACTCATTAAATGTTTGGGATAAGGTTTCCATTAGGAGGATTCCAAACCCAAAAGTCTTGGCGTAGAATCTAACAGATCACATTTTGAGCATCTACTATAACTAGACATGTTGAAGTTACAGTTATTGAGCAGTAATAAATTTGCCGTTTAGCAAATATGTGGCTTGGATTTAATTTTACACAGTACACCTGAATGAGATATTTCCATAATTAACAGCTGAATTTGCTATCTTAGTTCATCAGACTATATCTTAGGTGTAGCCTTTATGTAGCTTTTAGTTAAGATTTCTTGAATACGATTGCATAGCTTAAAAGCATTCTATCCCTTGTCACTGGTAGTAGCTGATAAACATACAGGCATGTGTGAACTAGCTTTCAAGCACTACCCTAATTTAGACACTCATTCATTGCAGGAGTGAATGCATGCCTGGCTATTTAAAAAAAATAATAATTCAATTTGAAATCCTACTCTGTTACCAGATTGTGCAGATAATATATTCAATAATATTCATTTATCTCCTTTATCTTTAAAGATAGATGACTTTGTTATTCATCATATTTGAATCTCCAAGCTCACAAAATCTGTGTACTCATACACCTAGCACCCTGTATATATCACAGGATGATTAAAATCTTATCTTCATGTGAAGAAGGCTTCCGAATTAGAGAGCTCATTTTCATAGATAAAGCTCTGCTGTTTTAAGAATTTCTGTCAGTATCAACATATGCCTTCTTTAAATTGCCATGGGACTCACTCTGTCTGAGAGATAACTCTCTTTATTTTCCAACATACAGCAATAGCTATTCATGCAAAATTTCTGTAATGGTCTAAAATATATTAAAGCATTTCCTGGTTCATTACTGACCAGCTGCTTTCTGTTTTTTATTTTTATTTTTATTTTATTTTTTTTTCAAATAATTTTCAAGTAAAGTTATTCGAGATACATTGCATCTCTCATTGTTTTGTAGCCCTTTTTTCATCTGTTAACAATGTTTTTATGCATGTAATGTGAAAGAAGCAAGAAGTGCTTAATCTGTAACTTTAATGATTTAGCCTTGAGAATAGTTTCTCTCTTTCTCTACTACCCTCCTCACATGGAAGAGTTAAGTCCTCTAGGACTTAAGAGTGAGTGTTTGGGATCAAATGTCTGTGAGGAGCAGAGTAATTCTGGATCTGAGAGCATATCCACAGGGAACATCAGTCTGATATCTGGTATGAGAGTGAAGCAGTGGATGATATGAAACATCAGAGAAATGGTTGAAAAGAAAGGTGATTATGAAGCAGCTGGTGAAATGAAAGGCAGGGAAACCAAAGAACCTGAACAAAATCTGCCCAGACACCGCTTTGTCCACTACAAATACCACATTTGGTCCACTAGGATTGAACATGGTCCATCTTGTCTTGAGTTGAGTGTTCTAACCACTCCGCCATTGTGCTGCTCTTAGGATTACTATGAATGTAAGTGAAGAAGATAATAATAACATTTTTTTGATGCTGAGAGTAACACCATGGCTACCAACTCACACTACATTTATAGGACATATGATAATTTCAACATTTTTAAAATATACACTATTACATTTTGCAATAATGGCTACACAGAATAATATGTCACATTTGTCACAACGGCAAAATGAAACAAATCTGATTACCCCACAGTCTTCCTCATGTTGTTACAACATTGAATAATGAAATGAAACCTCAGTACTATCTGAATTTTCGCCTTCATGGACTATTTCCATCTCTCTAAAACATCCAGCACATATTCTACAAACCCTCCTTTCCTTTTTCCTCTCGCTGCTAGTGTGCCTGAAGTTGTTAATCCCAGTGAGAATAATGCTGTCCAGAAAATGATGATTATTGGAGAGAACTTTAAATAACATATCTGCTAGAAAATAATGTGTGTGAGTTGATAACTTTATTGCTAAACACGTGTGTAACCTAATAGTAGCAGTGACTTCACAGAACTATTAGAATTTTCAAGAACGATTTTGTTGCTGTTTGCAAATAACGTTTTCTAAAGTGAGTTTCATACAAACTAAAATTTGGAACAGACTGGCAGTAGAAACAATAAATGGGTTCTGTTTGTGAAAAAACGTGGTTGGCACAATAGCTTCCAGCTAACTGAGATGAAGTTTAACAGTGTGATAAATTGTTATGCTGTTACACAGTTCAGAGCAAAGATAGACTTCATGATCAGATTAGGAAACGTGCGCAAAGCTCACTGTAGTAATCATATTCTAATTACTATAAACTATAAAAATAAATATTATCACCATCAGCTTCATTAGTATTATTAAATTGGTTGAAATGTGCTATAATTTTGAGCATAAATTGATGATTATGAATGGCTGGTACAGTGTATTTACTTTTAAAAGTTGGAAGCCCTGAGCAATGCCGATGGTGAAGCTGTGATGGAAGCTCCTGAAGGTGGTTCTTATTTCTCTCAAAATGACACACAAAGATAAGAACCACAGTTGTCATCCTCATTTTATTGCAGAAGATGGTATAATTAAATTGAAAGAGTATGACTTCTGTAGCAAAGAAAACTAGATCATTAAATTTGCTTACTCACCTGCCAGGATTTAAAGAGCCCAGCTAAGGATGCAGGTATGCCTGTATTGTGTTGGAGTTTTCTTACTACAAATGACTTACTGGAAATAATTATCACATATGTATATCAACCAGTATATTGAGTTGATTGCAACAAATTCAGCCATCAAAAGGTGTTAATTTGGCAACAAAAGAGATGAAAGCATTCATAGGTCTTCTGTATTTGGCAGGCATCCTATACATTAGCAGTACATTTTAGAAGATCTGTAGAAATGGTGAAGGAAAAATTGGATTGAATATGAACTTGAAGCATTTACAATTCACTTCTGGCTTATATACAATGAAAGATCTCAAAAAGAAATAAAGTTTAGTTAATTGATGGAAATTAATCATTTCTCCACACTAGCCAGATATAGGCTAAGGTGTTTTTTTTTTTATAGTCAACATGAAAAATTCAATGCCATGGCTAGGATTTGAACCACAGATCTCCTGGTTTCCGTCCAGCAATGAGACATTTTCACAGCACTTGTCGATGACTGTCTATTTTACTCACTTGGACAAATGTCACAATTGACAGATGCTGGCAAGCTTTAGAGGGAGATGCAGTTTCATACAGGATGTTTTATCTAAGGCTAATAAATATGGGATTAAAATTGATGATTTTGCAAGCACCAAAATATTTTAATCACTTAAACATTTGGAAAAATTTATTATGAAGGAATTTATCCACATATATGGTATTGAGATATAGGGTACTTCTTGCAAAATGCACATCAAACACCTCTTTGTATTACAAAAGAAACACACTTGGATTGTTTTCGATTTAAAACCCAGAGATACTTAAGCATACATTTATAGAAAATCAAATACTTGCATTATATTTGTTGTATGCTTATAAGGCAGTTACATTTACAATGAAAAATGAAAGCCAGAAGAGTAACATTCACATTATTTTGCAAAATACAATACAGATTTAATTTTTAAAAGAGTTGAGTAAGAAAATATATATAAAAAAATGTAAACGTACAAGGTTTAATTCTGTATAATAAATTACCAAATGAGTTTATGCATATTGGAACTAAATTTAAAACTAAATGTTTGTATAGTTTAGATGAACTGTAAACATATCTGTACAGTCTAGGTATATGTAAACTCACTTGTAAATAGTTCTTAAAATTAAGTTTTAATTATAGGAGACTATTTGACAATGTGAGAAATTTGTAATCAAATCTATTGAAAATAAAATTATTATATTATGTCCAGTGTTGAAATTTATACTGGAAATTTATCTGCATTAGCAATAAGCCCTCAGATATTGTGAAACAATTGCCAGATGCAGTTTATGAAGGAAAAGAAACTTGGCTTCAGAATATTGTAGTTTGGTGAAAGATCAGCACAAAGAGGAAATACTATTGGAATACTGAAGTAAAGTAAACCTCAGCTTCTGATCTAATTAGTCAATCCAAAAGAAACTTGCATTTTGAAAAAGGAAACTTTTGTTTCCTGTATTCCTAAGAAAGGAGAACATCTTTATGCTCTATTAAAGAGCGGAAGCCGTAGATACCATTTTGTAATAAAATAAAATCTGGAATGAATGTAATAAACAGAATATAGAAATTCAGAAATTGTGTTTTTTATTTATGGATACTCTTTTGACAGTTGTTTCTCAGCATCCCATTCTATACTGGTATAAAAGACAGCTTAATTTTACTGAGAGGCCTCTTTATCAGACCTGAGATTCTTTTACATGCATTAAGTCTATGACATGAGACCACCAGCTTTACTTTCTTTCTGAAGGGCAATGGAAATTAAATAAACAGTAGTAAACTATTCTTGAAAAAGCTATGCCAAAAGCTGGTGATGACTTACATACAGAATAAACAATATGCTTCCAGAAAGGCTTAATTGGTTTTATTGTACAGAAATTGGAGAGATTTTTCTTTCATTCCTTAGAAAAAAATCCAAACTGGAGAAACAACTTTCAGGTATTACGGCAAGAAATTTGAAATGTGTGTGAAGCACTAAGCAGATTTGCAAGAAGTGCACCAAACATTTGCAGTGAAATCTCTGTTAGCTGTAGACTAAAAATATATTAAGTTGTAATGATGCTAACGAGAAGTTCAGATTACCTTGTAAGTTTGTTTACTCACAGAGTCTGCAAAATCATATTATCCTTTCTTATTTTGTGTGATTAGTAGAAAGACTAAAGAAAGAAACTAAAAGAAATCAGCATACTCATCCCAGATGAAAAAGAAAAGATATTCAAGAAATTTATATACCATCTTGGAGATTGCAATTTTTAAGCAATATAACATTATTTTGGCCCCAAAAAGTATTTACTCCAACCAAAATATTAAATTCTAAGGGATGTCCCACAGGAGAAGAAACCAGCAATATACCAGATAAGCTGCAATGATGGTGAGAAGATCTACATCAGTAAGACTAAGAGAAATATAAAAGAAAAGAATAAAAGAACTCACAAAAGAACATAAAACAAAAACAGGAAGACAATTCAGCATTAGTTAGGCATTTGTGAAGAAATCAACATGGTTTTGGAAAGTACCTACATATGGAAAAGCAAAAAAATTGTTTTTAATTTTAAAATCCTACATAGCAATGTAGTTTTGCAGTACTTCATCCAGCTACCATGAGGAACAAAGCCAACCACCAAGTGGTATGATGGCAGCAGTCAAACAGGAACTGAGAATGGGAACAAGAGCTCCTGAAACACATTTTCCTTAAGAATAAACTAGTAAGTGATGCACTGTCAAAAAATCTGCTTAGTAATACTAAATTTAGTGCACATAACTAGTACAGTGTCTAGCAGTTTAATTCCAGAATTAAATTACCAATAAACATAAATGTATGAATAATATACTCAAACAAAGGCACCGTTCAGCAAGAGAACCTGCTAGGGGGAGAAAAATGATTGGAAAACTAATAAAGATGGAGTTAAAATAGTTAAGACTAGAAAAGAAGATAAGAAGGCAAGAAACTAGGGGTTGTAAATAAATAAGATGGAAAAGTAAGAAGAAGAGAAAAGAAATAATGTGGTAAGTTAGAACATATAATAGGCAAGCTTAATGTAATAATTGAAAATAATAATTGGATTATTACTGAAAAGAATGCTGCTTCAAGAATGTCAGAAAATTCAATATCAAGTAATGATTGAGAAAGAAAAAGCAGGAATTGAAGCTAAAACTTGCCAGATAATAAGTAAAAATAAATTAAAAGGTGAAAAAGCTTTCGCAGATGATAGCTGCATTTATGGATCAATGAAAAAGTATAAATTCAAAAAGCCGTGGCAAATAAAGGAATGTTTTATCTTCTTCAAACATGAATGTAAAATAATGACACAAAACAGTTATGGTAAATTTGAATCCAGTGAAAGAAAAGATAAAAACTAGTAATTTTTAAGACCAGCCAGCAGGAATAATTATAATTCAAATGGAAACTGCTAAGGATATGGGAAATGTAATGGAATTTGCTGAGGATATGGAAAGTGTAATTAATAGTAAAAGTTTAAAAGCTAAAACTTGGAACATTTGAGAGATCAAGAAAATGGAATCCTTTGGTTACAATATATGATGTATAGATGGGAATGAAAGAGGTCAATTAATGAATATATGAGCAAATTTTTCAGACGACATATCAAAACAAGAATTCCAAAATAATTTTAAACTGAAATTTAAAACAGGTCTGTGAAACAGAGCTACAGTCCATCACATGGTTGAAGTTGCAAAGAAAAATGTGTAGGAATATATTGGATAGAGATGGGATTTATGTTGGATTTCACATGATAACTGTTAAGAATTATTTTTCATTAGCTGAATGCTGGAAGTGTTTTGATTATGGGCAAGTAGGCAAATTTTGCTACAGAAATAAAATGTCATATTGACAGCATGCCACCTAGTGTGGGTTTGAGTGGGAGTAGCCAAATTGCTCCAACCTTACTGTTTATTGGCAGGAGGGGCATGAGAAGTGTGGCTTCCATGGTCGGCAATTAGCTGATAGCACAAAGATGTCACAAAGCCCAAGCAAACTTTATTTTTACTGTGCAAAAGACCATTAAAAGTGTTAGAATAAATAACTTTAGTACATTTCCAATGTGTAAGATACAATGAAGCAAGTTCAAGTTCATCAAGATACCGACAGAGACGCATCTGTCGCCTCCAATGAGTTCACCAAACCAACGTCCATTAGTCGACAACTGCTGATGATGTTAGGAAGATCCTAACAAAACGCGTTCTAGGTAAATACTAGCAATAAATGGATCATTGAGTATTAGTTTGACTCAAAATTAAATTAATTTTAGTACATTTTGTTGCTAGAAATTTCTTGCTGCCCCGGCAGTGTATATAAAAGCTGGTACAAAACCTAGCAGAGAGTTTGAGTAATATTTTCGGTTTTGAATATCAGTCAATTGAATTGAGTTGACAAGTGCGGTTTTGTGATGAGTTGACATTATGAAGCAGCTCATGAGTCAGTGAGTTGTCCAAGTGATTTGTGTGAGTTGACAGCAGTTAGTTTGAGAGTACTGTGTGTTCCAAGCTCCATTGTGAGGAATTGGTGGGCATTGTGAACAATGCAGTGGAGCAGTTAAAGAGCGAATATCAGAGCTGTTCTATTCAGTCAGCATGCAGCTCCGTATAAGAGGTAAATTTGTGTGTACATGTCATAAAGATTACTAGCATCACAAGCAGGTGCTTGCTAAAGAGTCGTAAGGAAACATTAAACAGACATTCTGAAGCTGTATATTTGTGTAAAAGAGGTGAGTGTAAGTTGGCATTGAGCCAATGATTTTGGTGACAATAATTGCTTTGGTCACAATAATATGATACATAAGGAGAAGGTCATGAGAAGAAATGTTGCCAAAAAAGAAGAAAATGAGCAAGTAATATGCATACCATGGTACAGAAAAAAAGAAAAATTGTGGAGAAAAGATAAATGCCCTTCTTATGAACTTATGCTAGAAAGAGAATTGGAGAGGATTTATTATGGATAACTATCAAAATAAGCAAATATCAACATGGAAAAAGAAAAGGAATACCTCCAGTAAAATAAAAAGGAATATAAAAAGGATAATTGAAAATAAATTAAGGAAACAGATTGGAAACAAGTTTGGCAAAACAAGAAAGTAATATGTTAGAGAAACTATAAAAAGTGAAATAGTAACTGAAGCACAAGTACATCAGTCACATAATGATATAACTTTAAAGGAAAGCGATAATAAAGATGCTCAAAAGGGAAATATTAAGAAGAAATTACAGGTTGACTAAAGTATATACACGTAGATAATAGCAGTTTGGAAGAGGATTTACCTAGATGATAAGAATGCAAGAAAAGGGAGATTTATATAATAAAAGTACATTAGAAAATGTATGGAAACATGCAGAAGCAATCAGCCAAATTTGAGGAATATCGTGACAGTGTGCAATTATTTTTTTCTACATTGAAGCTTAGTAGTCTCAAAGAAAATCAAACATTTTTTGCCACTTTTTAATACAAGAAAATTTTGGAAAATTGTGTGGATATGTTGTTTCTTCTGCCAGATTCATAGATTGAATTGAACTAAGGTCACAAAAATATGTCTACTGATCCCAACAAATTTATGGATTCAATTATAAAAGCTTATGAGATGAAAAGAGATTACTTTGGCTTAGATGAAGTATATAAGGATTTCTAGTATAATGTGATTTAATTATATTTGATCTTACTCAGAGCTGGCATCAGTGCTATATGCAGGTTATCGATGATGCATTAAACTGTGCAATAAAATCAAATGTTAAAAAAGAGAGATGTACAGGTTCTTCATTTAGAAACTAGTGGAGCACACAGCATTTCCGCTCTCACGCGACCTTGCTGGATTCCCCTACTACCAGCTGCTGTTGTGTGTACGGATGTGCACTCCACTCGGCAGTACTGTACCGCTCACCAACATGAACATGTGCTTGACTGTAGCTCAACACATTGTCGTGTGTAAAACTAATTATAAATAGAAATCATCATGTCATGTTTGCACAGAGTATATTCAAATGTTCCCTGGTGAAGTACCTCCTTCCAGATTTGCAATTCACAAGAATGTGAAGAAATTCATGACCACTGGTTCTGTGGCAAGCAAAAAATGAAAGTACAGTGTTATCAGAAGAGTTAGATGACAGGTGCATGTTTTGAACATTCACCAATGAAATCCATCCCTGAATTAACACAACAGTTGGGAATTTGAGTCTTCTGTACATAGAGCAACTGAATTATTAAAACTAAAATGTTTAAGTTTACAAGTGCCCATGCTTTAAAACAAGGTGACCCAGTATCGTGAATGGATTACTGTGAATAGTTTCCTTCATTAGTGAATGATAGTTTAATTGATCCACAGCTTCTGTTCTTTCCTGATGAGGCGTGGTTCCACCTCAGTGGTTATGACAACACTCATAACATTTGATACTGGGCCTCTGAAAATCCACATTGTGTTCAAGAAATCCCTTATTATGATCATAGAGTTGAAGTTTGGTATGCTGTTAGCATTAGATACATAATCAGTCCAATATTCTATGAGCAGACTGTAAATGCAGGGGTTACCAAACTGACATTTTGTCCCCATTTTATCATGAATTGACAGAAGAGAAATTGTGTAGGTGGCTTCAACAAGATCCTTTTACTGCCCATACAGCAGAGGAGTCCATGAATAAAAACAGGGAAGTGTTTGAAGATGGAGGATTAGTGCTAATGAAGGGCCCTCTTGCTCCCCTGATCTAGCAGTATATTATTTTTATTTGTGGGGTAACCTGTAAGACAGTTTACAAGACAAATCCTCGTACATTGGATGAACTGATACAAAATATCAGAAATGAAATTGGAAACATTGCAGTGGCCCAACTTAATCATGTAAGTTAGAATATGTTCTGCTGATATAATGCTTATTTAGCCAAGGGTGGATGACATTTGCAGCATCTTCTCTAAGGTAAGAGTGTTATGCATGTTTTATGCACAGAGTTTATGTAGGAGCAAAGCTGACTGTGGCACACTCGATCATGTACAGGCGTAATGCCATGTGCTCAGTAGGTTTTGAATGAAGAACCCTGTAGTAATAATAAATACCAACTCCATTTCTTTTAAACCAAAAGCTATGGCACACATAAGCAACATTAGATAATGCAGCTCGCCTTGGTAGCTTAGATGGTAATGTGTTTGCCTCACGTTCAAGAGGTCCCGAGTTCGAATCTCGGTGAGGGTGAGTTACCTGGTAAGTTTTTCAAGGGGTTTTCTCTTATCCTGAAAGACGAATGTCTGGTAACTCTAAGCTCTATGAACCCCGTGCTCATATGAGCATCATTTCACATTTCATTACCTAATATGATTTAATGTTGGAGGATGTAAATTAAAAAAAAAAAAAGACAAGACAAATAACATATTTGGTAAGCAGCAAATTAAGAGAGCAAATTAAAAATGCAAAAATGCACTTATATTTAAGACATTTAATAGAAATATGAACTTTTGAGGATTAATAACTAATTTTTCCAGATTGAGAAGCACTGTGGTTTGATCAAGTGTTAAAAAAGACACAAATGGTTCATTATATTAGAATTGGACAAATTGACAAAGAAACAAGCTTGTTATGTGCAAGCTGCAAAAATAAAGACCTGGTTCAAATTATAGATGAGTCACATTTTTTACATAAGTGAAGCTTATGTGTAAAAAATGCGACTCATCTATAATTTAATTATGTTTCGCTTCACTGTGGTTTTCCAATAAAGTAAAATTTTGATATATTGAAAAGACCTGGATGTTGATGTTCTAGATGAAACAGCTTATTGGAAGTTCCCAAAAATTCAAAATGGCGACATTAAAGTTAACTGCAGTACTGCCAACCTACAATTGAAATTACTAATGTCAAATTAGTGAGTAAGTTCTAGGAAAATGAATGATTTTCATGGTCCATTTTTATGTAGGCCATATTCATACTGAAACCATTAATCAGTTAGGGGATACATCTTGTTTCTTGATTAAAACAAAAATGCTACGTTTTAATGGGACAATTAAATTGAATGCTTTGCTTGCAGGAATATTTTTACTCTTTGCATTGAAAGAAAAAAAATTAGAACTATTTTTGAGAAACTCAACATTTTTGAAAGTTGTTTCATGCAAAGTGTGCTTTATGGTGGGAGGATTTTCTTAAAATTGTTACTTTCTTGGAGAATATTGAACTTGCCAAATTCGGTATTCAACTGGTCGATCATGCTGTAACAATGTTAATCCATCATTTTCTATTGACATAGCCAGTATAGGCAAGAGTTCTTCATGAGTCACAGAACTTCTAAGGTAGTTTGAGATGAGTTTTAATTTAGAAAATGATCTCTAGCCTTGACCATTATAACTGGAGCAATTAAGTAAATGCAGCAAGCAGAATGTACATCAAGATGAGCAGAAGTCAAAAAATAAAAATATAAATAAAAATAAGATACATGAATGATATGCAACATCTTTAGTTACATTAATATGCATAAGCCGTTAAATTTTTCAAAAATGACAATTTGGAGCTATCATATTGTGAAGAAACATCAGAGAAAAGAGCCTTTGTATAGGGAGAATATTCAACTGAATTCAGTTTTTCTTCCCATTTTTCCCAAATGGATAGAACTAAGTTGGTCTCTGGTATGACTTTTGTGTATAGCAAGCATGCAGTACAGTCACTTTCCTTGCCTTGCATAAGTGAAGAAGAATATATTTCAGAGAGCTTTGGAATCTAGACAAGAAGGGTTGATGTAAGCTGTGCTGTATATACTATATCGTGCATAAACAACTTAAAGCAATTTTTAAACTCACTATGGTCTTCTTGTTCAAAACCTCTTATTACGAATTTTAGTGACATAAAACCTGCAGTAATATTAAAGTAATAATTAATCCATAAATTCTAGAATAAAATAACTTTATTTAATTTAAATTCTTCCTATTAAAATAAATAAAACAATTTTATTAATTTGACACACGTTGCAACTGATAGGCCAGAAGGTTAATATTATTTTATGTTAAGTGTTCATTTTGATGTATATTCTTTTATCATCCACAAGGCTCCTTCTGCACACTGCTTCTTCTAGCTTCTTCTTCTGGCTTCTTCTAGCTTTTCATGTGAAACTAATACAAAAAATTTGAACATTAATGTTACAATGGTAAACAAATACATGACATATACTACATCCACTGTGTATATTGGAAAAACAATTTGTTTTACAGTTCTGTAATTATGGTTTTTAGTAACGAACATTATACCCCAGGATACATATGCAATCAAAAAAGGCCAAGGGAAAATGCAGATATCTCCTTTTGTTTTTAAAATATAACATGTTTGAAAAATGTTCTGTTCTAAAGGAACCTATGGATTGCAGACACATTTTGATTTGTTCTATAACTTTACTTATACTTTTAGAAAATATCTCTGTATCTGCTACAACAGATCGAGTCCCAAACATTTAAAGAACAATAAAATCATTATAGAATAAAAAGAAGTATTTCAGAAAGTGGAGTGCCATTGTTACTAAAATTAGGCAAATGAGTCAACCTTGTATACACTTTTCTCCACTTACAAGTTTTTATGAAGACTAGTTTCTGGGAACTTCTTCCCTATTCTCAGTTCTGTGGTTACTGATGATGCAACCGATGTCTGCATCTGGCTTGGTGTCCTGCTGCCATCTGATACTCTGGTAAGTTTGATACGTCATCTATGGTGGGAATTTCAAAATTCATCAAGAGTTCTGTTTCTTCATAATAAATATGTTTTCCCAAATCTGCAGTTCTAGAGGTTTCTTTGCCTGTTTGATCAGTTCTATTGCTTGCTTTATGTTGTGATTCTCAGACCAAAAGTGATGTGCTATGGCAGACTTGTTCATGTGTTTGAATTTAATATTTCTGAAGTGTTCTTTCATTCTTGTTCCTAGATTCCTTTTAGTCTTCCCAATGTATATCTTGTCACAATCCTGGCAGCTCATTTGGTAAATGCCTGATAATTGAGTTTTAGGTGTGCTTTTTTTAGATGATTTTATCGGTGATGTCACCATGATCTCTAACTTTTTGGAAAATGGTAGCAAAAAAATTATAGTAAATTCAAAATGTTTAGAAATTCTCAAAGGGATGACATTTGGACAGGAACATAACTATAAACAAATTATTTGAACATTGAAACAAAAACCAGTTTTATATCTGAAAGCAAACAAAGGAAACAAGGTAGTCATTATGGACCAAAATGATTACAACCAGCGAGTTGAACAACTACTACAAAATACGGAATATACAACCCTAACAAAAAATCCATTAAAGAGATACATAGAAACCACTAGAAAAGCAATTAAAGAAAACATCATAGTTCCAGATAAGTTAAAAAATAGCATAATTGTAAGCAAACCTAATTTGCCAAAATTATACTGCCTACCAAAGATCCATAAGACAGACAACAGCATGTGATCCATTATTAACAATATAGATGCCCCAACTTACAAACTGGCAAAATGGTTGGTGGAACAATTTGACAATTTTGAAAAGTTTGAGTCTCTAAACATAAAAAATTCATTTGATTTGGTACAGAAAATTGAAAACACAGTTATAAAAACTGGAGAGGTGATGGTATTCTTCGATATCAAATCTCTATTCACAAGCATAATAATAGAAAAAATATCAAAATTGATGAAAGGCTGGTTATCTAAAAGCAACATTGCAGATGATAAAATAGAAGAATACATCAAACTAACCATCCTACATATTGAACAAAACATCTTCATGTTCTTTAGCAAGGTCTTCCAACAAACTGCAAGCTTGGCCATGGGTAACCCTCTTTCACCATTGTTAGCTAATCTGTTTATGAGTAATTTATAAACACTTATTACGCCTTTCCACAGATTTTCAAATGTTGGCATAGATATGTCGATGTGTTTGCTATAGTTCCTAGAAGACTAACCAATGATGCTATAAAGTTGCTAAACCTACAAGAAAAATCTATAGTTTTCACCATTGAAGTAGAACAGGATGGATAGCTACCTTTTCTAAATTTGAAAATCATAAGACCACAAAGGGGATTAGAATTTGGAATATACAGAAAAGCAACACATGTTGATAATTACATTAAATACAACCCATTTAACCCATTACAACATCAATATGCAGTCTTCCATAGTTTGGTTCTCAGATTAATCAACATTCCGCTACTAAAAACAGAATATGAACAGGAGTTCTTGAATTGAACAAACTACAGCACAAATTTCATCAAAAAATTGATCTACAGACACAAATGAAACAAAACTTACAGGAAATTACTACGTTAAAAAAACTAGAAAACCCTAACATCAGATATGGCAAATTTACCTTTCATCCAGAATGCTTCAAGAAATTTGAAAAGATATTTAACAACTTCAACAAAAAAATTAGCCCCTCAAAGCAAACACAACATCCGCAACTTACTAAACCACCCTCTAAAAATAGCACACTCAAAACTCAATTATCAGGCATTTACCAAATGAACTGCCAGGATTGCGACAAGATATTAATTGGGAAGGCTAAAAGGAATCTAGGAACAAGAATGAAAGAACACTTCAGAAATATTAAATTCAATCACATGGACAAGTCTGCCATAGCACATCACTTTTGGTCTCAGAATCACAACATAAAGCAAGCAGTAGAACTGATCAAATAGGCAAAGAAACCTCTAGAACTGCAGATTTGGGAAAACAATATTTATTACGAAGAAACAGAACTCTTGATGAATTTTGAAATTTCCACCAAGATGACATCATCAAATTTACCAGAGTATCAGATGGCAGCAGAATACCAAGCCAGAGGCAGACATCAGTTGCATCATCAGTAATCTCAGAACTGAGGATAGGGAAGAAGTTCCCATAAATTAGTCTTCATTAAAAAACTTGTAAGTGGAGAAAACTGTATACAAGGTTGACTCATTTGCCTAATTTTTGTAATAAGATCATCATTTAACATATGTCTTTCTTAGTACCTTCTCTATATGATAATTATATGGCATTAGTCTTTGTCATTTTAAGAGCCGTAACTTTTTTTTTTGGATAGTAAATCATTTAATAAAACTAGGTAAGCAAGAGTTTTGTCAAACTTTTTTTTTTTTGGGGGGGGGGGGGGTAAATGGAATTTGAAAACAAGAAGCAGCATTCATACACTGCAAACTGAAAATGTGATATGGTAGAAAATTTCTGGAACCAGATATTATTATACAGCAAGCATGTTTCATTATGTTAAAGAATAATTCTGTTTTAGTATATGAGCATGCAGACCTTTCTAAAAATCCTATGCTAAGTATTAGTGAGAAGGAATGCAATTGGGATGTACTTTTCTAAACAGAATGTTCATAAATTTACAAATTACTGAAGGAGTAATATGGTGGGATACCTAATAACAAAACAGAGCTGCACAGTGAATATGCAGCATTAATTAGTTGGCAAGTTGCTCATGTCTATTATTATGCTAAAATTGGTTTGTTATCCTTCATAGGGATTCCTAAATTCCTGGCAGTTGGAGCAGTACTTGGATTTATTTTACCTAGTGGTAGAATAGTTGCAACTGTTTCACAAATGCTAGCTTCTCTGTCTAACAGTGTATCTGAAAATAAAGATAACATGGTATGCATAATGGTACTGAACATCTGTGATATTATAAAATGTTTAGGTATGGACAATATTAATGTAGGTAACGTATGTATTCACTTGGCTTAATTTATTTGTGGCACAGATAGTTCACGTTAAATTACAGTGGCCACAATGGAAATCTTTACATGGTAATAAAAACAACAAATGCTGGCTTTACAAGATTTTATTTTTAACTTCTCTGTACACGTAGTACTTGGTCATATTTCTCTTAACTTGTATAACTTTCATGTGTCTCCAAGGCATCGAGTCTGCTAGCTTTTCAAAATAGTTTTTGTCCATTTCCACCTATGGTATGTCCAACGAGAAAATAAAAAAAAATGTCAAAGAAGCATCTGCCTGAAATTAACTGCATTGGCTGATGGGTTTTAATACTCTCGTGTTCTTTCACAATATAGTTCCATGGTTTATTAAGCTTTTGCCTTTCCTGCTTTCAATAAAACATTCAGGTTGTTGTTATAATATAGAAGTAATTATAAAGTGATTACAGTAAGAACAATGGTTCTCAAAATTTCAAAAATGCACTGCTTAATGTAGCAATGGCAGTTAAACAGCATTGCTGTTTACATGTGCATGCACATAACCAATGACATACTAAGAGGTGGAGCTTATTTTGGATTGCAGAGTAATACTTTACTTTACTCTCCCATTGGACATAGTATATATCTTCAACACCTCCTGCACTCCTTAATATTTGAAAGCCGCAGCTCCTCTATTTTATTCTTCATATAATCCCAAATATTTTATATTGGATTTAGGTCAGGAGAGTTACTGGCCTGGTCAAGTACAGGTGCATTATTGTCTTTTAGGAACTTCAGAACCATCTCTGTTCTCTGAGCAGGGGCACCATCATGTATAGAAAACTGACACTGATGAACTGGCCAAAATGTGAGCAAATGCTGCAACACTTCTGAATAGTTACTTCCCTTCATTGTTACTTCCTTAGGAATAAATTACAAGCAACCTCTACCATAATTACCACTAAAAGCTCCCCATACGATCACAATTTCTAGATGTTTAGCAGTTTTGATGGTAAACTTTGGATCATAATGTGACACTTTTTCTGCCTTCTCACCTTTTTGGACTTTCCTCTGACCAATTTGAAAGTGCTTTCTTTAGAACAACATTACTGTGTACCAGTTCTCTGATGATAAGTTTTGCAGAAATGTACTGTTTTCTTCACCATAGCTTCAGTTAGAAGACGCTTCTTGGCAGTACACCGAATTGGTAAACGTAAGTCTTTTTGAAGCTGATGCTAAATAGTCTGGATTGAAACACTGTTGAGCAGATCTGAATGATTCTTTTTTCTTTCTGCTGTAATCCATGGATTAGTCATCACTTTACATTTTAGGTCATCAGTCCTTGGAGAAGTCTTTCTTATACCACCTGAACCTGTTTTTTGATTTGGTGTAGTGCCATATGGCAAAGGTGCTGCTCCTGTTTTTTTACATTGTAAATACTTTTCTTGAAACCTTTAGATCAGCGAATTACATAGGTACCTACCTGTAACAGAGTTTAAACACGAGTCTTCTCCTCAGAAGTGAACTTCTTGCATCCCATTTTGTGTATTAGATGCAGAAATACACACCTTCAAAAACAGCACTCAGATTAAAAATCAGATGACAACAACACACAACAAACAACTCGCTGTATGGCAAATACCAGTCAGACAGAGACCTGGGCTGCTAATGAAAGTAAATTGTTGCTGTGCACTCGAGAATCATGTGATTTGCAGCTGTGCCTGCCTTTTTGTATAGTGGTGGGAGAAAGCCATACTGAGTGCATTGTCTATGTAAATATTTTCCTTGTATTTAAAATGTAAAGATCTCCATTGCAACGACTGTAAATTAAGCTTTATTTATGGATTCTCTCTAACTGCTGTGGTTCTCAGCATTCCATTCTGTATTGGGAATGAAGGACAGCTTAATTTTGCTCAGATCTCTCTTAGGCTTGAGGTTCTTTTACTTGCCATAAATGTCTGACATGGGTCCACCAACTGTACTTCTCTTCTTAAGGAAGCCATGCTAAGAGTTTTTATACCTAAAAAGAATTCATTGCCCTCTCCTAGATTTGAACTCAAAGCCTCCAAACCTAAGAGAGGGTGCTTCATCTTGCATCAATAGATCAATGCACAAAGTATTCTCTTGTGTTTCGAACAACCATGAACAACTGCACAAAACATGCTCATTCTCTACAATAGACTGATACAAGTGAAGAATCTCTAGTCACTTTTCACTTGTTTGCATCAGTTTATAATATGCACCCTCTTTGAGTTTGCCATAGTATGCTCTTATTTTCATTTAATATCTTCAGCACCATAGATTAGGATTGCTTTTAGGAGTTATTCATTCCATGCCAAGACAAATTATAACTTACCAATAGACACAGTAATACTAATTAAGTTGACTGTAATTTTCACCATGTGCTTACTGCATGCTGGTGTTCTGTGCCCCCCCCCCTTTTTGGCAGTGTTGCTAAACATAAAATAAGAACCATGGACTGCACTCTGTCTTGGCAGCCCTACATTTTAACACAACAGAGTTTCAGCTTCTGAACATGTCCTAAAGTGAACAGATTTGAATCACGACTACACCAACTTACAGTAGTCTACCTAATGTAATGAATTATCCTTTCCATCACCTCTCCCCCTCTCTTATTCTAAATATAGCTAGCCAAGAAATCTCTAGTGGGGCCACTATTTTCATGCATGTCCAGATCATTAATAGACTTGCTTGCTAGTCTTCCCTCTAGGGTTTTAATATTTACTAACCAATGGTTGATGTGTTGCTGCAAGCAATTTTGGGGGCTGTGAAGCACTGTTACTGCCACAAAATGTCAAAATAGAATAGACATTTCAGTTGCACTTAGCCTTCTTAATTTGGTTGGTACAGAGCTTTTGGTAAGTAAATCCTATTTTTATGCAGGTAGTGCTTGAAATTTTGCAGGTAAGATGTAACATGTATTATTGTGCTACACTAATGGTTAACATGTGGTGCATAAAAGCTAGGTGAGAAAATAATGTATTCAGTGTTATGAAATGCATTGTTAACATGTTTTCTCCAAGAAGCCCAAGTTGAAGAGTAAATTACATGTCGCAAGAAAACCAATAGAACAAGAGAGAAAACAGATGTTGCAATGCTCTGTTTGACTCCACATGGACTTAACATGCATGTGTCATTTATGATTTCTTTGATTTCATTGGCTGAAGTGACATGCTCATTGGTGCAATTTGAAACATCGGCAACTTCTGGGAACAAATGATGCATGTTGTGTCTGTTACCTGAGAGGCTTCTGATGATCAAATGTGAAGTGCATATTAACCATTAGAGTAGCGTAATAATATGTATGCAGCATGTTTCTAGAAGACATCTAGTGGTGGTGGACGAAAGGCTGCTTCATCTTAATGTAAACAAGAACTGCTGTGTAGAATATGTGTGCTGCAGTTAAAATAGTATTGACTTTGAAGGTGTTCAGTAATATCAGTTCTGAAAAAATTAATCTAAGAACAAGTTCATAAAATTCATAATATCAATGTAATGATTGAATATAGTGTGAAATTATAAAAATTGAAGAAAAAATGGTCATCTGACTGAATAAGCAATGACTTCTACAAAAGAATTGCAAACTGGTAGCATTTTGGTCAATTTTACTTTATCTACCAGTTATCCAAGTAGAGATGTTAGTATAGTTGATCTATTAATTGGACAAAAGATTCTACTGGAAGAATGTTTATAGGGCCCTTGAATTTCCTTCCATTCCAAACAGCATTTTATGTGGAAAATGTTTGTAATTTTTTTTCAAAGATGTCTAAGTTTGATAGTGTAAAACAAATTGAAATATTTGCATGACAAAATGCCTATTTTATTTATATTCTATTTAATAAAGTCATCTTTATTTCAAGTTAGTAATATGTAACTAGGGAAATTAGATAAGAAAGATTTGGAGTTTATTGGATTAAATAAACTTTTTTCCTGGTGTTAACCATTTTAAAAATAAATGGTTAAAGATAAGCTTGTAATAAATTGTATGAAGAGTGAAGAATCACATATTATGGTAGTACTCTAGATTAAAATAATTTCATCAATTCATTTCAGAATAATACTTCTTTCATAAAAAATAATTTTTAACTCTAAATGAAGATTAAAGATAAACATCTTTCTGAAAAAGTGAAAATTATTAAGGGTCAAGTTGACAAATGCTATTCTTATTAGGTTATACAATACTCTAGTCATCCTGTGTTATGAACTGCAACAAGGTTATAAGCACATATACCTATAGTTCTATGCAAATTATGTCTTCATTCATATTCATTGCATGAAGCTTAATTGATGGGATAACTAATGTAAGCACTCTGTCCAGGTGTCAAAGAAACTGTCAGGTCTAAAATTACTTGTTAGAATGGTAAAACAGGAGAAAATTATATGAATCTGCTTTTTGTTGAAAGTCAATGTGTATATGTAAAACAAAATTTAGAAGCTTTAACAAAATATGTATGAATCAACTTGCTTCAGTCACTGTCAAACTGTTGCAGTTAACTCTATGCTTAAATGTTAAAACATATCAGTAAAACACAATTTATGAATTGTGTTATCATTTATGTTATTGGCACATCCTGGAAATTACTTCTCACTCTGTCCACTACAAGAACTTGAAATTTATAACCAAGGAGAAGTTAAGAGTGGAACTTGGAAGACCTTTCAGGAGTTGGGTCATTATAGAAAGATGTTTAAAATATTGGTATAGCTGTATAAAAAAGGATGATGATAATACATTAAAGATCTGTCTAGAACCTCAGAAGAATTCAACAATTAAGAACAGCTGGTGGGCAGAGCTAGAGAGAATGCTGGTTAAAATAGGGATGGGGGATATCTGGCATGAGAGTGAAAGAAATGTAAAAGGTTTTTGGAGAATTATTAAGAATAGGATAGAGGACATTGGCAGACAAGTAACGTGGGGAAATGTGATAAGTAAGAAATCACTAAATGTATACCTAAAAATAAAGACAAGGGGGAAGGGAAACATATATAGACGTATGTGATAGATATGAGAGGGAGGGTTTAGCTTGGTTAAGTACAGGAGCCATATTGAGAGGGGTTCACCAAAGGAGTGCATTCTATGTGGAAAGAAAATGAGTTTAGAACATTATGTAGTGGAGTGTAAAGAAATTGTAAACTAGAGGAAATTAATATGGGATAAGAACTCGGATAATAAAGGGGTTTACATAGTAAAAATAACAATGCTTACGTTGAAAAGAGAGAAACGATTAAGGGAGGTGGGGAAATTTGCTGACAAAGTCAAAGAGAAATGGTTGAGAAGGGCAAGGAAATAAGAGATAGAGAAATGGAAGACACAATCAGAACATTAGGTGAAGGTCGTATAAGGGCTAGCATAGAGGTTAACAGCCAGGGAGCCAACACCACTATCAGCCCGTAATATAAGCAGCTGACAGATTTGTACCCAGATTAGAATTGTAAAACTTGTAATTGGGATTGTAAGATATGGAAGTACAAATAAATATTATTATTATTATTATTATTATTATTATTATTATTATTATTATTATTATTATTATTATTATTATTATTATTTTATTATTATTATTATTATTTTATTATTATTATTATTTTATTATTATTATTATTTTATTATTATTATTATTTTATTATTATTATTATTTTATTATTATTATTATTTTATTATTATTATTATTTTATTATTATTATTTTATTATTATTATTATTTTATTATTATTATTATTTTATTATTATTATTATTAATATTATTATT